>JANDEH010000025.1:2400000-3600000 GCA_024610705.1 Tetragnatha versicolor | reverse complement strand
CTTGTTAACTGTAAAATTTGATATAACTGGTGCAATAAATATTGTTTTTCAAATACTCTATGTTATTTATTAAGGATCTTATTATTCAACATAAAGTGTACATACCATTTAAGACCCAAAATAGTTTTTTTGTGTTATTTATATTTTTAAAAACCATTATATATTTACACAAAAATCACAAATGTGTCTTCATAGATGTGTTACATTTTATATCTCTCAAATATTGAAATTCCTCCTCTGTTTAATTTTCATCTCAGTTACAACTGTGAAAAATTGTTGATCACTTATTTATTAAATTGAAAAATATAGTCAAACATTTGGGGTTTTTTTGTTACTTAGTCAAAAGCTTAGTAAATGTGTTAATTAGTTTTTATAGAGAATGAGTTCAGCTGTATCTTTCATTTAATTATTATGTTATATGATCAACAACATGTATTTCATTTTAAATTGCAGAATATCCCCTTAATTTAATTCTAAGAATTTTAATTTTATCAATTAACTAATTTAATTGAGAACTCTAATTTTTTTTATTTGGAAAAAAAATGATAAAAAAGAATGTTCAGTGAAATATTTTGTTCTTGAAAACCAGATTGGTTTGTATTAGGGATCCCGGAATTTTTAACTGAAGGAAAGTAAATTTATAAAATAGTTAAAAAGGTATTTCTTGTTATCAATTTCAATACTTAAAGGTTTATTAATTATGTATCTGGGGTTTTTAATTTGCAAAATAAGCCGAATCTTACTTTCAGTGAATTGTGTGATAAAAATTAAGTTAATCAAACAATTTTTTTGAAAAAGTAATGTGAAATGAAAAAATAAATTTGATATTTTTGTTTAATGCTTATTAGTTTGAATAGTTTTTAATTTTTGGTAATTTGATATGGCACTTATAAAATTTTTTCAAAAGTATGTCCTGGGTTGGCCCCGAGAAAATATGGTAAGCCTACTAATATGGTAACCCTAACTTATGTTAAAAGAGTCATTTGGCTTCTAAATGTGCCGCTAAACAGCCAAAAATCGCCAAGCATACGCAACTCTGAACTTGCGCCGAATATTGCACGAAAGTTTCGTCAACAACTTTTTTTTTAATTTAATAATAATATTATTATTATAATTTAATAATTTATATTAAATTTAATAATTTAAAATTAATATCCCTCAGGTTTCACATAAAAAAAAGAGTCATTTGGCTTCTTAAGTTCTAATCTAAGAAAGTTTCGTCAACAATTTTTTTTTAAAGATTTCGATTAAAAAATATTAAATAATCGATTAATTCCGGGGCCGCTTGTTGGAGGCGCCACTTGAGCTCTCTGGATAAGTCCCGCCTATTGACCGGTCTGACTCTTATTGTCTGTGAGATGTACTGTCTAAATCGCTTATTCACAAATCCCGCAAGGTTTTTATGCTTTGATATAATGCGCATGCGTCACAAAGAAATAACATCCTAATAGCTAATAAGTTTAAAGTTATTGAATCCCGCTGGAGCAGTGGTAGGATGCCAGCGTAGCATGCGGCGGTCCGTAGGTTCTATCCCCAGATAATATTTTATTAAAATTTCCAAAAAACAGCAAAAATAAAGTTCATACGCATGCGCATTGTTATCAAAGTATAAAAACCTTGCGGGATCTGTGAATATGCGTCTAAATCTACGGAAGTAACAACTCAACTCTAACTAATTTCGCTCGCGTCGCGGTAGAAACCAGGCTCAGGGGAACGGATGGCCGGTTGGGTCTGCTCACTGCCCTTCACGCCAGCAGTATGTGTACTGTTTCCGTCGTCAGTTCGATTCTGACCTCTCCCCTGGGTGTACTTTCCTTCTTTGTGTCAGTAAAAATTCTGTTGTGTCTGTCTCACTTGACGAAGGTGTATAAGCGGATCCTTGAGATCAAGCACACATACCGGAAAATATATGTTACCCCAAAAACCAAACCAAACCAACCAGGCTCAAGTCTCAAGTTTAGCCTTGGAACTAGTAACCTAGTTGTATTGTGTATTTGTTAGCGAATAATGGCGAAAGTTGCATTCGATGTCTATGAGTGGAGAATCGAGAACTTCAGCTGTTGGGACGCTGCTGTACACGGTGATTCTATTTCTAGTCCGAAACTCGCATTAAGATATGCTTTCATAATGCGTCTGTTTCAGGAGAGAAGCGAGGGCAAACAGATGACGATGTCTTTAATCCCTAGTGCCGTGCTACCAAAGGACTTTGGCGCCAACCTGTCGTTTATCGATTCAGAAGGATCCCCTCTTTGCACCAAACGAATCCAAAGTGCTGGAAGATTCTTCGTGGTTCTGATAGACACCGACCTCACATTCGAAAAGATTGCCGCGAAAATAAAAAAGAAAGAAGGGGACCGACTCATCCTGCGGCTCTGTATACCGAGCGAGAAAGACCACGCCGTCACAGTGAGTACAACTTTGGATGTGTTCAACTTATCAATGCGTATCGATCCGAAATCCATTGAAAGCTTGCAATCGGGTGATTCTAAAAACATTTCTATCATACGTTACTCTAAATTCTCGGATGAAATGCTTTTGAAAGCTATCAGGAAGGATGAAACCATAGAATTTATATTGGAATTATTGACCAAACCTGATAACTCAATTTCAGTTGAAAGTCAGTGGAGTTTACAAAGTGCCGACAAAACTTTTGTGAGAAAGAAGAAGTACCTATTTCACTACTGCGAACCGTGGAAGTTCTCAAATTCATTGAATTGGTGCGAATTGAAGAACATCACCATGCTCTTGAGTTTAAAAATCATTAATGGTCAACAAATTGGGGAAAAATTAAACAACTCCCAAAAAATTGCCACAATTCCGAGAGAAACGGTCAGCTTCTTCAATCACAGTTCTATCGAGAGTAAGGATTCTGAGTCAGCGCTAACTAAAGACCTGATGTGCCTCTATCAAGACCAGAAGTATTCAGACCTCCAACTCAAATGCGACAACGTCTCCTTTCCTGTCCACAGGGCTATCCTGAGTGCCCGTTCCCCCGTTTTCGACTGCCTGCTGTCCTCTGACATGAAGGAAGCAGCGTCCGGTGAGGTGGACATTGGGGACCTTGACCCCTCTACCCTCGCCCACTTCCTGACCTACCTCTACACCGGGGCTGTAGAAGAGGAACTGCAGTTCGACAGCGCCTTCAACCTCTACTATGCGGCAGACAAGTACCAGGTCCCCTCCCTCAAGAGGGACTGTTCCGAGTTCTTGTGTTCCAACTTGTCCCTTACGAATGTGTGCGACATTTTGTCTCTTGCCCACAAACACCGGGACGATGAATTGACATCGGCTGCCCGAGATTTCGTTTTGGACCATTGCAACCAAGTGTTGACATCGAAGGAATGGGGAAACTTGTTAAAGGCGGAACCTGTACTAGTTGCAGAAACCCTGTCCAGTTTTGCAGCAAAATCTTCTTTTCAGTCCACAGTAAGAAAGGTATTTGTTTCATAACGATAAATTTTATTCAATTCGAAATTTGGCACAGCTTTGATAAGAGTCGGCCAGCCGCCATGTTTACCCACAGCTCAAATCATTGGCGGCAGCTCCTCCTGAATATTGGGGGCATACTTGTATAAAATGAAAACCTTTCTGCGAATTAACATTTTTTCTAAAAAATTTTCTGCAAAAATTTACACATTTTTAAATCTCTCTCCCTAAAAAAAATACCCAAATTGGGACCATAATCATTTTTAACCGTGCTTATATTGATACTAATTTTTCATACTAGTGATTTTAAAACTTTTAAATAATATACATCATTGTATTTTTTATTATAATTGGAGATTCCTAATTACTGCTCTATCTAAAAATGAAAGATGTAATATCTTTGATAGATCGGCAGGATTGAAAAATATAATCAACCAGCTGATATGCCCCAGCCTTGCACGGGTGGAGTTAAGGCTTTAGGATTTCTTTTTTAAATTTTTCAAAATATTTCATACCTTATTTTACTAGGTGAAAGGTATTAAAATCCATCCAGTTCTGCAGAAAAATTTCAAAAAAATATTTTTCATATTTTTCCGCAGAAAAAATTTCTGAAAAAAACCCCCTTTTTTTTGTAGTTTTTCTGCAGAGGGCAAAATTTTCTGCGAACGCCGTTCGCGCGTTCGTGTATATTATACAAGTATGATTGGGGGGACGCCTCAAGGATTCGGGATCCTCCCTAAGAATGTTTTTTACTAACATACTAACTATTGGTTAACTACCCCAAAATAATCTGGGTCTGGGGGCCTTTAAAATATAGTTTAAACTCTTTTTGAGAAGAGAGTGTTATAAGATTGCAGTTTCAAAATAAAATTTTTCATGCATTAACTAGTGCTGTAGCTGGATTTTTTTGAGGGGTGTCATTAAATTATTTTTTTAGCTTGAAATAATTTTTTGTTGGGATAATGTTTTACCATTCTCTCATTCTTGCTTCACCCTACTCGAAATGAAATTGTGTTCTAAAAATGCTGGGGTGTCCGTCTCCTTCTTGTATACATACGCCTTTTAAATTACGTGCCATTGGTATATTGATAATTGACACCATCATTTATGATTAAAAGTTGGAGAAACACACATTCAGTAAATTTTGGTCACCCTCAGAAGTTAAAAACATATTTTTTTAACAATGTTCCCAAATATTTGGGGGACACATTTCCCGGCGACGACGCCCGTGGCTCAAATGATGACACACAACAATATATAGATCTAATTTGAGCTGTTGGTAACAATGGCAGCTGGTCGACTCTTATCGAAGTTAAGCCCAAAATTTTTCTACTTTTCTAAATCAATGATATTTTAACGAGAAAATAATTAACGTTCATGTATTAGATCCGGAAGGAATTGCAATGTGTATGTGTATTTCCTATTTCTTAAATTCAGTAAAATATTAGTGTGTAGTACCTTGAATTTAAATTTTAGTATTAGGTATTAAAGTGCATGCCTGTGCTGGGTAGTACCTTCAGAGGGTGGTGGGCAAAGGGTAAAATGGCCCCCAAAACACATTTATTAGTAAACATAAAAATTATTTTTGTTATTAAGATTGATGGTGTTTTACAAAATATTTTTCTAAATCCATCCGAGCATTTGATTGTTATTGCCAAATTTGGTGCTGTAAATCTGCGGGCCGGATTTGCGTCATTAACCAAATAAAGCAATGCTGCTATTTGAGATATTTTGATTGTTCTTTTATTTTAATATTTGATTTTTGTCTTAAAAATTGTTTTATTTCATTTTTAGCCCCTTTGGATGAATACCCCAAAAGAGACCACTCCTGGTAATTCAAAGAAAAACAGCGTAAGGAATGGATTTTGAAATTTCAAGGGGGTTTAAGGGTTCCAGCCCCAATAAACTTTTTTGGAAATTTTACTCTTAAAAATACTGTTCTTACTCATTTTTAGACCCTTTGGGCTACACCAATGAGGAAAAAGTTTGTAAGGAAAGGAAAAAACATTACTAAATTACCAAACTTTAGAGGGGTCTGCATAGTCTTCCACTATCAACTTATGATTTACTTTTTTTACGCTTAGTGTTCCTACAACAAAAAACACTACCCTGACTTAACACTTTCAATGGAATTGCTTTTTTGAATAAGAGCCCCCATTTGACAATTTAAAGGCTAAATGCTTTGTAGGAGCTAACTCCTATGTAGGGGTCTTTTGAAGGGGCTATTGAACTCCTTCAATATTAGTAATTGATAGTCTATTCTACACTCACTTCCAAAAGTTAAGCACGGAGCTGTTTTTTCAACCTAACTCCAAGTAGAATTATGTTTCATACATGAAAATTATACCACAAGTTGTTCTACTAGTGGGAATACAGGGCCCACGAACAAATTTTCCCTACCAATAATTTAAGGGGTTTAATGGGCCCTCCATTGATAATGGAGTGTTCCATTACACATTTGGAGCAGTGACAGAAACGTCGATGTGAGAGGTATTTAACGGAAAATTTTATGTTTTTTTCTGAAGAATATTGTTATTCCTAAACTCAACGCATGTTTTCAAACGTATGTGCTAACTTTAAATGGCTTTTTTAAGGTTTTATTGGGAGATATTGGTCTAATCATCATTTTTGGCACGTTTTAGCCCCTGGGTCATTTTTGGCAAGTGGTATCAGACCGTCAACTATTGTTTTTTGTAGCTCTTACATGTGCTTAGGTCTGGGGACCCAGAAAGTACCCTTATTCTTTCAATATCGTTACTTATAAAAATCTTTAAGGTAACCAAATTGTGATTTTTTGCAGCTTTTTCACTCTTTAAGATAAATCCTTGACCCAAAATGTCTCTAAAAGGAGTAAATGGGACATGAGAACACATGTATACAATTGTAGACATTAGTGGAAAGCTCTGTAGCATATAGGGGATGTTGAAACGGCGTTTCAGAGAAGAAATTCGATCTCTTAAAAACCCATTTAAAAAAAAAAGAATCGAGATATTTTTTTTAGATATTTCTTTCTTTTCAGACATGTATACGTCCATAAACACTAAAAAATGTTCCTTTTTTGAACGTTAATAACAGAAGCCATCCCTGTAAAACTATACACTTTTTTGTGCCGTTTCAACACCCCCTATATGCTACAGAGCTTTCCACTAATGTCTACAATTGTATACATGTGTTCTCATGTCCCATTTACTCCTTTTAGAAGACATTTTGGGTCAAGGATTTATCTTAAAGAGTGAAAAAGCTGCAAAAAATCACAATTCGGCTATCTTAAAGATTTTTATAAGTAACGATATTAAAAGAATAAGGGTACTTTTTGGGTCCCCAGACCTAAACACCTTCAAGCACATGTAAGAGCTACAAAAAACAATTGTTGACGGTCTGATACCACTTGCCAAAAATGACCCAGGGGCTAAAACAAACCAAAAATGATGATTAGACCAATATCTCCCAATAAAACCTTCAAAAAGCCATTTAAAGTTAGCACACACGTTTGAAAACATGCGTTGAGTTTAGGAATAACAATATTCTTTAGAAAAAAACATAAAATTTTCCGTTAAATATCTCTCACATAGACGTTTCTGTCACTGCTCCAAATGTGTAATGTAACTCCATTATCAGTGGAGGGCCCATTAACCCCCTTAAATTATTGGTAGGGAAAATTTGTTCGCGGGCCCTGTATTCCCACTAGAAGAACAACTTGTGGTATGATTTTCATGTATGACAAATAATTCTACTTGGAGTTAGGTTGAAAAAACAGCTCCGTGCTTAACTTTTGGAAGTGAGTGTATAAAAAATGTAAGGAGTTGTGCATTGTAAGTAATTGTGCATTGAATCTGCAAAAATGCAAGGGCTAAAGATCTAAGAAGGGGCTAATGTTTAGGAAATAAAGCTCTTTAAACAGGTTGAAATATAAAAAGCAACAAATTTTTTTTAGATATTTTTTATTTTTTCTAAAACCTTCAATTTTATCTAGAGTGAACTAAAGTTCCTTGGGGGCTATAGCCCCCTCATAGATCCGCCACTGGTTAACCTTAGTGTGCAATTATTTATAAAGTTAGTGCTTCTTACTTTTGGATGCAAATTGTGTATCAAGATCCTTAATTGAACGATAGAATTAAAAGTTTCTATTTTTTGCAGGAAGCAACTCAGCCTTCCAAAGCATGTGGCCCCCAGTTGAAAGCAAATGAACCTGTAAAAGAGTTGGAGTCGTTTTGTGGTATTCAATGACAAACTTTCAAACTAATTCCTGTATCAAATTTCATTCAGTATCATTACTGTTGTAGTACATAAGAGAAAAAGATGCTGAAGTGGTTATTTGAGAGATTCCAAGTACGCACAATTTACCGATATATTTTTTTAACTTGTACATATCCAACGGCTTTTCCAGTTGGTGAGTTACAGGCTTCATTTTATACTCTCAGCATGAGTATTTGATCACTGGTGCTACCTGGTTACAAAATAGTACTTATTTATATGTTTAATTGCAATTATTATGCTGCTCAATAAAATTAATTTTAAAATATATTTAATTTTTAGAGATGTGATATTTTATAGAATATATGCATTTCACAATTTAGATGAAAGCATTTATTTTTAGCTACAACTTTGTCTGATTAATATCAAAATAGTGTTTTTGTGTTCCATGTCGTTTATGTGAAAACTATATTATAATCCTTGATTTATTATCCAAAAGTTGTAAGTTTTCTTAAAACTGGTCCATAAAATATTTATGATAATTATTATTGTTGTGCACTTTTGTTAAAAGCTCCATTATTTAAAAAAAAATGATTTCTTTTTATTTTAATATCAGTTTGAGTGGTTTCCTCTGGTATTCGTTAATTTTTTTTTCTATTAATTGCTAAATCTGCCAAAAAGGGAATATAACCCATAACTGCATAAAACATTTATTGCTAAAAGTAACCATGTATGAAAGCGATTTACTTCAAATTTTAGTTTTGATTTGCCTTCATAAAGTTTTAAAAAATACGCTAATAAAAAACAATTATATTTGTCTCAAATCTTAAGGAACTTAAAAGTAATCTAAGCCCTAAATTTTAAGTTATTTTCAATTAAAAATAGCTTATTTTCTGTCTGAGCTGAAACAGCTTGTGACGTTAAATGTGCCTTGCTCCCGCTTGTTGTTATCATCTCGCTTTGAAAGACTGAGCTCTAGTTTTTTTACAGCCTAGTGTTTTGATGAAAACGGTGTTTCCCACATTTCCAAGAGACACATGTGACGCAGGGTTGGCAAAAACCCAAGTGGGTTGGGTTTTTTCAATAAAACCCTGAAAAAACACATATAAAACTGGGTTTTTTCGGAAAAAGTGTGGGTTTTTTCAAAATTAAGTGGTTTTCTCTTAGAAAGTAAGTCGGTTTTTTCAAATTTTAGTGAGTTCTTTCTATGTTAAATGTGTTCTGTCAAAATAATGTCAGTTTTTCCACAGTTAAGTGGGTTTTTTCAAAGTTTTTATACTTTGAAAAAACCCACTGAAATTGTAAAAACATCCCTTATTTACTGAAACCTGGTTTAAATTTTGAAAAAACCCACTAAAATTGAAAAATATCCTAAACTTTGAAAAAACCCACTGAAATTTAAAAAAATATTCCTTATTTTTTATATTTAGTTTGAACTTTAAACGTCCTAAATTTTGAAAAACCCCATTCAATAATGAAAAAACCCACTGAGAATGAAATAACCTATTTAAAATAAAAAAACTCTCTGAAATTGAAAAAACACCATTTAATTTTTAAAACCTAGTTTAAATTTTGAAGAAACCCATCAAAATTTTAAAAATATCATAAACTTTGAAAAAAACCACATTAAGTTTTGATGGAACTGCCAAAATCTTGATTTTTCTTGAAAAAACCCAAAAATGGGTCCAAAATGATGGTTTTTTCACATGTTTTTTTTTGAAAAAACCCATTGGGTCCAATCCAGCCAACCCTGATGTGACGTCACATTGTTAGGAGCTTTCTGTATTAAAATATGTCATAAATACCTTAAAAAAGTTTGTGGGAAAAGACAAGCGTATTTTTGGAATCGGGAGAGAACTTTTAGTAAATTAAAATTGAATAATTAGAATTTTAAGAGATGCTGCAATTCTCCATTGTTCAATCAATTCAAAGTCACTGTTGGGTTTCACATTAAAGTAAAGCCAAATCAGTTGTGACGTACTTCAATCCTAAACAGAGGCAAAGGGTTTGTCAATTTTATTTTTAAATATTTAATTGACTAAATTTTTTTGAAACTTTTCATGTCCATTTTTGAGTTTAGCTTTAGATCTATTTCCTTTATGGAAAAATACATTTTTTTCTTTTTTCAAAAAATGCTGGCATTGCCCATTGTTTCAGGATAACTTTGATTGTACTTAGACAATTGAACTTTTAATATGCAAATAAATGTTGTTCAAAGCTTCAAACATAGCTGCTTCAGAACACTTTTAACCATTCTGAAATTCTAAGATTAAGGTGATTAAACTGCTATATTTTTTAATGGAAACTTGCAAACATTTTCAGGCAGAATACTTTCATGAAAAAATTTGCGTTAAAAGAGGTGTGATTATATTTCAGGAGAATACGAAGTATTTAGAATAGTAAATTCTCCAGCTCCACTTATATCATAATCAAAATAGTAAATGTGTTTATTTTCTTAATGCAGAAACCATACATGTGATTCTTCCGCCAATTTGCTTTGCAAAATTAAAATCCGACAATTCCATTTGCAAAACTCCATCCAATATCGAATCGTTGATCTTGGCGAAGTAGAAGCCGATGGACCCCCTCTACTTAAAATGAAGGAAAATTTAGGTGCCATCGAATTTTTAAAAAAATATTTTCCGCCTATTTATTGTCAGAGTAATCACATGTATGAGAAACTTAGATTATTTTAAAAACCAAACATTATATTAAATTTCATAAAATATTTAAAAATATTTTTTTAATAAATATTATTGGTCAGGGGTTAATCCCAGACAAAAATTGGGGCCCTTTTGCTGCCCCTTCACAAAAATTCCCCCTCTTAAAATCTGCCCCTTCATAAAAACACCCCTTTCATGAAATTCAAATTAGCTTTGGTGATAATTTGCAAGAAAAAATTCACACTGCTTCAATTTTTCACAAAAACAATTTCTTTTACACAATAAAACATTTCATTTTCACAAAATAAAAATAAATTGGCGCCAAAATATAAAACTTGGATCTACCCCTGTTAGTATATTATTTGTGTTCAAAATATGTTAACAATCCTTCCTCTCAGTATGATATAGTAAATATATCAATGTAATTAAATATTAGTATATTTACTGAGATATTTTAAACAGTAAATTCTACACTTAAAACAGTAATTAAAATAACAAAACATGTTGTTAGTTTTCTTCGCGCAGAAACTTGAATTATTTTAAAAATCAGAGTTAATTATACTTCATCAAATATTGTAAAAAATATTTTTGTTAATAAATATATTATTAATACATTGTGAAACAAAATATGTTAATATTAATCCTACTTCCTTAGGATAGTAAATGTTAATGTAATTTCAGATTAGTCTATTTACTGAGATTTATAGAATAGTAAATTCTTCTCTTCAAATCATAATTTAAATTTTAGAACATTTAAATGTTTATTTTCTTGTTACAAAAACGTAAACGATTTAAAAATATTTGAGTAAATTAAATTTTATCAAATAGTTAAAAAAATTAGCAATTTATCAAAAACAGTTTTATTGTGATTTTTATAAAACAATACAACTAGAATATGAAATCACCCACAAATACTACATCCATACTTAAGGATAATATCTATGAAATATTTAAACTACTAGCATTATTTATAATAATAAGAACAATTTAAATTCAGTTTTTACTGATCAGATTTTAAAAGATATTTCATCATGTAAAAATCCTAATTTAGAAACAAAATTTATATCAAAAATGCGTAGGGAATAATCGAGTTTCATTCTACATCTGGCCAATTATAGTTAACCAGGTTATGGTGCCAAGAGTGCCACCCTATTGATAGTAAAATAGCTATAGCACTAAAAATTAAATAAACAGCAAATCTTGAAACACTCTTAAGAATATAGTACTGTGCAAATAAACATAGATATATGAAAACAACGTTTATTTTGCACATTTAATTTAAAAACTTTGAAACGAACAAATATTTTGAGGATAGTTGGATCCCTTCTTTGCCACCGTGAAGCTTCACACGTTATTTTCGTACATTAAGAGTACTAAAAAGTCACCTTTAAGAAAAACCCTATTAGGAATCATGCTTTCTGACGGACACTGTCTTTCGCGGCAAAATGCGTCAAAGTTTTCACGGCCAGCAAAGATTCTCTACACATGAAACTCTCCCACTCTTTAGACTTCAAGACATCGTTGTAATTTTTTAGAATGAATTCCTGGGCTACCGACGTAAGTTGGTCGTCACGGTGTCTGTCGGCGAGGGACAGAATGTCGCACACGTTCGAAACGGACACGTTGGAACGCAAGAACTTGGAACAGTCCCTCTTGAGGGACGGGACCTGGTACTTGTCTGCCGCGTAATAGAGCTTGAGGGCTCTGTCACACTGCAGTTCCTCTTCAACAGCCCCTGTGTAGAGGTAGGTCAGGAATAGGCCTAGGGTGGAGGGGTCCAGATCCCCTATGTCCACCGTGCCGGACGCTGCCTCTTTCATGTCACTTGAGAGTAGGCGGTCGAATACGGGGGACCGGGCACTCAGGATGTTCTTGTGGACAGGGAACGAGACACTGTCGCACTTGAGTGTGATGTCGGAAAACTTCTGGTCCTGGTAGAGGCACATCAGTTCTTTGGATAGCACTAGTACCGAATCGTCTGGCGTGTCGAAAGTGAGGGAAGTCTGGCTTCCGGAATCTTTTGTGAGCATTGCCACCTTGTTAGGAATGGCAAGATGCGTGGGTGATGCTTTCTTAGGAAAGCAGATTTTGTTCTTTGACTCAATGCTGACAACACTGTTACAATTCAAGTAAAAGGGACTCTGAATCAAGTTTTTGGTTTTCAAGCAGAAAAAGAGGGAAATTCCTCTCTCGACCAATTCTTTCTTCTGCAGTGAATCCGAGAATGTCCAAGGACTGTCGTCACGAAAGAAGTGTTCCTTCTTTATACAGCTGACAACGGTGCCATCGCTTCTCGTCAAACTCAAACACATCTCGACAGCGAAAGGGTCTTCGTACTCGGTTGGTGGTCTGACCGTAAAATGAACTGTGTTGTTCTCAGAACATATTTCTAACCACATTCTCTTAAGGTTGTCAGTCGGGGACAGTTGAATGTAGAAAACTTCTTTTGTTGCATTAGATTCCATAGTTTCAATCCACTTTGGATTTATATCCAAAGATATTTTTAAAAAATTTATGGTTGTAGACATGGGTTTTTTATAAGGACCAACACTACACTTTATCCACAATTTCACAGTGATGAAGTCCTCCCTGATTCTGGAGAGGACGTCTACTAACTTAGGTCCGCGAGGAAGATCTAGAATATCTAGATAACTTTCTTTATTCACCTGTTGCTTGGAGCAGAGCAGGGATCCGTTTGAAGTGTAGAAAGAGAGCTCACCAAAAAAGGAAAACCTGCCTCCAATCAAGCGCACCACTAGATATTCTCCATGCCCGCTGATACCCTTCGGATACAGTTGCATGCGGTCAACAAATACCCTAGAGCACTCGGGACTCTGGATGCAGTCATCGTGCACTTCCCTACACCAGTGGCTGAAATTCTCTATCTTCCATTCAACAACATGACCCATCTCCTCCGACATATTGAACAGTCTTTGCCAACGAAAGATTCAGACTGAAACGCCCGTTCCGTCGTCGAAGATATGGAAAATTCCCTCCTAACGTCACAAATCAGCTGATAGCGAGACTCGTGCGAAGGTTACAGAATATCGCGCTCATCAATAGATAATAATGAGTAGATTATTGGAAGGGGGAATCGGCTCTTATCAAATGCCGGGTTTAAGTCCAATCATCTTTCTATTGAATAGCAATGTTTACGCTTTAAATCGATTATCAGACTAAATATTATAGACTTCAGACAAAATGTATGAAATTTTAGTACGAAATATCATATCCGTAAGTTTTTAGAATATACTTTTATCGGTCTTACATTTAATTTGGAAAGTATTAGGGTGAATCAATATGAATGAGACAAACTTCTAGGGGGGGAGGTAGGGTACATCATAAGGATTCAGGATTGTGTAGGAACCCATGGTCCCTGGCGATGTCCTAAGGGGCTAGGGCAGGGATGGGGAACCTTTTTCGATTAGTGTGCCATTTATATTACATTTTATCATTTTAGAGTGTTTCGATTTTCGATGTACCACTTGTTATATTTATTTTTAAAAATCACCTTTGAACCCTTGGGATATGAAATCGGCATTTGATGGATTTGGTTTTTGGGGGCTAAAAATTTTAACATCAAAAATCGTCTTCTTATATCCTAAAAGGGGGGTCTGGGGGTTCTCCCCCATAAAATTTTTTGATATATGTCTAAAAAGCATATTTTCAACTCGTTTTGGTAAACCTAATCCGGATATCGGACATACATTTTCGAGATTTTAATTTACATTTTGGTAGGATTTTTGCATTTCGACGAACTTTTTACAGAAAAGTAGTAAATAATAGGGTTCCAAATTCCAAAGGGGATACTGGGGGTCCTCCCCCAGAAAATTTCTGAAAATTTGGCCCTAAAAACAGGATTTTAACTTGTTTTAGAGTCGCTTTTTCCCCTTTTTTTACACCCCTGAGTTCCCACTTCCCCCCTTTCTCACTGTTAGTTCTTATTCCTTTTGGGGAGGGGGCTAAAGACCCCTTGTCCCCCTGGATACGCTAGTGTGAGTAGAAATCCTAACTCACCTTGGATACACCCCCTTTATGATTTCACTCATTTTTAGACTAACCGTAAGAGGAACACTCTATGTAAGTCCGGAAAGACTCTAAAATAGATTTCAAAATTTCAAGGGGGATTGGGGATTGTCCCCAAGAAAAATTTTGAACCTTAAAAGTAGGGGTTTTATGCACATTTTATTGTGAATTTCTAAGGAAAAACAGTAAGTAAATAATTGATAAAATTTCGGGGGGGGGGAGGTTGAACCCCCCAAACTCCCCCTTGGATACGGCCCTGATAGGTTTTAAATACAGTTCAAAGGTGGTCTGAATCTAGGTTTCCAATTGGTTTTTACTCTTAACTAAATTTCGGGAGAAAGAAGTGTGTGTGCCTCCCTCTCTTAAAATCGTCCCTGGTATTCCAAATAAAATAGGAGTGAAAATCTAGGCTACTTCAACATTTTTTAAAATAATTTTTACACTTAAAGTAGAATTTTAACTCCTTTTGTTCCTCCAGTGTTTCACCGGGGGGAAATTTGAAAATTTTAAATCCAATTGGTGCATGAATCACCAGATTTTATTTACTTTCCAAGAAGGATTTTCGAAAAAAGATTGTTAATTCTCTGAATATTTCCATAACATTTTTTTCTCAAATTGCAACCAATTAATTTTTAAATTGAATATTACATTTTCGAGTGTAAAAATTAATGTGGAACCTTACAAGGGGTGCATGGAAAATTTACGGCCGTATTCACCGGTAACCTGACCGGCGGTCAGGTCAGGAAACCATGGTTACAGCCTCTGATTGGTGGAAAAATAATTCAATATTTTCCTTCCACCAATCAGAGGCTGTAACCATGGTTTCCTGACCTGACCGCCGGTCAGGTTACCGGTGAATACGGCCGAGGCTTTGGTGGGGCATGGACTCAAAAAGATTGAGATACACAGCTTTAGATAAAAAGGAAACACCTTGACGATACGAATAAAAAAGAAACTTACGTAAAAAAAACAAGTAATCAATTTCATAAAAAAAACAAGAGAAATTTTGATAGCTAAAAAACTCACCCCCAATTATATTTTAGAGCAAAGACATAAAATTATTTAATTAGCAATCCTTGCCTTAAAATCAATAAAACTCTCTTTTGGATCCAATTTAACGCCCAGGTAGGGTTCTAAAAATTTCTGAAAGAATCGATTCCGGAATCGAATCGAAATCGAATACCTTGGAATCGATACCGAGGAATTGAACCCTAGAAGGAATCGATTCCAGCAGGAATCGAATCTTAGGAATCGTACTTAACTTTCTAATTAGTACAAATAATTAACAATTTTGTTCACTAATTAATTAGCATTTTGATAATTAATTAGTATTTTGCAGCAGGAATTGAATCTTAGGAATTGTACTTAATTTTCTAATTAATACAGAAAATTAAACAACTATTTCACTAATTAATTAGTATTTTGATAACTAATTAATATTTTACTGGTTATTGATTAAATTAATAATTATCCTTGATTTGTTATAGAAAAGTTGGATTCTACTTTTTCGATACTGGCCCTAAGGAATCGATTCCAGCCTGGAATCGAACCTCAGGAATCAAATCCAACAATCAAAAGAATCGAACCTCAGGAATCGAATCGAACGATTCTTTAGATCCCTACGCCCAGGCAACCCTTAAACTCCCATCCATCGTAAAATCAGTATTAACGACTGTTTGTTCTAACTGTAACCGAGCGGTGCGGCATTTATCAGAGGAGCTGATGCCTTTACGGCTGCTGCTGCTAGAGAGAAAAAGATTTCGGGGGAGTTAATTTAAATATCGAGTTTAGCTGTATTTCAGCCTGCGGCTATTAACCTTGTTTTATGAGCTGGAAAAGGCAGAGGGCATTACGTCATTCTTGAAGGCCCTATTAAGTCAGGGATGGTTTTCGGGGGAACATTCGAGGGGTTGAGGAGGAGAGTGACCTAAGTCGTCGGAATATTATAAGAAAATAAGGTGAGAGGGGATTGGGGCGAACCCAGTTCCCAAACTATGGTGGAAACAACTTTAAAATAACTCAATTTCTAACTGGTCATGGAGGGTTTAGGAGGTATATTCATCATTTTGGTTTGGCTCATTCTTCGTCTTGTGGCTGGTTTTGGTAAAGAAGATGTCCATCATATTTTTTATGATTACCCTAAATTTTCATCCCCAAGAAAAGTTTTGAGATTGGCCTTGAGAAAAATGCACATCCATTTGCCAGCATCTCTTTTGCTATGATATCCAATAGAAAAACTTTTACATTATTTGTTAATTTTGTTGAAAGTGTTTTTTTGATTCTGTTGTTTTGTACTGATTACTGTTTTTATTTGAGCTTGTAACTTACTTCTGTAAGCCCCATGTTATACTCTGTGGAGCATGGGGAGATTTTAAATTTTCTTAATAAAAAAAAACTTATCCAGAAGAAAATTTTTAATCACCCCTAACAAATTTGTTCCCTTAAATTACTTGGTACAATTCATAAAACTGGTATATGTACAATATTCATAAATTAAGTTTTCAATGCACCTTACAGTTTAATTTGAAATAACCAAAAAAAAAATTTAACTCTACTTTTTAAAAAAAAATTAGATTCGAAAAAAAAATCTATATCTCATTCTGAACATACTGAAACCCAGGGCGTATCCTTTCTATGCTACTGCTACGTCCAAAGGAAATTTGGTATCCCTCCTATAAAAAAATCCCTTTTTTCACCTTGAAAATTTCTATAACTATTGATATCTTAATCTACAGGTCAAGAAGGGCACGGGGGTTCTCTCCCTGATAGATTTTTGAATTAAAAAGTCATTTTCAGCTAATTTTACGGTGATTTTTGAATGTGTTTATACATAAAAATGATATTAAGTAATAGTTTAAAGGTAGTCAACGCCCCTTTTTTTACTCTATTAATCCCCCCCCCAACCAAGAATCGAGTAGTCCGTTTGACGTAGGCCCTTGCAGTTCTGAACATCTTGTTTATTTGGTGGTTTAATGATAATTAATTTTATAATAATTATAATTTTAATTTAAAATTTGTACAAATTCACCTGAAGGTATGGACCAGTATAGGTAAATTCAACACACACAAGGACAGTAACACTTACATCCATGCCGAACGAGGATTCGAACCTCAGACGTACGGCTTTGCAGTCAGATGCTCTAACCACTAGGCCATTACGTCGGCACATGAATACACAATATAATAATGAGTGTTATAAAATAGGGAATCACTGCCCTTCCAGTCATGATACTTACAACTTAAGGCAATTTTTTTTATTTAAACATGAATTTGTATAAAAGTTTTCCAAAAGTGTATGTTAAGCATCATACTGACAAGACGAAACAAAATATTTATTCAAAGAAATTTATTCATTTAAAAATCAACGAGAAAAATTCACGTGATAATTTGAGGGGGTTTAGCAAAATCTCACAAACGGGTACAGAGTTACAAATTTGGAAAAAACAAAAACACCTCACATAATTTATAGGTGTACCGCTTGCATAAAATCCCCATTCCCCCAGAAGTAGTCCGGTTGACTTAGGCCGTTGTGGTTCTCAACATCCTGTTTATTTGGCGGTTTAATGATTGGGCATTATAGATAAAAGAGTGAGTTACAGGGTAAGGTGGGGGTAATTAGTTGCGCAAAGATATAAATCACTATGAGGGATATGGAATTATGGATTAGAGCAGGGGTTCTCAAACGTTTTATAATCGCGACCCAATTTTTAGAAACAAAATCTAACACGACCCACCGACTTCAGTTAATTATAGTTAACTGAACTGAGATAATTATCTCATGCCCCCCTCACAGAATTTTAACTTCTCTGACTGGGGGTATTAACCAACTATTTATTTAAAATAATAAATTATTGCATACACGTGTTAGAAGAAAAATTAACTTTTTAGAAAAGTAAAAGTTAATATTTGAATTTTAGCGTACGAAATAGTTTAATTGTGGGCAAACAATGATCCCTACAATAAAAAGGGGGTCTGGGGGTTCTCCCCCATAGAAAATTTTAAAATATGACATTTAAAAACAGGGTTTTAATTTGTTTTTTTTAGCAATATGGGATAAATTGCAGCTTGCATCATTTCCTAAGAAAATTCTTTGAATATTTTTTCAAATCTTGTTTGAATAACCGATTAGATTTCCATTATCGGCACATTAAAGTGACACACATAGTACGTATTTACATTAATTGTATTTTCCGTTCGACACAGGTAGTGAAGTTTTTCCTCAAATTTTTATTCTTTTTACTATATGGTAATTTGATAAATTTCAAAAGTTTAAATAATAGTGTGATAATTCTAAAATCAATAACACGTTTGAAAAAAAGATACTTCATATTCAGAAAAATTAAAAATCTTCTCGCGACCCACCAAAAACTGACTGGCGACCCACAGTTTGAGAAACTCTGGATTAGAGGATATGGAAAGTGAAACTGGTTAGCTTCTTGAGAAGGAAATTATGTGTTTAAAAAATTTTGTCCTATTTATACCAACTAAGATAACTAACCCAAGATAACTAACATGATAAGATATCATAAGAGGTGTTCCAAGATAACTAACTACATCCACCTTCTTTAACTTTTGAACCCATAGACATATAGTCATAAAAGTTTAAATTTTTTTTCTTTGCTACTCAAAGCTTTTAGTAGGCTTTTGTGGCAATATTGGGCAAAGATGGTTAAACAATATTACAAAAATAAGAAAAGGAAAAGTTTTAATGTAGGATTAGGGATGTCCCATGAACTTGAATAGGAAAATAAAGAAAAAGAAAAATATACGAGAAAAAGAAATCAAGAAGATTTACTCTTAAAAAATATGTCTTTTGAGAGACCGAGAAATTACTGTTAAAAATATGCTTTGTTGAGAATCTAGAAATCCGCGGATATGAAAAGGTTGAGAATCACTGACCTAATCGATACTCCAAAATTCTAAAAGCACTTGATTCAAAAATATCCATACCTGAATTCATAAACTATTCTAGTAGAATTAACGAATTTCATTCTTCCATTAAGCAATAGTTCTCTGTAGCCTAATCCACCCAGACAAGCTAACCGTATTTTCTCCCATTTTTCACATTCTTAACAATATCCACTTCCGAAGTCTTTAATACTCAAGCTAATTTCATTCCGAAACAAGAAAAAAGATTTTTTCACAAAGAAAACCCTACAAAAGCCAACTTCTTTCAAAAACCGTAAAATTATGAGTTTTTCTTCTCGACCTAAGCGCTTTTTGATCTCTCCAAACCCACAGAGTAGAGAGCTTAACAGAGATACCAAACCGCCGTTTTACTCTTTAGATCCTTAATTTAATTCAGCACGCATATTATGATTCAGTTCACTAGTACCCAATCAGAGAACGCGAAATGTATTTGATTTGGTTTAAACACTGATTATAGGCGATTTGGATTTGAGTGACAGCTTAAGTGGGCGAATGACAGAATTAGCAGGAATCGCGTGGTATTAAAGGAGGCGGGACTTGAGGCCAGAAATTTTTCAATGGGAAAAGCCCTGTTAAAAAAGTTGCCATTAGCGTCTATGGAGATGAACACTCTGTTAAGCTCTATACTCTGTGTCCTAACCGACGGTTTTATGCACGTAATGATTAGATTCCACAGATCAAATATTAAATTCTCGAGGAGAACCTTTTAGGAAGAAATAATAAAAAACACCTCCAGACACATAAATAATCGACTGAAGGGGGGTGTTCATAAAATCCCTCTCAAAAGGTTCTTCTTCCTCCGTAATTCCCCAAAAAGTCCTTACAAAGCTTTTTTGCAGCCTTAACATAAGCCTCGATTTGTGCTCTGGATCAGAAATTCAAGTACTGAAGGAGCAAATAACTCTTCTTACCCAAAAAGGGTTTTTTGGAGGGGGAGGGTTGGAGGTAAAGTGGATTAAGTCAGAAACCCCTTTACTTTTAATAGTTAAAGATGGGATCGATTCTTGTTGGTATCGATTTAATAAATAATAAAAGTTTAATCTTATACAAAGGGTTTCAACTAGTTCTAGTTTCATTTTTAGGGGGGGTTGGAGGTGAAGTGTGTTAAGTCAAATAACCCCTTTACAATGGTAATAGAGGATCTGTTCTTGTCCGTGCCGATTTATAGGGTGTTCCAATTAGTACGTTAGGGAGGGTGTATCGAAAAAAACTTTTTATTCGATTTTTATGACGCATTAGTGCGGAAAAGTTGTCTAAGGTGGCAGAGAGTAAATGTGAACTTTTTCAGAATTTTCGGATAATATCTTAAGGTGCCACATAGGTCCTGAAGGTTCCCATGTTAAACCTATGGAGCAAGCAGTCAAAAAGGTCAAAAATTAGTTTTCGCCCCTCATTTCTACCCTAATCATACGAAAAATGTCTTCTCTCAAGTTATGGACTCTATAGAATGTATGCTACTCGAAAAAACTTGAATTATAACCTAAAGCGTTACATTACGTTTTTTGTGGGCTCAAATTTCGTCGAAAATCGCGTATTTTCTTGTTCAAAATAGAGCTCACAATCAACATAATATAGATATTTAGGCTGTTCTTCAAGTTTTGTCGGGTTTTTTATATATTTATTAATATTTTAGAAGGGGGGAAAATTGAGCTTTTTTACGATTAAAAATAAACAATGTCCTTTTTGGGTAACGTGAGTTACACTGTTAAAAACACTACACTGTGCTTTTTACTATCAATTTTTTTTAACTGATGGAAGATTTATTTTGTTTTACAGGGCTGATTTATTTAATATGTCTTTCTAATGACAAAAATTAAATATTTCCATTACATAAATAGCAATAAGGAAATCAAAATATGTGTCAGAATGTAACGTGAGTCACATGGAATTGCCTCTAAGTAAAATTAGGTCTTACGTATTATCCCGTTGACAGTGCCGCTGAGTTCGAACACGTTATCGAAGTATATATTGACTAGCTGTACCGCTGAATTAAACGGCTGCTGAACGGTCGACGGTATAATACGAAAGAACCAGACAATCATAATCGGTTAAAGAATCAGACCATATCTTATGCACAAATAAAACAGCATTAATGTGATTTAAAGAGCTATGTTGACCTTTTTCTTTTAACGAAATAATTAAATTTAACCCATATTGTCGTTAAATTAACCTAGACATAATCAAAATTCTTAGAATCAGAAAACACAAATAATATAAAATGTATTTTCTTTCTGAAAAATGTTCATTCTTTTTCTTTTAACGAAATCATTTAAATTAACACATATTGTCGTTAATAATAACCTAGAAATGGTTTAATCCTAGTATCCGTAACCAATTGGATTTGGCGATGTTTGGCGACATTTGAGAGGGCGATAAAATTTAAATCTGATACCAAAATAAAATGTTTGAAAACATTGAGTACCATGTAGGTTTTGTCTCTTATTTTTAATAGCTTAAGAGGTATTGTTTTTACAAGTATTATAATTTTTTTATAAAGATTGTAAGTTAATCCAAAGGATTACGGAACTAATGCAATTCATCAATTTAAATTTAAAAAATGCTTGTATAAAATAAAGAACGTCCCCTGGCTTTCAAATTTTTGGGGTTTACAAATACAGAAAATTTGACATTTACAAAAGTTTGACTAGTAACTTAATTTTGATAAAAAGCTTTTAAAAACACAAGCACGTTTAACGCATCATCGGGAAAATTTAAAATTAAGCGAGTGCAAGTAGGCTGCATTTTTAATGCCTGATACAGGTGTGGGTAAGTTGTATTGATAATAATTTTTTAAAATTTGAATTTAATTAATTTTATCTTTTTTTTTTAATTCTCAGTTGACAATTCCAGAAATTTGCACTTGGTATAACTTATTTACTTTGTTTTCGTTAAAGACTCATTTTTTTACGTTGATATGTGAGTCAACAAAGTTACGTGTACTAAATATTTGAGGGTCTGGCTTTTGAATTCTTGATTTCAATTCTTGTGATCAATTTGAGTTCTTGGTCTAAAATTTGTAAAGTCCTAGTACACATAACCGGATCGGCATTTGTGTGCGTACTCTTATCCTCCTTTCCCCTAATATGAATACAACCTAATATGAATATTTAGTGAAAACAAACCTAGGATTTTTTATGTCTGTTAAAATTTATTAATGCTTGAATTTCAAGTTTACTTATTCGTGTAAGATTTCTATTACTTTTTCATGATATTTTTCAATTTTTGAGATGTTATTTTTCAATGTTTTTGCCCACGCCAATTGCGGCCATTTTGATTGTGACGATTTTGAAAAAGTCGCCAACTTTTTTAGAGTTGGCGACTTTTTCAAAATCGCGCCAAGCCGGTTACGTATACTAGGATTTTACCCTAGAAATAATCAAAATTATTCGCATCAGAAAACGCAAATAAAACAAAATGTATTTTCGTTCCAAAAAATTAATTCTTTTTTTAAATCTCACCTATAAAAACTAATCAAAAAACATTGACCATAATACAACGAAAATAACTAAATAGTTAAGCAAAATTATAAAATACTTCCGCAATCTAAATCTACTCTAAAAATATAAATTTAAAATATAAGAATCGCCGCCATTGAAAATATTACCAATTAGCAAGAACAACAAATAAAAAGAATGAGTTAATTAACTTACAAGCTTTAGCTGAACAGAATTATAAATTAACAACCGTAGAAACTTTTATCTGAACAAGCAGAACTACATCGGAATCGTATTTAGACGCCATGTTCTATTTTTTTGTCACACGAAAAAATCACAACATAAACATTCGCCATGAATCAAACGACTTTCGTGGAGTTGAGATCAAAAGCAGCAACCAGCAACCGAAGAAAATAAAAATGAAATGCCAACGCTTCAAATTAATTTAAATTCGGAATAAAACTAGTAACTCTCGTGATTTTTGACACGTGACCCAAATTTATTCAGTATTTTACACATTCATTGATTTTAATTACTTTTAAAATGTTTTTAATAAATTTAATCACAAATTTTACAAGAAAAAAAGGGAAAATATACTTCAATTGAAAGAATGGACTATTAATTAATTTTTTTACTCGGATGATTTTCAAATTTATCGTCCAATCAAAAAGCAGAACGTGACAGTAAATTATTTCGTTCTTGATATCAATTCAATTTCAGAAGTAGAATCATTTAGCAGTGAACAATTTTTTTATTATGAATCTATGAAATTAATCTAATATTTTAATGTGTGTAAATAAATTAAGGACAGAATTATGCAGATTTCTCAAAATGTAATTTTATTAATGAAATACACTCAAACTTGTTTTTGTGCGGTAGGGACCACATACAAGAAAACGCATAAAAAAATCGCACTGAACTTCGCGAGTAGCTATATTCTCCTATAAAAGACAGCAACTTAAGTTGAACCTACTACGTCACTAACAAACGAATTAGTTCCCATCGCGGTGTTTGAATTTCGAGTAAAACAAAGAGCGTCAATTTTAAAATACGATTATTTCCAAACCCATGTATAAGTAGTGCCTTTTTATCACAATTCGCGTATCGAAATTCCTCCTATCAACCCAACAGGCTTTGTGTTTACTTACTTTCTCCTTCTGCGTGGTGACGAACTGGGTTCAATAAGTAAGTCACTAGGCAGAAGCAGAAAGTGAGTAAACACAACTCTCGCATGATGACGAATTCGATACGAACCCATGACGTTTATAAGTAGTCTTATAGTCGTCTTAGTCTATGCCCCCTTTTATTCTAATAACGTCCCCCAATTTCCTTACAACTCATCAAGCCACGCTAACCCTAGAATTATTTAACGCCCCCCCAGGGCCAGGGAGGCGGTATAAGGGTATAGCCCATTTTGTGAACCACTGGCATAGAGAGCTTTCGCCCTTCGGCTTCGATCGTTCGTCATTCCCGCTGTGTTTATTCTCCTTTTCAAGGTCGTTGATTGCTGCGTTATCAGCCGCTGTCTAGCACGTGACTGACCTGATTATGTGACGTCGAAAGGGAATTTTCCCTTTCTCCCGTCGTGGCTGGCTGTCTGCCTTGCTATTGCAGTCGCGCGTAGTTTCCAAGTAGGGAACATTAATTCTCTTTGGTTAAAGTGGTTGTTGTTCCTTTTCTACTGCACGCTAGAACGTAACAAGGCAAGCTATGAGAGTTGAAAAAAAGGTCTGTGCGCATGCGCTGAGTAGCAATTTTACAACAAATATTTGGCGAAGGAATCGCTACTTGGCGAAGCTCTTATCCCAGTTTCAAATTGCCGTATATTTTTGGTTGGGTCGTAGGTTTTCAAAGTTCAAGAGTCCATTTCTAGATAATTCGTGTTTTAAATAGGATTTAAATGAAAAATCACAGGAACTTAAAGTAAAACGATCCCTAATATATTAAAATATTTAAAATTATGAACATCAGGACATCAAAATTTATTCTCTAACATCATACCTACACAAAACGCTCGAAGTTTTTAAATATAATAAAAAAAATTCTAACAAATTTTACATTTAATTTATTAATACTAAATTCTTTAATTAAATTAAATAATGTTATCAAATTTAAAAAATTCACATCATAACTACAAAACCTTTCTCAAAATCTATAAATCTAATGAAAATAATTAATTAAATAAAATCTAAATTCTTTAAATCAAGTATAAATAATAAAATAATTAATTAAATAAAATCTAAATTCTTTAATCAAGTATAAATTTGGTAAAACAAAATTAGCAGTCACTAAGATTCGAACCTACGACCACCGGATATGCAACCGTTCGTCCTACCCACTGGGCCATGCCAGCACAAAACTTCGGTTGAAATTACATTATTTAAACCTAGTACCTCCAAATGAAGCCAAATTCTCGCCAAATCTCTGTCGCCAACTCGAGCATGCGCACAAACCAATTTTTCGGCTCTCATAGGAAGCCCTGTTACGTTCTAGACGCTACTTCCTTACACTGACTCAGGCCCGTGCTGGGTACCTTCAGAGGGCGGTGGACAAAGGGTGGAAGGGCCCGCCGCTGTAATATTTATTAGTAAACCTAAAAACAAAATTTTCTGCTGTGGCGTCTATAGATATTTATTTCGGGAGGAGCCCAAATATCGCCTAAAAAATGCAGATATTATGCAGAAGGCGCAAAAGTATATTTTTGCTATAAGAGAGATAATGTAATTATGTATACTCTATTCATTTAGAATTGGCCGCACGCTAGAAGCGTAACCATAGTTACGCTTTTCGAGCAGCCAATAGTAAGTCTTCTTCGTCACTTTGACGGGGATAGTTGCTATGGTTACCGATCGGTAGTGGGGGAAGGAAATATTTTCAAGCGCCAGTTCAAAATGAACAGAGCATAACTTATAACCATGAAAAGATTAAAAATTTAAAATTACAAATCTTAAATATATTCCATACTGTGTAATAATAAAAACTTATAATAATGTAATAATCAATGCATATTTTAATTTTGATAAATTAAGTGTAAGATGTGTGAATAACAGAAGCCCTAAATACAAAAGGGGGGTCTGGGGGTTCTCCCCCAGAAAAATTTTGAAATTTTGACCTAAAAAACAGGGTTTTTACACGTTTTAGTTACAACTGTAGTTCAAATTTCGGGTAGGGCCAGGGCCCCCTTTATCCACTTTATATACGCCCTTGATTTTCAGTTCAGACTTTATTTGTGACGTTTTTCAAATTACTTTTCTCAATAGAAAAAAATTAAAAGCAATACTGCGAGTTGGGGTATTTTGATTGTTTTTTATTTAATATTTTTTATATTAGATTTTAATTGAGACTATTGTAATGTATGGAAATAACATTAAATACCTCTTTAATGCAAAAATAATAGAGGATCTGGATTTTTTAGTTCTTTCAAAGATATAAAATTTTTTACCAAAGGTGACTAAAGTGCCCAGTGTCAAGGAATTACCTGTTGAAATAAAAGCATCCTAAAAATTAAACGCCCCACCCTAGCGATTTCAATGCATTTCGACCACTAAAGACTTAATGAAAAATCAATGCTGTCCCCTAGCAATTTTTTGGTGCGTGCATGAAGAAAAGTACCACCCCGTCCTCACAAAAATCAAGGTGTTAAACAAAGGGCGCCATGGAAAATCACCACAGTGCCCATGGCGTGATACATGGTCGGTCCTTAAAATTAAAATGGAGCTTTTTAAAATTTCGTGGTAGCTTGTGTATGTGTATAAAGAAGGGCGCCCTAAAATCATCGTCATCAAGGTTGTATTGGTGCAAAAAACACCATTCGGACTTAACACGGTACTGCGTTTTTTACTAAGGGCACACAGAGAAGAAAACAACCTGTTTAAATAAGAGCGCCCTAAAATATAAACGCCCCGCCCTAGCATTTTCAACGTGTTGATCTGAGGGCCAAATAAAAAATCCCTACAGAGGTCTTATAATTTTGTGATTTGTGTTTAGTAAAATAAGACTAAAAATAAGAGAAACTTTTTATTTTTAGGATGTAAAAAAAGTAGCGACTCCGCCCACACACTTTCAAGGTATTGTTTTGGCTCCCTGAAAATTCACCACCTTTAACTAAGGGCACTCTAAAAATTCAGAGCGAAGTTTCATATTAACGTAAAATTAGGGGGGCGCCCTTAAAACTCGCAGGTGATCTCACACTTTAGACCTGATGAACTAAAACTGAATTGCAAAATCACTATTGGTTAAGTTACAATTTCATGGAAAAATTTAAATATCCCAGAAAAAACTCTGAAGAACACTAGTATTAACAAATGTAGAACAGTCTCTTCAAAAGGGCGCCTCTGAGCAAAGGACCCTGACCAGCACGGGCCTGCGTCTGAAATTTTTAAATATACATGGGCGGCTCCATCAGATTCGCTCTATTGGGGCGCCTTTTACAGTTTTCTTTTAGTTGGTTACCTTTTTAATTTTTTAATGGGCGCCTCTGAAATTTTTTAAATATGCATGGGCGGGTCCATCAGACTCGCTCTATGGGGGCGCCTTTTGCAGTTTTCTTTAAGTTGGTTAACTTTTTAATCTTTTTAATGGGCGCCTCTGAAATTTTTAAATATGCATGGGTGGGTCCATCAGACTCGCTCTATGGGGACGCCTTTTTGCTGTGTTCTTTAAGTTGGTTACCTTTTTAATTTTTTTAATGGGCGCCTCTGAAATTTTTAAATATGCATGGGTGGGTCCATCAGACTCGCTCTATGGGCGCCTTTTGCAGTTTTCTTTAAGTTGGTTACCTTTTTAATTTTTTAATGGGCGCCTCTGAAATTCGACGATAAGCCTCGTCGTAAAACTAGTCAGTTTCGGGGGCGTCAAAAATTTCCAAGCTGGAGGGCGCACCGGGATACGTCCCGGCGTCCCGGCGGCCCAGCACGGGCCTGCACTGACCGACCTCACTCGTGCTGCTGTGAACAATCGCAGACACGGACGTATATAAGGGGGGGGTTTAGGGGGTCCAGACCCCCCCCTTGACCTGAACATAATTTTTTTTTTCAGTCGAATACCTTATTTTCAAATCTTGCGCACAGTCAAGCACAGGCGCCAGAGCTCTTCATAGTGATTAAAGACTCATGATTCATATTCATGATTTTCACTTCATTAATGATTCATAGAGATAAATCTCTCTTTTCCATAGAGTATATTTTTTCGTGGGTGGATTTAAGAGCTAGCGAAAGACTTCTACCACATGGCCACCCTTTCCTTACAAACGGAGCCCGATCGCGCCTTATGAGACTATCGATGACAAGCCGGAGATGTGTCTTTTCGTATTGCGCAGTCTTGTTCTCTAACTGCTTATTTGTGTGCACGTGTGAGTAGTTACTGAATAAAAATAAACGAAGTCTTTAAAAACACTATGAAACGTACGTACTACTAAACAATCTCTGTTGGGTTTATTTTTCTAAAAACGAAAGAGAATTACCTCGCGAACCACCACAAAATGAAGAAATAGCCGAAGCGGGTCCATCCACAAAAAATGACAATGAAGCGAAAAGAGGTAAGCCCTCTCTTATGAAAAATTATATTTGAACCAGAAATGAGAACAAATGGTTATTTATATTTTGTTACTTTTCCTTTCCATAATATGATCGGTTGTACATCCGCTTACACCAGATTCACAGAAATTCAATTTTAAGTAAAGAAAATACAGCCTGGTAGTCCATGCATGCCCCACGGGGGCAATTTTATTTGAAACTTTCGAATTGCCCACCTAGAAAATCATATTGCCCCCCGGTGGGGCGTGCGCCCCACGTTGAGAAACACTGCTTTAGATGTTATTTTCTCTGAACTTTTCTTCGGTTAAAGTTTCCGCACCATTAAATCATCGACTTATCTCTAATTCTAATGAAAATGTTTCTTGAAAATTACAGCGCATGTTAAAAATTGTATATAAGTACTGAAATGAGCAAAAATGTTCGTTTTTAGTGAAGACATTTTTATTTTACAAGTGTTTTTAGCAAAATTAAATAGCAAATTACTGGGAAGATTTCACACAGATGAATATTTTTACTGCCGCTGCTCTAGAAGCTGTTGATTAGCGCGATGAATTGTTTTTCCCTTTAACCAAAAAGCTTCTTATAGTATTAGCTACACTCCTTGTGTCTACTGCGACCCCTGAACGAATTTTCTCTACTCTGAAGAGGTTAAAAACCTACATTAGAAATAAAATGGGAGATGACAGACTTACTGGACTTGCTCTGATGAGTGTTCATCGGGACTTGGCGGTGCAATTGGATTCAGAAGAAATTATAAATAAGTTAGCATCTAGGCGTAAAAGGCTAAATTTAGTACTTTAAAATAATTATTTTATTTATACTGTTTTAGCTTTGTTTTCTTTATCATACATAAATATTTTACAAACCTTTATTATGTTTTATTGAAAGTTAGCAGCTTTGCTTGAGTGTCAAATGGATTTTAACATAAGTTTATATAATGTGTTTGCTTTTTTTTGCAAAATAAATTCTGGACCCCCTCCTTGTAAAAGCTATAGCTACGTCCGTGATCGCAGACGTTTCCAGAGGAAAGTTGTTGGTGAAGTCGTCATGGATGAAGAAACATTTCAAGTCTGTGAGTGGAGAATCGAGAATTTCAGCTATTGGACCACAGAGGTGCACGGTGATACTATTTCTAGTCCGTTAGTATCCGTATTAGAAAATATTAAAGAGATAGAATTCAAGCCGAGAAGTACTCAGACCAAAGACATGATGGTGTGTATTAGGGGACAGGATTCACCTTGCGTCGGCAACTTGTCGTTCATTGGTTCGGATGGATTTCTGTTTTGCACCAAACGATTCCTTCGTACAGGATGGGACTATAGAATTTACTCCGGGCTCAAATTCGAAGAGGTTGCCACCAAAGTAAAGAACAGCGGGGACCAACTCACCGTGCGGATCAGTATTTTGGCCCAGAATAGCCACTCGGTCGCTGTGAGTACAACTTTGGATTTCTCGAATTTATCTTTAAAAATAGATCCGAAATCCATTGAAAGCATGGAGTCCGAGGATATCAAAAACATTTCTATCATTCGCTACAATAAGAAAAATGTCTTGGATGAATTGCTTTTGAAAGCTATCCGTAAGGATGAAACTGTAGAATTCATATTGGAATTATTGACCAAACCTGCTAACGCAATTTCGATTGAATGTCAATGGAGTTTACAAACCACTGACAAAACTTTCGTGAGAAACGAAGAGAAAAAGTTCGTATTTCGAATCTGCGAACCGTGGAAGTTCGCAAATTCATTGATGTGCGAATTGGTTCAAAATGGCATCACCATGCTCTTGAGTTTGAAAATTATCAACGGTGACAAAACTGAGAAAACGTTAAAGGCTCCCCAAGAACTTAGCACAGTTCCGAAAAGAGCCGTCAGCTTCTTTGATCAAAGTTCTTACAAGGATATGGATACTCTTTCCTCCAAGAATCTGGTCGATTCTGTAGCAGTGCTCTTAAAAGATTTCATGTGTCTCTATCAGGACCAGGACTTATCCGATTTGCAACTCAAGTGCGACAATGTCACTTTCCCTGTCCACAAGCTCATCCTGAGTGCCCGGTCCCCCGTCTTCAAGACTATGTTCTCTACTGACATGAAGGAAGCAGTGTCTGGTGAGGTGGACATAGGGGACCTGGACCCCTCTACCCTATCCCGATTCCTCACTTACCTCTACACCGGAGCTGTAGAAGATCTGCAGTATGATAGCGCCCTTAACCTCTATTACGCCGCAGACAAGTATCAGGTCCCCTCCCTCAAGAGGGTATGTGCCCACTTCCTCAGTGACAACGTGTCTATCAAAAATGTGTGCGACATTCTGTCCTTTGCTGACAAACACAAGGATGACGAGTTGACCGCCGTGTCCTATGATTTCGTAGTGAATAACTACAGTCAAGTATTGGAGTCGGAACAGTGGGCCAGTTTCACGGACAGTGAACCTATGCTGGCTTTGAAAACCTTGACTCAGATCGGTCAGAAAAAGCATGTGGGGAAAATGCAGTAGTAAGCTTCAAAAATAATTTCTTGATAATTCCACTTAGTTTTATGGAGAAGGAGAGAGGAAGTTCTTCCCTCAGTAAGAAAGTTGATCAATAAATCCCAAGTTAAAATATTTCCCCCTTTTTTATACTGGCTTCTAAAAGCAAATGTGGCTAATATATCATTGATAAGTTATTTTTCATGTATTTAAACTAATATGTCATAGTATCTATCCTATTTTTAACCCTCTTAATGCCCTTATCTTTCTATCTGATAATATAATGCCCTCTTAATGCTTTATCAGAAATAACTATGGGAACTTCCATGAAGTTCGTGACCCCTAAGTAAAATAAAAATGCCCAAAAATTTTTTCTATCTTTTTAAATATTAAATTTTTAAAAAATTGAAACTGGGGAAATTTTGATTTATAGCTGCAATAACTAATTATAGCTGCAGATTACAACTAAATAACAGTTGAAGGTGCAATTACAGCTGCAATAACTTAAAAAACATGCGAAAATATTGAAGCTAAACCTATGGTAGAATATTTTCTACCATGAAGCAGCTAACCTTCTACATGGTTTATATATTGTAGTGTATAAGTTAACTGTAACTGTAGAAGTACTTTAGTTCTGTTTTTGGAGTTCCGAATAACGGAACCGGCATTAGAATGTTATTCTCTTAACTTGTAAATCTTGTATATAGTACATTAAATGATTAATATCTAACAAGCTGCTTTTCATGACCAATACCTACGAAACTCTCTGCACGAACGTGGCAAGTGGCGACGAGGATGGGATTTTATTCATGAACCCGCGTTGAAAGATAAAACGCTAGTCTCGCGGTGGAACTCTTTTTGTTGATGTTGTGTACGCTTTCGCTTGGATTCAAGATTCGTTTGGATTAGGGTATTGAAGAACCCGAAAACTGCAAATAAGGTAGGAGCTTTCCAATTCTAAGCATGGACAAGAAATTACTAGAAGAATTAATTGCGCAAAACAAAGCGCTAATGGAGGCGCTCCAAGCCAAAACCGAAAGTACCGGAAAAAACATTTCGGGCGTTAGTTTCGAAAAATATGATGAAACTTGCGAGGACTTTAGTTCTTTTTTAGAAAGATTCAATGCATTCTTGGATATCCAAAACGTACCGATGGAAAAAAGAGCGAAAACGCTGATTTCTAGTCTCCCAGCTAAATTGTATAACTTATTGAAAAATCTTTTGTCCCCAGACAACCCAAGTGAGCAAAGTTATGAAAAAATAACGTCCACGCTAAAAGACCATTTAAACCCCAAACCTTTAATTATTCCCAGTAGGCATGTTTTCCTCAATCGGAAGCAGCGGGAAGGAGAGGGAGTGAGTGAGTTTTTGGGTGAATTAAGATCGTTAGCAATACCGTGCAAGTACACGACAAATGATCTTAACACAGGGGTTCTCAAACTTTTTAACATCGCGACCCACTTTTGAGAAACAAAATCTAACGCGACCCACCGACTTCAGTTAATATTAATTAACTGAACTGAGATAATTATCCCATGCCCCCCCCACAGAATTTTAACTTCTCTGACTGGGGGGTGTTCACCAACTATTTATATAGTTATAGTTATAACAATAAATTGTTACATGCACGTATTAGAAGAGAAATTAACTTTTTAGAAAATTAAAAGTAAATATTTGAATTTGAGCGTATGAAATAGTTTAATTGTGGACAAACAATGATCCCTACAATAAAAGGGTCTGGGTGTCCTCCCCCAGAGAAAATTTTAAAATTTTACCCTTAAAAACAGGGTTTTAACTTGTTATTTTAGCAATATGGGATAAATTGCAGTTGCATCATTTCCTTAATTTTTAATTATTAAAATTTGCATTGCTCCCCCCAGTGTGGATGGGGAGAAACACTGAATATTTTGTTTTCAAATTTTATTTGAATAACCGACTAGATTTGTATTATCGCCACATTAAAGTGACATACATAGTACGTATTTACATTAATTGTCTTTTCTGTTTGACACCAAGTAGTGTAGTTTTTCCTCAAATTTTTATTCTTTTTATATATGGTAATTTGATAAATTTCAAAAGTTCAAATAATAGTTTGATAACTCAAAAGTCAATAACACATTTGTAAAAATTTTTAAAAGATACTTCATTTCCTGAAAAAATAAAAATCTTCTCGCGACCCACCAAAAACTGACTGGCGACCCACCAGTGGGTCGCGACCCACAGTTTGAGAAACTCTGATCTTAACATGATGCTCAGGGACGTCTTCATTAGCCGCTTAAGAGAACGAGCTATTTTGGATCGCCTTTTTGAAAAAGATGATATCGATCTCGATAAAACCCTTGAGATTGCTTTAGCCATGGAAAAGGCCATGAAATCCACCAAAGAAATTATGGGTAGCTCAACTGAAATTAAAGAATTTAGCGCCGGGAGGAAACCGCGAGTACAAAATCAAAAGCAGAAGTTCACTCAGCATCAGCAGTGTACACGATGCGATGGGACTAACCATAACAGAGATGAATGCAGGTATAAGTCAGCTAAATGCAGTTATTGCAAAAAGGTTGGACACATTGCAAGAGCTTGTTTACGGAAAAAGAATAAACAAGAAAAGCCTGTTAGACAAAAACAAGTCCAGGCGGGGAAACCCACAGAAGGGGAAGAAGGGAAAACAGTACCTTTATATTCCTTTGAAACCCAACCAGAATTTATTAAATAGGAAGAACCGAAAAGACCCCCCATCATGGTAGTTGTCAAAATTGAAAACAAGCCAGTACAAATGGAAGTTGACACGGGAGGAACGGTTTCGGTCATGAGCTTAAAGAAATTCCGAGTAATTTCGGCGAAAAAGATTCAAAAAACAGATATAGTCTTTAAAACCTATAAGGGTGAGAAAATAATTCCTCTGGGTTATGTAACCGTAAATGTCATGTACAAGGAAGAAAAACATAACTTAAATCTTTATATAGTCAAAGAAAATTTGGACACTATATTCGGTCGGGAATGGCTGTACAAAATCAATCTGGATTGGAACGCAATTAAAAACGTTCGCGTTACCGAAAATAAGAAGCAAAATCTTTCGAATTTATTAGAAGAATTCAAAGATCTGTTTGATGAATCACCAGGAGAAATAAACAACTACGAATGTGTCCTTGAACTCCGCGCTGATGCATCGCCCGTTTTCTGCCGGCCGAGGCAGATTCCTTTCGCGATGAAAGAAAAAGTGGAGCACTAAATAGATCGCCTCGAGAAGGAGGGAATAATCGAAAAGACGGACATTTCGGATTGGGCAACTCCTATAGTACCAGTGGTGAAATCAAATGGAGCAATCAGATTATGCGCTGATTATTCAGTCACATTGAATAAAAATCTGAAGGTGCAGAAACATCCTCTGCCGCGCATTGAAGAAATCCTATCTTCCTTAAGTGATGGAAAGATATTCTCGAAGATTGATTTTAGTCAAGCGTACTTACAGATGAAGGTACATCCTGACAGCCAGAAATTACTCACCATCAACACTCAAAAAGGACTCTATGTCTGCAAAAGACTAATGTACGGTGTAAATGCCGCACCCGCTATATGGCAAAAATACATTGACAGTGTGTTCAGGGGTTTGGAAGGTGTGGAAGTCTTCTTTGATGATGCCAGAATTGCGGCTCCAGATGAAGGAAAACACTTTCACATATTAAGAAAATTCCTAGAAAGATGCCGCCAGCATGGGCTGAAACTCAACAGGAAAAAAAGCAAGTTTTTTCAAGAAGAAATTGAATTCTTGGGCTATAAGATAAATGCTCAGGGATTGGCGAAAACCAATGAAAAAGTAGCAGCCATCAAGAATGCCAAAATTCCAGAAAACGTGCAGGAGGTGCAGTCTTTCATGGGTCTGGTTAACTTCTACTCCAGATTTTCAAACGATCTTGCAACCCTGGCATATCCTCTTCACAACTTAACTAAGAAGGATGTTACCTGGAATTGGGACTCTAAATGTCAAAGGGCGTTTGAAAACATCAAGGAAGAAATTTGTTCTGATAGAATACTGGCACATTACAACCCCAAGATTCCTTTACTGCTATCCACTGATGCAAGTCCAGTTGGCTTAGGAGCAATCTTGTCTCATAAGTACCCAGACGGCTCAGAGAGACCTATAGCATTTGCTTCACGGACTCTAAGCGCTACGGAGCAAAAGTACTCCCAAATTGACAAAGAGGCCTTGGCTATAGTGTGGGGCGTTCAAAAATTTTATCTCTACCTAAAGGGAAACAACTTCACACTCATTACGGACCACAAACCTCTTGTCGCCATTTTCGGATGCAAGAAAGGGTTACCAGTGCTCTCCGCGACGAGACTACTTCATTATTCGCTGATACTCCAGGGATACCAGTTTGAGATCAAGTATCGAAACACCAAGGATCACGGAAACGTGGATGCTCTGTCGCGGCTTCCTGTCAATTCTGAACATCTACAGCAAGAAAGCGACGTTGATATTTTCCACCTAAATCAAGTCGAAACCCTTCCTGTCGAAGCTGAAGCTTTAGCAAAGGCAACAAGTACGGATGCAGAATTGGGACCCCTACTGCAAGCATTGCGTTCCGGGGAAAGTCTGGAGGGGAAGGAAGCACAGTACAGCCTACAAGACGGATGTATCATGTACGGGCAAAGAGTTCTGGTTCTGAAGAAGTATCAACAAAGGATCCTAGATGAATTACATCATGGACATCTAGGAGTAGTCAAGATGAAGGCGGTAGCAAGGTCTTATGTCTACTGGAAAGGGATAGACAACGACATTGAAGATGCAGCAAGGAACTGCATAGCTTGTGCAAAATACAAGATTGACCCTACCAAAGCAAAAACTCACTACTGGGAATACCCAAGTTCACCGTGGGAAAGGATACATATTGACTTTGCTGGACCTATCTTCAATCACATGTTTTTGGTAATCGTTGATGCCCATTCTAAGTGGTTAGAGGTATACCCCTTAAAAACCAGCACTACTCAGAAAACCATAGAATGTCTTAGAGATTGCTTCGCACGTTTTGGTCTTCCTGTTGTGCTAGTTAGTGACAACGGCGCACAGTTTACATCTCATGAGTTCCAATTGTTTCTGCGGAACAACGGGATAAAACACAAGACGTGCGCTCCATTCAAGCCATCAAGCAATGGACAGGCAGAACGCTACGTATTCTCCCTGAAGCAATCCCTCCGTGCCATGTCGGAGTACCCAGGAAGTATCCAACAGAAAGTCAGCACGTTCCTGATGCAATACAGGAAGTCACCCAACTTGACAACCATGGCTACTCCAGCGATGATTTTCCTCAAAAGAGAAATAAGAACGCGGATAGACCTGGTGGTTCCAAACTTAAAGAAAAGAGTCGAAGAAAGAATCCGGAAAGGTGAACACCTATTCAAGGATAGAGTCTTCGAGGTTGGTGACCGAGTTGCTGTAAGAGACTACCGTTCTCCAAATGCCAAATGGAAGTTCGGTGAAGTTCTAAGCAAGGATGGAGCCCTCCACTACACTATCAATGTGCAGGGAAACCTTCTTCGTCGACATATTGATCAGATTCGAGGGGCAGGAAATCAAGTCACTTGTGACGCGGACCCCTACCCTTACGGAGAAGTGTCTGCAACTGCAGATACCCAATCTTCAGATCCAGGAGCCAGCGTGGAACAGCCTATGGAGACCCCAGCTAATCCTGAACCTGGTGGGGCTACAGCTGATGCCGCAACTTCGGGAGATCCAGTCCCGCCAGAGCCTCCGAAATTAAGAAGATCGAAAAGAACAATTCGACCCCCCGATAAACTTAATTTGTGAAAATTTAAGGGGAGGGAACTGTAGTGTATAAGTTAACTGTAACTGTAGAAGTACTTCAGTTATTTCTGTTTTTGGAGTTCCGAATAACGGAACCGGCATTAGAATGTTATTCTCTTAACTTGTAAATCTTGTATATAGTACATTAAATGTAATATCTAACAAGCTGCTTTTCATGACCAATACCTACGAAACTCTCTGCACGAACGTGGCATATATGAAAGTAGAAATTTTATTTGCGAATATAAACTAATAAGTATGTGTAATAATTATAGTGTCTGTCCTATTTCTTTATAAGAGGATATTTTAAATACCATAGTACAAGAATTTTTTTTAAACTCAATTCAACTTCAAAACATTTTTTTCTCTATTTCTTAATTATTTCATAAGTTTAAAAAAATTGCTTTACAGAAATTTCATATTTAATTACTAATTTTCAGTGTATGCATTAATATAATATTAATAAGCTGTATATTAAATTTAATACATAAATATATTTTATTGTTGATTTTAATATAAATATTTTTAAAAGGGTAAAAGTAAAAAAGGTTGAAAGCTATGTTTACTCTTAGTAACCAAGTAGTGCCTAATATTCTTACTTTTTTTAAAAAGGTAAAATTCTCTTTAAGAGGGTGCAGTATATAAAGAGTAAATATTTCTTTGTTGTGTATTTGATTTCAGAATAAATTTGGATAGTTTATTGATTTGAATTTAACAAAATATCATAATACTTTAAAAAATAAACTAACTATTAAAATAGATTTTTCAGTCTGTTTGTGTGAGTAGTAATTAATTACTTGTTTATATTGTAAAATTTGAACTAAATGGTGCAATAAATATTGTTTTTCAAATACCCTATGTTATTTATTAAGAATATTGTTCTACAGAGAGTAGACATTTTAAGAGACCCAAAATATTTTTGTCAATTATATTTTTAAAAACTATTAAACTTACACAAAAATCACAAATGTGTCTTCAATTTCATAAATGTGTTATTTTTTATTATCTGTCAAATATTGAAATTTCTCCTCTGTTTAATTTTCATCTCAAAATTACAACTACGAAAAATTGTTGATCACTTATTTATTAAAGTGAAAAACATATAGTCAAAAATTTGGGTTTTTTGTTACTTACTCAAAAGCTTAGTAATATGTCATATAATCTTTTTACAAAATGTCTTAATTAGTTTTTTGAGAATGGGTTTTGCTGTATCTCATTTAATTTTTATGTTATTTGATCCACAGAGTAGAGAGCCTAACAGAGATACCAAACCGCCGTTTTACTCTTAAGCTCAGTTCCCATGAGTTGCGGTTTTAAATCCGCAAGCAAAAAACGCTCCCCTACTTTCCCTACGTTTTTTGAAGAAGATCGATCTTTCCTTTTACAAAGTGATTCACAGGAGCACATGACGAGAAGAGGCCAATCACAGGCCTAGTAACAAAACCGCTCCTAAATCCGCTTGTCCGAAATTCGCTCGCTTTTTTTCTTCGTCCATGTTCAAGAAATGAAGCAAATTCGCTTACTTTTTTTGGTCACGTGATTCCCTTCGACCAATACGAAATCCCCATCAAGCAATAACAGCATCCATTTTTATTTTGATGCTTCGTACCAGATCATGATCGGCTATTTTACAGAATTTAAATGATACATCCTAATTTAGATGAGATAACTACTAGAAAAGTTTATAAAATTACAAAAGTATAATCTTTGTTACGATGATCGGCTTCCAGAATACAAGGAATAATTAAATAAATAAAGCAGACGGCAAACGGCATGGGAAACGAGAATTCTGGAGATAAACGGTGAGTTGATGTCTTAAAAGGATATATTTAAATTCGTAAAAAGAACTGTTGATTGAAATGATTTTCTCATTTGATTTTCTGAATTATTAAACTCCTCCAAATGTAAAAAAATATACCTTTGATTTGATAGAACAACAATCTGATTCTTCCCTCTTCCCATGCCGTCTGTGTTCTGCATTTTTTGCTTTTTCTTTTTATTAAGAGGTCATTTTTTATTATGATCCAAAACAGAAAAAGGCCCAACTACTTTGAATGTTTTGAGATCTACTGTAAACTGTAGTATTTAAAAAAGCATGTAAATACATTTTTACCATGATTTGGATTGATACCAAAGAATATTTTCATCAGAACATGTGACAGAATAAAAAAATATCGCTGTGTAAAATCGGAAATTATTGATGTTCTTCATAGAACGGTTCTTAATATATTTTCAGTGAGATAATTTTTTTTATTTTTTGTTCTTGATTAAAATAACTTCCATTTCATACAACAGCTTTTGTGTTATATGAAACATTTTCACCTCGGAGCTTCTCGACGTCTTATCTTGAATAAACTTTAAAATATTAGAAGTAATGATTTAAGAATTGATTTAATTTAGTGGGTGCTACAAATTTGATGAAAAATGCAGGTTTTTAAAACTTAATAAAGTTGTTAAAAGTTTGAAGTTATATACTGTAAATTTTGGCGCCAATACAAAAGTCGGCAAAAGCCAGTGACCTCTAGTGAGCGGTTTGAGAAACAGATCGGGCAAAAAAGCTAGGGGAAAAAATCCTTGAAAAACCGCGAACGGTTTTCGCCGGCGGATTTCGCTGGCGAATTTACAAACATGGGAATCCAGCTTAAAGATCATTAATTTAATTCAGCACGCATATTATAATTCAGTTCACTAGAGGCCAATCAGAGAACGCGATATGTATTTGATTTGATTTTAACACTGATTATAGGCGATTTGGATTTGAGTGACAGCTTCAGTGGGCGAATGACAGAATTAGCAGGAATAGCGTGGAAGCGGGTCTTGTGGCCGGAAGTTTTTCAATGGGAAAAGCCCTGTTAAAAAAGTTGCCATTAGCGTCTATGGAGATGAACACTCTGTTAAGCTCTATACTCTGTGATTTGATCAACAACATTTAATTTCATTTCAAGTTGTCAAATTGCAGAAAATCCCCTTAATTTAATTCTATGACTATTTTAATTTTCTCCATTAACTAATTCAAAAGAATTTTATTTTTTCGTTTTGAAAAAAAATGGTAAAAAAGAAAACGTCTTTATGTTCAGTGAAAGATTTTATTCTTGAAAACCAGATTGGTTTGTATTGGTGATGCTCCTTCCCGGAATTTTTAACTAAAGATAAGTAAATTTACAAAATAGTGGAAGGGTATTTCTTGTTATCAATTCCAATATTTAAAGGTTAATTAATGATGATGTATCTGAGGGGTTTCAATTTTCAAAATGAGCCGAATCTCGTAAGGGGACATCCATTAATTACTTGAGGTGTTTTTTCCAAAATCTGGACCCCCCTCTCCCCTTGGTGTGAATTTGCTGGACCCCCCTCTCCCCCCACGTGAGATTTACCTACAACCTTTAAAAATAATTTTCTATCCTATTCGTTTGGGGCCATTCATTAATTACGTAAGGGTCCCGAGGGGGAGGGAGGGGGTTGGAAAAATCTCTACATACCCTTACTTGGGGGGTGGGGGGGTCACACCAAATCTTACGTAAGATTTTCCAATTTAATGTAAACAAATTCCAATTATTCTAATCAAATTACGATTGAACTTAGGAACTTACGAAAAACTTAAAAATGCCGACGATCTCGGTATATTATCGAAGCTTTAATTTTTTTTTAAATGAAGGTATGTCAGATGTATATTTTTATTGGAGTAGCATTAAGTTAAGATAAAAATAAAACTGTTGAATCCATCTTCCAGTTGTCAAAAGTCGAAACAAAACAAAAGCAAAAAGAGAGAGAAATCTTTATTAGTTTTTGTTTCAACTTTTTAACTTTGGAATCTTACGTAAGAATAGGGGGGAGGGGTTTGAAAAATCTTACGTACCCTTACATGGGGGTAGGGGGGGGGGTCAAAAATTGCCAAAATCATCCTTACGTAATTAATGAATGGCCCCTTTGCATTTTGTGCTTCAATGTACCTAAAACTTTTCCATTATTAATGATGTGGGGGAAAAGGACATTATTCCGCCTAAAATTCACCTGTGGGTATTATTCCTTTCTCATACTTAAAAATAAACGTTTAATTTCTAACTGAAAAAGTTGACGTGAGATTTTAATCGACCCCCCCTCCCCCCTTGGTGAGATTTTTCCAACCCCCTCCCCTTTTTGACCTCACGTAATTCATGGATGTCCCCTAATACAATAACAGAATGCTGAATAAATTTAAAATAGTATAATGTCTATATTCTTTTAATATTCCACTAACCAAATAATTTGTAAGTAACAATAATGGTTACGTTGACATAAGACGGGTGCAAACGGCAAGTTTTATGATAAATCGCCACAAGTAATCGTATCGTAATTAGCAGCATTAAATAACTGAACTAGTTTTTTCACACAATTGTTTTATTAGGGATTTTTATTCGTAAATAACAAAACGTCTAACCAAATAGTCCCATTAGGGGACATTAGGGTGTCCCTTAAAAATCGAAAGTCGGGGAAACTTTTGAGACACCCCCTAATTTTTTTCCTTTTGGTAACCTAAGAAAGTGTGCAAAATCTTAAATCGATCAGAAAATATTAACACGTACCTCAAAAGGCCTAAAGTTGGGAAATTTTGACATTTTTCTCATTTTTTCGAGAATTTTTAAAAATTCCTTAAAATATTATTTTGTCGAATAATAGGGCTTTAACACATCTAAAAATTCATGTTTGACCGTTTTTCATTCCTAGCTAGGCGAAATTACCCAGTTTTTAGCCTGGTCATCAATCGAAAAATCATCAAATTTGCCCATTTTATACTGAGAATAGAGGATACAAAAGTCAGTGGGGAATGACTTATAACCACGTAATTCCATAACTAGGTACCATTTGTAGACGATATTGATGTGTAGATAAATTATCTGGAGCATTAATTAATTTCTAACATTTTAATTACAGGCGCCATATAGGATTGCATTACCCCTAAAAAAATTCTGCGATAAACGGTATGGGTATGTTTGGTATTGGGCAATGCGTATTTGAGGTTACTAATCTCAATTAATACTAATAAAATCCTTCTATCACATTTTAAAACTCTTTACTCAATTCGAATGACCAGTATATCTCTTATTCTTATTACATAACCATATAGATGATAAAATTCTAAATGCATAATAGGGAAAAGAGAAATTCTAGAAAAATATTGAAAAACTAGACGTTCGTTAGTACATACAGAAGTATTGTATTCTGAAACTTAGATGAAAAATTGAAGTTGATACAAAATTAACCCGCTCTTCAAGATGAGTGAGCCTACTGCACTCAGAATATAAGTATTTAACTATGTTTAAAGACTGTTCTAGTATTTTATCATAATTTGAATGCATAAAGAGCATAAAATATTCCTGCAGCATGAAAAACCTATTAGATACTGATATTGTGTTTGGGAATATGTTAAATATTAACAATGATTGCTGAAACCTGTCCTTTTTTAAAATCAGTTTTTAAGTCAGAGCTACACTTCACTCTATAAAATTTATACAGCTTATACTCATTCATAATACACTAAGGGTTTAAAATAATTTAATTTTAAAAGGAAACTTCTCAAAAAATCAATTCGAAACCTAATTTCTCTTCAAGAACGTGATGATGAAACTGATGAAAATCGTACAGTGCGAAAAAATGTTAAGACTAGTTGAAGAGTTACAGAAACTGTAGTTAGTATTAGAAATATTGTGACAGAAACTATAATTAATATAGCTAAGAACCAAATATCAATGTTTAATATGCTTTCATGTTACTAATTTGCTGAATTGCCGGTAGTTTTATTTTATGTATCAAATAACAGTATCTATAAACATATTTAATGACATGATTAAAAACATGGATAGTCTGGGTGTAGTAGGCTCAATCATTATGATGAAGAGCGGATAATTTTCTAACAACCTCAATTTTTTAACAATACAATACCATACTTCTGAATACGCTGAAGTCTAGTTGCTCAATATTTTTCTAGAATTTTGATTGATCCTTTTATGCGTTAAGAATAATTATAGTTATGAAATCGTGGTTTAGGCTTGTAATACGAGATATACGGGTCATTCGAATTGAGTAAAGAGTTTTAAAATGTGATATATGATTTTATAGTATTAATTGAGATTAGTAACCTCAAATAATACGCATTGCCCAATACCAAACAAACCCATGACGTTTATCGCAGAATTTTTTTTAGGGGTAATGCAATCCAATATGGCGCCTGTAATTAAAATGTTAGAAATTAATTAATGCTCCAGATAATTTATCTACACATCAATATCGTCTACAAATGGTACCTAGTTATGGAATTACTTGGTTATAAGTCATTCCCCACTGACTTTTGTATCCTCTATTCTCAGTATAAAATGGGCAAATTTGATGATTTTCCGATTGATGACCAAGCTAAAAACTGGGTAATTTCGCCTAGCTAGGAATGAAAAACGGTCAAACATGAATTTTTAGATGTGTTAAAGCCCTATTATTCGACAAAATAATATTTTAAGGAATTTTTTAAAATTCTCGAAAAAATGAGAAAAATGTCAAAATTTCCCAACTTTAGGCCGTTTGAGGCACGTGTTAATATTTTCTGATCAATTTAAGATTTTGCACACTTTCTTAGAATACCAAAAGGAAAAAAATTAGGGGGTGTCTCAAAAGTTTCCCCGACTTTCGATTTTTAAGGGACACCCTAGGGGACATCCATAAAATACGTGAGGTCAAAAAGGGGGGAGGGGTTTGGAAAAATCTCACCAAGGGGGGAGGGGGGGTCGATTAAAATCTCACGTCAACTTTTTAAGTTAGAAATTATATGATTTTCTTTTTTAAGAGAAAGGAATAATACCCACAGATAAGATAATGTGGTGATTTTTAGGCGGAATAATGTCATTCTCCCCCACATCATTAATAATGGAAACGTTTTAGGTGCTGTGAAGCACAAAATGCAAACGAATAGGATAGAAAAGTATTTTTAAAGGTTTTAGGTAAATCCCATGTGGGGGGAGGCGGGGTCCAGCAAAATCTCATCAAGGGGGGAGGGGGTCCAGATTTTGGAAAAAACACCTCACGTAATTTATGGATGTCCCCTTAGTGAAATTTAGCCCGGCTTATCTTCAAGTACTTAAACCACCACTAAGACGGATAGGGGAGAGTGGGGCACATTGGGATACTTTTTATTAAATGATTTTTCTAATTTTTTTATACAATGGTATTTATTCATACACAGCTAATACACTAAATATGGTCCTTTGCGCATCCAATAAAACAATTTTGAACCAATTATATCTTATGGGGAATTCTATAATAAATTTAAAAAATATTTTAATGTCCCAAGGTGCCCCAACAATGGCACACCTTGAGACACTTTCAATAATAGTACAATAACATGTCCCAACGTGCCCCACCTTGAGGCTTTGGATAATTAACTCAATTACTCTTTAAGGTTTAACAAAAAATTTTATTTTCTAAAATATGGCTTTGGACATTACACTTAATTACTCTTTTAGGTTTAGCAATAAATTTTATTTTCTAAAATATAAATGGATGCATGTTCTTTACTAAGAATAAAATTATAATGACATAAATATATTTATTTCATTTCAAAAATGCTTTTGAAACTACGAGTTATTGTAACATTGCACCACGAAAAACAAGGAAAGTTAAATAAATAATTTCCCAGAGAACACCAAATATTCCAAAACACGCTGAGGAAATCAAATTTATTGGTATATTAGTACCTACAAGCACGAGTTCATAACTTTGCGTCTGAAAAATCGAGTGTTCCAAGGTGCCCCACTCTCCCCTATTATTGGGACTTATCCATTAAGATGCATTCCAATCTGCCAAATCCTTAATTAAAAACACAGTTTGAACTTCGGACCATGCCAAATAACTTATTTCTCACAGTCCTCATTTCAACTTAGAAGGTCAAACGAATAGATTATTTCTTGATAAGCAATAATAATTTCATCCGAAAAGAAATAAATCGACAAAACCGCAATGGTAAAAACTAGTGTTGGGCAAAATCGATAATTTTAGGTATCGAATACTTATAGGTATCGAGTACTTTTAGGTATCGAGTACTTTTTTTCAATGTCGGGAAATGAACCTGAAGGGACAATTTTTTTAGGGCCTATCCATAATCAGACTAATATTCAAAAAACTGAAAGCGATCCATCAAAAAGCCCCGTAGCTACGGGCCTGGAGGTGGATAGAGGCGAAGGATTTGGCGGGGGAAAAACCTAGCCGCGTCAAATTTCTCTCGCGGATGATAACGACTTGGGTTTGAGCGTTTTAAAATGAAAACGGAAACAGGCTGCGTTTGATCTACAGTAGGTATTATAAAGATTACTTCATTGAAAAATTTAAAACGAAATATGTCAATAAAGTATCGATACTTTTGTGGGTATCGAATACACTCGATACCTATAGGTATCGAGTACTTAAGTATTTGGTATCGATACCTGCCCATCACTAGTAAAAACATCCACTCTCCCATACATGGGAGAGTTATCTCTTTCATATTTCATTGGATATATAATAAAAAGTAATCTGGGGCTTCAAGCTATGCTTCAAGGCATCCAAGGGTTGAAGTTTATTATTTTTAACAAGCTGAAAAAGATCATTAGTCACATTCACATTACCCAAGGTCTATGAATTTACCCAAGCTGTTGAATCAAATATCATATACTACATACATCTCGCTATCCCCCCGAAATACACTAGAAGCTACCGTTTACCAAACGTTCTTTCCACGTGCCCGATTCTTTGGTGACGTCAAAAGGGAATTTTCCCTTCTTCCTGTTGCGTCTCTCTCTGGTTCTTTGAATCTGGCTTGCAGTAGAAACATCGCGCTGTTCGGCCTCGTTGGGTAAAAAGAGTTTTTGGTTTGGCGTTTCGCTCGCATTTAAACTGTTCGATATGACGGAGACGAGTCGTGTTGTTGAATGGAAGATCGAAAACTTTAGTCACTGGTGCGCGGAAGTACACGGTGACTGCATCCAGAGTCCCGTGTGCAGTGTGGTTGCTTCTTTTTCGAACATGCAGCTGTATCCGAAGGGTATCAACCGGCAAGGCGGACATTTGGTGGTGCGATTATGTGATACATATTTTTCCTTTTATGGTGAGCTCTCTTTCTACTGCTCAGACGGATCCTTGCTCTGCTCCAAGCAAAAGGTGAATGCAAGTGGTTGGCACTTGCCAGTTGTAGAACTTCCTCCCGGACCCAAGTTCGAAGACGTCCTCTCCAGAATCCGGGAGAGCGAAGACTTCATCACTGTGAGATGCTGGATTAAGGAACAGGGTTTTTTTCTTGATCAATGCATGTGTACAACCATAAATGTATTTAAAATGTCATTGGAAATAAAGCCAAGGCGGATTTTAGAGATGAAATCGGATGAAACAAGAGAAATTTGCTACATTGATTTTTCAACAAATAAGAACTCAAAACAAATGGATTTATACACATGCTCTAAGAACGATCTAGTTAATTTTAATATCGATCCACAAACCAACTTCGAATACCCTTTCGCTGTCGAGGTGTGTTTGAGTTTGACGAGAAGCGATGGCATCGTTGATAGATGTGTGAAGAAGGAACACGTCTTTCCCGACCATAAGAGTCGTTGGACTTTCCCTGATCCACTGCATAAGAAAGAATTCGATGGAAAAGCAATTTCACTGTTTTTGTGCTTGAAGACAAAGAATATGATTCAGAATCCCTCTATCGTGAAATGGGGTGTCAAAAATGTCCGCATTGAGTCGAATAACACCCCCTGCTTTTCCGAGAATGCACCTTCCGCGGAAGTGCTCTCAAAAGATTCCGGAAGCCAAACATTCCTTACTTCCGAAACGCCAGACGATTCGGTACTATCCAAAGAATTGATGTGTCTCTACCAGGACCAGAAATTTTCCGACTTCCAACTCAAGTGTGAAAATGCAACATTCCCTGTCCACAGGGCTATTCTGAGTGCCCGGTCCCCCGTACTCGATCGCCTGCTATCCTCTGACATGATGGAATCAGCGTCAAGTGAAGTGGTCATTGGGGACCTTGACCCCTCTACCCTAGGCCTCTTCCTGACCTACATCTACACAGGGGCAGTGGAAGAGGATCTGCAGTGTGAAAGAGTCCTCAAGCTGTATTTCGCGGCAGGCAAGTACCAGGTCCCTTCCCTCAAGAAAAAATGTTCCAAGTTCTTGCGTGACAACGTGTCCCTTTCGAATGTGTGTGACATTCTGTCCCTTTCCCACAAACATAAGGATAAAGATTTGAAGTTGGCTGCCCAAGATTTCGTTTTGGAGAATTACAACCAAGTGTTGACATCAGAGGAGTGGGGAAAGTTGGTGAAGAAGGAACCTTCGCTAGTTGCAGAAACTCTGACCAGTTTTGCAACGAAATCTTCACTTGTGAAAGTCAGTCCTTAAGTAAGAGTGTTATATTTGTTTCACAAAAATTAAATTTTACTCAATTTCAAAAAATATCTCAGTATTTTTTTGTTCGCATATAAATTAATGTCTATGTAATAGAACTAGAAAAAAAAATTAAGTGTGTATGTGCATCACCTATTTTTTTAAATTTAGTATTGTAGTCTTGTTTTCTGAATTTCAAGTAGTACTAGAATTGAGTCTTTTCTTAATTTGAACATTGAAGAATATTTCCTCTTTTTTTTTTAAATTTAAGTAGCAGCGTATAATTTCTACTTATTATTTTGTGTGAATTTCGTATTTTTAAACATTTGAGAATTAATCATAATTTTTAATTTAATTCCTTTTTTTTAGATAAGATGATCATCTCTGGCTGAATAGTTCATATTCGAGAGTATTACAGTGTACTTCCCAATTCTTATTTTAAAAAATTATTACCATATTTCAATAAGAAATTTATATGTTTTTTAACAATCAATTTAAAATAATTCAAATTTTTATTTTTATTTTTTAATTTTCTAAATCAATAAAAATTTTACCTCAAGAAGAGTTAATGTTTATGTAGTAGAACTATAAAAAGAATTACTGTGTTTTTTTTTGTTTCCTATTTCCTTTATTTAGTGTTACTAATTCTTAATTTTAGTTGGTATTAAAGTGTATTTTTGTCTTAATTTGAGTATTTTTAAAAGTCTATTTTTGTCTTTTTTCTTATTTTGAGAGTTTATCTAATTTTTACTTAGATTAATTTTCATTCGGTACGATGATTATCTCTGGCCTAATAGTTCTTATTTAAAAGAGTGATAGTGCACTTCCTGTTACTTATTTTGATAATTTTGTACCATATTTCAATAAGAAAGAGAGTTATTTGTTAAAAACAATCAATTTATCTCAATTTGTAATATTTCTCATTATTTTTTGGCAACTTTTCAAAATCAATAAGAATTTATCTCACGAAAAATTTTAATCATGTTCTAAAACTAGAAAGAATTATTGTGTATTTGTGTTTTCTATTTCATTTATTTAATCTTAATGCATCTAATTCTTAAATTTAGTAGGTATTAAAGGGTATTTTTCTCTTAATTTGAGTATTGCAGAATATTTCCTTTTTTTTAAGTATTCTCCTTGTGCTTTTTGTTTTGAGTATTAGAGTGTGTTTCTCCTACTTATTTTTTGAGAATTTAACTTAATTTTCTTCCATTAGGTTAATTTTATTAAACCATCTCTCTGGTCATATAGTTCTTATAAGAAAGTATAACAGTATAGAGTAAGTTGGGGTAAATGGTCAAAAAGATACAGATATTTTAACAGTATACATTTATAATATTTAATATTTTTTGGCTTACTAACTTTTACTAAGGTCCGAAAAAATCAGCATTCTAAAAAACTATTAGGTTTTATTAATATAAACTGTTTAATTCCCTGAATAAAATTTTACCCCAACTGACCCTGTTTCCCATTTCTTATTTTGAGAATTTATTAACATATTTCATTAGATTCCAACATCTTTATATTCTTTGGTGTTAATTGAATTTAATTCCATAAATTAGGATTATTATTTAAAAATGTCAAAATAATCAAATGATAACAAATTAAAAATAATATTTTTATAGATATTGAACCTGTTAATGTGCATTTAGTATTTACACCAGATTTAATGTAAAATTTGATCTAAACCTGCAATAAATATCATTGTTCAATTAATTCCTTAATGTTGTGATTTAATTAGCTATTCCAAAAAAGTGTGCCAATTTAAGACCTTTCGACCCAAAATAATTTTTTTATTTATGTAACGTTAATATTTTTATGAAAGCTTTTACCTGTCTAATGGAAAAAAGCCAAAATTTATTATACTTTTTGTTTATCATAGATGTTTTATATTTCTTTTGTACCCCACCACAAAATAGCATTTTATCAATGGAGAATTGCAGCATCTCTTTAAATTCTAAATATTCAATTTTAATTTATTAAAAATTATCTCCTGGTCTTTTCCACAAAATCTCCCCCCCCCCCTTAGCTCAAGAAAATGAAGATGGACTACGTAGACCTTGCCTGACCGACTAGGGCTGTTGCACCAATGAATTTAGTTATTATGAAAAAAAAAAGACAAATTCAATAATTTTTAATTTTGGGGCTCTGATATCTTTTATTTCTACAGTTGCAGTTACGTCAACCCGAAATTTGAAATGAGCCGTGTGTAGAGATGTAAAATTCCCTCAGTTTTTGAGACCCGGGAATTTGGAAAATTACGGTTATCTTTTTCTATTTATGTGCATGTGTATAAGCTTTATTTTAAATTTTCCTATCAAGGTAGTAAGTACACAGAAGTTTAAATAATTAGTTTTAAATATTTCATAATGCTTATTATTTTGAATTTAACTAACTATAACTTTAGTAAAATAGTAACGCTTAGTTTATGTTTACTAATAAACTACTTATAGCCAAACACTGGTATTCGGAGAGAGTACAATCACTACTTTAAAAAAACTAACTAAAATTCTAAAAAAAAAGAACAAGTAACGTTTAACCTTCCTACCCTCTTGAAAAAATAGTCACATATTCTCCTCGTGGGGTCTAATGTAAGCCCCATGCCTATGACTCTAATAAAGGGTTAAAAATACACTAAATGGAAAATAGTTATCATTTTTTTATTTCTAAAAAGATGCTTCAGAATAATTTTTCTAAATCTTATGGTAATTTTCTCATTGTTTGTCCTATCAATGAACCATAATAAAGTTGTTTTACTTAAAATGCTTATCATCACACTGCTTAAAGTAGAATTGCTGATATTCCCTGCCTTAAACGGCTAAATTTATTAGTTTAATTTTAACAATTTATGAAGTTGCAAATATTTTCTTTTCTGTATTATCAGCTACCTGTCATCTCAGAATAATTTATTTAGTATTATGAAACATGTGGATGTGTCGTTTCTCTTTTTTAAAATTGAAAAAATAATACAAAAAATGATTGGTTCAGATTTGGTAAAACAGTGTCTGGCTTCTTTTATATAAGTTTTCAAAGCGAAATTAATTATTTTTCTTAATAATTCTTCGAAATCACATTCTGAATTTCAGTAAATACTCATAAATCTTGGAAAACCTTCCCAATTTTTTTCAAGGAAGCGTCTAACACAGGAAAACATCTCTACAAAGCCAAAAAAAAATTTAAGTATTTTTTTTTTCAACAAACTTTCTCAACAGGAAATCGTGGTGCCAGTTGTCTGAGTTTATTCTGCTTCCGTTATCAGTTTCAGAAGGAATTTCATTAAAACATCTCTTTTTTTTTCTCAGAATATGAAAGAAAATTTCAAGATATAGGAAACGATTCAATACAAAGAGTCCCAATCTTCTTTTTGTAAAAAAATAATAAAAAATCTACGTAAATTTCAACGTCAACTTTTTATGTTAGAAATTATAAGATTTTTAAGTGTGAGAAAGGAATAGTACCCAAAGATAAGATTCTGTGGTAATTTTTAGGCGGAATAATGGGCGCAAGTTCAGAGTTGCGTATGCGCCAAGTTTTTAGCGTTAAAGATGACTAATATGGTAACCCTAACTCATGTTAAAAGAGTCATTTGGCTTCTAAATGTGCCGCTAAACAGCCAAAAATCGCCAAGCATACGCAACTCTGAACATGCGCCGAATAATGTCCTTTTCCCCCTCATCACGAACAATGGAAAAGTTTTAGGTGCTGTGAAGCACAAAATGCAAACGAATACGATAGAACAGGGGTTCTCAAACTTTTGAACATCGCGACCCACTTTTTAGAAACGAAATCCAAGGCGACCCACCTCATCTTCAGTTAATTTTTTCATGCCCCCCCAAGAGAAGGGTTTTAACTTCGAGCGTGGGGAGGGGGTTTGGTCACCAACTATTTCGTTAGGATATATAACATGCACGTATTATAAGAAAAATTAAATTTTTAAAAAATGTAAAGTATTTGAATTTGAGTGAATGAAATAGTTTAATTATGAGTTAACAATGATCCTGACAGCAAAAAGGTGGTCTGGGGGTCCTCCCCCAGAGAAAATTTTTAAGTTTGACCCTTGAAAACTGGGTTTTAGCTTGTTTTTTAGTAATTTAGGAAAAATTTCAGTTGCATTATTTTCTAAAATAATTCTTAAAATTTGTATTGCTCCCCACCGTGTGAATGGGATGGGGAGGTCCTATGTTTATAATACAATCTTATTTGAATAAACAACTAGTTTTCCATTATAAGCACATTAATGTGTGATGAATTGTCTTTTGCATTACACTAAGTAGGGTATTTTTCTTATTGCTCTTATTTTTATTCTTTTTACTATATATGGTAATTTGATAAATTTCAAAAGTCAATAACATACCTATCTGTAAAAATTATAAAAAAATAAGAAAAATTCAAAATCTTCTCGTGACCCACCAACAACTGACTGGCGACCCACAGTTTGAGAAACTCTGGGATAGAAAATTATTTTTAAAGGTTGTAAGTAAATCCCACGTGAGGGGAAGGGGGTCCAGCAAAATCTCACCGAGGGGGGTCCAGATTTTGGAAAAAAACACCTCACGTAATTTATGGATGTCCCCTTAGCCTTAGAATATTTAGTTCAGTGGCTTCCCGCCTCTCGAGCGAGTCTCCCTAAAAGCGGATATGTTATAGGGGGCATCCATAAATTACGTGAGGTCAAAAAAGGGAGGGGAGGGGTTTGGAAAAATCTCACCAAGGGGGGAGCGGGGTCCAGATTTTGGAAAAAACACCTCACGTTATTTATGGATGTCCCCTTAGCCTTAGAATATTTAGTTCAGTGGCTTCCCGCCTCTCGAGCGAGTCTCCCTAAAAGCGGATACGTTATAGGGGGCATCCATAAATAACGTGAGGTCAAAAAAGGGAGGGGAGGGGTTTGGAAAAATCTCACCAAGGGGGAGCGGGGTCCAGATTTTGGAAAAAACACCTCACGTAATTTATGGATGTCCCCTTAGCCTTAGAATATTTAGTTCAGTGGCTTCCCGCCTCTCGAGCGAGTCTCCCTAAAAGCGGATACGTTATAGGGGGCATCCATAAATAACGTGAGGTCAAAAAAGGGAGGGGAGGGGTTTGGAAAAATCTCACCAAGGGGGGAGGGGGGGTCCAGATTTTGGAAAAAACACCTCACGTTATTTATGGATGTCCCTAGAGATGTAAAGGCTGGAAAAAACCGGGTTTATTCCCGGGAATAAACCCGATTTTTTGGGAAGGGAATTTTGAATATTCCCGGATTTTCAAATATGAAAGTACTTTCGTTTTGGAGATTTTAGAGTTGTGTTGAACCAAGCGTGTAGAACTATCAATTACTAGTGTTTGATCATGTTTAAAATAGCATCCTTGATTACACTTTTCGACTTCCAGAGAAAAAAATGTATTTAGACATTGAAACAGAAAATGGGCAGATTAAAAATATTTGACTAGATTTAATATTAATAAGAAAAGAGAGTTAATTTCAGAATGATCTTTCAGTGAATCTATATTAAAAATTGTCTTAAATTCCTTTAAAAGAATACCTAGAAAATGATAACTGATGGTGAAATATCGTTGTGTTCTTTATACGTTCAAAATTCCCAATATTCCTCTAAAATTCCCGGTTTATTCCCAAAAATCCCGGGTTTTTTCTCGCTTCCCCAAAAATGTGGGAATTTTACATCTCTAGATGTCCCCTTCCTTAGAATATTTAGTTCAGTGGCTTCCCGCCTCTCGAGCGAGTCTCCCTAAAAGCGGATACGTTAGGAGGGAATTTTCCCTTTCCTCGCGCTTAGATAGCGAGGAGCGTTTGGTTCGTTTCGCTCGCAACCCCAGTTGTTCGATTATGATGGAAACAGGAACCGTTTTCGAATGGAGGATCGAGAACTTGAGCCACTTAAGTGCGGATGTGCACGGTCCCTGCATCAAGAGTCCCGAGTTCCCAGTAGTATATATGATGAAACTTGATGGTATATACATAGAACTGTATCCGAAAGGTATCGACGGGCAAGGAGAACATCTAGTGGTGCGGTTATGTGGTGGCCTATCATATTCCTTTTCGGGTGACCTCTCTCTCTACTCTTCTGACGAAACACTGCTCTGCTCCAAGCAAAAGGTGAGTGCAGAAGAGAACACAGATGTTCTAGAACTTGCTCCCAAGTTCGAAGACGTGCGCTCCGGAATCCGGGATGACTACATCACTGTGACATTACAGGACACAGTTAAGAGTCGCGTCCTTTATAAACAACGCATGTGTACAACCATAAATGTTTTAAAAATATCACTGGAAATAAATCCGGGTTGGATTGAAGAGTTAGAAAATGCAGCAAAATCAAATGAAGAAGAAAAAATTTGTCACATTTGTTTTTCACCAAATAACGTCTATGATAAAATGAAGATAAATACACACTTTGATAACCATATAGTTTATTTTTTGATTCATCCACCAGAAGGGGTCAAAGACCCTTCCGCTATTGAGATGTGTATGCGTTTGTCGGGAAGCGATGGCACTGTTGACAGCTGTGTAAAGAAAGAACACGTTTTTCACGACGACAGTCCTTGGGTATTCCCTAATTCACTGGAGGTGAAAGAATTGGTTGGGAAAAGAATTTCACTGTTTTTGTTTTTGAAGACCAGGTACGTGATTCAGAGTCCCTATTACGAGTATTGGGATTCCAGTAATGTCAGCATTCACTTGAATAACACCCCTAGCTTTTCTGAGTCCACGGATCTCTTTACTTCCAAGAAGGTTGCAGTGCTCACAAACGATTCTGGAAGCCAGACTTCCCTCCTTTCCGACGTGGCAGACGATTCGGTAGCAGTGGTTGTTAAAGATTCGGGAAGCCAAACATCCCTTTCTTCCGACAGGCCAGATGATTCGGTACTATCCAAAGAACTGATGTGCCTCTACCAGGACCAGAAGTATTCCGACATCACCCTCAAGTGTGACAATGTCACTTTCCCTGTCCACAGTGCTATCCTGAGTGCCCGGTCCCCCGTATTCGACTGCATGCTATCCTCTGACATGAAGGAAGCAGCTTCTGGTGAGGTGGTCATCGGAGACCTTGACCCCTCTACCCTGTCCCGATTCCTGACCTACCTGTACTCGGGAGTTGTCGAGGATCTGATAGATGATAGCGCCCTCAAGCTCTATTACGCGGCAGACAAGTACCAGGTCCCTTCCCTCAAGAGGGACTGTTCCAAGTTCTTGTGTTCCAACGTGTCCATTTCGAATGTTTGCGACATTCTGTCCCTTGCGGACAAACACCAGGACGACGAGCTAACTGCCGTGTCGCACGACTTCATCCTGGATAACTATAACGCTGTTTTGGGATCTCGAGAATGGGCCACTCTTAAGAAAAACGAACCATTGCTTGCTGTGGACACAGTGACGCAGTTCGCTGTGGAAGGTCGTGTTAGAAAGCACCATCCTCATTAAAACTTTTTGACGTCCCGCGTTTAATTTAATTCAATTCATAGAAACTGTTCAAATCCCTGAATCTCTTTTACCCCCACTACAACTAATTTTATCCCACCTGACCCTGTTTCTTATTTTGAGAATTTATTAACATATTTCATTAGATTTCAAAATGTCTTCATATTCTTTGGTTTCAATGGAATTGAATTCAATAAAGTATGATTAAAATATAAAAGTACTAAGGGGCCATTCATTAATTACGTAAGGGTCCCGAGGGGGAGGGGGGGTTGGAAAAATCTCTACATACCCTTACTTGGGGGTGGGGGGGGTCAAACCAATTCTTACGTAAGATTTTCCTAGTTAATATAAACAAATTCCAATTATTCTAATCAATAGATAATAAAATAGTAATATGTAGTTGACAGCAAGAATATTACTTATCTGTTGAAAAATAAAAATCTTTGATTTACGTCAAACGGAGAGTTTTTTAACATTTTATTGTTTTGAAAAACATAATGGAATCTTACGTAAGAATGGGGGGGAGGGGTTTGAAAAATCTTACGTACCCTTACATGGGGGGAGGGGGGGTCAAAAATTGTCAAAATCATCCTTACGTAATTAATGAATGGCCCCTAAAACAATTATGATAACTAAAGTAATATTTGAATAGATTTTCCACTTGCTTGTGTGCATTTATTATTTACATCTGATTGGTTGTAAAATTTGAACTAACCCTGCAATAAATATATCATTGTTCATTTACTTAATGTTGTGATTTAATTGACTATTCTACAAAAAGTTTGCATATTTAAGACCTTATAACCCAACAGAATTTCTAATCTATGTATTCATGTTTTTTTTAAACTTTTATTCAGTCTAATGCAAAAAAAGCCAAAATTTACTAATTTACAATTTAAAAAACTATTGTGTGTTTGTGTTTCTATTTCCATTATTTAGTGCATCATCTAATCATTAGTTTTAGTAGGTTTTAAAGTGTATTTTTGTCTTAATTTTAGTATTACAGAATATTTCCTTTCTTTTTAATTTAAGTATTCCCCTTGTACTTTTTATTTTGAGTATTAGAGTGTGTTTCTTCTTCTTATTTTTTGAGAATTTATCTTAATTTCTTCCATTAGATTAATTTTTATTAAATAAAATGACCATGTTTTTGGTTTTGTAATTCTTATCAGAGTATTACAGTATAGGGTAAGGTGGGGTAAAGTGGTAAAATATAGGTACAGGCATTTTAACAGTGTACATTTATAAATTTAATTTTTTTTTTGGCCTGCTATTTTTTTTTGAGGCCTGAGAAAAATCTACTTGCTTAAAAACACATTAGGTTTTATTAATATAAACTGTTTAAATCTCTGAATCTGAATTTCTTATATTGAGAATTTAGGTTTCAATGTCTTTATATTCTTTGGTTTTAATGGAATTTAGTTCAATATATTAAGATTATAATTTAGAAATTCTAAAATAATCCAATGATAACCTTTTATGATAACCATTTAAAAATTAAGTTTTATTAGGTAAGATGATCATCTCTGGCCTAATAGTTGTTGTTTGAGAGTATTACAGTGTATTTCATGTTAATTATTTTGATAATTTAGTACCACATTTCAATAAGAAAGTTATTTGTTCAAATAAATCAATTTAACTCAAATTCAAAATATTTCTCATTATTTTTGTCAACTTTTCTACAAGTTATATTCATGTAGTAAAACTACAAAGAATTATTCTGTATTTGTGTTTTCTATTTTGTTTATTTAATCGTAATGCATCTAATTATTAATTTTAGTAGGTATTAAAGGGTATTTTTGTCTTAATTTGAGTATTGCAGAATATCTCCTTTTTTAAGTATTCCCCTTGTGCTTTTTATATTGAGTATTAGAGTGTGTTTCTCCTACTTCTTATTTTTTTTGTGAATTTATATTAATTTTTTCATTAGATTAATTTTTATTTGATAAGTGACCTCTGTAATCTTATGGTGGGGTAAAATGGTCAAATAGATACAGGCATTTTAACAGTATACATTTATAAAATTTAATATTTTTTTGGCATTTTTAACTTATTAGGTTTTATTAATATAAACTGTTTAAATCCCTGAATCTGTTTAACTCCGCCTGACCCTATTTCTCATTTTGAGAGTTTATTAACATATTTCATTAGATTTCAATGTCTATTATATTCTTTGGTTTTAATTGAATTTAATTCAAAATATAATTATAATTAAAAAATACTAAAATAATACAATGATAACCAATTAAAAATATTATTTCAATCGATATCCAACATGTTAAAGTGCCTTTAGTATTTACTGTTAATTTTTGTAAAATTTGAACTAACCCTGCAATAAATATCATTGTTCATTTACTTAATGTTGTGATTTAATTAGCTATTCTACAAAAAGTGTGCATATAAAAGAGTGCAAAAGACCATAAGACCACAAATAATTTCTAATTTATGTAATATTAATAATTTTATGAAGGCTTTTTATCGGTCTAAGGGGCCGTTCAAATATTACGTAAGCACCTAAGGGGGGGAGGGGGTTTGCTCTTTGCTTATTTTTCCTGAGAAGGGGGAGGGGGGGATATGAGTGATGCTTACGTAAGATACTGAATTTTCGAAAATCTCTTGTTTCTTGCATAAATAATTTCAAAACTCAACCAAAAATAAATTTAACAAAAAATTGAATTAGGAAATCTGACGTACGCACTTTTTCTGGGGACCCCCACAAAAATTTTGAAATTTTAACCCCGAAAAGTAGTGTTTCGACTCATTTTTGAACCCTTAGAATTACTTGTATAAGTCGCCTAATTTTCAAGGAGAAAAAAACAGTACTTACTAAAAGGGATGTCAAAATTTCGGGGGGGTCCGGTAGTTTCTTACGTAATTATGGTGGGGGGATTTGAGGTTTGCTTATCTTTGCTGACAAGGGGGGAGGGGGGGTCTAAAAATGACCAAAAAAGTGCTTACGTAATATTTGAACGGCCGCTAATGAAAAAAAGACAAAATTTGTAAGACCTTTTGTTTTTCATAGATGATGTTTTATATTTATTTTGTACCCCACTACGAAGTCGCCTTTTATCAATGGAGAATTGCAGCATCTCTTAAAATTCTAAATATTAAATTTTAATTTATTAAAAATTCTTTCCCGATTCTAAAAATACGTCTTTTCTGGGAAAAGTCTTTTCCACCAAATCCCGCCCACGGTCAAGAAAACGAAGATGGACTCAGTAGGCCCTACCTGACCCACTAGGGCTGTTGCGCCAATGAGTTTAGTTTCAATCTAAAAAAAAAAATCAAATTTTCAATTACATTAATTAATTCATTAATTTTTTTACGATTAAATTTTGATGTGTATTGAAGGAGAATACGTCATCACTTTCTGTAAATAAGCTTTATGTGAAATTTTCCTATCAAGTACACAGGAGTTTAAATAGTTTGTTTTAAATATTTCATTAAGCTTATTATTTTAAAATTAATTAACTATAACTTAAGTAAATTAATAACGTTTAGTTTATGGTTACTTATAAACTATTTTTAGCCAAACACTGGTATTTCGAAGGAGTATATCGTCTTCACATTACATACTTCTTTAAAAAAAACTAGCGCAAATTCTAATAAAAAGAACAAGTGAAACGATTAAAATAAAAAAAAATTCTTGAAATATAAGTTAAGAAAAGACACATCCCAAATTAAGCCAGTTTAGATGGTTTTTCTTGAATAACCTCCAAATTCCCGGAAATTTTCAAAATTCCTTTCCCAAATAAAACAGGATTATTCCCTGATTTTTAAACCTGGACGCAAATTCTAAAAGAAAAAAACAAACCCCAAGTTCAATAATCGTCCAATTTGGGTCCCCAGTATCTTTCATTTATTTCCACAGTTATTAAAAATTAGAAAATTCCGGTAATTATCTCCTGATAGCAAAAATATCCTGGCCTAGTACTAGTAGAGAAGCTCGATTAAAGTTTGAAATAGGAAATTTAACATAGGATGCTTCAAATTTTAAAAATTTTTGGGGGTTCTACTTGTGGACGCAGAGATATGAAACTTCGTATTAAGGGGTTATGGGGGGTTTTCCTTCAGAATAAATTATAATATTTGATGTCTCCCATAGGAAAAACGAAAGTTGGTGCTTCGTTTAATATGAAGATGACCCCCCAAGAACTTGAAAATTTTTTTGGTAAAAGAATACTTAAAACCATGAAAAATGATACCTTATTTGTCTTTTTATCATGAGCCGTTCCGGAGATACGGAGACTGAGTCGTTTTTTGTTTGCAGTACTGTACGTTAAATTAAAACAATTATTGTTGGACTTTGGATTTGAAAATACTTGTACTGATCCTTGTATCTTTTTTATGAAACAGAATAATCAAATGTCTGTCTTGTCTATATATGTGGATGATCTATTACTCATTAGTGAAGACTCTGAATTAGTTAGTAAACTTTTAGAGTATCTTTCAACTTCTTTAGAGGTGAAGTACTCTGGTGAAGCAAACTTCTGTTTGGGTATAGAATTTCAAAATGATAATAATGGTTTAATTACCTTGTCCCAACAAAAGTACATAAAGGAGCTGCTAGAAAGGTTTAACATGACAGATTGCAATACAGTGAAAACTCCGATGGAAGTAAAATTAAATCTTGTAAAAGCTGAAAGCCCTGACGAATCTTTTCCTTATAAGGAATTAATTGGAAGTCTCGACTATCTTTCTGTGTGCACCAGACCTGATATTTCCTTTTGTGTTAGTAAGCTCAGTCAATTTCTGACTTGTTATGATAAAACCCATTGGAACGCTGCAAAAAGGGTATTAAGATACCTTAAGGGAACAATTAATTTTAAATTAGTTTTCAGGTGTGATGATTCTAACACTGTTGGATTCACAGATTCAGACTGGGGGAATAGTACCACTGATAGGAGATCGTATTCCGGGTATATCTTTAAAATTTGTAACGGAGCAATTTCCTGGGAATCTAAAAAGCAGAGGACTGTAGCTTTAAGTAGCACAGAAGCTGAATACATGAGTTTATCTCATGGTATTAAGGAAGCATTATATTTGCAAAAGCTAGTGAGGGAATTAAAACTCAACGAATTAGCAAAAATTAAAATTTTTGTTGATAATAATGGTGCAATTAAATTAGCAGAAAGTAATCTACATCACAGTAGAACTAAACACATAGACATCCAACCTCATTTTATTAAAGATGTACTAAATGATAATGAATTTATGAAATTGGAAAAAATTTCAACTCTTGAAATGTGTGCTGATATTTTTACGAAACCACTTCCTGCAACAAAACACTTTAAATGTATGGAAATGATTAATTTGGAAGAATTTTCTTGAATGAAGTTATCTTTGTATTTGTGTACTAATATTTATTTTTCCCCAGAGGTCTTTTGTTGAGGGGGAGTGTTGGAATGTTTCTACTCTGTGCATGTTTCAACAGAACTTTCTGAAACGAACTGAAGTAGCAAGCAGCTACATGATTGTTACGTCACTATTACGTTTATGTCAAGCTGACTATATATATCTTGTGTTTTAATAAATTTTATTAGATTTTGCTTTACCTTACTGCGTTTCTCTGCCTTATTTAATCTACCTCGGCCCTAGAAGTTTACTTATAGTTGTAGTTCCGTAAACTTGACATGATTTGGATGAAGAAAATAATTTGGGGCATAAGGGGTTAACGCGCCCTGCGCCCTCCAAGGGGCGGTACCGCCCTTTTTGGGAACCACTGGCTTTGAGAGAGCGCTCGCCGGAACGAAAACCATCCCGGGGAAGGGAACGCTCAACGCTATCTAACGAACGACTTTGATTGCTTTGATCCATCGTCATTCCCACTGTGTTTTCTCTCCTTTTCAAGGTCTTTGATTGCAGCGTTATCGGCCGCTGTCTAGCACGTGCTCGATTCACCCGTGACGCCGAAAGGGTGGATTCCCTTTCTCTGTTGTCTGATCTTGCTTTATTGTGTGATCACTTCAAGCTTCAATCGCGCGTTGGTCGTTGTAAGTCTTTCGGTAGAAACCACTTCCATTCCATCGGCTGTTCGGCCTAGTTGTGTATTTTTCTTCGCAAAATGTCGAAAGTTGCATTCGATGTCTATGAGTGGAGAATCGAGAACTTCAGCTGTTGGGACTCTGAGGTACACGAAGATAGTATTGCTAGTCCGCAATTAGTATTAAGATATGTTTTACAAATGTTTCTGTATCCGAGAGGATCAAGTGGCCAGGAAAAATGGATGGAGGTGTTATTTTACCTTAACAAAGCCGTGCAACCTTCAGGCGGCAACCTGTCGGTCATCGATTCGGACGGATCCCCTCTTTGCACCCGACATACCCACTCTGATGGAAGATGGAACAACTGTATTTCCACCGGGCTCACGTTCGAAGAGGTCGCTGGCGAAATCACCAAAAAGAAAGACCAACTCATACTGCGGCTATGTTTACCGAGTGAGAAAGACCACGCTGTCACTGTGAGTACAACTTTGGATGTGTTGAACTTATCAATACGTATTGATGCGAAATCCATCGAAAGCTTGGAGTCGGATGATTCTAAAAACATTTCTATCGTACGTTACTCTAAGAAAAATGAATTGCTTTTGAAAGCTATCCGTTATGACGAAACCATAGAATTTGTATTGGAATTATTGACCAAACCTGCAAACTCAATTTCGATTGAAAGTCAATGGAGTTTACAAAATAATGACAAAACTGTTGGGAGAAACGAAAAGAACAAGTTCTTATTTCACTACTGCGAACCGTGGAAGTTCTCAAATCCATTGAATTGGCGCGAATTGGTGCAAAATGGCATCACCATGCTCTTGAATTTGAAAATTATCAACGGTGACATAATTCAAAACAAGTTAAACGCTCCCTCAGAAATTCCGAAAGGAACTGTCTGCTTCTTTGATCAGAGTCCTATCAAGAATAAGGATTCTTCCAGCTCCAAAAAAAACTGTTGATTCTGTAGCAGTGCTCACAAAAGATTTCATGTGCCTCTACCAGGACCAGGACTTTTCCGACCTCCAACTCAAGTGTGACAATGTCACTTTCCCTGTCCACAGGGCAATCCTTAGTGCCCGGTCCCCAGTCTTCAAGACCATGCTTTCTACCGACATGAAAGAAGCAGCGTCAAGTGAAGTGGACATTGGGGACCTTGACCCCTCTACCCTATCCCGATTCTTGACCTATCTCTACACCGGGACTGTAGAAGAGGAGCTACAATCTGAAAGAGCACTCAAGCTCTATTACGCGGCAGACAAGTACCGGGTCCCCTCCCTAAAGAAGGAATGCGCGGACTTTCTGTGTGACAATGTGTCTATCGACAACGTGTGCGATATCCTGTCACTTGCCGACAAACACAAGGATGAAGGGTTGACCGCCGTGTCTCATGATTTCGTAGTGAATAACTACAGCGAAGTTTTGGAGTCGAACGAGTGGGTCAGTTTCATGGACAGTGAACCTAAGCTGGCTTCGAAAACCTTGACTCTAATCGGTCAGAAAAAGCATGTGGGAAAATTGCAGTAAGCTATAAAAATAATTTGTTCATAACTCCACTAAGTTTTGTGAAGTAGTCCCACACTCAGTATAAGAAAGTTATTTGTTGTTAGAGGTTTATTAACAATAAATAATCCTGATTTTTAAGTATTTCATTTTGATATTTTATTTTATTCAATTTTGCTCTATTTCATAGTGATTATTATGATTTTTTAATTTGTCTAAAATAATGCAATTTTAATAACAAATTTTCAGAGTGTCTGCATAAATTAAATATTTTTAATAAGCTGTTGATTAATATTTTATTACATAAATATATTTGATAATTGATTTTAATAAAATATTATTGAAAAGGTAAAAGTAAAAAAAAGCATTGTACTTTTAGAAACCAAGTTTATGTCTAATTAATATTTTTCTTACTTTATTAAAGGTATTATGTGTGAAAATTCTTTGATAGTGCAGTATTTTTAAAAAGTGAATATTTGTTTATTGTGTAATTGATTTGAAAATAAATTTAGATGGTTTATTGATTTGAATTCAACAAAATATCGTGATAATTAAAATAAACTAACTATTAAAACATTTTTCAGTTTGTTGGTGTGAGTTTAGTAATTGCCTTTTTTATTGTAAAATTTGATATAACTGGTGCAATAAATATTTTTTTTCAAATAATCTATGTTATTTATTAAGAATCTTATTATCTTATTAGTGTACATACAATTTAAGACCCAAAACAGTTTTTTTCTGTTATTTATATTTCTAAAAACTATTAAACACTCAAAAATCAAATGTGTCTTCATATTAGTATGTGTTATATTTTATATCTCTGTCAGATATTGAAATTTCTTCTCTGTTTAATTTTAAGCCCAAAGTTACAACTATGAAAAATTGTTGATCCTTTCTGAATTAAATTGAAAAATATGGTAAAAAATTTGGGTTTTTTTGTTACTTAGTTTAAGGCTTAGTAATATGTCATATAATTTTTTTCCAAAATGTCTTAATTAGTTTTTAGAGAATGGGTTTTGCTGTATCTTACATTTAATTATTATGTTATTTTATCAACAACATTTAATTACAATTTAAATATTCAATTGCAGAAAATTCCCTTAATTTAATTCTAAGAATTTTAATTTTCTCAATTAACTAATTTAATAAGAATTATAATTTTTTTTGTTTTGAAAAAAAAAAAGGTAAAGGAAGAAAATGTCTTTATGGTTTATGTTCAGTGAAATATTTTTTTCTTAAAAACCAGATTGGTTTGTATTGGTGATGCTCCTTCCCGGAATTTTTAACTAAAGGTAAGTAAATTCATAAAATAGTGAAAGGGTTTTTCTTGTTATCAATTCCAATATTTAAAGGTTAATTAATGATGATGTATGGGGGGTTTCAATTTTCAAACTGAGCCGAATCTCGTAAGGGGACATCCATAAAATTACGTGTGTAGTGTTTTTCCAAAATCTGGACCCCCTCTCCCCTTGGTGAAATTTTGCTGGACCCTCCTCCCCCCACGTGAGATTTAACCTACAACCTTTAAAAATAATTTTCTATCCTATTCGTTTGCATTTTGTGCTTCACAGGACCAAAACTTTTCCATTATTAATGATGTGGGGGAGAATGACATTATTCCGCCTAAAAATCACCACAGTATCTTATCTGTGGGTACTATTCCTTTCTCATACTTAAAAATAATCGTTTAATTTCTAACTTAAAAAGTTGACGTGAGATTTTAATCGACCCCCCCCTCCCCCCTTGGTGAGATTTTTCCAAACCCCTCCCCCCTTTTTGACCTCACGTAATTCATGGATGTCCCCTAATACAATAACAGAATGCTGAATAAATTTATAATAGTATAATGTCTATATTCTTTTAATATTCCACTAACCAAATAATTTGTAAATAACAATAATGGTTACGTTGACATAAGACGGGTGCAAACGTCAAGTTTTATGATAAATCGCCACAAGTAATCGTATCGTAATTAGCAGCATTAAATAACTCAACTAGTTATTTCACACAATTGTTTTATTAGGGATTTTTATTCGTAAATAATAAAACGTCTAACCAAATAGTCCCATTAGGGGACATCCATAAAATACGTGAGGTCAAAAAGGGGGGAGGGGTTTGGAAAAATCTCACCAAGGGGGGAGGGGGGGTCGATTAAAATCTCACGTCAACTTTTTAAGTTAGAAATTAAACGATTATTTTTAAGTATGAGAAAGGAATAATACCCACAGATAAGATAATGTGGTGATTTTTAGGCGGAATAATGTCCTTTTCAACCACATCATTAATAATGGAAAAGTTTTGGTCCTGTGAAGCACAAAATGCAAACGAATAGGATAGAAAAGTATTTTTAAAGGTTTTAGGTAAATCCCATGTGGGGGGAAGCGGGGTCCAGCAAAATCTCATCAAGGGGGGAGGGGGTCCAGATTTTGGAAAAAACACCTCACGTTATTTTTGGATGTCCCCTTAGCGAAATTTAGCCCGGCTTATCTTCAAGTACTTGAACCACCACTAAGACGGAAAGGGGAGAGTGGGGCACATTTTGGGATACTTTTTATTAAATTATTTTTCTAATTTTTTTATACAATGATATTTATTCATACACAGCTAATACACTAAGTATGGTCCTTTGCGCATCTAATAAAACAATTTTGAACCAATTATATCTTATAGGGAATTCTATAATAAATTTAAAAAATATTTTAATGTCCCAAGGTGCCCCAACATTGGCCCACCTGGAGACACTTTCAATAATAGTACAATAACATGTCCCAACGTGCCCCACCTTGAGGCTTTGGATAATTAACTCAATTACTCTTTAAGGTTAAACAAAAAATTTTATTTTCTAAAATATGGATATATATTTGGACATTAAACTTAATTACTCTTTTAGGTTTAGCAATAAATTTTATTTTCTAAAATATAAATGGATGCATGTTCTTTACTAAGAATAAAATTATAATGACATAAATATATTTATTTCATTTCAAAAATGCTTTTGAAACTACGAGTTATTGTAACATTGCACCACGAAAAACAAGGAAAGTTAAATAAATAATTTCCCAGAGAACACCAAATATTCCAAAACACGATGAGGAGTAGATTTTAATCAAATTTATTGGTATATTAGTACCTACAAGCACGAGTTCATAACTTTGCGTCTGAAAAATCGAGTGTTCCAAGGTGCCCCACTCTCCCCTATTATTGGGACTTATCCATTAAGATGCATTCCAATCTGCCAAATCCTTAATTAAAAACACAGTTTGAACTTCGGACCATGCCAAATAACTTATTTCTCACAGTCCTCATTTCAACTTAGAAGGTCAAACGAATAGATTATTTCTTGATAAGCAATAATAATTTCATCCGAAAGCAGAAGCGAAATCTAAAAGAAATAAATCGACAAAACCGCAATGGTAAAAACATCCACTCTCCCATACATGGGAGAGTTATCTCTTTCATATTTCATTGGATATATAATAAAAAGTAATCTGGGGCTTCAAGCTATGCTTCAAGGCATCCAAGGGTTGAAGTTTATTATTTTTAACAAGCTGAAAAAGATCATTAGTCACATTCACATTACCCAAGGTCTATGAATTTACCCAAGCTGTTGAATCAAATATCATATACTACATACATCTCGCTATCCCCCCGAAATACACTAGAAGCTACCGTTTAACCAACCGTTCTTTCCACGTGCCCGATTCTTTGGTGACGTCAAAAGGGAATTTTCCCTTCTTCCTGTTGCGTCTCTCTCTGGTTCTTTGAATCTGGCTTGCAGTAGAAACATCGCGCTGTTCGGCCTCGTTGGGTAAAAAGAGTTTTTGGTTTGGCGTTTCGCTCGCATTTAAACTGTTCGATATGACGGAGACGAGTCGTGTTGTTGAATGGAAGATCGAAAACTTTAGTCACTGGTGCGCGGAAGTACACGGTGACTGCATCCAGAGTCCCGTGTGCAGTGTGGTTGCTTCTTTTTCGAACATGCAGCTGTATCCGAAGGGTATCAACCGGCAAGGCGGACATTTGGTGGTGCGATTATGTGATACATATTTTTCCTTTTATGGTGAGCTCTCTTTCTACTGCTCAGACGGATCCTTGCTATGCTCCAAGCAACAGGTGAATGCAAGTGGTTGGCACTTGCCAGTTGTAGAACTTCCTCCCGGACCCAAGTTCGAAGACGTCCTCTCCAGAATCCGGGAGAGCGAAGACTTCATCACTGTGAGATGCTGGATTAAGGAACAGGGTTTTTTTCTTGATCAATGCATGTGTACAACCATAAATGTATTTAAAATGTCATTGGAAATAAAGCCAAGGCGGATTTTAGAGATGAAATCGGATGAAACAAGAGAAATTTGCTACATTGATTTTTCAACAAATAAGAACTCAAAACAAATGGATTTATACACATGCTCTAAGAACGATCTAGTTAATTTTAATATCGATCCACAAACCAACTTCGAATACCCTTTCGCTGTCGAGGTGTGTTTGAGTTTGACGAGAAGCGATGGCATCGTTGATAGATGTGTGAAGAAGGAACACGTCTTTCCCGACCATAAGAGTCGTTGGACTTTCCCTGATCCACTGCATAAGAAAGAATTCGATGGAAAAGCAATTTCACTGTTTTTGTGCTTGAAGACAAAGAATATGATTCAGAATCCCTCTATCGTGAAATGGGGTGTCAAAAATGTCCGCATTGAGTCGAATAACACCCCCTGCTTTTCCGAGAATGCACCTTCCGCGGAAGTGCTCTCAAAAGATTCCGGAAGCCAAACATCCCTTACTTCCGAAACGCCAGACGATTCGGTACTATCCAAAGAATTGATGTGTCTCTACCAGGACCAGAAATTTTCCGACTTCCAACTCAAGTGTGAAAATGCAACATTCCCTGTCCACAGGGCTATCCTGAGTGCCCGGTCCCCCGTACTCGATCGCCTGCTATCCTCTGACATGATGGAATCAGCGTCAAGTGAAGTGGTCATTGGGGACCTTGACCCCTCTACCCTAGGCCTCTTCCTGACCTACATCTACACAGGGGCAGTGGAAGAGGATCTGCAGTGTGAAAGAGTCCTCAAGCTGTATTTCGCGGCAGGCAAGTACCAGGTCCCTTCCCTCAAGAAAAAATGTTCCAAGTTCTTGCGTGACAACGTGTCCCTTTCGAATGTGTGTGACATTCTGTCCCTTTCCCACAAACATAAGGATAAAGATTTGAAGTTGGCTGCCCAAGATTTCGTTTTGGAGAATTACAACCAAGTGTTGACATCAGAGGAGTGGGGAAAGTTGGTGAAGACTGAACCTTCGCTAGTTGCAGAAACTCTGACCAGTTTTGCAACGAAATCTTCACTTGTGAAAGTCAGTCCTTAAGTAAGAGTGTTATATTTGTTTCACAAAAATCAATTTTACTCAATTTCAAAAAATATCTCAGTATTTTTTTGTTCGCATATAAATTAATGTCTATGTAATAGAACTAGAAAAAAAAATTAAGTGTGTATGTGCATCACCTATTTTTTTAAATTTAGTATTGTAGTCTTGTTTTCTGAATTTCAAGTAGTACTAGAATTGAGTCTTTTCTTAATTTGAACATTGAAGAATATTTCCTCTTTTTTTTTAAATTTAAGTAGCAGCGTATAATTTCTACTTATTATTTTGTGTGAATTTCGTATTTTTAAACATTTGAGAATTAATCATAATTTTTAATTTAATTCCTTTTTTTAGATAAGATGATCATCTCTGGCTGAATAGTTCATATTCGAGAGTATTACAGTGTACTTCCCAATTCTTATTTTAAAAAATTATTACCATATTTCAATAAGAAATTTATATGTTTTTTAACAATCAATTTAAAATAATTCAAATTTTTATTTTTATTTTTTTAATTTTCTAAATCAATAAAAATTTTACCTCAAGAAGAGTTAATGTTTATGTAGTAGAACTATAAAAAGAATTACTGTGTTTTTTTTTGTTTCCTATTTCCTTTATTTAGTGTTACTAATTCTTAATTTTAGTTGGTATTAAAGTGTATTTTTGTCTTAATTTGAGTATTTTTAAAAGTCTATTTTTGTCTTTTTTCTTATTTTGAGAGTTTATCTAATTTTTACTTAGATTAATTTTCATTCGGTACGATGATTATCTCTGGCCTAATAGTTCTTATTTAAAAGTGTGATAGTGCACTTCCTGTTACTTATTTTGATAATTTTGTACCATATTTCAATAAGAAAGAGAGTTATTTGTTAAAAACAATCAATTTATCTCAATTTGTAATATTTCTCATTATTTTTTGGCAACTTTTCAAAATCAATAAGAATTTATCTCACGAAAAATTTTAATCATGTTCTAAAACTAGAAAGAATTATTGTGTATTTGTGTTTTCTATTTCATTTATTTAATCTTAATGCATCTAATTCTTAAATTTAGTAGGTATTAAAGGGTATTTTTCTCTTAATTTGAGTATTGCAGAATATTTCCTTTTTTTTAAGTATTCTCCTTGTGCTTTTTGTTTTGAGTATTAGAGTGTGTTTCTCCTACTTATTTTTTGAGAATTTAACTTAATTTTCTTCCATTAGGTTAATTTTATTAAACCATCTCTCTGGTCATATAGTTCTTATAAGAAAGTATAACAGTATAGAGTAAGTTGGGGTAAATGGTCAAAAAGATACTGATATTTTAACAGTATACATTTATAATATTTAATATTTTTTGGCTTACTAACTTTTACTAAGGTCCGAAAAAATCAGCATTCTAAAAAACTATTAGGTTTTATTAATATAAACTGTTTAATTCCCTGAATAAAATTTTACCCCAACTGACCCTGTTTCCCATTTCTTATTTTGAGAATTTATTAACATATTTCATTAGATTCCAACATCTTTATATTCTTTGGTGTTAATTGAATTTAATTCCATAAATTAGGATTATTATTTAAAAATGTCAAAATTGTGGTGCCGCTTCATAACTGAATTGAGAACCTTTGCTGTTTTCCTTTTTGTTGTTGGCAACGCTGGTTCACCGGCAAGGCTATTTAAGGATTGCTAATGTTTTCTCAAGAGACTCTTTTTTACTAACCTTTTTATTCACCGGTATTATTATTGTTTACATGCGGCACCAGTTTCCCTACCAACTCCTAATGAGTTTTGTTAACGAGGTTATTTGTTAATGATTTTTATTTTTACTAATGTTATTGTTGTATCTTAATAAACTGTTAGTTTTATTTTTATTCTGGATTTTTTATTATTAAGAACACTCGCACTTTTCACCTCGTTACATTGGTGACCCGGTTTCTCACTTAAATTATGAGCTTAGGTTTCAAACAAAATTCAAAATTTTTTCCTTTAGAATCTAGAGCTTTTGCTCTCTTGATGTTAGGGATCCTGGTGTCTTAGATCTGCGACCGGACCTTGTAAGTATTTTACTTTGTTATTCTTCATCATCGGTTTGGGTCTGTAAGTGCAAGTTAAGTTTAAATTAGCTTCTACTGTGTTTTGGGTTAACTATGGCAGGAGAAAAAAGTGATAGTGACCTCCCCGAAGTTAGGTCCCCAGATGAGATTGCGCGGATTGCCTTTAGGGCCCCTCCTCTTTGGAAATCCGATGTGGATCTGTGGTTTTTGCAGATTGAATCGGGATTCCAAGTTTCTGGAATATCGGATCAAAAGACCAAATTTCATTGCGTGGTCACTGCTTTAGATGCCGAAGTTTTGTCCTGTGTAGCGGACATCATACGATCACCAGTCGATGAAAATTCCTACAAGAAATTAAAGGACAGAATACTGGCAAGGTACGCCATGTCTGAAAATGCAATCCTAAAAACTCTTTTGCAAGACATTGTGTTAGGGGACAAACGCCCATCACAGCTCTTGCAGGAGATGCAAATTCTGGCGGGGACTCGAGTAAACGGTGACGTTCTTAAGTCCTTGTGGATTCAACGCCTGCCTGTTCGTACGCAACAAATACTGGCAGTCAGCCGTGAGCCGCTGGAGTCGTTGGCCGAAACTGCCGATAAAATCGCTGAGGTTTCAGAATCCCCCTTAGAGGTACAGGAATGTACAGGGTCATCTGTCACTTTGGACTCTTTGCAGAGCCAGATTTCTGCTCTACAGGAAACTATTCAGCAGATAACCCTGAGACAGGACGATCGTAGAACCAGAAGAAACTCCCGCCCCAGTTCATGGAATAGGAATAGGGCGCGATCCAATTCTCAGTCAGGAAAAATGTGCTGGTACCATGCGCGTTTTGGCATCAAAGCCCTTAAATGCGTCCCACCCTGCTCATTTCAGGAAAACTAGTAGATTCTCCGGTTATGGCGGCGACTGGGGAGGTACAAAAGTTTGCTCGCCTGTTTATTAACGATCGCAGGACCGGCTTAAAATATCTTGTGGATACTGGCGCTTGCGTTAGTGTTTTTCCTTGCAATAAATCTGTCCACAAAGTTGCCGATCCCAACTATACCCTATACGCAGCAAACGGTACGCGTATACCCACTTATGGTACTAAGGAGCTAGGTCTGGATTTTGGGTTGCGTCGAGTTTTCCCCTGGACCTTTTTCATCGCTGATGTCCAGAAGCCTATTCTTGGCGCAGACTTTTTGCAGCATTTTGGTCTGCTCATTGACCTGAAAAACCAGCGGTTGATAGATAGACTGACGTCTCTATCAATCAAAGGAACAAATGCTCAGGGACAGTCTTTGGGAATTAAAACGCTGAACGGATCTACCCCTTACCATAAGTTGCTGAGCCGATTCCCGAACTTGACAAATCCGGCTTTCCTTGGGATCAGTCAATTGAAACACGATGTTAAGCATTGTATCCTTACCAAAGGTCCCCCTGTTTTTGCTAAGGCCCGTCGCCTTTCTCCAGAAAAACTTCTGGCAGCGAAAAAGGAGATCCAATCCTTATTGGATAAGGGTATAATCCGCCCCTCAAATAGCCCATGGTCCTCCCCCATCCATATGGTTCTAAAGAAGAACGGGGAATACCGTTTGTGCGGTGACTATCGGCGCTTAAACGCTATCACCATTCCTGATCGTTACCCGATACCTCACCTGCACGACTTTTCATTTGGTTTAGAGGGGAAAACCATAATGTCTAAATTGGATTTGGTGAAAGCTTACCATCAGTTACCTCTTGACGAGGATTCTAGCAAGAAAACTGCAATAGTTACCCCTTTCGGATCTTTTGAATACCTCCGAATGTGTTTCGGTTTGTCAAATGCAGCCCAGAGTTTTCAGCGCTTTATCGATAACGTTTTAAGAGGGCTAAACTGCTATGCCTATTTAGACGACGTATTGGTGGCCTCAGAGTCTGAGGATCAGCATTTAAAGGACCTTGAAGAGGTTTTCGAACGTCTTAACAGTTTCGGCATTATTCTCAATCCCGAAAAATGTGTTTTTGGGCTAAGTGAGATGGAGTTTTTGGGGCACTTGGTTTCGAGCAAAGGTATCTCCCCCCTGCCTGAAAAAGTCGAAACTCTTACTAAATACCCAAAGCCTACAACTGTTACTGAGCTTCGTAGGTTCTTAGCCATACTAAATTTCTACCATAGGTTCTTAAAAAACACGGCTGATCACCAGGCGCCGCTTCACGATTTATGTAAAAGTAAGCGTAAAAATGATAAATCGTTGATAACTTGGTCAGACGAAGCTGCCGCTGCTTTTGAAAGATGCAAACAAGCTATTGTTCAGGCAACAGTTTTGGCCCATCCCAAGTTGGATGCCGATATTTCAATAGTAGTGGACGCATCTGATTTCGCAATCGGTTCAGTTTTGCAGCAAACGTCAGGCACTGTAACTGAGCCGCTATCTTTCTTTTCAAGAAAGTTGACTGAGACCGAAAAACGGTATTCTACTTATGATAGGGAGCTTCTTGCAATTTATAGCTCTATTAAGCATTTTCGTTGGTTCGTGGAAGGGAGACAGTTTTCCATTTATACTGACCACAAGCCACTGATTTTCGCGTTCCATAAAGTTAGTGATAATAGTTCCCCTAGACAGCGACGTCACCTCGAATTTATCTCCCAGTTCACTACTGACATTCGTTATGTGAGCGGGGGGAGTAATTCTGTGGCTGACGCGTTGTCTAGGATAAATACTATTGAGGTCCCCAGTACTATCGATTACCATAGCATGGCACTTGCCCAGACCGATGATGACGAATTGGGTGATTTAAGATCAAAAGGTAATTTTGAATTTAAATTAATGCAACTTGACCCTAAAGGTCCTAACTTGTTTTGTGATGTTTCCACAGGAGCTCTTCGTCCTTATGTACCAAAGCTTTTTCGGGAGCCTATTTTCAGGACTTTACACCAACTTAGGGTACAGCTTTAGAATAGGTCAACTTTTTTGCTGTCGCCAAGTTGGCGGTATTTCATTGCCGATCGGTTGCGCCGGCTGGGTTATCGGTTGCTTACGTCAGCGAGTCAGCTCATCGGTTGTTGATCGGTTGGTCATGTCAAGTAGATTGCTCAATCCGGCAGCCATGTTTATGCAAAATTATTTTTAGTTCGAAAATAATATACGCTAGTTATAGAGATCGAAACGGTAGAAAAATAAAAATTAAATGAATTCTCATTTTTATTTTATAATTTCGAGGTGAAATAATTCATTACTCTTTTTGGTTGTTCCATCAGCTTTGAGTTTAATCTGCGGTCTTGTCATTCATTTGCCATTTGCGGCGGCCATGCATGACAGTATACGATGAATCCGCAGCGTGTTATTTCCGTAGGATCTCGTTAAGATTTGATTAATTCAATTCAAATTTCTATTGAATAATAAGGTAAGATTGTTCATTCTAGCTATTAGTGCTGGTAATTTAGAGTAAATGTCTATTTTAGTAGTTATTAAACTCCATGTTATCGGTTGTATTTATTGTTTCTGTTATTTATTTGGGCTTTGAGCCATGTAAACAAGATGGCGGCTGGTTTGCAAGGTTGCCGGATTTCTGGAAGTTCGGGTTGCAATGTTTCTAGTGACTGTTTCCAGCCGGCGCCAAGTTGGCGCCGGCTGGAAACAGTCGCCAAAAGTTGACCTATTCTAAAGCTGTTCCCAACTTAGTCATCCTGGAATCAAGGCTAGTGTGAACCTTGTCCGTCAACGTTTCGTTTGGAAGGATCTAAGACGTGACGTCACTGCTTGGGTTCGAGCCTGCCCCGACTGTCAAAGATCCAAGGTGCACAAGCACACGAGGAGCAGTCTTGGAGCATTCCCTCTCCCCAACGCAAGGTTCTCGCATGTCAATTGCGACGTAGTGGGCCCTCTTCCACCTTCCAATGGGTGCCAGTATCTGCTTACAGTCATCGACAGATTCTCGCGTTGGCCGGAGGCTTTCCCGATGCCCGACCAGAAGGCGGAGACAGTTGCCCGGACATTCTACGATGGCTGGATCTCCCGGTACGGAACACCTGAGTATGTTACTACAGACCAGGGGCGAAACTTTGATGGTAATCTCTTCAAAGTCTTTACCCAGTTCCTAGGGTCACACAGAACCCGCACAACAGCCTACCACCCTCAAGCTAATGGGGCGGTGGAAAGGTTCCACCGGCAGCTAAAAGCGGCCATCCGAGCCCATGCCTCGGAGAGATGGACCGAAATCCTTCCGACCATCCTACTTGGTATCAGAGCAGCTGTCAAAGAAGACATATCTACCTCACCTGCCGAGATGGTTTACGGCACTGCCTTGCGTCTCCCCGGACAGTTTTTTCGCGACGAGAAACCCGCAATCCTGGAAGAGGAGTTTCTTCGCAGATTACGAGTGAAGATGGCCGACCTCAAGCCCACTCCGATGTCCCGGCACGGCCAGCACACGGTTTTCGTCCACAAGGACTTGCCGACGTCGTCTCACGTCTTTGTTCGTCAGGACTGTGTTCGTAAACCCCTGTCCCAGCCTTACACGGGACCTTTCGAAGTGCTTAAGCGTACTGCAAAATTTTTTACTTTGTTAATAAATAATAAAAAAGTAAATGTAAGCATAGACAGGTTAAAACCTGCATTCTTTTTGGATTACAATGTTTCTGATGTCCCTAAAACTTATGTCACCCGGTCCGGTCGCAAGGTTAGATTTAGGGTTTGATTGTATTTTCATGTGTTTCTGTCGTCTTAAAAGACTGGTGGGGGAGTATTGTGGTGCCGCTTCATAACTGAATTGAGAACCTTTGCTGTTTTCCTTTTTGTTGTTGGCAACGCTGGTTCACCGGCAAGGCTATTTAAGGATTGCTAATGTTTTCTCAAGAGACTCTTTTTTACTAACCTTTTTATTCACCGGTATTATTATTGTTTACATGCGGCACCAGTTTCCCTACCAACTCCTAATGAGTTTTGTTAACGAGGTTATTTGTTAATGATTTTTATTTTTACTAATGTTATTGTTGTATCTTAATAAACTGTTAGTTTTATTTTTATTCTGGATTTTTTATTATTAAGAACACTCGCACTTTTCACCTCGTTTCACTCGTTTCACCTCGTTAATCAGCATTCTAAAAAACTATTAGGTTTTATTAATATAAACTGTTTAATTCCCTGAATAAAATTTTACCCCAACTGACCCTGTTTCCCATTTCTTATTTTGAGAATTTATTAACATATTTCATTAGATTCCAACATCTTTATATTCTTTGGTGTTAATTGAATTTAATTCCATAAATTAGGATTATTATTTAAAAATGTCAAAATAATCAAATGATAACAAATTAAAAATAATATTTTTATAGATATTGAACCTGTTAATGTGCATTTAGTATTTACACCAGATTTAATGTAAAATTTGATCTAAACCTGCAATAAATATCATTGTTCAATTAATTCCTTAATGTTGTGATTTAATTAGCTATTCCAAAAAAGTGTGCCAATTTAAGACCTTTCGACCCAAAATAATTTTTTATTTATGTAACGTTAATATTTTTATGAAAGCTTTTTACCTGTCTAATGGAAAAAAGCCAAAATTTATTATACATTTTGTTTATCATAGATGTTTTATATTTCTTTTGTACCCCACCACAAAATAGCTTTTTATCAATGGAGAATTGCAGCATCTCTTTAAATTCTAAATATTCAATTTTAATTTTTTTAAAATTATCTCTTGGTCTTTTCCACAAAATCTCCCCCCCTTAGCTCAAGAAAATGAAGATGGACTACGTAGACCTTGCCTGACCGACTAGGGCTGTTGCACCAATGAATTTAGTTATTATGAAAAAAAAAAGACAAATTCAATAATTTTTAATTTTGGGGCTCTGATATCTTTTATTTCTACAGTTGCAGTTACGTCAACCCGAAATTTGAAATGAGCCGTGTGTAGAGATGTAAAATTCCCTCAGTTTTTGAGACCCGGGAATTTGGAAAATTACGGTTATCTTTTTCTATTTATGTGCATGTGTATAAGCTTTATTTTAAATTTTCCTATCAAGGTAGTAAGTACACAGAAGTTTAAATAATTAGTTTTAAATATTTCATAATGCTTATTATTTTGAATTTAACTAACTATAACTTTAGTAAAATAATAACGCTTAGTTTATGTTTACTAATAAACTACTTATAGCCAAACACTGGTATTCGGAGAGAGTACAATCACTACTTTAAAAAAACTAACTAAAATTCTAAAAAAAAAGAACAAGTAACGTTTAACCTTCCTACCCTCTTGAAAAAATAGTCACATATTCTCCTCGTGGGGTCTAATGTAAGCCCCATGCCTATGACTCTAATAAAGGGTAAAAATACACTAAATGGAAAATAGTTATAATTTTTTTATTTCTAAAAAGATGCTTCATAATAATTTTTCTAAATCTTATGGTAATTTTCTCATTGTTTGTCCTATCAATGAACCATTATAAAGTTGTTTTACTTAAAATGTTTATTATCACACTGCTTAAAGTAGAATTGCTGATATACCCTGCCTTAAACGGGTAAATTTATTAGTTTAATTTTAACAATTTATGAAGTTGCAAATATTTTCTTTTCTGTATTATTAGCTACCTGTCATCTCAGAATAATTTATTTAGTATTATGAAACATGTGGATGTGTCGTTTCTCTTTTTTAAAATTGAAAAAATAATACAAAAAATGATTGGTTCAGATTTGGTAAAACAGTGTCTGGCTTCTTTTATATAAGTTTTCAAAGCGAAGTTAGTTATTTTTCTTAATAATTCTTCGAAATCACATTCTGAATTTCAGTAAATACTCATAAATCTTGGAAAACCTTCCTAATTTTTTTCAAGGAAGCATCTAACACATGAAAACATCTCTACAAAGCCAAAAAAAATTTAGGTATTTTTTTCGCAACAAACTTTCTCAACAGGAAATCGTGGTGCCAGTTGTCTGAGTTTTTTCTGCTTCCGTTATCAGTTTCAGAAGGAATTTCATTAAAACATCACTTTTTTCTCAGAATATGAAAGAAAATTTCAAGATATAGGAAACAATTCAATACAAAGAGTCCCAATCTTCTTTTTGTAAAAAAATAATAAAAAATCTACGTAAATTTCAAAGTCAACTTTTTATGTTAGAAATAGAGATGGGTAAAACCGTTATTTTTTAATAACGTTAAATAAAGATAGTTATTTTCAAATAACGTTATTTAATAACGTTATTTTTTAATCACGCAGCCTTTTATGTAATAGATTCAAAAGCACCAAATCATACAGCCTTCACTCAACTAAAGAAGATATCTGGTCAAACAAAAGAAAATATTCTCAGGAAATTTTCACTTTCTTCTTTAATGATCAAATTTCCTTCAAAGGAGACACAATGGAATTGGAGGGAACACCCCCGCATTCTTTGTCCTGACCATTCCGGCGCGGTGCGCGCGGTCATCTCAGCCCAGCGAGCCGACCCCGTTCAAGGCATTGAAGGAAGGCACCGAAGAAAAGCTGCTAAAACTAGGGCGTGTTTACATGCTAGCGCCAAGAACCAACCGTATCAATCAAACCGATAAAAAATGTTCTACCCTACCCTATGCCCTTGAAGCAACGTCTCGCTCTCGTCGTATCTGACTTTAGTGATTTTTGAAACTTAGCAATCCTTGTCCATCGCCAATAGTTTTATTCGAAATTCACAAATACGAAGATAGTAGTATTTATAACACTTCGAAGAGGAAACATATTCGATTATTTTCAGAAAATTTAAAATTAAATGTGGATTTTAGCTGTCTTATTAATGAGCGGACTCTCACGTCGATCGCCGAAACCAATAATCTGTGTTTTAGCAATCTAAATGCATCACCTTAATTTCTATGAAAAATGCGTCGTGTATTATTTTTAACAGGACTAAGTACATTAACAAATTTAAGAATGCGAATATTTACTGGAAATATTAATAAATTAAATAAAAAACGCATAAAGGAATTAAATAGAATTATCGTAGCTTCAACTCGTCTCGTGAGCTATATATTTGATTTTTACAATATGCATCGAAGCAATTTCATTTGCGATACACGCAAATGTCGGTAATTTAAAAGTAAAAAACATAAAAAAATTTTTAGGAGATTATTTAAAAATTTTCGGCAGGTGTGTTTTTCAAACTTAAAATAATGTCGAATAACTAGCTTCAATTCAAACTCACTAAAAATCATACGTTTTTGTAAAGAACGAAATAATTTTTGAAATTTAAAATAATCATAAAAAAAGTCAAAAGAATCAATTTTGATTCAACAAGCAAAAAAGTTAAAGCTATCGAGAGTAGCGGAATTAACGTGAGGAACAAAATACCAAAATTAACACAAGGAACGAAATAACAAATTAACACAAGGAACGGAATAACAAAATTACCGCAAGGAACGGAATAACAAAATTACCGCAAGGAACGGAATAACAAAATTAACGAGAGGAACGAAATAACTAGAGCAACGAAAATTAACGAACGTGGAAAATAACGGATCTAAAATGTCTGTGGTATTTTTAACTCGCGTTAAAAATACCGAGCTGCGTTAAAAATACCGAGAGGAACGAAAATAACGAAGCTGGTAAAATACCGATAATACCGAAAATAACGTTACTGACAGCGGACAGCGTATCGTTCTCGGGGATATTCTTATCTCTATCTAGAATTAACAAGGTGAAACTTTGGGAACAGTCCCTAAATTGATGTTCTCGGAGCGGAGGCGCGTTCGGTGGTTTTTTTTTTCACTATCTCTCTCGTACAGTCATGAATGTTTTTTTTATTCGACATTGGGGGTTATGCTTATATTAAATTCTTGATTAGTCTGGTCCTGCCATTTTCGCTCTTTGAGGCTTAGAACCCGGAAAAATTTTGATTAATTTTCAATGGAAATTAGCTGGTAAATTAACGAGATACATTATTTTGGGGTAACGTTATTGCCGTTATTTTTCGATAACGTTATTTGATGACGTTATTAGTTATTCAACCCATCTCTAGTTAGAAATTATAAGATTTTTTTTAAGCGTGAGAAAGGAATAGTACCCACAGATAAGATTCTGTGGTAATTTTTAGGCGGAATAATGGGCGCAAGTTCAGACTTGCGTATGCGCCAAGTTTTTAGCGTTAAAGATGACTAATATGGTAACCCTAACTCATGTTAAAAGAGTCATTTGGCTTCTAAATGTGCCGCTAAACAGCCAAAAATCGCCAAGCATACGCAACTCTGAACTTGCGCCGAATAATGTCCTTTTCCCCCTCATCAGTGGCGGCTCGTCCATAGGGGCTGCGGGGCTGCAGCACCCCCAACCAAGATTTCCCGAAATTCCAATTTTTATTTGCTTTACAATATTTAAAAAATTATCTATTTCCCCTTTTAATATTTGTCCTTTATAATTCTTTTTCAATTAATAATTCTCTGCTATGCCGTCTCGCCAATTGATTTCTTTCCGGGTCGATCAGCCCCCGCAAGTATACCTATCGTGGTATAAAACACTATCTTTTTCATATCAAATCAAAATATTAAGAATTTAGCATGCGAATCTGTTAGGAAAAAAAGGGCTGCTTTTCAGCAGCCCCGACCATTAGAATGATAGCATTTTCTCTTGAGAGAGCAGTGAACAAAAACTGAGGGAAGAAGAAAAATAAATATACGATTTCTTCTACAAATAAATCACATTGGCTTTTTAGCTTTTCTCACTCCAACCATAGACTCCAACACTGTTTTAATTTTTATTTATAGCTTCTTTTTTTCTTTTCAACAGAGAGAAAAAAATATTTTCTGATGTTTCGGCAATTCAATAAAGATTTATGTTTACTTTTTTGTAGCCAGGTTTTTATTTCTTTTTACAATGAACAAATTTAATTCGAAATGTAGATTTTAGTTCATATTCTCTTCGTAACCGTCATCTTCGTAATAATTAGCTAAAAGTTAAGTGACAGTTTTTGAATACTTAATTATTAAGTGGGAAATCGAAATTTTATATTGTGCCCATATTTTCTATTTGATTTTTCCACGTTTTTGTTATAAAGAAATATTATTTGGCATTATATCGCTCAAAATACGTTGCCAACTTGGTACCGCCGGAGCAGCACCCCTTACAATTTTACCTTCGAGCCGCCACTGCCCCTCATCACGAACAATGGAAAAGTTTTAGGTGCTGTGAAGCACAAAATGCAAACGAATACGATAGATAGAAAATTATTTTTAAAGGTTGTAAGTAAATCTCACGTGGGGGGAGGGGGGTCCAGCAAAATCTCACCAAGGGAGGAGGGGGGGGTCCAGATTTTGGAAAAAAAAACACCTCACGTTATTTATGGAAGTCCCCTTAGAATATTTAGTTCAGTGGCTTCCCGCCTCTCGAGCGAGTCTCCCTAAAAGCGGATATAGTGGAGTACCCAATGTCGAAAAAAAGGGCTTCGTAAAAAGTTCTTGTTAATTTTGTACACTAATGTTTTTTGGATTACTTATAGTATAAGGAACATAAAAAAGTTTGGTACCAATTTTTCAATCAACTTTTAAGACTAATTAAGCTAATTACAAGGTCAAGTAATAACTTTTAAAAGATGATGGATCTTTTAACATAATGAGCTTATTTATTACCTTAGAAATATGAAAATTTTAATATAGACGAAATACTGAGTAGATACTCTTTATATCATTTCAATTTTTGAAAAAAATAATTAGAATTTTAATTAAGTAAAAAATATTAATTTTTTCAAAATTTCAAAATTTTTACTTTGCAGTTGAAATTTTTGTACTTTTTTGTAATTTTCCAACTTATTACTTAAAAGCACTTCTTCAGTTAACTTTTTGATGGATTGAAGATTTTAATTAGTGGTTAATTAATGAGATTTAATTAAAAATACCAAAGCACTTAAACTTACTGATTAAAATGTATTTCTGACAAGAAAATAAATACTAATACGAATTATATTTTGAATTATAGTTACTCAGGTAAATGTAAAACATTTTATAATTACCTTTAAAATCATTTCTTTTCTTAATGAACTTTTAAAGGAATTTCTTAAAATATCCCGATGTCTTCAAAGTCAAGAGTGTTTTCTAACTCACTTTCGCCAAGGTTCACCATCCCGTCAAGTTTTATTTGTTATAATAATAAATTTAAGAAAAATATTTCGTTAATTGCATAATTTTGCACCTAAATCATCACAAAAGTAGTTCATCTTAAACGTGTGGGATATAGTAATAAAAAGAAAATTATTAACTATCACAGTTTGAGGAGTCGCTGTCTGATGCATCCACAGTCCATATAAAAGAGTTCTTGCATTTTTTTCATCCCCTTCACATTTGCACATTTCTTTCTGTGTATGGATGGTAACTGTGCAGCAACACAATAACATCCCCCTTTAGAGCATTTATTTTCGCTACAACCACACAGTAAGTTCAACTAAAGCTTCGGGAGCAGGTGGCAAATCAGTTACAATTGGAACAAAGGTTTTATTTTCTTTTTTCCAACCATCAAATTCAGGTGAAGGAAAGGATGGGGTTTGTTCAACATCTTTGGTCCATACTAGAGCTTGATAATGCACTAAGTGTATGGTGTTTAAGACAAGAGCGGCTTGGGTTAGAGGTAGGCTCTTCGATTCAGCTTCCAATCTCTTGAAGAGGTACCAACGAAGATCTTTAGTGTTCTTTATTTCTTTAGGGCATTTGTATAACCTACAAACGAACTCTTTAAGAGCAATGAAATTTTTATCTAATATTTTTTGCGCTTTTCCAAGAGCTGCAAATGCTTCAATGACATGAGGTTGAACTTCTATAAAAGCTTTCCAGCATGTTAATTTTCCTTTTCCATTGAGCCTCCCGGTTGTGTCACAGCCAGTAACACTATGAAAGCCTGGAAGGGCATCAATTATTTCTACTTCTAAACCAGTGGTTCCCAACAGGTGGTCCGTGAGGCCCTTGGAGGTGGTCCGTGAGAAGATTTTTAAACTCATCCAAAAAAAATGTGTGGAAATTCAAAAAAAATAGTTTTCCTTACTACAACACCTTTCAGGAAGTAGAAAAAACCATGGATGTGTGTGTGTGCAAAAAACATATATAAAAAATCATACGTGTCATAAGTAAAAAATCTCTTTTATCCTATAAATCATTTTTGTTTGTTTCCCTTACTTTATTCAAAAGTAGTTTATTACATAGTTTCGAAATGTGATTGATGTGGCAAAGTACACATCAGATTAATTAAAATTGAGAGGCGCCAGGGTGGGGCGTGGGGCAAATAAAGAATAGAATGATCGAATTTTTACATGGTTTAATACAAAGTAAGCGTGGAAGTGTTGAAAGATACTAGAAATTGGCATGATTATGATCAGATATGAGAAGAGGGAATTTTTGACACAGGCGAAATCAGTTTGTTTGAAGAAATAAGAAAAATTTATTGCCGGAAATGTGAAAGTTTTTGAGCACATAAATTATTTTCTTTTTTAATCGCTCTTTTGGAAAAACATCAGTTAGCCTCGCCTGTAGAATTTCCTGTAGTCAGTGCATGTCAAGTTTACTTTTTTTGAGATTCCCTAGTCATCTCATCTGTCCTGTAGTTTAATTTCAAGCTAAGTACTTTCTTTCAAATTTAAATCTACTAATAATATTCGTAATATTACTTTTGTTGTTGGTTATGAAAAAGAAAAAATTATAACTATTTTATAATGATGTTTTTAAAACTTGTAACTTGGGTGTAGGTGTGAAACCTTCCAGGGTTAATAGATCCATGAGCGGACCACTGGGGTAGATTAAAACCATCATCATTTCCACTCACCTGAACAATTACATAAAAGATAAGTAACCAAGATAAAAATACATGGTTAAGCCTCTCATATGAGATTAATTGAAATTTTATTTGTAAACTGCTTAAATATTGCTTTGGAAATTTATGTATTGCTAAAAAAAAAGAATTTAATTTAGTTTTACTAAATAAAATAAACAAACGTAATTAATAATGGATTTTATTTATTTTTTGAATTTCGTGAGAGCTTGATAAGAATAGTTAAATGTTTTTTATAAAAGGTATATTTATAAATAGTAATTTAATATAAAACTAATGTTAATTTTCCTTTGAAGTTTAATAGATTATTTTATTTTCAGTTCCAATTTAGAAACATACTTAAAACTCGGTTTCTCTTACTTCATAAAAAAGACAAAACTTAGACCATCGGTGAGAAATGAATTTATTGAAAAAAAGGTTAAAATTTTGAAGATAAAGGTAGGGATAGGGATGGTCCGCGGAGGTTCAAATTTACGTGAAGTGGTCCGCGGACATATTTGAGTTGGGAACCACTGTTCTAAACGATCATAAATAGGTTTGAGAGAAACAATTTGTTTTCCGGCCTCTATTCCAGTTATGACACAGGGCCTAAAAGGGGGTACCGTCTCAAGGCCAGAATGAAAACATTTGTATCTGGTGACAAGATTGTGTTCAGTGTATCCCAAAGTAGTAGCATAAATAGTATGGTATATATTGTTATGGTGCCTCCTTCTTCATAATTTGTTTTCAAATTATCGTAAATCTTGGTATTTAATTGAACTATGGTTTCAGTAGATACAATTAACTCTTTCTCTAATCCTTTGTAATGATAGTATTTTTATGGAAATATGTTCGATAAGGCTTGCTTTTGTTATAGAGTTATTAAGAAAATTAGAGAGTACCATTTTAATTGGCGTCTTATCTGTGCAAATAAAAGCTCTGTCATCAATTTTCTTTCCTTTACACCTATTACGTGTTGCTGTTTTTAGGGATGAATCCACAGAGTAATGGTCAAAAACTAGATGAATGGTGTTATAGTTTTCTCAGTTACACTGCTTAGTATAATCAAATATTGATGAACAAGACCCTTACACGAGTTGACATTTTCACTAATTTGCCGAACTAAAACCATGCCATCTATTACTATAGCTGCTTAAATCTCCAAATATAGAAGTGTATAATTTGACTCTTGATATTGACCTATACTCCAGGAAAGTGAATAGAAAAATTGGTACCAAAGATTTTCTGACTCTCCATACCCTAAAGAACCAAAATAACCTTGGTACCATAAATTTACAAAAATATTTTACAAATTTACATTGGAGACTCCACTAATACGTTAGGAGGGAATTTTCCCTTTCCTCGAGGAGTGTTTGGTTCGTTTCGCTCGCATCTCCACTGTTCGATTATGATGGCAAATGGTACCGTTTTCGAATGGAGGATCGAGAACTTCAGCCACTGGAGTGCGGATGTGCACGGTCCCTGCATCAAGAGTCCCGAGTTCCCAGTAGTATATATGATGAAACTTGATGGTATATACGTAGAACTGTATCCGAAAGGTATCGACGGGCAAGGAGAACATCTAGTGGTGCGATTATGTGGTGGCCTATCATATTCCTTTTCGGGTGACCTCTCTCTCTACTCTTCTGACGGATCCTCGCTCTGCTCCAAGCAACAGGTGAGTGCAGAAGAGAACACAGATGTTCTATAACTTGCTCCCAAGTTCGAAGACGTGCGCTCCGGAATCCGGGAGGCAGTGGCGAATCCAGTAGGGGGGGCTGTGGGGCTGCAGCCCCCCCCAGGAATAAGACATTCAAGTTTTGGTAATAGCAATAAAGCAAAAAATAAATTTCACTACGTTGCGGACATTCGGTGGTGTTACCCAAAGGGTCTCAAAATGAATCGGAACCCTACTTTTAAGGGTAAAAATTCCAAAATTTTACTGGGGGAAGACCCCCAAACCCCCTCAAAATGTTGGAATCTAATAAGTACGGTTTTCCTTGAAACTTTAGGGATTTACAAGGAGTGATCCTCTTGTAATCCAAAGTGTCTCAACATGAGTTAAAATGGCACTTTTAAGGGCAAAATTCATAAATTTTTCTGGAATAAGAACCCCTAGAAATTTTACAATTCATAATACTATAAACTTTTTTCCTTGAAAATTCTGCTGCTTACAAATGAGTTGTGCTCTTTGGGTGGAATCTGAAAGGCTTCAAAATGAGCTAACACACTATTTTGAGGGGCAAATTTTCAAAAATTTTCTGGGGGAGGACCCCCAGACCCCCCTTTTACTTCAAGTTCATATTTTTACACAATTTTGAAGCTTAGTGCGCCAAAATTAAAACCTAACGAAGTGATCTCACCTAAAACTTAGTATTCCTATGATTAGACTCCAGAAAACATGTTGAGTAATCCCCTAAACAAAAATCTGGTTACGGCACTGGCAACCCCCCTCCCCCTTTCAGTTGCTTACATTAAAATTGAACAGCCCATAATAGCAATAAGGTTATATGTAAAACTCAGCCCCCCCCAGACCAAAATCTTGGATTCGCCACTGCCGGGAGGACTTCATCACTGTGACATTACAGGACACAGTTAAGAGTCGCGTCCTTTATAAACAACGCATGTGTACAACCATAAATGTTTTAAAATATATAAAATGTTGGAAATAAATCCAAAGTGGATTGAAGAGTTCGAAAATGTAGCAAAATCAAATGAAGAAGAAAAAATTTGTCACATTTGTTTTTCACCAAATAACGTCTATGATAGAATGAAGATAAATACACACTTTGATAACCATATAGTTTATTTTTTGATTCATCCACCAGAAGGTGTCAAAGACCCTTCCGCCATTGTGATGTGTATGCGTTTGTCGGGAAGCGATGGCACTGTTGACAGCTGTATAAAGAAAGAACACGTGTTTCACAACGACGATCCTTGGGTTTTCCCTAATTCACTGGAGGTGAAAGAACTGGTTGGGAAAAGAATTTCACTGTTTTTGTTTTTGAAGACCAGGTACGAGATTCAGAGTCCCTATTACGAGTATTGGGATTCCAGTAATGTCAGCATTCACTTGAATAACACCCCCAGCCTTTCTGAGTCCACCTCCTGCTTTTATGAGAAACCACCATACACGGATCCTGTCACTTCCAACAAGGTTGCAGTGCTCACAAACGATTCCGGAAGCCAGACTTCCCTTACTTCCGACCTGCCAAACGATTCGGTAGCAGTGGTCGTTAAAGATTCGGGAAGCCAAACATCCCTTTCTTCCGACAGGCCAGATGATTCGGTACTATCCAAAGAACTGATGTGCCTCTACCAGGACCAGAAGTATTCCGACATCACCCTCAAGTGCGACAATGTCACGTTCCCTGTCCACAGGGCTATCTTGAGTGCCCGGTCCCCTGTACTCGACCGCATGCTATCCTCTGACATGAAGGAAGCAGTGTCCGGTATGGTGGACATTGGGGACATTGACCCCTCAACCCTGTCCCGATTCCTCACCTACCTGTACTCGGGAGATGTCGAGGATGTGCAAGATGATAGCGCCCTCAAGCTCTATTACGCGGCAGACAAGTACCAGGTCCCCTCCCTCAAGAGAGACTGTTCCAAGTTCTTGTGTTCCAACGTGTCAATTTCGAACGTGTGCGACATTCTGTCGCTTGCCGACAAACACCAGGACGACCAGCTAACTGCTGTGTCGCACGACTTCATCTTGGATAACTTTAACGCTGTTTTGGGATCTGAAGAATGGGCCACCCTTAAGAAAAACGAACCTTTGCTTGCTGTGGACACAGTGACGCAGTTCGCCGTGGAAGGTCGTGTCAGAAAGCACCACCCTCAGTAAGACTTTTCGCTGTCCCGTTTAAATTAATTCAATTAATAGAGAATGTTTAAATCCCTATATATCTCTTTTTCCCCCACTACAACTAATTTTATCCCACCTGACCCTATTTCTTAGTTTCAGAATTTATTAACATATTTCATTAGATTTCAATGTCTTCATATTCTTTGATTTCAATGGAATTGAATTCAATAAAGTATGATTAAAATATAAAAATACTAAAACTATTATGATAACTAAAATAATATTTCAATAGATTTTCCACTTGCTTGTGTGCATTTAGTATTTTCATCTGATTTGTTGTAAAATTTGAACTAACCCTGCAATAAATATATCATTGTTCATTTACTTAATGTTGTGATTTAATTGACTATTCTACAAAAAGTGTGCATATTTAAGACCTTATGAGCCAAGAGAATTTCTAATCTATGATTTGATATTTTTATGAAACCTTTTTCAGTCTAATGCAAAAAAAGCCAAAATTTACTAATTTACAATTTAAAAAACTATTGTGTGTTTGTGTTTTCTATTTCCATTATTTAGTGCATATAATCATTAGTTTAGTAGGTTTTATAGTGTATGTTTGTGTTAATTTTATTATAACAGAATATTTCCTTTCTTTTTAATTTAAGTATTCCCCTTGTGCTTTTTATTTTGAGTGTAAGAGTGTGTTTCTCCTATTTCTTATTTTTTAAGAATTTATCTTAAATTTTTTCATCAGATTAATTTTTATTAAATAAAATGACCATGTTTTTGGTTTTGTAATTCTTATCAGAGTATTACAGTATAGGGTAAGGTGGGGTAAAGTGGTAAAATAGATACAGGCATTTTAACAGTGTACAATACTGGAAAAAAAAATCGACTCAGACCCTATATCTCCGGAACGGCTTGTGATACAAAGACAAATAAGGTATCATTTTTCATGATTTGAAGTATTCTATATACAGATAATTTTTTAAGTTCTTAGGGGGTCGTCTTCATATTAAACGAAGCACCAACTTTCGTTTTTCCTATGGGCGACATCAAAGATTTTTCCAGATTCTGAAAGAGCACCCTCTAAAACCCCCAAAAACCAAGTTTCGTGTTGTTTGGGGGTCAAACAAAGCCAGGAAGGGGGTTTGAAAACTTTGGTAATTTAACTTCAAAGAGGAAAGATTGGCGACAATTGTTTAAAATTCTCTAGTAAAGTTAGAACAGATTTGGCTACTTATCTGTGTTTTGGCACAATTCCTACAAAAGTTAAAGCAGATTTGGCTATTTATCTATATTTTGGCGCAATTTCGTCTTCCAATTACAATACCCTTAAGTGGTAGCCCACTTGGTAGAGTAACAAGCTCGTGATCACTAGGTTGCAGGTTCTGCCCCGCAATTCCGCATGTCTGATTGTTCAAGGTTAACCTATAGGGATACAGGCAAACACAAAGATGAATAGATGTTGAATACTTTTTTTTTAAATCTAAAGCCTTTAAAACAAATTTATACAATTTTTATTGCCGTTCGTTTACAAATAATAATAATTAATTGAGAGTTATTTAAAATTAACATTTTTTAATTCTGGAAAAAAGGGAATAAAAATTTAAATAAAGATATTAAATAATCACGCTAAATTATGAAAGTGGTTTTGTTGATAAGAGCTAGAAATTTAACTAATTAATGAAACAATAAATCAGGCTTTTGCGGCTCAAAAATTCCTATAAAAATACTTAAATACAGATAGTTAGATTGATTTTTTGATGTATTTTTCGCATTTAATCGATGTTTCTAATAATTTTCAATTTCCACTTACGAAAACTAACTTATCTTGAAAAATTAAGGCAATTATAAAGTTTAAAATTTGCTTATACATTTAGGAGTAGAAAAATTTTCAAATACTGATTTTAATGATTCTGCAGTCATTTTTTAGTAATTAATTACGAGTTATGTTTCATTAGGTTGGATACAGAGTTTATTAATTTTTAAGGATAAACATTGAAGTTTCTGAACCTATGTGCTTGATGAATAAGATACCAAAATATAAATATGAAACATTTTGACTAGTCAATCATTACATTTCAAAGTTGATGAATTAAAATTAATTAACTTTAATCATATCGACGATTTGGAGCTTCTTGATATTTTAAACAATTGGGGTTTTAAGGAAAAAATGAAAAATGCATCATCACATCAAAGGAAAAAAGTTTATTTTATTCATCTTTGTAAAGTTTTTAATAATTACCATAAAGTGAGTGAGTGAGTGAGTGAGAGAGAGAGAGAGAGAGAGAGAGAGAGAGAGAGAGAGAGAGAGAGAGAGAGAGAGAGAGAGAGAGAGAGAGAGAGAGAGAGAGAGAGAGAGAGAGAGAGAATATTTTATAGGGGGGAGGGTAGTTGAGAATGAATTTACTGCAGAAATTTTTGGGGGGGGGTGATTGGAAAGGGATATTGGAGTTTTATTTTAGGGGTTGGATATTTTTTCTGTTTGTGTTTTTAAATTTGAACGTTAATTGGCATGCTGATTTTTCTTGAGCCTCAATAAAAATCAGCATATTAATTAATGTTAAATTTTTCAAACTCAACCTGTTCAGTCCCTATTTCTATTTAACCTCATCTATCCCACTTAAACTGGTTTAACGTTTTCAAAATTAGTTTCCAAATTCGATACCGGTAAGAACCAACGTTATCATCCATATTTGGTGACAATAGCGGATGGATCTACTGTTCTCTTAATTCCAGGTTGAATGCAAGAAATGAATGACTTTGACTATACGTATAAAAAATAACATTAAATTAAAAAGTGGTAGCTAAATTTTTATTATAGTGTTAATTTTTTATTTTGTAGTCACCACTATTTTATTTATTATTAGTTAATTATGTAAGTCAACTTTTATTCCAAGCATTGAGCCCTCTGGCTGCGTAGGGTAGATTTAATACGCTGCTTGCCTTACTCCTGAAAACTACTGTAGGGGTAGGCGGCTGGTGCAACCCTTGGATGGGCCAGTTAGGGAACGTACCCATACTACATGACCCATTTTTACCCTCCTCCTCCCTTGGTGACCATCCGTAGTATATGCCAAGACCCCCTCCCCCTCTAGTTTTCACTTAGTAATTCATTAATACGGTTTGACATCGTTTTTTGCAAACAGAAAGTTGAAAAAATTAATTTTGCTTAATTTGTCTAATTTTAATAATTAATTTTGCCTTATTAGTCTTAAGTTGGCAAATTTCAATAATTAATTTGGCTTAATTTTGTTGTATTGACTAGAAGAAATTGACTAAGGGACAAACCCTTAAGCCCCCCCCTCCCCCCTGTGACCGAGCGTGGTAATTTGAAGACCCCCTCCCTCCCCTAAATGGGTCACGTAGTATGGGTACCTTCCCTTGTAGGCAAAGAGATGGTGTTAACCCTGGGGTGCATCATATGGGAAAGATGTATGATCCAAAATTCAGCAACACGATGATATTTGTGTCATGGTTAAATTAATTCATGTCTTGATAACATTTAATATCAAAGATAAAACGTTGAATTTCTTTTAATAAACAATGCATGTAAGAAGAGACCGTCCTTATTAAGCGACGACTTTTCTTGACCTTAGATTTATATTTAAAACCACAAATATCTGCATGAAATCTGTCATGAATTCGAATCTTTATATCGAATACTCTTTTTTGAAACTTTATTCGCGTAATTCAAAAACATTTCAAATTTAATGCAGGTGAAATTTTTAGTCGAATAATTAAGTATTGTTTCAAAAGTAAGTGTTAAGTATTGTTTCAAAATTTTTTCATCTGAAAAAATTGTATTTTAAAGATTTTTAATTTGTAAACTTTTTAAAAATATCATCAAAATTTAAAAACAAATAAAAAATATTACATGCACAAAAAAATAGGTTAATTTTCCTTTTACTGAAATTAATAGAGCAAAAAATAAGAACTTATTAATTCTAACTCTATCGGTAGTTTAAGTTCGAGGCATACACAAACTTCCAAAAGCAAAACAAGAACACGGAAGCTATGCGGTTCGAACTTGGCTCTAAAGATTTGCGACCAGGCACACTAGCCGTTAGGCCACACGGCTACGTTCAACATCAAGGTTTAAACAATAAATGTGTTGATTTCAGTTAGTAGATTATGGTTACCGTAAGGTTACTGTAATTTTCATAAGTTGTATGTCTTTGGCGATATGAGATTGGCGCAAATTTTTCTAATTGAAATTTCCTACAGTGTGCGTGGGGTTAATGGTTGTAAGGATCAAAATCTATGAAAAACGAGATTTCAACGTAAATTCAACGAACTTCAACCCCCACTCCTGGCTTCATTTGGGGACCAAATGACATGAAAACTGGTTTTGGGGTGTTTTAGAGGGTGCTCTTTCAGAATCTGGATTAATCTTTGATGTCGCCCATAGGAAAAACGAAAGTTGGTACTTCGTTTAATATGAAGACGACCCCCTAAGAACTTGAAAAATTTTCTGTATATAGAATACTTCAAATCATGAAAATTGATACCTTATTTGTCTTTATATCACAAGCCGTTCCGGAGATATAGGGTCTGAGTCGATTTTTTTTTCCAGTACTGTACATTTATAAATTTAATTTTTTTTCGCCTGCTAATTTTTCCCCTGAGAAAAATCTACTTGCTAAAAAACACATTAGGTTTTATTAATATAAACTGTTTAAATCTCTGAATCTGAATTTCTTATTTTGAGAATTTAGTTTTCAAAATCTTAATATTCTTTGGTTTTAATGGAATTTAATTCAAACTATATTAAGATTATAATTTAAAAATACTAAAATAATCCAATGATAACCTTTTATGATAACCATTTAAAAATTAAGTTTTATTATGTAAGATGATCATCTCTGGCCTAATAGTTGTTGTTTGAGAGTATTACAGTGTATTTCATGTTTATTATTTTGAGAATTTAGTATCATAATTCAATAAGAAAGTTATTTGTTTGAACAAATCAACTTAACTCAATTCAAAATATTTCTCATTATTTTTTGTGAACTTTTCTAATAAGATTTTATCTCGAAAAAATTTGTATTCATGTAGTAAAACTACAAAGAATTACTGTGTATTTGTGTTTTCTATTTCGTTTATTTAATCGCAATGCATCCAATTCATAATTTTAGTCGGTATTAAAGGGTATTTTTGTCTTAATTTGAGTATTGCAGAATATTTCCTTTTTTTAATTATTCCCCTTGTGCTTTTTATTTTGAGTATTAGAGTGTGTTTCTCCTACTTCTTATTTTTTGAGAATTTATCCTAATTTTTTTATTAGATTAATTTTTATTTGATAAGTGACCTCTCTAATCTTATGGTGGAGTAAAATGGTCAAATAGATACAGGTATTTAAACAGTATACTTTTTTAAAATTTAATATTTTTTGGCTATATTATTTAGGTTTTATTAATATAGACTGTTTAAATCCCTGAATCTGTTTAACCCAGCGTTCGGAATTGTACTGGATTGCTGGTCCGGGACAACCAAAAAACGGCTAGGACCAGTGGAATCAGAAAATCACTGGTCCGCTGGACCAGTGGTGAAAAAATATCCCACCCTCCAGTTTAAGCCTGAAATTTCTCTTTGCTTGGAATCGGGAGGAAGGCAAAAAAAATAAATTTCCTTAACTAAACCAGATTACAACCAGTTTTTCAACTAACAATGTAAAACTAATTCGAAGTTATGTATTTATTTGTGTGCAATATCATTTATTCAAGAAAAGTTCTTATTTTTTGCCAATTAGTGCAATTGTATTCGATTTGTATGTCAATTAGAGTAATTTTATTTAATCGTATTTGTACATCAGTTACAGCCGTATTAACCAACGCGAGCCGATCCACAGATTATTCACTAATCGTACAAACCATGGTCGAAGTTTTTCCGATGACGAGATTTGGACCTTATCAACCAACATCCAACAATCATGGTTTCTTCAAACCACAGTTTTGTATGTAACGCCACTTCTGATTGGACCGCGATGACGCCAGGCATCGAGCCCGGCTGTCCGCGCTGTTGGCTGAAAGTTCATAGTTCAGTGTAAATTATTTCTCTCTATATTAAAAAAAAGTAACAGTGACCGCCGCCGTCACCGCCGCCGCCGCTGATTTTGAAAATTTTATTTTTGAACACTTTGAACTATCACTACGCAAAAACTATGTGAAGGAATAATATGAAATTTTGACCATTGGTAGACAAATGCATGATGGTCATTTCAGTTCCCAAACCTAATTAATTAGATAATTAGTTTTGGAGTTATTTAATGTCAAAGTCGAAAATTATTTTTTTTCTGCTGCGAGTTCACCTCCAGCAAAATCTATTTACAGCAGAAACATGATTTTTTGCAGACACATACTCTTAGGTATGAAGTTTTGCACCTCGTCGCCCTTTTTTCGAATTTCGAATTATTTTTGGAGTAATTAAATTCTAAAGTTTCGAAATTTTTTACCCTTTTTCGGTTCTTTAGTTATAACAGAAAAACTAATCACAGTAGAAATATGATATTTTAAACACACATACAATTATTTTTTATAAAAAGATTGGCGTTTCATTTTTTAAAAAATTCGAATTATTTTTAGAATTATTAAGATTCAAAGTTTCAATTTTTTCATCTCTTTCTGGTCGTTCACTAGAGAAACAGCCGATTTTTATGCGAGTCTGATTTCTTTTATTTCCAACAATTCACTAGATACACGTGCATTTTATAAATTTAAAAGATATTAATGGCATGCTTTTTTCTCTAAGATAGTCGATGATAATTAGTAGACTTGCTGGATATTTTAAAAAACATTTCGATTAAATTATTGACAAGTTAAAACAAGGATATTTCAGTTGCAGTTTTATTTTGATATTTTAGTAGTTATGGTCCGAATTAAGTTATTGATAAGTTCGAGAGATAAAAAGTTTCGATTTTAAATGATCATAAACTAAGCCGACAAGTTCCAGGTTTTACTGGAGAGTTGAGATGAAACAAGCGAGCTCTGCTCGCTAAGATCGCGAAGCGATCTTCAAAGAACTGCGAAGCAGTTCCGGGGGTTGGTGAGCGATAGCGAGCAGGGGGCAGAGCCCCCTAGTCCTGTAAAATTATCTACCTGCTTTAAAACATTTCTATCGCAACTAATAATAACTATACAACCAATTACAGAAAATGACTTGAACTGGTGTTCTATATTTCCTGCTTTACATTCGAAATTGTTTTCACAATCCTCGTAATCTTATGGCTACACTGAATGGGTTTATTTCAATATTATTTTTAAAATACTCACACGTATCTAAATATATTGATTCACCTCTCTAAAAATAGATTATTTTTGAAAGAATTTAAAGGAATTAATAGTTAAAAGGGGAAAATTTTGAAACTTAAATAAGAGCCGTGCTAAATATTTAATACCTAAAGTATTTTAAGAGCGCCATCTATCAAAACGAGAGCGAACTCTAAACCTTCTGGTTCATGACTTTTTAAACCCGTTTCATGAGAAGCTTTTCTTTATTATTACACTTTAAGCAACCATTATTTTGATGATTAAAGCACATATACTCAAATATAAATATAATTTGTGATCAAATTCTTCTTAAATGTCCATTTTCGCAAAAATAATCCACGGATCCATGGTTTCAACCCACCAAAGTTGGGTGGTCAGATTTTGGGTGAAAAAATCGATGGTTATTCGTTAGTTGGGGCTGGTTGATAACGTTTTACTTAGGATCAGCGGATAATCCTTCAATCCATGGTTGAACCACGATGGTTAATACGGCCGTTAGTGGAAATACTATTTAATCAAAAAAAGTTATTTAATTAATAAGATATTTTTTAAATAATTGATTGATTATTTGGAGCTATTGCTTATTTCTCATAAATTTATTTTATTACTTATTTTATATAAATCTCATATTTACAGCTGGTAACTTATTATTGAATATGTATTAATTTTTAACATTACCTATTTGGTACTCACATTCAGTGAAATAGTTACTTAATAATAGTAATATTTAAACTGGTCCTTTTTAATTTGTCGAACCAGTAATTTTTGTTGCGGACCAGTAAGATTGGTGAAGCACTGGTCCGCAGGACCAGTGGATTTTTTTCCCAATTTCTAACGCTAACCCCACCTGACCCATTTCTTATATTTTGAGAATTTATTAACATATTTCATCGATTTCAAATATCTATATTCTTTGGTTTTAGTGGAGTTTATTTCAATTTATTAATTCTAATTTAAAAATACTAAAATAATCCGATGATAAACTTTTATGATAACCAATTAAAAATATTATTTTAATAGATATTCAGCATGTTGAAGTGCCTTTAGAGTATTTACACCTAGTTTGTTGCAAAATTGCATTGAACTGAGTTACTGCCTCTCGAGCTGTGACCTCCACGCGAGTCTCCCTATCAGCCTATTTTTTGAACAATCACTTTTAAAACGGGGTTTCAATGCTTGTCTTTCATAATACACGATAATCGTAAAAATGCGTAAAAAACATGAGGGGAACTATACATTTGCTATCAGCCGATAAGTGACGTCAGAAGGGAATTTTCCCTTTCCTCGCTCTTTGCGTGGGGAGTGTTTGTTTCGTATCGCTCGCATTTTTACTATTCGATATGGCGGAGACGGGTCGTGTTTATGAATGCAGGATCGAGAACTTTAGCCACTGGTGCGCGCATGTGCACGGTCACTGCATCAAGAGTCCCAAGTTCGGTTACCCATGTTTCTACATGGAACTGTATCCGAAGGGTGTCGGCGGGCAAGGAGAACATCTAGTGGTGCGATTATGTGGGGTCCAACCTAATTATTCTGGTGAGCTCTCTTTCTACTCTTCTGACGAAGCCCTGCTCTTCTCCAAGCAACAGGTGAATGCAGATGAGGACACAAGTGTTCTAGAACTTCCTCCCGGACCAACGTTCGAAGACGTGCTTTCCAAAATCCGTGAGAGCGAGGACTTCATCACTGTGAGATTTAGGATAAAAAATGAGAACCTTTTTAAACAACGCATGAGTACAACCATAAATGGTTTAAAAATATCATTGAAAATAAATCCAAAGTGGATTGAAGAGATGAAATCAAATGTAACAAAAAACATGTCCCAATTTTATTTTTCGCCAGATAACTTCAATGATAGTATGGATTTAAGAATAATCTCTAATAACGATATAGTTCATTTTTTTATCAAGCCACCACCCAACTACGAATTCCCATTCGCTGTTGAGATGTGTATGAGTTTGACGGGAAGCGATGGCATCGTTGACAGCTGTGTAAAGAAAGAGCACGTCTTTCGCGCACCTGGTGGTTGGATATTTCCTGATCGACTGCAGAAGAAAGAATTAGTTGGGAAAAGAATTTCACTGTTTTTGTGTTTGAAGACAAGGAACGTGATTCAAAATCCCTTTTTCTTCATATCCGATTACAGTTGTGTCAGCATAGAGTTTAATAACACCTCCTGTTTTTCTTTGAAACCACCATCCACGGATCCAGTCGATTCGGTACGGGTGTTATCCAAAGAACTGATGTGCCTCTACCAGGACCAGGACTTTTCCGACATCACCCTCAAATGCGACAGTGTCACTTTCCCTGTCCCCAAGAACATCCTTAGTGCCCGGTCCCCCGTCTTCAAGACCATGCTTTCCACCAACATGTCAGAGGCAGCGTCCGGTGAAGTGGTCATAGGGGACCTGGACCCCTCCACCCTATCCCTCTTCCTGACCTATCTCTACACCGGAGTTGTCCAGGATCTGCTAGATGATAGCGCCCTCAAGCTGTATTACGCTGCAGACAAGTACCAGGTCACCTCCCTCAAGAGGGACTGTTCCAAGTTCTTGTGTTCCAACGTGTCCATTTCGAACGTGTGCGACATACTGTCGCTTGCCGACAAACACCAGGACGACCAGCTAACTGCTGTGTCCCACGACTTCATCTTGGATAACTTTAACGCTGTTTTGGGATCTCCAGAATGGGCCACCCTGAAGAAAAACGAACCTTTGCTTGCTGTGGACACAGTGACGCAGTTCGCTGTGGAAGGTCGTGTTAGAAAGCATCACCCTCAGTAAGACTTTTTGACGTCCCGTTTAATTTAATTCAATTAATAGAAACTGTTTAAATCCCTGTATCTCTTTTACCCCCACTACAACTAACCTGACCCTATTTCTTATTTTGAGAATTTATTAACATATTTCATTAGATTACAATGTCTTCATATTCTCTGGTTTTAATGGAATTGAATTCAATAAAGTATGATTATAATATACGAGGGTTGTTTTTTAATTAACTTCCGTTTTGCTCCTGAAAAAAAAGTAGTAGGAATTTCGAAATAATTTTGCAACTGGTAGATAGGTACATTCTTGAGGATCAATTTCCCACATTACTGGAAAAAATCGGACATTTTTTCTATTATTTATCGAATTTACAAGCGCGCTCCTCGAACTTATTTCCCGCCAACCCATAGAGAAATCCTCTTTTTCGAAATTTTTCAGTTTTTGATAGTTTAAAAATAAAAAACATATGAATATTTAAAAATAAGGTTATTACGGAAGGTTTCAAACATCTTTAATTACTTTTCATCGTAATCACCTTTAAATAGACCATTTACAGTACCATTTCACAAGTTTTTCGATTCCGCTTCATGAAAAGTTTGATTTTTCGTTGAGCTTCGCATCGGTTCGGACAGCCGTTTTCCCCCTCAGCGCACACTTTGCCTGCGAATCTATCGATATTGCCTTGTTTATTATGGCTGTAACTCCAAATCCCCAATGCCTGGAACTTGGCAGATGCAAAACATATGGTTTTAAACATCCACAATAGCATGCTGCAAAAATCACCTGCCTGCCGATTGTCTATTGTTAATGCGAACAGAGTTTAAAGGAAGAGAAATTCTCTATGGGTTGGCGGGAAATAAGTTCAAGGAGCGCGCTTGTAAATTCGATAAATAATAGAAAAAATGTCCGATTTTTTCCAATAATGAGGGAAATTGATCCTCAAAGATGTACCTATCTACCAGTAGCAAAATTATTTCGAAATTCTTACTACTTTTTTTTCAGGAGCAAAACGGATGTTAATTAAAAAACAACCCTCGTAAAAATACTAAAACAATTATGATAACTAAAATAACATTTCAATAGATTTTCCACTTGCTTGTGTGCATTTAGTATTTACATCTGATTTGTTGTAAAATTTGAACTAACCCTGCTATAAATATCATTGTTTGATTACTTAATGTTGTGATTTTATTGACTATTCTACTAAAAGTTTGCATATTTAAGACTTTATGACCCAACAGAATTTTTAATCTGTATATTGATATTTTTATGAAACCTTTTTTCAGTCTAATGCAAAAAAAGGCCAAAATTTACTAATTTACAATTTTCAAAAACTACTGTGTGTTTGTGTTTTCTATTTCCATTATTAAAGTGCATCTAATCATTATTTTTAGTAGGTATTAAAGTGTATTTTTGTCTTAATTTGAGTAAGGCATAATCTTTCCACTTTTTCTGAAATTTATGTATTCCCCTTGTGCTTTTTATTTTGAGTATTAATGTGTGTTTCTCCTACTTCTTATTTTTTGAGAATTTATCTTAATTTTTTTCCTTATATTAATTTTTATTCAGATAAGATTACCATCTCTATGGTTTTATAGTTCTTATTTGAGAGTATTACAGTATAGGCAGTATAGGATAAGGTGGGGTAAAATGGTAATAAAGATACAGGGATTTCAGAAGTACATAAATTTTTTAAATTTTATAAATATATTTCTTTTTGACTTCTAATTATTATTATATTTAAGAAACATTAAAATGTTTCTTGTCCTCCTAATTTTTATGGAGACTTGAGAAATATCAACATGCTAAAAAAACATTAGGTTTTATTAATATAAACTGTTTAAATCCCTGAATCTATTTAACCCGACCTGACCTTATTTCCCATTTCTTATTTTTAGAATTTCTTTACATGTTTCATTAGATTTCAATGTGTTTATATTCTTTGGTTTTAATGGAATTGAATTCAATATATTAAGATAATAATTAAAAATACTAAAACAATTATGATAACCAATTAAAAATATTATTTCAATAGATTTTCCACATTTAGTATTAACAACTGATTTGTTGTAAAATTTTATCTAAACCTGCAATAAATATCAATGTTTTATTACTTAATGTTGTGATTTAATTGGCTATTCTACAAAAAGTGTGCATATTTAAGCCTCTAAGACACAAAATAATTTCTAATTTATGCAATATTAATAATTTTATGAAAGCTTTTTATCGGTCTAATGCAAAAAAAGACAAAATTTGTAAGACATTTTGTTTTTCATAGATGTTTAATATTTCTTTTGTACCCCACTGCAAAATAAACTTTATCAATAGAGAATTTCAGCATCTCTTAAAATTTTAAATACTAGGGGGCTCTGCCCCCTGCTCGCTATCGCTCACCAACCCCCGGAACTGCTTCGCAGTTCGTTGAAGATCGCTTCGCGATCTTAGCGAGCAGAGCTCGCTTGTTTCATCTCAACTATCCAGTAAAACCTGGAACTTGTCGGCTTAGTTTATGATCATTTAAAATCGAAACTTCTATCTCTCGAACTTATCAATAACTTAATTCGGACCATATCTACAAAAATATCAAAATAAAACTGCAACTGAAATATCCTTGTTTTAACTTGTCAATAATTTAATCCAAAAGTTTTTTAAAATATCCAGCAAGTCTACTAATTATCATCAACTATGTTAGAGAAAAAGCATGCCATTAATATCTTTTAAATTTATAAATGCACGTGTATCTAGTCCTAGTGAATCGTTGGAAATAAAAGAAATCAGACTCACATAAAAATCGGCTGTTTCTCTAGTGAACGACCAGAAAGAGATGAAAAAATTGAAACTTTGAATCTTAATAATTCTAAAAATAATTCAAATTTTTTAAAAAACGAAATGCAAATCTTTTTATAAAAAATAATTGTATGTGTGTTTAAAATATCATAGTTTTACTGTGATTAGTTTTTCTGTTATAACGAAAAAACCGAAAAAGGGTAAAAAATTTCGAAACTTTAGAATTTAATTACTCCAAAAATAATTCGAAATTCGAAAAAAGGGCGACGAGGTGCAAAACTTCATACCTAAGAGTATGTGTCTGCAAAAAATCATGTTTCTGCTGTAAATAGATTTTTCTGGGGGCGAACTTGCAGTCGAAAAAAATAATTTTCGACTTTGACATTAAATAACTTCAGAACTAATTATCTAATTAATTAGCTCTGGAAACTGAAATGACCCTCATACATTTGTCTACCAATGGTCAAAATTTCATAATATTCCTTCAAATAGTTTTTGCGTAGTGATAGTTCAAAGTGTTCAAAAATAAAATTTTCAAAATCAGCGGTGACGGCGGTGGCGGCGGCGGTCACTGTTACTTTTTTTTTTAATACTAGGGGGCTCTGCCCCCTGCTCGCTATCGCTCACCAACCCCCGGAACTGCTTCGCAGTTCTATGAAGATCGCTTCGCGATCTTAGCGAGCAGAGCTCGCTTGTTTCATCTCAACTATCCAGTAAAACCTGGAACTTGTCTGCTTAGTTAATGATAATTTAAAATAGAAACCTCTTATCTCTCTAACTTACCAATCACTTAATGCGGACCATAACTACAAAAATATCAAAATAAAACTGTTACTAAAATATTCCTTTTTAGTTTACCAATAATTTAACCGAAATGTTTTCAAAAATATCCAGCAAGTCTACTAATTATCATCAACCATCTTAGAGAAAAAAACCTGCCATTGAAAAACTTTTAAATTTATAAAATGCACGTGTGTATCTAGTGAATCATCGGGAATAAGAAATCATCAGACTCATAAAAATAATCACCTGTTTCTCTAGTGAACGACCAGAAAGAGAAGAAAAATTGAATCTTGGTATCTTAATAATTCTAAAACTAATTCGAATTTTTTAAAAAACGAAACGCCAATCTTTCTATAAAAAATAATTGGATGCGTGTTTAAAATATCATAGTTTTACTGTGATTAGTTTTTCTATTATAACGAAAAAACCGAAAAAGGGTAAAAAATTTCGAAACTTTAGAATTTAATTACTCCAGAAATAATTCGAAATTCGAAAAAAGGGGCGACGAGGTGCACAACTTCATACCTAAAAGTATGTGTCTGCAAAAAATCATGTTTCTGCTGTAAATAGATTTTGCTGGGGGCGAACTCGCAGCAGAAAAAAATAATTTTCGACTTTGACATTAAATAACTACAGAACTAGTTATCTAATTAATTAGGTTTGGAAACTGAAATGACCCTCATACATTTGTCTACCAATGGTCAAAATTTCATAATATTCCTTCAAATAGTTTTTGCGTAGTGATAGTTCAAAGTGTTCAAAAATATCATTTTCTGAAACGGCGGCAGCGGCGGCGGCGGCGGCGGCGGTGGCTGTTACTTTTTTTTAATATAGAGAGATAGAGAGATTAAATTTTAATTTATTAAAAATTCTTTCCAGATTCCAATAATACATCTTTTCTGGGAAAAGTCTTTTCCACAAAAATTTCACCCCCCATGGTCAAGAAAACGAAGATGGGCCTCGTAGACCCCACTTGACCCACTAGGGCTGTTACGCCAATGAGTTTAGTTTCAATCTGAAAAGAAAGTTCAAATTTTCAATTTCATTAATTTTTTATTTTAGGTTTCCGATACAATTTTGATGAGTATTGAAGGAGAATACTTCATCAATTTCTGTATATAAGCTTTATGTCAAATTTTCCTATCAAGGTAGTACACACAGGAGTTTAAATAGTTAGTTTTAAATATTTCATAAAGCTTGTTATTTTAAAATTAATTAACTATAACTTAAGTAAAATAATAACGTTTAGTTAATGTTTACTAATAAACTATTTTTAGCCAGGCACTGGTATTTGGAGGGAGTAAATCGTCTTCACATTACATACTACTTAAGGGGATAGTGGACCTTCAATACTTTTTTTTCTATTTATTGCTTTAGGATTCTCATATTTGGTATATAAATGCAGTACAGTATAAAAACGTCATATCCATTTAAAATTTTATAAAAAAATAAATTTTTTAGATTAAAAAAAACGAAAATTTTATGACAAATTTTTAAAATCTCTCTTGCGACATAATTTTTTACATTTCTTCTTGCTTATATTAAATAATTGTTCAAAAGTACATAAATAACAAAAGTTCGTATTATTTAGTTATTTGGTTCAGTAGTTTTTTTGCTAGAAAATATTTTTTACACTTACACTCAAATTTTATAAAAATTTCACTTTTTCTGGAACTTATGCCAGAATTTGACAAACTTAATGTTGATCAATTACTTAATAAATACGAATTTTTTTTTCAACTAACCGTTAGGAAGGTATGTTGAAAGTTTCGTTTGATTTCCTTGAAAACTCTGTCGCAAGGAGCATTTTAAAGGCGGGAACATTACAAAAACTTACTGTGCAAGAAAAAGCTGTTCTAAGGTGATTAGGTACGTGTTTTAACACGTGAAGCTAAACTTTAAACTGCTATAACTTTTTGATTTATTCACTTTTTTAAATTTCGTTTTCAGGTACTTATTTGGATTAGTTTTGAGTATTATAAAATCAAAAAATATTTTTTGCCGAAATTTGTTCGATTTTGCCTTATTTGAAGGTCCACCATCCCCTTAAAAAATAAACTACCGCAAATTCTAAAAAAAGAACAAGTAACGATTACAATAAGAATAAAAATTCTTGAAATATAAGTTAAGAAAAGACACATCCCAAATTAAGCCAGTTTAGATGGTTTTTCTTGAATGACCTCCAAATTCCCGGAAATTTTCAAAATTCCTTTCCCAAATAGAACAGGATTATTCCTTGATTTTTAAACCTGGACGCAAATTCTAAAAGAAAAAACATGCCCCAAGTTCAATAATCGTCCAATTTGGGTTCCCGGTATGTTTCATTTCCACTGTTGCAGATACGTATTACGTAAACCCGACATATGATACGAGCCGTGTGTGGTGTAACTGGGGCGGGCGATTGCTCTCGAGCTGTGACCTTCGCGCGAGTCTCGCAAACAACCGATATACGTAACGTCAGACAGAAGGGAATTTTCCCTTTCCTCGCGCTTTGCCAGATAGTGGTAGCCTGGTAGCAGTGGTAGGGAGTGTTTGGTTCGTTTCTCTAGCTGCATTTAAACCATTCGATATGACGGAGATTAGTGTTGTTGAATGGAGGATCGAGAACTTTAGCCACTGGTGCGCAAAAGTGCACGGTCACTGCATCAAGAGTCCAAACAGTAATCAACGTTATTTTTCCACCATGGAACTGTATCCGAAAGGTATCGACGGGCAAGGAGAACATCTAGTGGTGCGATTGTGTTCGGTCATTAAAATTTCTAGTGAGCTCTCTTTCTGCTCTTCTAACGGATCCCTGCTCTGCTCCAAGCAACAGGTGAATGCAGATGGGGGCACACTTTTAGAACTTCCTCCCGGACCGAAGTTCAAAGACGTGCTTTCCAGAATCCGGGACGGCGAGGACTTCATCACTGTGAGATCTAGGGTAAAAAATGAGTTCCCTTTTAAACAACGCATTTGTACAACCATAAATGGTTTAAAAATATCAATGAAAATAAATCCAGTTTGGATAGCAAAGATGAAATCAGATGAAACAAAACCCGTGTGCGACATTTATTTTTCACCAGATACCTTCAATGATATAATGGTGTTACATACATGCTCTAAGAACGATATAGTTCATTTTAAGATCACATTACCAACCAACTTCGAATACCATTTCGCTGTTGAGATGTCTATGAGTTTGATTGGAAGCGATGGCACCGTCGACAGCTGTGTGAAAAAAGAACACGTATTTCGCGACAATAAGAGTCGTTGGACATTCCCCGATCCTCTCCAGAAGAAAGAACTAATTGGAAAAGAAATTTCACTCTTTTTGTGTTTGAAGACAAGGAACGTGATTCAGAGTCCCTCTTTCATCATATCCGATTACAGTTGTGTCAGCATAGAGTTGAATAACACCTCCTGCTTTTCTGAGAAACCACCACCTACGGATCCAGGCGATTCGGTTAATGTGCTCACAAAAGAACTGATGTGCCTCTACCAGGACCAGAAGTTTTCCGACATCACCCTCAAGTGCGACAATGTCACTTTCCCTGTCCACAGGGCTATCCTGAGTGCCCGGTCCCCTGTACTCGACTGCATGCTATCCTCTGACATGAAGGAAGCAGCGTCCAGTGAGGTGGACATTGGGGACCTTGACCCCTCCACGCTCGGCCACTTCTTGACCTATATCTACACAGGGGCAGTGGAAGAGGAGCTGCAGTATGACAGAGCAGTCAACCTATATTACGCGGCAGACAAGTATCAGGTCCCTTCCCTCAAGAAAGAATGCGCCAACTTCCTCAGTGCCAACGTGTCCCTTTCGAAGGTGTGCGACATTCTGATCCTTGCGGACAGACACCGGGACGACGTCCTGAAGTTGGCTGCCAAAGATTTCGTTTTGCACAATTACAACCAAGTGTTGACATCGATAGAGTGGGGAAACTTGTTAAAAACGGAACCTGTTCTAGTTGCAGAAACTCTGACGAGTTTTGCGTATTCTCTTGTGAAAATCAGTCCTTAGTAAGAGTTATTTGTTTCATAATGACTAATCATTAACTCCATCAAAATATTTCAACTTTTCTATATCAGTGACATTTTAACGAAGTAAAATTAATGTTCGTGTAATAGATCTGGAAGAATTTCGTATCTCCCTATTTCTTATATTCAGTATTATAGTTTAGTTTCTTGTACTTGAAGTTTTCCAGTATTCTTTTCTTAAGTGTATTTCTTTTCTTAATTTGAGTATTGAAGACTATTTCCTTTTTTTTTAATTTAAGTATCAGTATACTTCCTACTTTTTATTTTGAGTGTATTTTGTATTTCTTATTTTAGAATTCACCTTAATTTTTCATTGGATTAATTTTTGTTAGATAAGAAATAATCATATCAGGCTTAATAGTTCTTATTCGAGAGTATTACAGTTTATTTCCCAATTCTTATTTTGAAAAATTATTACCATATTTCAATAAGAATTTTTTTTAACAATCAATTTAACTCAATTTAAATAGTACTTCTCATTAGTTTTTGTTAACTTTTCAAAAACAATAAGATTTTTTTTCTCAAGAAAAATTAATGATCATATAGTGGAACTAGAAAGAATTACTGTGTGTTGGTGTTTTCTGTTTCTTTATTTAGTGTATCTGATTCTTAATTTTTGTTGTTATTAAAGTGTATTTTTGTCTTAATTTGAGTATTGCAGAATTCAATTAACATGCAAAATAACATTCGGTTTTATTAATATAAATGGATAAAATCCTATCTCTTTTATCTCAATACAACTATTTTACCCCACCTGAACCTATTTCTTATTTTTAGAATTTATTGACATATCTCATTAAATTTCAATGCTTTATATCCTTTGGTTTTAACTGAATTTAAATCAATTCAGTATAATTATAATTTTAAAATACTAAAATAATTTTGATAACCAACTAAAAATATCATTTCTATAGATTTTCCCCATGTTAATGAGCATTTAGTATTTACATTTGATTTGGTGTAAAATTTGAACTAACCCTGCAATAAATATATCATTGTTCAATTACTTAATGTTGTGATTTAATTGGCTATTCTACAAAAAAGTGTGCAAATTTAAGACCTTATTGACCCCCAAAAAATTTTTATTGATGTAATATTAATATTTTTATTGAAAGCTTTTCTGTCAAATGCAAAAAGCCAAAATTTGATAAGACCTCTGGTTTTTCATAGATTTTTTATATTTTTTTTGTACCCAGTGGTGGATCCAGCCTGGACCTAAGAGGGGGCAAGTACGTTTAATGAGGTTGGGGGTTTGTATATGCTTACTATAATTTAGTTTTTGATTATTTTTAAGCTTCTCTTCCCTCTTGCCTTTTTTCCTTTTCTTACAGTAATTTTTAAAAAAAGGTAACTGAGGCCAAGGATCGCGATGTAATCTTAGATTTAATTCTGATCACATCTGGGAACTCTGATCATTTTCATTGATGATCGTGTTTACTAATTTCAGTTGAATTAAAATGCCTCAAAATAAGTAAATTTTTATGATTAATTTGATTGTTTGTAGGAGTTGCATTTCCTTTCCAATAAGTAAAAGTTAAGATAATCAATTTTAGAACTTTTGCTAACAAAATTAAAGGCACTAATTAATTTTTGCCAAGTAATATAGCAAAGAATGTGTGACCTTAAGTTAGCAAGTTTACACAAAAGATATTTTTAATGGAATATCCATCGAATGACCGCAAAATGGGAATGTTTGGTTTCGATATTGAAGACTCGGAGTCAGTGGCTGATTCGATAGAAATCAGATTTGGTGTGGTAGAAGCTGCTTAGAATAAATAGTTTTTATTTATTTTTAAAGCCCTGCACACTCTCGTATTGTAAAAGGTTATGTTCCGTTATAAGTTTATTTGGTTGCATGTTTTTTGAGAATATTTTAGCAGAATTTTCAGTGTATTCAGCAGTGTATTAGCAGAATTTTCAGCGATACTCAAAAGTATCCATATAATTAACTAGCTACAGAGATTAAATTTACCAAAGATGGGATTGTTTTATTTTCGTTTTTCGCTTAATTTTAAATTTAATGACTAAAAAAAAACTAAAAAACTCAACTCTACTCAAAAAAATAAAACTGGAAAGAAGATTCGAAAAAAAAAAGAACGTGAAGATGGCGAAAGATGAACGAAAAGTTGAAGAAAAAAGAAGAAAGAAAGTCGAGAAAGATGAAAAACTGAAACTATTTTTTTATTTTCAAGGAATCAAATACAGTTTAATTTTATTTTATTTTATTTTCCCCTTTTAGCTAATATATTTCAAGGAAGAAAAGACGTATATAGTTGGGCAATTCCACGGGTAACTGACTGACATTTTTTAAGAAAAACGCTTAGTATTTTGTAATTTTCTTCCCAAAAATAAATGATAAAAAAATACTTTCCACCCAGATTATTGCTTTCTTGTTAGCTTAATCTAATAGCACAATTAAATTTTCAAAATATGTTTTTATTGATTTTTAAAAAATTTTAAACAACAAGGTAACTGACTGACATAAATGTTTCACAAATGTCAGTCAGTTACCCGTGGAATTGCCCAGTTACGATTTCAATTTGGTAAAAAAATTTCGATTCTACATTTTCGATACTGACCCTGAGGAATCGAACCTCAGGAATCGATTCCCGAATTGAATCGAACGATTTTTTAGATCCTTAGTCAGGCTGGTCACTACATTTTAAACGCGCTGTCAGCGTAAACTGTGTATATACGTGTACATGATATCGCATAATATGTCTGATGGCGAAAGAGAAATTCCCGCTTTGAGCGTAGTTGGCATTTTCGCCCTTCCGCTCCAGACTCGGCTATCGCTTATCAAAGGAATATTTCGCAACACCGCATTCCGAATGCTGCCAGCACAGTACGTAGTTCACTCAATCACTGTTTCTCCCTGCTCTGCGAAGGACGCTGCAGTCCAGTTCTCTTGATTTCGACATTTGTGAGACAAGGGAATCCCCTTCCTCTCTTTAACGCGCTTTTATCGGCGTTAAGTTGGTGGCTTTCGTCTCCCCTGCGGCGGTTTCACACTAGTTGCTGTCAGCAATGAAGGAATCTACGGACGATTGTTTTGGATTTGTAGTGAATTGAACAATCGACAACTTCAGCTGCTGGAACGGCGACATCCATGAACCACCGATGACGACAGAGGGGTCCTTCCTTTTTAGAGAGACTCGAAGCAAATTCGAACTGTACCCCAGAGGTCTCAGTGGCCGCGAGGAGCAACTGGTGGTGCGTCTGTGTGGTTTCGAAGGAACCAACAAAGTGAAAGGGGACATTTCTTTCTTTGCTTCCGATGGGTCCCTCCTCTGCACGCGAGAAAGGATCTTCGACAAGGTCAGAAGGAGTGTTCCGCTTTAGACTTCCAGAAGGAGTAACCGATAATTGTGGTACGCACTATGTGAACTCTATGGTGAAGACTTTTAATAACACTGTGAAAATACATTTGGAACAATTTAAAGGGATTTCCGAAGAACATTGGTTTATGGAATATCCTTTGAATGACGGCAAAATGGGAACGTTGAGCCTCACTATTAAAGACTCGGAGACAACAGCCGATTCTATAGAAATGAGACTTCTTGCAGTAGAAATAAATGACTTAATTGTCAGAAATAAATTCGCCGTCCGCACTCTGTGGTCTTTGCTGAAGAGCGACGGTTCAGTGTTGAGAAGGGAGCAAAACGAGTATGTGTTTCGAGATAAAGAGTATTGTGTGTTATTGAATTCTTTAACGAAGGAAGAGGCCTCCCAGAAAGGGTACTCAGTAGTTATAGATTTTAAAATCATTCCCAGAAACGGCCACATATTTATCTCTTATCAATTTTCGTTATCTATGAAAGCATTTGAAGTGATACCGACAAAAACCTCCAGAAGCGAGTGCTCAGAAAGAACCGGCTTCCATCAGACATCCGATGTTCTTAAAACAGACCTGATGTGTCTCTACCAGAACCCGGACTTTTCCGACATCACCATCAAGTGCAACAATGTCACGTTCCCTGTCCATAAGAACATGTTGAGTGCCCGCTCCCCAGTCTTCAAGACCATGCTTTCGACAGACATGAAGGAAGCAACGTCCAGTGAGGTGGACATTGGGGACCTTGACCCCTCTACCCTATCCCGATTCCTGACCTACCTCTACACAGGGGCTGTAGAAGAGGATCTGCAGTGTGAAAGCGCTCTCAAGCTCTATTACGCCGCAGACAAGTACCAGGTACCCTCCCTCAAGGAGAAATGTTCCAAGTTCTTGTGTGACAACGTGTCCATCGACAACGTTTGTGACATTCTGTCCCTTGCCCACAAACACCAGGACGACCAACTTACGTCGGTGTCCCACACTTTGATCCTAAAGAATTATAACGAAGTTTTGGCTTCCGAACAGTGGGGAAGTTTCATGAGGAGTGAACCCTTACTGGCTGTGGACACTCTCACTCAATTCGCTAAGAACAAAAAAGTCAAAGGGAGTGAGTAACGCTTTGTAAGTTTCAACCTTTTTTGAGGTCAGTTTTTGGAGAATTCAATAGTATTATCATTATTTTAATTATGAACTATATTTTTAAACCTATCACTTAAATTTAAAACTTTAGCTATGAATCATTTGTAGTATAAAAATATACTACATATATAAAACATACCTTATGATATTTTCCCTATATATTTTCCAATTTAGTTTATTAATTTTAAGCATGTTATTTTATGTTTTATGTATGTTATGTTTTAAGTACGTTTTTAATTATAGTCATTTAATCCATGAAAAATTATTTTCTTTGGATGCGGTATTTCATACAAAAACTTTTAATTGAGTATTTATAAAGTTTAAAAGCAAACATTACTTTTAGATGTATGCCGTAATATTTTAAAAACTTATTTTTTGATACTTAAAAATGTTAAGTATGCAATTTTGTGTTACATTACGTGACTTGTCAGTTTGAAATATTTAGCGATAAATTAAAAATCAATTCTAATTACTTATTACATTCTACTAAAGCTTTTTTTGTGTATCTATCAGTCAGATATTTTTTTAAGTACGAAAACAGAACCTTGTGCTATTCTATTTCTCGACTACAGTAATTTGCTTGAACCACTATTGTAAAAGAGATGCATAACCTCATAATAAAATATTTTAGTAGCAAAAACCGCATGATGGTCTTTTTTTTACAAAGTGAAATCCTTGATGAAGAACAAGTGATTGATTTGTAAATAACTTTTTTAAACATTATTTTCTTTTATCTAAGCCATTTTAGTTGAATTTAAAGGAAAAATATTTATGGAAATGCAGAGTGAAAATCTTCTCCATGGAAACGGAGCTGAATTTTTTTCAATTTTCAGGAAAACTATGGATGAGAATATTTTAGCACTCCGTGTACTGGCAGTACTCAAATGTATCAAGTTAATTAATTAGCTGTAGCTGATAAAATTTCCCATAGGTGATTGTTTTATTCATTAAAATATTTGTCATTGGGTACATGTTATGATGGAATATTTTTCTTTCTTCGTAAAAAAGTGTTTTTACAAGATTAAAGGTTATATTAATGTACTTAAAATAGTCTTCTGGAGTTACAATAACCTGAAGTGGTTTCATTTAGCTTTCTGATTTATAGATAGCAGCACAAGCTTGGTTGAAGAAAATAATATTTTCATTTTTAACCAATATAGTAGGTACTATAATCAGTTTTTTGTATTGTTTGAAGAGTTTTTAGGTCCATGAAATATATTTTAATTATTGAAACTACCTTATAATAGTCAGATTAGTTATTTCGGTTAGGACGGACAAAATGGCGACCAAGATTGAGTTTGGGCAAGATTGAGTAAGTTCATCATAGGCAGTAGAATACCGATTTTCAACACACTCTGAAACACAGTCTCATAGGGTTTCACTTACCACGCGATTAACTCAATTGAGTAGAATACGGCTGTTAGTGCTAATTCCTATTGGGGGGGTTAAAGTAACCCAAAGATGACCGCTCCTAATAAGTCCCAAAATTTTCAAGGAAGAACTGTAACAATAGATTTCAAAATTTATAGGGGGGTTGAGGGTTCTCCCAAAGATAAATTTTGAACCTTAAAAGTAGGGGATTTATGCATTTTAAGACTAATTTTAGAGGAAAAACAGTAAGTAAAAAATTGACGTCGAAATTTGGGGGGGGGGTTGAACCCCCAACCCCCCCTTGGATACGGCCCTGAATTCAGTCACCTGGTTGTTAGTGTTACGTCATGAAAAGTTGTACTACACTCTTAAAACAACAGTCTCAAAACTGAGTAAAAAATTACTCAAACTGGCTCCGATCCAAATTTACTCAAATTTGAAAACATAAATATACTCATTCCTAAAACTCCTAAAAATATTGCATACTCAAAAATGAAACATCTTGAGCTTGATTCAACATGTTAATGCCATGCACTAACTCAATAAAAAATTAGCTCATAACGTTTCATTTTTGAGTATCTGCAAATTTTCAGAAATGAGTATAAACATGTTTTCAAATTTCAGTCAATTTGATTCGGAGCCAGTTTGAGTAATTTTTACTAAGTTTTGAGACTGTCGTTTTAAGAGTGTGTGCACTCCCTACCGCTTTCTGCCCCTACGCCTCGTTGCAATGCTTATCACCAATGAGGTGTTAATTACTGCCAAAATAATTGGGATAATGCTCCCCCCAACACATTGATTTGGTTATTCCGGGTCGGAGTAATTATTTAGCGCGTGCGGATTAATATTTCATTATTGGGGAAAGAGCATTATTATTGAGCCAACTTTTTGCATCGGCATTGCGGTTTCCCCTAATTGGATTAGTCGACATTACGTATGTGAGATTACTATTATTGTGGTCGAGCACAGATTATTGCGTGATTAATTTTAGTCGTAAGATTTATCTTATAAAAGGTGACGAAAATCCCCCCCTTAATGTGTTTTCGTTTATGTAAAACAGTGGGCTGTTGAGGTGGTTTTAACTTAATTTTAGTGATTCGAATTAGGGTGGTTGTTATGTCATTGGATTTGGAAGTGTTATTTTCTGATAATCGGGGTGTTTTAAAATTAGCAGATGTTCGGTTGAAGAGGCGGTTTCGGTTTCTGATGAATATACGAGCGGAGTTTTCGTTTTCACACTGAGCTTAAGTGTGAATTGGATAATAATTGTGTTTTCAAGCTTTAGTCAAGGTATATTTGGTTTAAAAAGAGTTCACTCTTGTTATTAGGTTTAAAAATATTGAGGTTCAAGAATTATATTAGCTTAATTTGTTTTGTTTTTTTGTATTCAAGGGGGCAAAAATAGTGAAATACAGTTTAACAAAGATATTTTGAACACTGCACTACAGAGTAAAAAATAATCGAAGAGTAGCTTTTTGAATTTAGAAACTTTTTTTTAACGGGAAAAATTATCAGTCCCTTAAAACGTCACCAAGCTTTTGGACACTAAAACAGCTCTTGCCATCGTAATCATCACATCATCTGTAACATCACAACACTAATCCAGCATTTTTAACCACAACTTGCATTGCAATTGCCTATGAGCCAACCCAGCTTAATTTAACTATGAATACATACATTCTCTAGTCTAGACTAACATCATTCATATCCGTGTAATCTCTAATTAAGCTAATAAGTTCAAAATAATAACAGAGGAGGCAAACATGCATATTCATGCATAAATCTTTTCACTCATATACTATTATTATAATGAAGAAACGCTGTCAGTAGTTGCATAATTAATCACTAGGTGGCATTATAATTGAAAACCTCCTGAGGGGTCAGTCTGTATATGTAATCCAATTAAATATTTACGACGAAACAAGGCTTTGGGGTGTTCTTTTTCCTAATTAGAAAGGAATTAATGGCGCCCGGTTTTATTATTGCTTTTTAAGTACTTAATAATGCAGTTAAGTAGGAGAATTAGAGAGATACAAGGTTTTTTTTCTTGGTGGTTTTATAGAATGACAACTTTGTGATACATTTTTTCAGTCGATTTTTCTGCTCGCAAAATACGTCACCTGAAAAATAATACGAGTTTCTTCAGCGCTTACACTCTACTGAAATTATTTTATTGAGTTAGCGCAAATGTTATTCTTATTTTTACAATATCCTTAATTTGTATCATTATTACAATATAATTTAGATATTTTTTGCATCCTTTTCAGCCTATTAATGAGTTAAAAAATGTAAAAAAACAAGGTAGGATACTTGTCGGAGTACCTAGATCAGATACTTGAGGGAGTACGTAGGTCGCTAGCTCTTTAAACTCTAGTATAACCAGTATTACTGGAGCTAAAGTTATTAATAAAAAAAATGGTTGAAAGGTTCAGTAGAACCGTAAAGTGGATATGGTGGACCCCACCGAACACATAATTTAAGGAGGCTAAAAAAATACCACGTATTGAAGTATGAAAAGCATAAACACAAATAAAATCACAGAACGGATAGTCACGGTCAATGTGATAAATCCAGGCATTATTAATAATGCCAGCATATTTCGCTATCAAAGTTATCAATACTGATCAAATGCCATTGAATTGAATTTATCTCACTTAAATCCTTATTAATAAAGTCCGTTTTATAACTTTTCCCGTAGCATAAATATAGGGCATTAAGCTAAAGTTATAGTTAACAGGTAGAAAAAAAATTCACTTCAAAAGAAGTCAGTGTTCCATAATAACTCCCAACCCATCCACACCCTATCGGAAAATTTTGTCTGGTGTTCCATAAACCAGTATCAAATTATACTGGATCCAGTATAAATGATACTGGAACCAGTATAAATGATACTGGATCCAGTATAATTGATACTTGTTTATGGAACAACAGAAAAAAAATTTCCAATAGGACAGCGTCTCTCCGTACCCTTAATTATTTTTTAAACTTTTTAGCCCACCGATAGTAATTTCAATGGATTCTCCAGGGTCACTTACCTAGGGGTAGACCTTACTTCCACGACCCTAGGAGACGTTGATTCCATACAAAAGCCGTGAAAGATAGTTTTGAAACACCCTGTATACTAGGGTGGGTCAAAAAAATTTTTTTCACATTTTCCCAGGGGCACAGCGAGAAAAGGGTGCCAAATGGTCTCAAACTGACGTGTGTAAAATATTATTCGATTATAATAACTCTTTTTGCCTCCGGATTGGCCTCAAAGTTTCGATTAATATAGTAATTTCATGTAAAAATGGACAAACGAAAATCAAGTTTTTACGTCGATTTCACGAATCCGTCATGAATGTAAATGTGCGCAATGGTATAAAAATCATCATTTAAGACTATAAAATAACTATAAATGAAACCAGAGTTGAAATACTTGAGTTGTAATACAACATATTTTAAAATATCTCAATGGTTAGAACTGGCAATCACAAATTTCTTGCTGGAATCATAAAAATGTGCGAAACTCTTATTGCCGGTTGAGTAGGATTTAAAAAACATCAAATTTTGAATAAAAATGGATATGTCAGAAGGTGGGTACCTTTTTTGGGTTATATTTCAACCCCAAGGAAAACATTTGGATAATTGTTTAAAAGTTGGGGTTTTCCTTGAAATTTCTTTGGCATATTAGGAATATTCCATCCCAAGTGACCCCATATGAGTCACTAATGTTCAAAAACAAATTAAAACCACATTTTAAGAGTCAAATTTTGAAACATTTTCGGTGCAAGTTCAGAGGTGCGGATGCGCCAAGTTTTTAGCAGTAAACATGACTAATATGGTAACCCTAACTAATGTTAAAAGAGTCATTTGGCTTCTAAATATGGCGCCAAATAGCCAAAATTCGCCAATCATCCGCACCTCTGAACTTGCGCCACATTTTCTTAAGAAGAGCAGTAGATCCCCGTTTTCAGCATAAAGCTCAGTGTTATCCCCTAAGTTTTTAAATAAGCTATATTACTTTTCAAAACTTACTTGTAATTATCTTAAACAGTTAAATTTGCTATATTTTAACATTTATGAACGCATAAGGGAATGCTAAGGAGCCATTTAGGGTCAATCCTCCCTCCAAAGAAGTATAATTTCATGGGCCTGGGTTTCAGTCTATTGTTATAGCAAAAAAATAGGTAAATCATGACTGAGGCGAATCATAACTGATATATTGCCTAATGAACGAACTATCCATTCGACAATTGTTTTAACAAATTTTTGGAATCATATTTGGATCCCAAAACCAGCCAGTGAAATAACTGAAATAACTGTCCCCTGAATTTTGAAAGCGTGGCATATTTATGAAAAATATAACTATTTCTACTTTAAAAAATTAAAAATACCGCTTTGTACTGACCAAACTTGAAGGAAAATGTATCTGAACTACCAATATTTAAAATATGTACCACTGACAATCCACTGTTTGTTGGCAAAAAAGAGCCTCTTATTCTACGGCTATTGTTAATATGATAGCATATTACTACATTGCCACTTTGGCAGTTGTTTTTGAATTGATAATACACTGCTGGCCATCCAAAATGGTACACCAAGAAGGAAAAGAGATATCAAAGCCATATTTATTTCTATGATTGCACATAGTGTTAATGTGAACTGATTAAAAATTCAGCCTTCCTGGATGTTAGGGGGCCGAGAAAATCAGTAAGGAGTGTTGTTTCCATAGGTGTCCATTACCGCCGTCCCACGTTATGGTATTGAGTGAAAGGGGCTCTAAATGGGCCTTGAGGGATTGGAGGACCATGTTGCCTCCCCAGGTAGTCAAAGATCATGTGGTGCACCAGCGGACGTTGCATACCCGGCTAGGTTATTTCTCCTCTTTCACGGGACATGTTTTGTGGGCGTTGGTTCTTAAGAACGGCAAGGTCAGAGTAAAAATGCAACCTAGGGGGATAAGAAGAAAGCTTGGACATTGCGTTCATCACGTGATTGTGCATTTTTCTCTTGAGACTTGTCCGCAGGTGAGGATTAAAGATAAGGACGTACAACCGGTTGCCAAACCTCAATGCTGCAGCTCTGGTTGGTCAATGTACCGGTAAATCATACTGAGGAGGTGTGGGAGTGGAATGCATGCCGTTTACAGTGCAGGGGACTGCCCGTTTGGCAAGCATAGCTTCAGAAAAATTCCAAACTTCAACACATGATTTGGCGGTTGCAATAGTGCACTAAATAATGAAATGAACATCTCAATGTGATGGGGCAGAGTTTATGAGAGTGTCCCAGTTCGGTCTGGAGCACAACGATAATTGTAGATGACATTACGACAGCGAGAAAAGAGAACACTCAGCTGTTGTTTTGTAATCTTCAGAATTGCTCTGTGTGGAGAATTAAGGGGAAATGAAGCATTGAATTTCACTCCCCCACCTCCTCACTATGATTTACCCTCATATTGACCAATCAGAGCTACAGAATCGAGGTTTGGTAACCTATTGTCTATCCTTACCTTCAGCCTTCGTCTGCGGACAAGTCTCAAGAGAAAAATGCACAACCACGTGATGTACGCATTGTCTAAGCTTTCTTCTTATCCCCCTAGGTTGCATTTTTACTCTGACCTTGCCGTTCTTAAGAACCAACGCCCACAAAACATGTCCCGTGAAAGAGGAGAAATAACCTAGCCGGGTATGCAACGTCCGCTGGTGCACCACATGATCTTTGACTACCTGGGGAGGCAACATGGTCCTCCAATCCCTCAAGGCCCATTTAGAGCCCCTTTCACTTAATACCATAACGTGGGACGGCGGTAATGGACACCTATGGAGACCACACTCCTCACTGATTTTCTCGGCCCCCTAACATCCAGGGAGGCTGAATTTTTAATCAATTCACATTAACACTAGGTGCAATCATAGAAATAAATTTGGCTTTGATATCTCTTTTCCTTCTTGGTGTACCATTTTGGATGGCCAGCAGTGTACATAAAGGTGACTAATGTGATTAAAATTGCTTTTAAAGACCCTTATTTGTGAGATATAAGAAGTTATCGACAAAAAAATTTAATTTATATAATTTTTAAAAAATATGAAAAATTACATATTTTTGTTCTATTTGAGGCCAATCCGGAGGCAAAAAGAGTTATTATAATGGAATAATATTTTACACATGTTAGTTTGAGACCATTTGGCACCCTTTTCTTGCTGTGCCCGATAGAATTTGTGAAATTTTTTTTTTCGCCATAGGAAAATGACCCACCCTACTGTATACTGTAATTATTATGCTATGTCACACACTTAATTTTAAGTAAACTTTGGAGCAGAGATATTTTTAACGCCTCTGATAGCGTATTTCACGCATTGAAAATCGGAAATACGTTTTTAAAAACTAGCCAGGCGTATTTTCACGCTTTGAATTTTTAACAAAGGATTTCCTTACAGAAATGCATGGCGCCCCACTGAAATCGAATAATAATAATTGTTCTACTAAAATTTGTTATATTAAATGAATATTTCATTTAGAATGTGTAATGAAAAATAATTTTTTTAAATTGTGTTTAATATTTTCTACTAATTTTAACAGATGCTATATTTTAAAAACTAAAATAACATCTTCATTTTTTTTCCTTATTCATTTTGTCCTTTAAAAGAAATTTGAAAAAAATTTCGTATTTAACTCCTCATATATGAATTTCACGCCTCCTTAAAAAAGTCAAGGAGTATTTTTACTCCTCCAAAATAGTCCTAAGAATAGCACTGCTTGAGAGACTACACAACAAATATTTTTAAATATCTACTTTAAAAGGAGTATGTTGAGCTGAAGCGAACGAACTCAATGTCAATGACGTCAGCGCCCGCCCTGACTCCTGCACCCGTTAACGGTTTTGGTTTCAGTTCGCACTTATCGCTTTTCGCTCGTTGTAGTCGGTTGTGTTTCTTTCTGTTGTGCTTGTGTGTGATGTTTCGTGTTCTGAATAAATATAATGTTTAAGCTTCCACTGTCTGGCCCATTTCTATAACCTACAGGTTATGGGCCCAGGCACACGAGAAATGGACTGAGTTGAAATTTGAACGAACTGGAAGTATTTGGACTTTGTGTTTGCTGATCGCGATGGCTGCAGAAAGCGGATTCCGATTAGAGCTTTTGAATAAGAAAAATTACGAAACGTGGAGAATTCACATGAAAGCGATTCTAGTAAAAAGCGGAAACTACAGATTCATCGCCGATGATCCTCCCGAGGATGCCACACAACTTCCCGCATGGAATGCAGGTGACGAGAAGGCAATGGCAGAAGTTATCCTATGCATTCATCCTACAGAACTAAAGCAGATAAAGAAATGTAAATCAACGAGGGAAATCTGGAGACGACTATCCGAAATCTATAAATCAACCGGGCCAGCGCGGAAGGCGACACTACTGAAATCCCTTATTCAGATGAAGATGAGAGAAAACGAAAGCGATGTCCAGAATTACCTGCGAGAGTTTTTCGATGTGGTCGATCAACTTGAAGAGCTGGAAATAAAAATCGATGACGAGCTACTCACGATCATGCTGCTTTACAGTCTCTCAAATGAATTCGTGAATTTCCGCGTCGCCATCGAATCCAGAGATGAGCTGCCAAAACCAGAAGCGCTACGCATCAAGATAGTGGAGGAATTTAATGCCAGAAGAAGTGGAAATCAAGACGTTTCTGGAGCGTATTTTGCAGCAGCAGGAAGGAAGAGGAACTTTACGCCGAAAACGAAAGTGACTGGAAATCAACGTTACTACAACAAGAGATACAGCAACAGAGATGCCGACAGCCGAACTTGCTGGAACTGTAACAGGATCGGGCATATAAGTAGCAAATGCCCAAGTAACTCTTCCCGTCCGAGAAAAGACTGCCTGAATGCTGAATGTGATTCCGCTCAGTCTGATGGGAAAACAGAAAACCTTTTCATACTGGACTCAGGTTCGTCTGGACATTTCTTGTCTAAAAGAGAACTTTTCCCTATACTAGAGGATACAACTACGAAAGATCTCATGCTGGCTGATAACACCTCGACGGAAATCCAAGGTAGAGGGGATGCTGTTTTAAAGACCAAAGTAAACAATCAAGTAAAGCCGATGACTGTCAAAGATGCCATGTTCGTGCCGAATTTGCGGAACAACCTACTCTCAATCGCCAAAATATGTGATAAAGGATTTACTGTGATTTTCGATTCTTCGAAAGTGATTCTGAAGAACGAGGGTGATGTGATAGTTGGAGAGAGACGGAACAACCTGTACTGTCTCAGTGTTTTCGATGAAAGTCAACCTGATCAGACATTGTCAACATCTATGGCTAGCTCTTCAATGGATTCTAAGAGCATAGTCGACTTCAGAAAGCTTCACTTTCGCTTCGGACATGCATCGGCTGAGATCCTAAAAACTGGAAAGCTAAAAGATATTGGAACGTTTCCACCGATCCCACCGGACTTTACCTGTGAAGTGTGCTTAAAAGGTAAGCTGTGCCGAGCTTCCTTTCCAAACACACACGTGAGAAGTGAGACGAAGCTAGAAATCGTCCACACTGACCTTTGCGGACCAATTTCTACTAAGTCAATTGGAGGTGCTAAATATTTTGTAACTTTTACTGATGAATACAGTGACTGGACTGAGGTAAGGTTTCTTAAACATAAGAGTGAAACTTTTACTGTATTTAAAGAAGTTCAAATGTTGTTAGAGAGACAATCTGGTAATAAAATTAAGTTTGTACAATCAGATCGGGGGACAGAATACCTAGGGAATGATTTTAACGATTTTTTAAAAAGTTTGGGTATTGCTCGTAGATTGAGTGTTAAGCATACTCCTGAGCAAAATGGGAGATCTGAAAGAAAAAATCGTACCCTTTTGGACATTGCTAGATGTTTGTTAATTCAGTCTGGTTTACCTGATAGATTTTGGGCAGAAGCTATTTCTACAGCCAATCACGTGAAAAACAAGACCCCTTCAAAATCTTTAAATGGAAAAACCCCTTTTGAGCTTTGGTTTGGTAGGGAACCAAATGTTGGATATTTTAAAGTTTTTGGTTGCGAGGCTTATATTTGGAACAATTCAAAAACCAAAGGGAAATTTGAACCTCGTGGACTTCAGGGTATTTTTCTGGGGTATGATAATCAATCTAAGGGTTATAGAGTTTATTTGAAAGATAAAAATTCTGTTGAAATAACCAGAAGTGTTAAATTCTTGGAGGATAAGTGTCTTGTGTCTACCCGTGAACAAGTTGATTTAATTCCTCATGATAATGTTTTAAATAAGTGTGATGTAAACACCCAGACTATTGTGTTCCCTTTCCCTGTTCCTGATGATCAACCTAGTGAAAATCAATTAAGTGATGAGTATGTGCCTAATGATCAACCTAGTGATAACGATGTGTCTAACGATCAACCTAGTGATAACGATGTGTCTAATGATCAGCTTAGTGATGATATGTTAAAACGAGCCCCTGGTAGGCCTAAAATCGTTAAAAGTGGTCGACCTGGAAGACCAAAGAAAATGTACAATGATGTTCCTATTCAAAATTCGAGTAATAGTGAAGATGCTGAAACATGTTTTGCATATTCTGTGCTGACAACCGATGAAATATCTCTGGAGAAGGCTCTAAATTCTAACGATTCTACTCTTTGGATTGAAGCTATTGCTTCTGAAGTGGGAAGCATTATCAAAAATGATACTTTTGACCTTGTCCCAAAACCAGTGGATCTTGAATCGGTTGGCGGTATAATTGGAAGCAGATTTATTCTTAGGGAGAAAAATGATACTAGTGGGTTAAGTATTAAGAAAAAAGCTAGATTGATAGCTCAGGGTTTTAGTCAAACACCCGACCTAAACTACTTTCAAAACCAAACCTACTCCCCAGTAGCTAGGATAAGCTCTGTGCGCTTACTAGCTGCATTAGCTTGTAAACTTAAAGTTGATATCCACCAATTTGATATCACCACTGCATATTTGAACGGTAATTTGGATGAAACTGTGTATATGAAAATACCTAAATATTTTGAGACTGGTTTAGAGTACATAATTGATAATGAATCTGACATTACTTTATGTGATAAAGCTTTTCGAATGTTAAATGAAATTAAAAAGGGTGATAAAGTGTGTCTATTAAAAAAGTCTTTGTATGGTCTCAAACAAAGTGGTAGATGTTGGTATTTGAAATTGAAGGAAATTCTTTTAGATTTTGGATTTGTAAGTACTGTGAGTGATCCTTGTCTTTTTCACATGTCTAAAAATAATTTGTCTACAATCTTAACAGTGTATGTTGATGATTTGTTAATTATAAGTGAGGATCCAGATATTGTTCAACTATTGCATAATCATCTTAGTGAATCTTTAAATGTAAAATATATTGGTAAGGCAAAAACCTGTCTTGGAATTGAGTTTAATAGTGTTGATAATGTTATTACTATGTCACAACAAAATTACATAAGTAAATTACTGGATAGATTTAATATGTCTAACTGCAAAACTGTAAATACTCCAATGGAAACTGGTTTAAAGCTTGTTAAGGCTAATGCTGTTGATAATTCTTTACCTTATAGAGAATTAATTGGTAGTCTAAATTTCTTAGCAGTAAGTACAAGACCTGATATCTCTTATTGTGTGAGTTATTTAAGCCAATTTTTGAACTGTTATGATAAGACACATTGGAATGCTGCCAAAAGAGTGTTAAGGTACCTAAAGAAAACTAATAAATATGGGCTAATTTTTAAAGGTACTGATTCTAGTATTGTTGGATATACCGATTCAGATTGGGGAAATAATATTGATGATCGAAAATCATATTCTGGTTATTGTTTTATGATCTTTGGAGGTATTGTTTCCTGGGAATCCAAAAAGCAAAAAACAGTTGCACTTAGTAGCACTGAAGCAGAATACATGAGTATGTCTGATGGATGTAAAGAAGCTCTTTATTTGCATAAACTTCTTAAAGAATTAAACCAAATTGATTTTTCTGATGTAAAATTATTTGTTGACAACCAAGGAGCTCTTAAATTAGCAGAAAATTCTTTATATCATAGTCGTACTAAGCATATTGATATTAGACATCATTTTATTAGAGATACCTTGTTAAATAATGATTCCTTATCTCTTGAGTATGTTTCTACTGATAACATGAGTGCTGATTTGTTAACTAAGGCTCTTTCTGCTCCTAAACATTTCAAGTGTTTAGATTTGATTAATGTTAAAGAAAAAACAAGTTTGTGATATCTAGTGTATACTATGCTATTTTTGTGAATATTGATATTTTGTTGGATTTCTTATTTTTTGTAGCATTGCCATTGAGGGGTGGTGTTGAGCTGAAGCGAACGAACTCAATGTCAATGACGTCAGCGCCCGCCCTGACTCCTGCACCCGTTAACGGTTTTGGTTTCAGTTCGCACTTATCGCTTTTCGCTCGTTGTAGTCGGTTGTGTTTCTTTCTGTTGTGCTTGTGTGTGATGTTTCGTGTTCTGAATAAATATAATGTTTAAGCTTCCACTGTCTGGCCCATTTCTATAACCTACAGAGTATGATCCTCCTCGATTGAAAAGTAGTATGTTCGTATTCCATAAAGTTCATCCAGTGTCTCCATACATCAAAAGAATTAAAATTCAATAACAAGCCTCGAGTAGAGGACGAAGGGGGTGGGATGACAAGAAAGTCCCCTTCGTAGGAGGAAGGGTTCATTAATCATCGGGCCCATCGCCTGACATTGACTACCTATCTCGCTCCCCCTTTTAATTATAGGAGGATCTTTTAAAAGAGTGATCTCCCTTTTAAACTGAGTGGTCTCTTTTGCAGTGAAGAGGGGGGTGGAATAATTTGAGTTGAATTGATTGAGTATGTAATTGCTCCCATTCGTGTTTATAGATTGGCACCAATACCAGTATTCACACTCTATATAAAATAGTAAAATAATAATCAATTATACAATAATCGATTATAAGACTTCGTCATAACTTGCGATGAATAATAATTAATAGGATGTCACTTAGCTAGTTTACCTTTGTATATACTTACAATCATTAATAAGTTTACAAGAATAGATGTAATTTTATAATTAAACATATTAAAAATATTGAAAATTCCACTCTTTACCAGCACATAAAGCTTCTAAATACCAAAACAGAAATCAATCAAGTACAAACACTAAAACTAATTTATTTTTAAACTAAATGCATGCGGCGGCTGGATACTGCACCCCTGAAGAAGTTGTCCAGTGGTCGCATGCATTTAGTTTAAAAATAAGTTAGATTTAGTGTTTGTACTTGATAAGTAAGTTAACATTTATTTTCTCTTCACCTTTATGTCATCAACAAGTTCATATTTAAATAGATACAATAGATATCATTAACAAGTTTTCCTTCTATGGGAATAAACTTTAACAGTCTACAAAGTAAAATAAAATATTCTTCATTCAAAATGCTTCATTTTCTTAAACAGTTTATGATAAAAACAGGTAAACTATAGTTTATTCATAAAAAAACGTCTGTTGAAATATATCCAAAAATCATGAAAATAACACAAATTTTTATTAACAAAAATTTCGCCAATTTTTACCGGTGAAAAAAATTCTTTTAGGACCCTACCAGGGTTTAATTTTACGATATTCGACATTATGTACTTTGGTGTTGTAGGGGGGGGGGATGTGAAAAAAAAATTTGCATATCTATTATTTGAAAATCCGCAAAATAATGTAAGCTTCTGTTAGCAAAGTTGTTTTTTCTGCCTTTAACCTACCATCAAGGAGAAATCGTTTTACAGGCGTAAAAGACTGGGAAGTAATGCAGTGAAAACATAATCGCTAAACCTTAAAATGGTATGATTAATAAATTTACTTGAAGCCTCTCTGTGTTTTATTGTTTTATTGATTTAATTTCAAAATTATCTTTTGCTTGTAATTTTAAAAAATTTAACACCATTTTCACCCTTATCAATATTTAAGTCTGACATGAAAATAAATATATTCTTGAATTTCTCATTTGTTTTTGTAGTATTTTGCAATCTACAATGTGCATAAATTAGTTTTTTTTCACTCATTAAAAAAATATTTGAATTTTTGGGAGAATCCAACAGAGCTTTTATGTTACTTTGAATAATTTTCATGAACGAAACAACTACCTATGCATTTTTTTCTTCCTTCACTGATATTTTTATTCTGAATTAGCGAATTTGTACCAAATTATTACCCGTCCTGTACTTGATTTATTAGCAGTACTCGATACTTAGATATCGATATAAAAAATAATCAATTCACGAACTATCATTAGTCAAAAACCAATCTACCAGAATAAGAGAAAAAAGACACGAAGAAAGATCGATTCAGGAAGATAAATGAGCCAAGAGCGTGAAAATAATGATTAATACTACGTATTGCGTAAATTACCTAAAGCACTCGATACACAGACATCGATTCCAAAAATGAATCGATTCATAACCCATTTGTCATAACCCTTGTCACCAGTCTACTTTGGTAAAAAGACACGAAAGGAAAAAAATTGATTCAGGAAGATAAAAGATCCAAGAGTGTAAAAATACTGATTATCTCTACTAATCTGCATAAAAATAATGTATTACCAGGGATTTGTTAAAAAATTTGAGTCCGTTTTCAGACCCTTTACAAAATATTTTATATTAAAACGTTCCTTCACACACTATTTAAAACGGACTCTTCAGAATGTATTTTAGCCTTTTAACTTTACAAAAATTTCGCTCCTGCCGTTCCCACTAAACTACTGCGACTTTCAAAAATATATTTTCTTGATTTTTCACAATACAAGTATAATTATGGGACTATATTTTATCTATAGTCTGTTCATTTAGAATTGGCGCATGTAACAAAGTAAAAAAAAACTCAATAATGCTTAATAAATACAAATACAAATTAAGTCGACCAACTGCAGGGGTAAGCCCACAGCAAGGTTACGCTCAAGATAACGCTCATCACATAACTTCATTGACCGATTTTATACAGTACTAGCTGATTTGCCCGGCCTTGTACGGGTGGAGTGTATAGATTCCTTTTTTTAAGTTCTCCCAAGTTATATGTCCGATTTTTCTTATCACCAATCATCCCGGTGTCCCCGGTGCTTTTTTCATATACTCGTGTTCCCGGTAATTTTCATATCCAGGTTTTCCAAGCACCTTTTCATATACCAGTGTTCCCGGTACTATTTCATATCCCTGTGTTCCCGGTACCTTTTCATATCCCAGTGTTCCTGTTACCTATCATATCCCGCTTTTCCCGATAATTTTCATATCCTGGTGTTCCCAACAATTTTTATCCCAGTATTCCCGGTGCCTTTTCTCATCTTAGTTTCAACTGTGTCCCGGTAATTTTTCATAACCCGGTGTTCCCGATAATTTTCATCCCAGTATGCCCGGTGCCTTTTTCTAATCCCAGTTCCAACTGTGATATCTCAATCCATCCCGATTTTTTATCTATTAAACATTTATCCTTCCTATGTGATAAAAACAATCCACTTCAAATCATCTCTATCATTTGAAATCCAGTGTGTAAAATATTTAACAGAATTTTCATAAAGTATTCCCGCTATCCTTTTAAGTTTCTGCAAAAATTATATTTCAAAATAAATAAATTTCAAAAATCCCTAGATAAAAAGTTATCAAGTAAGCCTGTCTTCTTATTAATAAAACCAACTTCTTTAAAAGCTACTCTGAAAAAGTAAAAACAGATTGCTAGTTGCTATTAAATTAAAATCTAGTGATTATATAGTCTAGTAAACCATGCTCTATGAAACAATGAAATTTTATCTCTGTTTCCTTGGAAACTTTTAAATTCTTGCTATTACATAAATATATTTATTTTTGAGAAATTAAAATATTAAAGAAAGTAAATTAATTTTAATTATTTTAATTTACTTAGGTTTTCTGATAGCTGTTATAATATTTAAATACAGATATTCACACTGTTTTCTTCTTAAATTTCATTGTAAATTATAAATTGTTTTCAAATTATATTTTATCAAGTGAGGCAAGACGTCGCCTTAAGATAGAGAAGTAAACCCTGCATTTTATGCATTTCAACAATGTGTAATGTTATTTCAATGGGTAAAATGGAGTCGAAAAAGCGCCGAAAAACAGGGAAGGAGTCGTTCGATTTTAAAATCGTTTCTTAGTGCGCGTCTAATGGCTGAAAGGAAGGTCTCTGTCAAATTTCAAGCCAATCGGTCCGGCAGTTTTGGAGATTTCGTGATGAGTGTTATGAATGATGAATCACCCGTATTTGGATTATATATATATAGATTTTAACTACTTTTGTTTATGCTGCCTTGTCATTGCAGAAGAAAAAACATTCGATGATAATTACAATAGTAACTGCTTTTAATAAGTACAATACGTCTCATGCCCGTCATATCTACCTATCATATCATATGCCTACCTATCATATCATATGCCTATCATCTACCTATCGTTACCTATCATATCCCGCTTTTCCCGATAATTTTCATATCCTGGTGTTCCCAACAATTTTTATCCCAGTATTCCCGGTGCCTTTTCTCATCTTAGTTTCAACTGTGTCCCGGTAATTTTTCATAACCCGGTGTTCCCGATAATTTTCATCCCAGTATGCCCGGTGCCTTTTTCTAATCCCAGTTCCAACTGTGATATCTCAATCCATCCCGATTTTTTATCTATTAAACATTTATCCTTCCTATGTGATAAAAACAATCCACTTCAAATCATCTCTATCATTTGAAATCCAGTGTGTAAAATATTTAACAGAATTTTCATAAAGTATTCCCGCTATCCTTTTAAGTTTCTGCAAAAATTATATTTCAAAATAAATAAATTTCAAAAATCCCTAGATAAAAAGTTATCAAGTAAGCCTGTCTTCTTATTAATAAAACCAACTTCTTTAAAAGCTACTCTGAAAAAGTAAAAACAGATTGCTAGTTGCTATTAAATTAAAATCTAGTGATTATATAGTCTAGTAAACCATGCTCTATGAAACAATGAAATTTTATCTCTGTTTCCTTGGAAACTTTTAAATTCTTGCTATTACATAAATATATTTATTTTTGAGAAATTAAAATATTAAAGAAAGTAAATTAATTTTAATTATTTTAATTTACTTAGGTTTTCTGATAGCTGTTATAATATTTAAATACAGATATTCACACTGTTTTCTTCTTAAATTTCATTGTAAATTATAAATTGTTTTCAAATTATATTTTATCAAGTGAGGCAAGACGTCGCCTTAAGATAGAGAAGTAAACCCTGCATTTTATGCATTTCAACAATGTGTAATGTTATTTCAATGGGTAAAATGGAGTCGAAAAAGCGCCGAAAAACAGGGAAGGAGTCGTTCGATTTTAAAATCGTTTCTTAGTGCGCGTCTAATGGCTGAAAGGAAGGTCTCTGTCAAATTTCAAGCCAATCGGTCCGGCAGTTTTGGAGATTTCGTGATGAGTGTTATGAATGATGAATCACCCGTATTTGGATTATATATATATAGATTTTAACTACTTTTGTTTATGCTGCCTTGTCATTGCAGAAGAAAAAACATTCGATGATAATTACAATAGTAACTGCTTTTAATAAGTACAATACGTCTCATGCGTTTATTTTAAATTAACAGAGTATAACTCCCCTAAATAGGCTCCTGCCTGAAAAAAACCCTACTTTGACGCTAGCATCAAATCCACAAAATTCTGAATAGATTTTCAAAACTTTTACAAAAGCAGGACATTACAAATAGTCTGGAAAGACCCCTGATTACTTAAAGCACTCGATACAAAGACACCGATTCCAAAAAAAAATAATCGATTCATAACCCATCACTATAGTCTGTTCATACTGACGCCTGAGACAAAATGTATTAGCCGTAATTATCATTGAAAAATTTTTCTTTGGTCATGATAAGGCAGCCTAAACAGAAGTAGTTAAAATACTGTCAAAGAATCTGTCACGGAAGTTGTATGTTGAGCGTTATTAGGCGTTATTGAGCGTTTTGATCCTGTTTCAGGCGCCAATTCTAAATGAACAGACTATAGTCACAAACCAGTAAAAATACACGGAAGGCAAAAGATAGATTCAGGAAGATAAATGAGCCTCGAGCGTAAAAATACTTGATAATCGGCTTACATAGAGCATTGAAAGATCTTTAATCAATCTTCTTCCCTTCGTACTTTCCCTTTTACACTCCAAACAAAAATTTTACACCCCAGCAAAGAAGAGGTGCAAAAGAGATTCCCCTCAGAGGCTAAACGGGGTGTTTAAGATGTCAGGGGATATTTTAGACTTTTTAAACCCGGTTCATTAAGTGATCTGATTGTAATTAAGGAAGGGTTATGCGCAATTAGTAGTTGAAGAGACTTGGTGAAAGATGGGTTAAAGCATGTTGTTGTGTTTTTAAGTAAAATTAATCATATCGAGGTTGAAGTTCTTCTATAAAGTCGCGAAGGGTGGAATAGTAGTTTCAAAAACTAAAATTCTTCTAATATTCTGAAAGACAGCAAATATCAAAATGTATCTAAATTGGAAAATAGTAGTGTTTAAATAGGTATATTTATAGCGTATATTTTACATGGAGATGTTATTTACATTTGAGGGATATGTGTAAAAAAGGTTTGTAACAAAATTAGTTACCCTCTTTGAACCAACGTGGAGCTGGTTCGCTAGCGGCCAGATGAGAAGTCATTTTGTAAATAGATAGTATGAACGGTAAAATTAATAATTTTTAAATATCAATTTTTAAACAACATAGGCTTTAACTTTTTTCCAGTTTAAACTTCAGTTCAATATTTTGATGAAATTAGGAAGTAATTGTTCTACTGAATAATTAAAGGCGAAATTTAGTTCACTAGAGTTTTTGGGGTGATCTCTCCGAATATGTAATAATAATGAGGAAGTTGCATGATTTTTTTTATATTTTTTTAATCGATTCTTCTTGCAAAAATAAGCAAATAACCAAAATTTGAGGCCGATCGAGAAATTTTTTAATTGCCAAAAAAATTAACAAAAATTCACTTTTTAAAAGCGCGCGAAAACGCCAAGAGTCTGGGATCATCGTATGTTGACGTCATCGTACGATAAACCTTGTTGGAAAGAAATGGAGTTGATGGTATGATTGTTGACCTCATCGTTACTTTTTAAACAGTAAACGTTTTCGGTCACATGTTTTTTTCTCGACTTTTAAATTAAAATATTTAATTACCCGTACATTTTTTTTTGAAAAATAGACTAGATATTTCATTTTACCATACAAAAATCCGTACGGAACTCTTGTTTGTTTTTGAAAATCTGACACATGCAACTTCCTTATTAAAATTTTCCCGTAGAATAGATAAGTTAAACGCTGATCCTTCGCCGTTGAACAATCTTGGTGGAATGGATACTTGGTGGGGTCAATTAGCGAACAAGAGAATTCCCCTCCTAGGAAGGGGGTGCTAGGGGGAACCCCCTAACCACACAAAGAGATCGGTGATATAAAAGTGAGAGTTTATCACCCCCATCCTGCCTGAAACAGTGCTGTTCTGGAGGTTGTAAAAATTTAACGGTTTGAAACTTTAAACCTGTGCATCAAAGAAAACCACACTGAAAAAAAGGAAGGAAGAGGGGTTGAAAAGCCCACCTGTGACGACGATCTTGCCGGCACTGACGCTGGTGACCATCTCCCCGGTGAGTCGATGTCTGGTCTGACACCTGTAGCTCCACAGAGAGTCTTTCTCTTGAGCCTCGTGGATCAGCAATTCACCGCTCTTCAGCACCGTGTACAAGCGGGCTGTAACAAAAGAATCAGTCTTGTAGCAATACAGATTAACTTAAACGGCGAAACAAGAATCAGTTTAATTTAACTAAAAATCGCAAATCTTAAGCTTAATAAAGAGTCCTCCAACCGCCATGTTTATACACAGCTCAAATGATGACAGATAACCATAGATATACAAGGGTGGTTCAAAATGAGGTATTTGCATCAGTAAGGGATCTGCTTGATTTTATACCTTTTCGATACATTATGGTCTATAACTCCCAAATTTCTCATTTTTAAGTTCAAAAATGTATTTTAAATAATTTAAAATTCAATTTATTTTTGCCAAAACGTCAGAAAAGTCACGTTATCAGAAAAAGGGCTTCTATTGGATGTGACCTCACAGCGCATGATTTGGGATTAGAAAGTGTTTCCGCGCCAAAACAAAAAACGAAATTTCAAAAATTTATAGCTCAGAATCTAGGCTACGGAAATACTCACTGTAAACGTCATTCTTCATGATTTTTTATCTACTATTTTAATAAAAATTTAATCTCAAAACGTGAGAATACCTCATTGCGTTGCACGGCTTTTATTCGGAACCAATGCTTCCTAGGGTCTTGGAAGTAAGGTCTAGCCCTAGGTAAGTGAGCCTGGAGAATGCACTGAAATGACGTATAGTAATTTTAAAACTAAAGGAGATAGAGCAAAAACCTCAATCAGAGTATTGTTTCCAACGTCAAGAAAAACTCACTGAAAAAAAATTCATGATAATATCTTGAATATTCGCCGAGATATTAGCATGTGAAAATAGCACTTTTTCAGGGGCCAAAAAAGAAAAAGTTGATATTTGCAATTTTTTTTTATTTTTTTATTAAATTGTGTGTTCTTTAAACTAAAAAAAACACAAAACTACAAAATAACACTGAAAAATTTGCAAATCTGCGAACTTTTTCTTTTTTGACCCCTGAAAAAGTGCTATTTCACATGCTAATATCTCCGCGAAAATTTAAGATATTTTGATCAATTATTTTCAGTGAGTTCTTCATGACGTTGGCAACAATACTCTCACAGATGTTTCTGCTCTATCTCCTTTAGTTTTTAAATGAATTTTTTTAACTTTTTAATTTCGCCACTGGGGGCGCTGCGGTTGCTCGCATTAGTTCGCACATAGTCACTTTAACCCTACAATGCATGATTTTTTAAATTCACTTGAAAATCATTTATTTGACTTCTATTATGGTGTAAATTAGTAAAAAAATACTAAAAAATAATTTTTTTTCTACATTTAATTGACAAAAAACTTCGTCCTTGTGAAATTAATTTGTGTCCCTTGTGAAATTAATTGTGAAGTGAAATAAAACCAAATGATCTAAAAATATAAAGAAACAACTTATCTTTTCAAAACAAATTTTTTTTCAAGCTGAATTTTTTTTTATTTTAATTTATATGGTCCTTTTATTTTGGCATTTTCTATGTCTTGACTTTCTTCTCACTAGCTACTAACAAATGTCTCAAAAATAGTACCCCTGCTGCGATCTACTAACTACCTCTGCTGCGATCTACTACCCCTGCTGCGATCTAACAATGAAATGTTATATTTATTGTACTTATTGCATGGTTTTGCCGTTTGGAAATGGAAGTTCGAGTAGGAAATGGGGAAAAATGTGGTGTTGCCAAATGGCAACAGTATATGCACTGTAGGGTTAAAATACCTTTACCTTACTTCCATAGCTGAAGCTTTATGCAATTTTCAAGGTAAAGGGGGAAAGGGAAAAGCAAAACACAAAGTATTAAGAAAACTTTTTATATGATATAAAATATTTTTAAAAATATTTAGCATAAAATAAAAAATTTTGTGATATTTCACATCAAAATAATCAATCATCATAAAAAAATTTTACCGAAATTATCATCATACACCAACCACCATAAAAGCTACCAAAACACAATCATCTTCACCAAACGATTACTATTAAACGAAACAATACAGCACAAACACAACCAAACGCCAGCGTCAATATTTACATGGCGACGACGATAAAGAATCATACAAAGCGCGCGTTTTCCCAGAGGTTTAATTATAGGGACCACTTTGCGATCTCAACTTTTTTTATTCAAGCGATAATCTGTGTCGACCACACTTAAATTAGTTTCGAAAACTCTTTAAGAGACGATTGGAATTGTTTTGGAGGGTTGAGAGATAATTAATTTCATTGCGCCGTAGAATTAATTGGCGTCCGTTGACAAATTATTTCGGGGATTTTAATTCTCGGATTCGATTAATTGAAATGTCACCGGGAGCTGATTTATGATTTTAGAGGAGGACCGTTTTAAAATAGGGGTGGGCAACCTTTTTCTGAGAACGTGTCGCTATTTAGGATGGAAAAATTAGAATTAAAATTATGGTACTTATGGGCTTACCATATTTTCTTGGGTCCAACCCAGGACATATTTTTTGAAATCTCTTTATAAGTTACCATATCAAATCATCAAATATTAAAAACTGAGATAAAACATTCAAACTAAAACATTGAGTAGAAATATCAAATTTTATTTCTTCTTTGACATTATTTTTTTCAAAAATTGTTTGATTGACTTAATTTTATCTTAAAATTCAGTTAAAGTAAGTTTTCCAAATTAATACAGATGTTAGAAAATGTAAAACAACGCATTTTTAAAGAGCTTGGTCAGGATTTTTCATAAAAATGTCTGGTCAATCTTAGATGTATGAAACCCCCGACATTTTAGCGTCCCAGGACATTTCCCCGGACAGCTCTGAAAACCCCCGACGTATGGTAAGCCCTAGGGGCCATTCGTTAATTAAGTAAGGATAATTTTGGCAATTTTTGACCCCCCCACCCCCATGTAAGGGTACGTAAGATTTTTCAAACCCCTCCCCCTATTCTTAGGTAAGATTCCATTTCGTTTTTCAAAATAAAATAAAAGGTTGGAAAATGATCAGTTACAATAAAACTCTCAGACCCAAAATAGAAGATAGAAAATATCTCTAAAAAACGATATAATATCTTTAAAAAAGTTTGACAGAATAACATACAGATCGTAGGCACAGTCAGTTGATCATAGTTTCTTTATAAGATCCCTACAATAAAATACAAAGTATCAAAGTTGAAAGTGAAATCAACGCTACCTAAAGAGGATTACGAAGAATTCTAAGGACAACAAAATCTTGAATCAACAATTTAAAACACTCACCAGCATACAAATAATAAACACAATGCAAAGATTCCGTGAATAAGAATCTAAATCAACACTTTTCCCGTAGTAATCTGCAACAATATTCCTTCCTTCATTCGAATGGTGTTACTCAGAAAAAAGTGGCCTGAGTCTTAAATTCTAAAATCTGAACCAAGAATGGATCGATATTTTCCTTTAGATTCTTTGTTTGGTGTGATACTGATGTTGTCTAACGGCTGTGTTTTCCAATAACCTGAACCAAGGTTAACCAAACCAGGGATCAGGCTTTTTTTATTAACTCTGATTGGGCGAAAACTTGTTTTCTAAACTAAACTAATTATATGTTTATATTTCAGGTAAACATGACGTAGTTATATTAGCGGTTAATACTCCGCATTTAACATCTGTTTAAACAACAGATCGGTCCAAAAATAACGCCAACTTGGCTACCTTAATAACTTTTCGCCAAAGTTAGCTCTTTCAAAATACGAGACTTACCTTAACCTTAATTTATTTCTAAACAAAGTTCAAAGTACTTACACCACTTTCACTCATAAAAAATACCTAAACACACATACTAAGTCACTTATATACAAGTACGATAAGTAATTATTATTAATTTAATTAGTTAATAATCAAAATTTTAACCGATTATCATTATCAATAGCACTGGGGAACAGCCATTTCGTTGTCTTAGAACTGTGACTTGTTTTTGAATCACTTTTGGCCCCTGAATACAAAGGTAACTGTAGTTTTTGTCTGTCACGTCCACTTTTTTGGCAAACAGCCCCGCCCCCTTTTTACGTTTTTCAATGACTTAATGACGTTGAATTCAATTTTCAGGGTCAAAAATCATAACTTTAGTCTTTAAATTACACCCGAGAGGAAAAGAATGGTTAAAGTTTCTAAAATATGAAAATTTGTGGCCAATGGATAGGTTTAAAGGGTTATTACCCCCCTAAAAACGCAAAAAAATCGTTAAAAATTATAGAGTTTATTTTACGCTATTTTTTACACTTATTTTTTACGCAATTCCTTTTCAATAGGTCCTAACCCATCACCAAGGACCGAAATTTAATGAAAATTCGCCGCAATGATTTTTACAAAAAGTGGTTGAGGCATTAGAGCCCCCGAAGTACCCGCGGAAGGGTTCGGAATTCTCTCTTTTTCTTAGAGGACGCGAACACCTCAACCGCTTTTAGTAAAAATCATTGCTGCCTATTTTCATTAAATTTGGGTCCTTGGGGAAGGGTTAAGACCTTTTAAAGAGGAATTGCATAAAAAAATAAAGAGAAAAAACCCTAAAATGCAAAAAAGGAACGTTATAAAGGATAGAGGTTATTTTAAGCTTTTCTTACTCTTAATTTTTATGCAATTCCTCTTTAAAAGGTCTTAACCTTTACCCAAGGACCCAAATTTAATGAAAATAGGCTGCAATGATTTTTAATAAAAGCGGTTGAGGTGTTATCGTCCCCGAAGCGAAAGAGAGTCTTCCGAACCCTTCCGCAGGTGCTTCGGGGGCGCTAATGCCTCAACCGCTTTTTGTAAAAATCATTGCTGCTTATTTTCATTAAATTTGGGTCTTTGGTGATGGGTTAGGACCTTTTGAAAAGGAATTGCGTAAAAAATAAGTGTAAAAAATAGCGTAAAATAAACTATCTTTTTTAACGATTTTTTTTGCGTTTTTAGGGGGGTAATAACCCCTTAAGCTTATCCATTCGCTAAAAATTTTGATATTTTAGAAGCTTTAACCATTCTTGTCCTCTCGGGTGTAATTTAAAGACTAAAGTAATGATTTTTGACCTTGAAAATCGAATTCAAAGTCATTAAGTCATTGAAAAACGTAAAAAGAGGGCGGGGCTGTTTGCCAAAAAAGTTGACGTGATAGAAGAAAACTAATAACAGTTTTCTAATCAGTGTGCCCATTGAACTCTAAAACAGCCAAAAAATCGAAGTCAACAGAAATTATGTTAAAAATTGTTCCCCAGTGTAGTTTAGTTGATTAGTGAACATAAATTTGTTAATAATGATGCAAATTTTTTTATTGACCTGAGTGATCAGCCCCCGAAATTCCAACTCTAATAAGGAAGTTGCATGATTTTTTAATTATTTTTTTAATCGATTCTTCATGCAAAAATAAACAACTACCAAAAATCAAGGCCGATCGAGAAATTTTTTGATTGCAAAAAAATTATCAAAAATCCCCTTTTTCAAAGCGCTCTAGTTTGGGATGTGACGTCATCGTACGTTGACCATTGTTGGAAAGCAGCGGAGTTATGGTATGATTGTTGACTTCATCGCACGTTTTAAACAATAAACGTTTTCAGTCACGTGTTTTTTCCTCCACTTTTAAATTAAAATGTTTAATTACCTGTATATTTATAATATATACCTGTATATAACTATTTTTTTTTTTTTTTGAAAAATTGATTTCATTTTACCATACAAAAAACCATACGGAACACTTGAATGTTGCGTTTAAAATTGCACTGGATTGCTGGTCCGGGACAGCTAAAAAACGGCTCGGACCAGTGGAATCAGAAAATTACTGGTCCGCTGGACCAGTGGGGAAAAATATCCCACCCTCCACTTCTAGCCTGCAATTTCTCTTTGGTTGGAATCGGGAGAAAGGAAAAAAAATTAATTTCATTAAATAAACCAGATTACAACCAGTTTGTCAACTAACAGTGTAAAACTAATTCGAAGTTATGTATTAATTTTTGTGTGCACTATCATTTATTCAAGAAAAGTTCTTATTTTTTGCCCATTTGTGCAATTGTAACCAATTTGTATGTCAATTAGAGAAATTTTATTTAATCAAGAAGAATATTTTATTTATATGTCAGTTAGTGAAATATTATTTAATCAAGAAAAGTATGTAAAAAATAAGATATTTTCCAAATTATTTGATTATTTAGTGCTATTGCTTATTTCTCATAAATTTATTTTATTACTTATTTCATATGAATTTTATATTTACAGGTAACTTATTATTGAATATGTATTAATTTTTAACACTACCCCCTATTTGGTACTCACATTCAGGCCATGAGTTACTTTATAATAAAGTTTAAACTTGTCCTTTTTAATTTGTCGGACCAGTAATTTTTGTTGCGGACCAGTAAGATTGGTAAAGCACTGGTCCACAGGACCAGTGGATTCCCCCCCCCCCCAATTTCTAACGCTGCTTGAATGTTTATGGAAATCTAACACATACAACTTCCTTACTCGGAACAACACACCAGGTAGAACAGAAAAACCTCAATTATTCTCTAAACAAAATGTGCAGTACTTACGCCACTTTCACTGCAAAATATCCCCCACAAACACACGTACAAAGTTTCACAATAATAACACTCTTATTCGCTCATGCCCGAAATTGTCTAATCCCGAGGACTTTCTTCCATCTCTAGACAGAAGACAATTATTATTCGGAGTAGTGAGGGATTATTCGAGAACTTAATCTTCTCCGTTCGCTCGAGAGGTGTCACAGATTTTCTCTCCGGTATTATTGATTGGCGCCGTCTAATGCGAAGGAATATTACAGCGGCGAACATAGAACTGTTGCTCGTAGGTTCTTAACCCTCTCAGCACCAAAACATCAAAAAAGTGAAAAAAAAAACCTTTTTTCTTCTTCTCAATACATCCAAAATGCCCCTATAATTTGTCCTGAAAAAAATCCTTTCTTGTGTGCACTCCTTCCTAGTTATTTTTATGAGCCTCATATGAGCGATATGAGGCCATATCTTTTTCATTTTAACAGAAAATACTTATTTTAGAGCATGGTCATAATATTAGAAGATTAGGAAATAAGAAAATATCTACCAACCTATAAAAAATGTTCTACAGAAGCTATTATTTAACTAGTATTTTCTCTTCACAAGCATCACAGCTTAAAATGTAAACATTGAGGTATAAATCATCTTGCTGCCATTTAGGAACAAATTCAGAAACCATGTAGAAGTCTCATATGTGATCTACATGAATCAGTGAAGTCACTGATGAAAACAAAATAAATTTGCTTGTTTACATCATACCAAAATTTGGCTCATAAGTAGGAGCCTCACATGAGGCCCAGGGTATCGAGAGGGCTAAGTAAGAAATATGTATACAGGGTGTCCCGAAATAAGTGTTTCATAACTTCTAAGGGAGGTAGGTACATCAAGACGCGGACGGGAATCGGTTTATGTTAGGGGGTCGCAAGTGGGATTCAAGGGGTGAAAATCACGGGGAGAAATTAGCAAAAAAAAAAAAACCTCGCATATCTCGGAAGAAAGCGGTACAACTGTTCGATTCCGGTATTTATTACTTTCAACCAATTCAAATAAATTCCTTAAAACTTGATGGCCCAGAAATAAAAAATTACAGCCAAGGAAGTCAGAGTAAGAATTATACACATCGCTGCCTAAAGCACTTATGCAAATTGTTACAATCTCTCATATAAAAGCCCACGTCACTCACTGACTCACTGATTCTGGAACGCTCGCACACTATGATGCCATCTCGCAATAATCAGAAAAATAAATAAATAAAAGTAATTAAAATTAAAATAATATAATAGCTTTTAAATATCTTTCAAGAAAGTTGGTTTACTTAATAAAGGTTAAAAAGTTACTTTTAGGGAAGTTGGTTTCTAATTCAACAAAAATACGTGGGCGCCGTAGGCGCCCCATAACAAACTATCTTCAAATAATGAGGCAAATTAAAATCAAATAATAATTTAATAATGGAATGTTTGGGGAGAATGCCATTTAAAATGAGTTTATATAAGGGTAGTAAGATTTGATTTAAGAATAAATTTGCCCAAATCAGCTCGGTGGTGGTCAGCCGAAATTGAGTGACTTATTTGAATATGATAAATTAGTGATATTTCAGCGGTAAGATAAAGAAGTTAAACTTCTTATTTAATGTATAATTAATAGGAACTTGAAGTAGTAACGAGGGAAGCTCGCATAAAAGGCTAGCCTAGCTGTAAGACCCGGCTTTGCCGGGTCGTAACAGCTAGTCCTTTTATAATCTCCGTACCAGACATGTTTGTCTTTAGGCTCTGAAAAATGACATAACTAATGGTATAGAGCAGTGGTCAAGTTTTATGCATTGCTATCAAAGAGAATAATAGGAAAGTAGATTAATTATTCTTAATGGTTATCAAAGCATCCTCAGAAGAAAATGTTATAATATAAACCATTCAGCCTCTTGAGGAAGAAAAGTAATATAAAAAATACCGTCCTTAAAGAATTATTAAAATACAATATCCATGTACTGTATGGGTGGTTTTTGGAGTATAGTACTTGTGGTTGATTTTTTATGGAAGAATGGGTGGTGGAATAATCTAAAAATGTTTATAATTATCAATATAAAGCTCATGTAAATGTTACAAGCAATGTGATAAATTTGGGCATTATTTGTATGCGTATTTCAGGCAACGTGATAGATACTCATGGGATCAGTTAATGCCATTGAATTTATCACATTGCCCGACTAACGTTGGGCATTGTTAATAATGCCCGGTTTATCACTTTGTTCGTAACATGAATACTACTACAATGAATTTGATCAACAAAGACACATGTTTGAATTACTTGTCAATTTTATTTTTTCTTCTGACATACCACCATTTTCTTGCAATTAAATGGGTTGGAAAATAAATTTGTAAAATTTTATCTTCATGTTTTTAACTTATTAAAATCATACACTTGCTTTTTTTACCCTATTTTAGTGCAACTTTTGAAAAAGATTTTGGATATTTTGAGTTTCTCATTTTAAAATAACAAAAGTAAATTGTTTAAACAACTCACTGAACAACTTGAATTTTTGAACATTTATGAAAGTAGTAATTTTCAGACGAAAATACCTCTAATAAAAATATTTCATAATTTATTTTAATAACTAGCCGACTATTAACTTGCTTATTAACTAACTTTATATAAATATTTTTCATACACTCTTGAATTTTCCCAAAAAGTTGAGGGTTTCCCCTTGAGTCTGCCCAATGGTGGGGCATCTTGCATATATCAGTACAAAAAGTAAATTGTTTAAACAACTCATTGAACAACTTGAATTTTTATACATCACATTTATAAAATTAGTAATTAAAGACGATAATACCTCTGGTAAAAATATTTCATAATTTATTAATAACTAGCCGACAATTTTAACTTGCTTATTAACTAACTTTAAATAAATATTTTTCATACCCTCTTGAATTTTCCCAAAAAGTTGAGGATTTCCCCTTGAGTCTGCCCAATGGTGGGGCATCTTGCATATATCAGTACAAAAAGCAAATTGGCTACACAAAACAGGTCACAACAAATTTACTTTTAAACTGAACACACCAAGTCACATTTAGATATTTATGAATCAATAAAAACAGAAAACTGGTAAGCTTTAAAAAGTTACTGTAAAATTAAAGATTTAATTATTTTTTTTTAATATTTCTAAATTGAACCAAATTTTCAAAATAAGACAAAGTGATTATTAAACCGAATTGCGAAATTTACAACCATATTAAAAATTTACGTGAGTAAAAGCACTTAATAGTTAATGGGAGTAGAAAAAATAATTGAACATTAATTAATTACAATTAATAATTGATTTTTTTTTAACATTCCCCACATCAATATTATTTTTTAAAATACTCAAACTGTTTTATTTTTCACCAAGTAATTCTTCTGAGCAAAACTTGTGACAGTATTCGCAGCGAGTAGTGGTTCCCGACCTTTTAAAGTGTCCCACTCCTCGGAACTCAAAACTTCGTTGAAATTATTTAAAATAAAATCGTTAGACACCGCAGTAAGCATATGATCCTGGTGCTTGTCCGCAAGTGACAGAATGTCGCACACGTTCGAAACGGACACGTTGTCACGCAAGAACTTGTAACATTCCTTCTTGAGGGAGGGGACCTGGTACTTGTCTGCCACGTAATAGAGGTTGAGGGCTCTGTCACACTGCAGCTCCTCTTCTACAGCCCCGGTGTAGAGGTAGGTCAGGAAGAGGCCCAGAATTGAGGGGTCCAGATCCCCAATGTCCACCTCACTGGACGTTGCCTCTGCCATGTCAGTGGAGAGCATGGTCTTGAAGACGGGGGACCGGGCACTCAGGATGTTCTTGTGGACAGGAAAAGTGACATTGTCGCACTTGAGGGTGATGTCGGAATACTTCTGGTCCTGGTAGAGACACATCAGTTCTTTGGATAGCAATAGTATCGGATCGTCTGGCATGTCGGAAGGATCTTTCGTGTCCACCTTGTTGGAGGCAACAATATCCGTGGTTGGCGCTTTCTCAGGAAAGCATATTTTGTTCTTTGACTCAATGCTGACACAACTATTAGGACAACTCATGTAAAGGGGACCCTCAATGGCGTCTTTGGTTTTCAAACACAAAAACAATGAAATTCCTTTCTCGACCGATTCTTTCTTCTGCAGTGAATCAGGGAATGTCCAAGGACTGTCGTTCCAAAAGAAGTGTTCTATCTTTGCACAGCTGACAACGGTGTCATTGCTTTCCGTCAAACACATCTCGACAACGAAAGGGTCTTCGTACTCGGTTGGTGGCGTGATCGTAAAATGAAGTACATCGTTCTTTGAGCAGATTTTTAACCACATTCTGCCAAGGTTGTCGTTCGGTGATAGTTGAATGTAGAAAAAGTCTTTGGTTGCATCTGGTTCCATCTTTTCAATCCAACTTGGATTTATTTTGACTGATATTTTTAAAACACTTATGGTTGTACACATGCGCATGTCAGGAAAAACTGGGTCATTTGTCCGGAAACTCAAGATAATTAAGTCCTCGTTATCCCGAATTATGGAGAGCACGTCTTTGAACTTGGGTCCGGGAGGAAGTTCTAGACCACCTCTTTTTTGCCCATCTGAATTCACCTGTTGCTTGGAGCCCAGCAAGGATCCGGTAGAAGAGTAAAACGAGAGCTCACCAGAACAGGAACCTAAACCACACAAGCGCACCACTAGATGTTCTCCTTGCCCGCTGATACCATTCGGATACAGTTCCATGTAGGCCTGTTTGATTATGACCCCAGGACTAGGGATGCACTCCCCGTGCACTGCCCTACACCAGTGGCTCAAGTTTTCGATCCTCCATTCAACAACATGGCCCGCGTCCGTCATTTGGAACAGTTTTAAATGCGAGCGAAAGATTCACCAAAGGTTCCCGTCAGACTGAAGCCACCCGTCGTCGTGCCGAGTCGTGAATAGGGAAAATTCCCTCCTGACAAATCAGCTGATAGCGAGACGCGTGCGAAGGTCAGAGCTCGAGTTGTGGGAATCAATAGCAAAAAGATAGGTCAGGGTCACCGCGAGCGCTGGGGCGTATCACTAGGCGTATCTTATCGGGTAGTTGTTTTACGAACTTCTTTTCTCAATAGAAAAAAGCGATACTGCTATCTGAGATATTTTGGTTGCTTTTTATGTTTTGATATTTGAGATTTTCGTAAAAAAATAGTGTTTTAACTCATTTTGAGACTCTCTCTGGTAAGTCAGAGAATATTCAAGAAAAAAAGTAGAATAATGTATTTTGAGATTTCGTGGGAGTACTGGGGGCTTCCCAGAATATATTTAGAATTTTTTACTCTTGAAAGTAGGTACTGTTTTGACTTACTTTTAGACTCATAGCAACCCAAGGGAAAAACAACATAAAACCTTTTCCCAAATTTCAGAGTGAGTATGCGTAATCTTCCATGGTGTATATTACTTTTTCACCGCTTAGGGTGCCCCTAGTGCAAAATCACTACCCTGACATAGCGCTCTTAAAGGTATTTTCTAACGAAGTTTCATTAAACAAGAGAAGACCAATGTAAAAACTAGGTTTTTCATTTTTGGGGTAATCTTTCACAAGTTTTTAATTAGTTAGCTAAATTATTATTCAATTATTAGTTACTAGTTGATATGGATATGCCCGGCCTTGCACGGGTGAAGTTATAGCTCCCTTCTTTAAATTTTTAGTACATGCTATACCGTATACCTTATTTAATTGAGTGAAATGTATTAAAATTTATCCAGTTCTCAAGAAATATAATTTTTGAATGACTTCCACATTTACCTCATGAAAAAATATTCTAAAAATTATTCAAAATTGCTCACTTAGATCTCTTGATTAATAATGCCCGGTTTATCACTTTGTTCGTAACATAAATATTACTACAATTAATTTAATCAACGAAGACACACGTTTGATTACTTGTCAATTTCTTTTTTCCTCTGACATAGCACCCTCTTTCTACAATTAAGTGGTTTAGAAAATAAATTTGTATAATTTAATCTTCATTTTTTTAACTCAATAAAATCATCCACTTGCTTTTTATACCCTATAAAAACTGTATGATCATTGAAAATTCCTTCCCCGATCATCATTTTTCTAAATACCATTACGCTAAGAGGGATCCCCCTTCTTTGGCTAAAAGATAAATACTGCGTGTTTTAAAACTCACCCCACGGTTTAGCAAGTGGTCCGATTTTTGTCAAATTTATGGTGGAAGCAGTACTGATACTGCTGTACCCCATGTAATAATTTTTTTTTAATTTTATTATGTTTTGTTTCGTTAAACGGTCTTTGGGAAAACCGCTTTTTGTAACGCCCTCGCAATATATTAGGTCCTAGCTCTTTAACGGTGCATCTGCGCCCCCCCATTCCTATGCAAAATATGCTTGTCTAGGTTTCCTCTACCCCATGCGAAGTTTGTCCGTGTAATTTCCCATCACCCTGAATATTATAATTTTTATCTACCTACAACGCATGCCTGTTTCATTTATTGGTCTGCTTTTTATTAGAATAAACACTTGCATCTTATTTCTGCACGAAATATTTAAGATACAGATATAAAGATATTTTTTATTCAATATGGTTACTTAAGGGAGAAAGTTTATGCAATATAATAGAATATCGGTCCTTTCCCAAAGGGGTAGTCTCCATATTTTGGGAAAGGGAAAATATAGTTTGAAGTCCATGCATTGGTTAGTATATTTTTTATGTTCCTCGACCCCCTTTAATACTAGGAACTTAATTACTCCCAACTTAAATTATATTACGATTGAGTTCCTTAAAACCCAAAGTCTAACAAAAAAGTACCATTGAACCTATTAAATATGATAAATAATTTTGGGCTTTGGATTGTCAATTTTAAAATGTCAATTCTTCCCCAGAAAAATCCTTTTTATAGCGAGTTTCAAAAATTACATTCAACAATTTAAGCACTGCGATCCAAAAAATAAAACAATTTAATCACTTTACTCAAATTATTTAATATTAATTATTTTTAGCAATGTTCCCACACAATTTTAGAAACCAAATTCCCTGACTTTTTCCAGGTCAATCTAAAGAATTTTCGCGGAAAAAAAAAGAACCTAGCTATTCGCGCCATTTTTCGGATATTTCTTGCAACAGGTAGGATTTTAATTTTGATTAACTTAATGAAAAAAAAGTTAAGAATAAAGTTCCGAGTAAAAAAGGCGGGTCTGGGGGTTACTCCCCCTGAAAATGTTTTGCCAGAAACAATCTGGGAGATTTGCATAACAAAACCTTTTTCCAACTCTTTGATCTCTAACCAAATATCCCCTCTGCAGAAAATCCTCTCGGGTACCACGTGACTGTCAGTGAATCGATGCCCGTTTTCCCCTAAAATATATCCCCATCTCCTCATAAATCCCCCTTAACAGCTTGTTCTCTTGTTTAACTTTTAATCCGGTTCGAGGTTAATTAAAAAAAGAATCGGACAAGAAGAGCATAAATTTCTTCAGACTCGCGTGTTATATCGATTAAACGGACTTTCGGGGGAAGTTGGTCGAAAATTTCTTTTTATTTTACTCGTGAAATATAAGAAGACATTAGGACCAATTTGTCCCGGGAGTTAATTTGTTCTGTGTTATTGATATCTTATGGGGATGTTGGATATCTTGGTTAGATTTAAGAGGGTGCTTGAGATAGTATTCCGTTTTGGATTTTATTTTTGTCTTGTGGTGGTGCACACGTAGCTCATTAAAAAGTCCTACGCGCCATTCTAACCAAACCATTCTAACCTAGTAAAATTTTTATGTGTTGTTGTGTAGTTTTGTGCGTTTTTTAGTTGAATGAAGACGAAATTTTAATTTTAAAAAACTTACAAATTTGCGACCCTTTTCTTTTTTGAGGCCTGGAAAAGTGCTTTTTTCCACTTGCTAATATCTTCGCAAATATTCACGATATTTTCATTAAATTGTTTTCAGTGACTTCTTCATAAACGTTGGTATAAAAATACTTTCACTGAGGTTTTTGCTCTATATCAGGGTTTCCCAAAGGGGTCGGTACCGACCCCCTGGGGGTCGATGAAGGTTTAAAGGGGGTCGATGAAGCTCAAGGGGTCGATTGGGGGTCGACGAAGCTTAAGGGGTCGGTAGGGGGTCGATGAAAGTTAAACAGTCATTAAAATAAAATTGCTGATGAAAGCAGCTTCTTATTACTGTAGATGATTCAAAGAATTTTTCTGGTCCCTTGAACATTCTTTAAATACTAATTTTTAATTTCAAAGTTTTGAAAGATTAATGCTTCATTGGTGGTCTATTGCTTATTTGGATCACCTATAAATTATCCAGATTAAACTGTACATTACTAATGAGTGGAACACTAGAGAATCCAGGGGGGGTTAGGGGGCTTTAGACCCCCAAAAGGTACTCAAGAACAAATAAATCCATTTACGTTGGCTATTGCGCCCTTAAAACAATTTTAATGATATCCCTTTTAAGTAAATTTTTTTGGCAACAATTAATTAAACACAACAATCAATTATTCACCCGTTGTTAACACAAGTCTTTCGACAGTGAGTCAAGTCTGGTAAAAAAAAAGAGGCAATTTAGAGTGCGTTATTAATTGAAATATCACTCAAGAAATTATTTTATAACAAGATAATTCGATTGGATTTTAACTTCAAATCCGAACCGGTTAGAGCGAAAGGGATGTAAGTCATTCCTAACTTGGGATAGATGTTTCTTTTTAACGGCGCATCTGCAATTTTCTGATAAGTAGCGATTGGCGATTCTTAGAGGGCTGCTTTTAATTGAGCTGGTTAGAATGAAAGTGGTTTAAGTCCATTGAATGTAGTTTTAAGAAAGGAAGGGTTTTTTCTTATACGGCACATGTATTGTTTAATTAAGGTTAGATCGAAAAAATATCAAAAATTAACAAAATTCTTTCGAAATTTCACAAATTCTGTGGGGAGCCTAGTGGTTAAGGCATCGGCTTCGGGATCGGAGGGTCCAGGGTTCGATTCCCGACACCGCTTAAGACCTACCGAGTATATGCGGAGTACGTGCTCGTTAAAATCTGTGGGTCCGAAAGTCCTGTGGTCCGTCATGGCGCAGTTTACCCCGGGTCCAGGTGTCTGGAGTCTATTTCCCTCCCCTTCAGACACATGGCAAAATTGTAGATGTGGATATAGATAGAGGCATCATCTATCATCTCATGAGGCAGAAGTCGGACTCCTGCCATTTATGGGCCTCACTTTCTCAGGAGCCGCACCCCCTTTGCCTTGAATCCTTGTAGAGCTTGGGTATTCCAAGTGGCACACGATAACAACAACAACAAATTCTATCGGTAGCAAAAAAGGTAGTCGGTTTTGGAAAAAAATATTAGGTTCCGTTAACGGATCCCTGAAAAATATTTCATCTGAAAAAAAAACCGGACATTTATAGCACAATTTTTTACATTTGCTACCATGGGCAGTAGAGGGTTAAGTTCATCCTAAACTAAAATTTCTAAAAGATAATTCAGGAAAAACAGTTACCCATCACCAGAAAAAAAACCCAGCCATTTAGGGTTTTTAACCATAAGCCGTCTCTCTATTTCTTAGCTTATTTTTTTATCCGGATGATAGATGACGCCACCATCTATCGCTACCTTCAAAATTTAGCCATGTCTCTGAAGGGGAGGGAAATAATCTCATGTTAAACTGCTCCATGACCAACCACAGGATGTACTCAGTGGGTCTTTGGTGGTGTCAGGAATCGAACCCAGGACCCTCTGATTCCCTATTTCATTATACCCCGTTCGCACGGGCCCTTTGCCTCTATTTTCGTTAGCACTTTGTTGTCATGGAAACAGGCAAAATCGCCCCATCTTTTAAAACGGCGTTTGAACTGACTAGGGGCGAAAATGAGCACTTTACTGGGTGTAAACAATAACAGCATGATTTGTGACATGATTCCATGACAACAAAGTGCTAACGAAAATAGAGGCAAAAATAAAGGCCAGTGCGAACAGGGTATTACATAAAGGGGGGGCTATTACACAAAAACTATTTCAACAAAATTTAAAAAAATAAGCTTAGAAAAAACACAGTTACCCATCATCAGAAAAACCCAACCGGTTATGGTTTTTAACCGTAAAGAAGGGTTTTGGCAGAACCAACAAGTTGAGACAGATTACCTAGGCGGCGACTTTCCATTCTTTAAGCCTCCCGAGTGCCCCGGCTGAGTTTACCGATAGCTGCTCTGTCTCCCTCTTTTGTTTCCTCAGAAATAATGCTCCCAAAAGGGCGTCTCTTGGGGGGAGGAACGGCCATTCGAATACCCCCGCTGTTCCAATTTCTCATTTTTCTTCTTCTTTTTCCGAGATCGCGATTGTTTCCTCCTCCAGATCGAAAGCGTAGTGAGAGGAAGGAAACAGAGGGATCATCGAGACTCAAAAGTAAGAAATCAGGGAGCACACTTTTATCTGTCCAATCAAGTGCACACTTATCTGTGGACATCCTATTTTAATTTTTGTTGTTTTTACTTTTAGTGGGTATAGAAGGGGGTAAATAATAGTTCAACATAAACAACATAAAATGTGAGGCGGAAAGTGAAAAGGGACCTCTTGTCGGCGTTCGTCGAAATCGAGTTATTATTTTTTTCTCAATCTGTACAGATTTATGAAGATTTTAAGACCATCATCATCATCCTTGTTGCTCAAAAAATGACGAATCCAGTAATTAAAAGTTTTAATAGAATAAGTGGATTTCGCGAAAAACGACCTTAAACTTTCAAAATGCTACCATCTCGTTATTTTTCACAGTTAAGGAATGATTCCAACAGCTAACAGCTAAAGGGTCCAAGGATTGATAATCGAGAGAAAAAAATTCGATAGTTTTGACCTTCTTCCGGTTTTTTTGGCTTTTTCACGAAATCAACTTTGCCGACAAGAGGTCCCTTTTCGCTTTCCGCCTCACATATGTAGGAGGCAATGAACAGTAAGAGTTTCCTATTGACCACTGTCTCTGCAGGCCACGCAGGGTTTGCAGCCCATGTTCCCTCAGACCAATTCCATCTACCAGCACCAAAATAAGGAAACGGGCAGGAGGGGGCGAGTGTGCTTCGAATACCCTTTTCCATTTTGTGAAATATGAAATAAAACGTCTTGCGCACTTTCTTGGTTCTTGTCTTTTTCCGGGGCAGTGCTTTCTATGAGGGGATGCTCGCGTGCTCCGGTAGTAATTTTAGGCAAACACTACAGGACGCAGTTTTGCGGTCCCTCCTATGTATCCGTTTTTTTCGAATTGTTATTTACCCCAGGAACTAAAAAAATGTTTTGTTGATTTTTTCTTTGTTTTTTCTTAGTACCGCCGGATAACTATATTTTATAGTATAAGAGTATTGCAGTTTTAAAGAAAATGTTTTCGTCGTTAGTTTTTTCCTTTTTCTAGTGTTGAGAATAAAATAGAGCTATTTTTAGTTATTGATACTTAGTTAATGAATGTAAGTGTATTTAAGAATCAAATAGTACTTATCTAGGAAAAAATAGTAATAGTATTTTAATAAATTCTTCTATTTAATCTATATCGCCAGTAAGAATCGTTTTTATCCAAAAGAAGAAGTCTCTAGTCATGAAACAAAAACACCTATTTTTTATTTACAATCTAGACCTAGACCTTTCCGCTTTGCACATTCTATTTACATAATAAGTCGAGTTCTAAACAATATTTTGCAATTAAATATAATCAAATTCAATTGTAAACAGATTTCAATATTCAGACTCAATAGTATTTCCGAAACAAGTATAATGGAATTTTATCACCCAGATTTTACTAGATTCAACAACTAGAAAAAACAAAGATTTCAAAATTTAAAAAAGTGTAAACCAAGGGATAGTGATTGGTAAATTAATTTTACAAAAACGAGAATAAAATGGTATCTTATGGTCGGTAGTTATAGAATTTTTTGTTTTTTTTTAGATGGGGATAGTTTTAACTTACTAAATTATTTTTACGGTCTACCTCAAACTTGCATTATAGCTTATACGATATTTCCAGGTAAGAATACCACTTTTGGTGTTTAGAGGAAATTAAATAATTACCAAAAATGAACTAAACTAATGTATACATTGACTGTTAAAAGTGGGCATAAGAATCAGTGTCGATATGTGACCAACCTTGCTGGGCTTACGCCTGTAGTTGGTCGACTTAATTTGTATTTGTATATTCAATTTTTATAGTGTTTTATAATTTTTAAGTGTAAAGAATACTTATCTAAGCTATATTTTTTACATTTACGTTACTCGTTATTGCAAAAAATATCCAAATAAAGCAAATTTTTAAGTACGTTTTCCAGAACTAAAAAACTACCATATTTAAAAAAACCCTTTCTTGTCAGGTAGGATAATTCCAATTTGCACTCGAACAAAACTTAAATCTCCCTACATAAAATTTCACTTCCATATTCCATACCAAAAAAAAATCCATTCTGTTTTTTAATCTGAAAAAAAAAGAATCCTCATACAAAGATAGTTACACGAAATCCTGAGACGGCAGAGGATTTCCGACGAATAAAAGACCTTATCTCTCCTTTCAAAACTTTAAAAGAAAAAGGAAAGAATTTATTTCGGAGAATGTATAAAAAGGGGTGATCCGAGGCGCGTGATTAATGATGTCTAAAATATGATTTAGAAAAATTCCAATTTCTGGGACTAACTCGATGGTCATGGATCATTTCTTCTCAGATGAAATGTCCGATGGAAATCTTTTGTTATAAGTTGGTTGTTATGATGAAAAAAAGTTAAAATTGTGTTTTGTATGAAACAGAGACTTTTTTTATACAGGGTGTTCGGAAACACCGTAGACAAACTTTGAGGGGAGGTAGAGGGGACCTAGACCTCCTGCTAGGAGGAGTTTCGTTACACTAAAAATGAAATAAAAAAACACTAAAAAGACACTAAATATTCAAGTATTTAACGAAATAATCGTATTTTAAAATTGACGTTCTTTGTTTCACTCGAAATTCAGACACCGCGATGGGAACTACTTTGTTTGGTAGTGACGTCGTAAGGTAAACTAACGTTGCTGTCTAGTACAGGGCCAGATGAAACTTACGTTTTGGAACGATTTTGAGACAGGTCGAATCCTACTTCTAAAACTCAACTATCATTTTCCTGCGTCATTTGTCCAGCATGCCGCTGATTGGTTTTCAAGAACTACGTCATTGAACCCTGTCGTTCCCGCGCTTGCTACGTAGTGGAACGCTTCAGCCAATCAGGAGGAAAACGTCAGCCGGATCGCCGTAAAACGCGACCTCCTGAGCAGGCGTTCTGTGGCGATCGTTATTAGGCGAAATCCGGTTCTTTAGCACGTTATAGAACGTAGTTGCATCCGGCCTGTAGTCTCAACTTTTAATTCCAGCCGAAAATGTCACCCAAGTCCATGTAAAGGCCCCGATCAGCTTGGACTTGTGAAAGGACCCAATTAGAAGATTGTGAGGACTAGGAGATTTTAAGTGCGAACAATCTCATGCACAGAGTAGTAGAACAGAGAGTCCGTCACCATAGGCGCTAATGTAAATCGAAAAGTTGGATGGATGTGGGGCTATTTTGGCGCTGCGATCGCATCGACGTCACGAGAGGCGGGGGAGAACAGCCTGATTGGTTGAGAAAAACTTTTTCCTTCTCCTTCGAAAATAGAAGATTGAGTGACAGCCAATCACAGGTTTGATCTCTCTGTCAATCATTTAGTTCCTCGTGGCGCCCTCACATCCATCCAACTTTTGAATGTATCGTTTTGGACCCTCTGTTAGGATTTTTCTCTGAGATCTCATGGATCTGATCTGACTCATATCAGAGATGTAAGAAAAAAAAAGAAGCTCCTTACCTTTGGTGTCAGTGGCCTTAAGCACGTGTTCGTCTCTGCGCACCCAGGCATCCACGGTGACGAACTCCCTGGCGAAGGAGGGCAGGTGACACTTGAGCACCCCCGTGTTCCCTCTCACGACGAAGTCGTCGTACACCTGAGGGCTGAACCGCTGCTGCAGCACTGCGAAAACAAAATACAACAATCAGCACATCAGAGATAACCAATACATGATTGATTACACATTAAGTTTCCACTGGGGATTTAGGCTAAGCGCGCACTAGAGACTTTTGTCACGGCGACTGAGACAAAATTATCACCCTGGCTATTGCAAGAAACTAGAGTGCGCGCATTAGGCGACGAGATTCTTGGCCGGTTGGGGGACATCCATAAATTACAAGAGGTCAAAAAGGGGGGGGGAGGGGTTTGGAAAAATCTCACCAAGGGGGGAGGGGGTCGATTAAAATCTCACGTCAACTTTTTAAGATAGAAATTATACCGATTTTTTAAGAAAGGAATAATACATACATAAGATACTGTGGGGATTTTTAGGCGGAATAATGATCTTTTCCCTTACATCCTTAATAATGGAAAAGTTTTAGGTGCTGTGAAGCACAAAATGCAAACGAATAGGATAGAAAATTGTTTTTAAAGGTTGTAGGTAAATCTCACCAAGGGGGGAGGGGGGGTCCAGATTTTGGAAAAAACACCTCACGTAATTTATGGATGTCCCCTTGCCAAGAATCTCGCCTTAGAGATGCATTGCTCTCGAGTGACAGTTATGTTACTAGTTATCCTAGTCGCCGTGACAAAAGTCTCTAGTGCGCGTTTAGCCTTACAAAAGGGTGTATCGCGCGCGCGGGCGAGCGCGAAAAAACTTTTTTTTATTTTGATGATGCGTCACCATCAGAGATTACTATAATATTCTACAGGGTGTTTCAGTAAGTGTTTCATAACTTCTAGGAGGGCACCCTTAGACCATTTAGAATCACGTATAGAAATGGGGGGTCGGAAATGCACCCCTAACGAGCTAGGGGGTTTGGTAAGTCGCCATGGGAGGTTGCATAATCCTAAGTCGTAATTGACACGTAACATTTTATGATCGTATTAAAACCAGTAAAATCATTCGTTTCCTGCATTTGATACATAAAAACTAATCAAGCAACATGAATTTCAGCTCAATAAATAAATTCAGTTCATTCAAAATTAGATTAAGAATTAGACCTCCCATGCCCGCTTATAAAAACTCCCATGTTGTTAGGGGACATCCATAAATTACGTGAGGTGTTTTTTTTTTTCCAAAATCTGGACTCCCCTCCCCCCTCGGTGAGATTTAGTGATATTTTGCTGGACCCCCCCTCCCCCCAAAGTGAGATTCACCAACAACCTTTTTAAAAATAATTTTCTATCCTATTCGTTTGCATTTTGTGCTTCACAGCACCTAAAACTTTTCCATTATTAATGATGTTGGGGAAAAGGACATTATTCCGCCTAAAAATCACCACAGTATCTTATATGTGGGTATTATTCCTTTTTCATACTTAAGAAAATCGTATAATTTCTAACTTAAAAAGTTGACGTGAGATTTTAATCGACCCCCCTCCCCCCTTGGTGAGATTTTTCCAAACCCCTCCCCCCCTTTTTGACCTCACGTAATTAATGGATGTCACCTTAGGGGTGCATTTCAAACCCCTCTTTCCTATGTAAATTCTGAGTCTTCCAGGTTTTCTCTGCCTACAAAATATTACCATAAAAAGAAAACCGGATTTAGTGTTTATCCCAAAGCTGCAGAGAAATCAATACATTTCGAGTCGAAAATAAAAAATAAAGCAATTTTCGAGAAGGCGTTTTTTTAAAATCATCACCAAAAGTCAAGAATTTACCAGTATGATGATACAAAACAAAAACCCGCTTTTCCTGTTACTTCAAAAGTCAACAACAATGAATCGGATTTTAAAAGGTTCGAAAGAGGGGTGACAAAAGGCCCACTTTTGAGCATTTTATTTAACGAAGGGAGAAAAATTCCAGTCTTTTCCATTATTATCAACCTTCGCTGGAGATTTGGAATGAAATGTCCTATTGTGTCAAACATAAAATTCACCGCTTTTGTCGCTTTATTCAAATGCTTTTTTCACCCTTTCAATACGGCAAAACATGATTTTAGTGCGCCTCATTACCGGGAACAGTTATTTTTCCTCCAAGTGATTATTACGATGAAATAACTTTTTTTGTGTGAAAGTCCGAAGGTGATGGGACAACATATGTCCCGCCGTAAACCCTAGAAACCGGCACAAGGTATGCCCCGCCCGTAATCCTGGACAGTGGCGGATCCAGGATTTGGTTTTGGGGGGGCTAAGAATTTTCCTTATCAAAATGAATCTTCTTGTTAATAATACGGAAAAGGTAGTGAAATATCCTGCTCCAACTTCCAAAAGGGGTGTCTAGGGGTCCTCCCCCAGAAAATGTTTTGAAATTTAGGTCAAAAACCCCACTTTTTCAACTCCTTTTGGTACGCTTAATCCTAATTTCGGATACGATTTTTTTGCGTTTTGACACAAACTTAGTAAAATGTAGTTGTAATAAAAGTGTTACAAGTGCCAAGGGGGTCTGGGTGTCTTCCCCCAGAAAATTTTTAAAAATTTACCTTCAAATGACAGGGTTTTAACTCATTTTGGTGCATAAAATGTCATATTATATAGAGTAAAACTTTTCATTTTGGGGGGACTTGAGCCCCCTAGCCCCCCCCTGGATCCGCTAGTGATCCAGGAGTCAATACTGCTGGGACGGCATTTGTCCCACTGCCGCTTTTTGTTGATTGCAAACTCACACCTACTATACTTCACAGCAATGTTTCCTGAACCCAGTACGTCACTACGTGGAAGGAGAAAGTGAGTAAACACAAAGCCTGTTGGGTTGATTGGAGGAATTTTGATTGTGATAAAAAGACACTATTTTTACATGGGTTTAACGAAATTGTCATATTTTAAGATTGCCGTTCCTGGTTTCCCTCGAAATTCAGACACCGCGATGGGAACTACTTTTTTAGTGACATATCAACTTAAGTTGCTGTCTAGTATACTAGACCACAAATAGTCGTTGTATCCATAATTTGAAGAAAATTAAGGTGCAAAAATGAGCTAAGCGTTGGAATCGAATTAAAAAAAAACTGGCGAAAGTTCCACTTGAACTTTATAGTGGTGACTGTGGTGGTTTTGCAACAGAAATGAATAATTTGGCATAAGGGTCAACAATTGAACAATATTGGCGGTTATCACTGGTTTGATCATTAGGGGAACTGAGATTAGAGATAATCATGAGATCACACAAGAATCACGATACGTTTGGCAGCGTAACTTGGCGTTATTTCCTGTTGTTAGATGTTTTTCATCAGTATTTCAATTTCATCTTTTTTCAATCCCAAGACTTGTTAAACAAAACCTTTAAGCCATTGAAAATAATAGAACACAAAAACCGCATGACTCTCAATGTTTACTATATTGATTTCGATTATTAGACTAAAAATTATAAATTTCAGACAAAAAGTGTGAAATTTTAGTATTAAATAGCATATCTGTAAGTTTTTAGAATACTTTTATCAATCTTTGAATGATATTTGGAAGTTTATACCAAAAGTTTTTTTTAGAATAGAGAGACAAAACATCTTAGAATTAAATTAAGGGGATTTTCTGTAATTTAACAATTTAAAATGTAATTAAATGTTTTTGATCAAATGACATAATAATTAAATGAAAGACACAGCTAAACCCATTATTATCTAAACACTACTTAAGACATATTATATGCCATATCATTAGGCTTTTGATTAAGTGACAAAAAACCCAAATGTTTACCTATGTTTTCTAAATTAAATAAGTTATCGACAATTTTTCATAGTTTTAACTTTGGGCTGAAAATTAAACAGAGGAGAAATTTCAATATTTGACAGAGATATAAAATATAACACATCAATTAAGACACATGTGATTTTTAAATAATTAACAACAAACTATTTTGGGTCTTAAATTGAACACTCTCTTTGTAAAACAAGTTTATAAATGAATAAAAAAGGGTATATGAAAAACAATATTTTATTGCACCAGTTAGTTCAAATTTTACAATATAAACCAAGGCATTTAATTACTAAACTCACACAAACAGAGTGAAAAATCAATTTTAATTTATTTCAATATATAATTTTTTTATCATCATTATCATTATTATGATATTTTGTTGAATTCAAATCAATAATCTATTCAAATTTATACTGAAATCAAATACACAATGAACAAATATCCACTCTTTATCTATACTGCAATTACTGCACCCTCTTAAAGAAATTTTACATATACTTTTTAAAAAAGGAAGAAAAATATTAGGCACTTCTTGGTTACTAAGAGTATACATAAATTTCAACTTTTTTTTTAGTTTTTGACCCTTTCAATAATATTTTTATTAAAATCAATTATAATATATATTTATGTATTAAATTTAATCATATTACATTAAAGCAGACACTGAAAAATAGTTATTAAAAGTGAAATTTCTTTAAAACGATTTTATTTTAAAACCATAACAAAATCATTAAAAAATAGAGCAACAAATGTAAAACATATATGTTATGTAAAATGTAAATATTTATAACATTAACCTTCTACAGCTCATGGTAGAAAATATGCCAGCAAAAGTTTAGCTTGATGCATGTTAGCAGCATGTTTTTTAAGTTATTGCAGCTGTAATTGCACCTTCAGCTATTATTTAATTATAATGCAATTATAATTATTTAATAAGTCTATTTTCAAGTCCCCAGTTTCAATTTTTTTTAAATATTGATTTTATTTGGCCCCAAACTTCATGGATGAGAGGGAAAAATTCCCTTAGTTATTTCTGGTAGTGGGCATTAGGAGGGTTAAAAATAGGATGGATACTATAGCATAATAATTAGTTTAAAAAACTTGAAAAATAATTTTTCATTGATATCAACCAAATTGATTTGTAGAAGCTAAAGTATAAAAAATGGGAAATATTTTAACTTGGTATTTATTGATTGTTATTGATATTGTTGTATTTATTGATAGTTTATCGATTGAAGCCAAATAAAATAAAATAATTTTAAAAAATTGAAACTTGGACTGAACTTAAACTTTATATAAATTGCTGAAGAAACTTCATACAGGGTGTTTCAAAATTGCGTTGCCCGGCTTTTGTTCGGAACCAGCGCCTCCTAGGGTCATGAAAGTAAGTTCTACCCCTAGGTAAGTGACCATGGACAATCCATTGAGAGGACCAACAGAAAAATATTAATTTAATTAACAGTTAAACATATTAATTTAAAAACTAAAGGAGATAGAGCAAAAACCTTCATGAGAGTATTGTTGCCAACGTCAAGAAGAACTCACTGAAAAAATTTGATCAAAATATCTTGAATATTTGCGGAGATATTAGCATGTGAAAATAGCACTTTTTCAGGGGTCAAAAACTAAAAAGTTCGCATATTTGCAAATTGTTTTTATTTTTTGAATAAATTTTGTGTTCTTTCAACTTAAAAAACACAAAACTACACAATTTCACTGAAAAATTTGCAAATATTCGAACTTTTTACTTTTTGACCCCTGAAAAAGTGCTATTTTCACATGCTAATATCTCCGCGAATATTCAAGATATTTTGATCAAATTTTTTTCAGTGAGTTCTTCTTGACGTTGGCAACAATGCTCTTACTGAGGTTTTTGCTCTATCTCCTTTAGTTTTTAAATTAATTTTTTAAACTTTTTAATTTGGCCGTTAGGCGCGCTGTAAGTCCTCTCAATGGATTCTCCAGGCTCACTTACCTAGGGGTAGACCTTACCTCCATGACCCTAGGAGAGGTTGGTTCCGAATAAAAGCCGTGCAACGCAAATTTGAAACACCCTGTATAGTGTCTGAAGGTATTGCTGCAATAACTTAATTACAAGCTGAAATTTAGTACCTTTCTTCACAAAACTGAGTGGAGTTATCAACAAATTATTTTTGACGGTTACTGTAGTTTCCCCACACGCTTTTCCCGACCGATCTTAGTCAAGGTTTTCGAAGCCAGCTTAGAATCACCGTCCATGAAACTGGTCCACTCTTCCGACTCCAAAACTTCGCTGTAATTATTCACAACGAAATTATAAGACACGGCAGTCAGCTCTTCATCCTTGTGTTTGTCGGCAAACGACAGAATGTCGCACACATTGTCGATGGACACGTTGTCACTGAGGAAGTGGGCACATACCCCCTTGAGGGAGGGGACCTGGTACTTGTCGGCCGCGTAGTAGAGGTTGAGAGCGCTGTCATACTGAAGGTCCTCAACTGATCCGGTGTAGAGGTAGGTCAGGAATCGGGATAGGGTGGAGGGGTCAAGGTCCCCAATATCCACCATGCCTGACGCTGCTTCTTTCATGTCAGTAGAGAACATGGTCTTGAAGACTGGGGACCGGGCACTCAGGATGAGCTTGTGGACAGGAAAAGTGACATCGCGACACTTGAGTTGGGTGTCGGATAAGTCCTGGTCCTGATAAAGACACAACAGATCTTTACTGAGCGCTGACTCAGAATCGACTGTCTTATTGGAGGTGACAGAATCCTTTCTCTTGATAGAACTGTGATCAAAGAAACAGACAGTTTCCTTCGGAACTGTGGTAATTTCTGAAGGAACGTTTAATTTGTTATAAATTTGGTCACCATTGGTAATTTTCAAACTCAAAAGCATGGTGATGCCATTTTGAGCTAATTCGTTCATCAATGAATTAGAGAAAGTCCATGGTTCGCAATTACGAAATAAATGCGTCTTCTCTTCGTTTTTCACAAAAGTTTTGTCAGTGGTTTGTAAACTCCACTGACTTTCAACTGAAATTGCACCTACAGATTTGGTCAATAATTCCAATATGAATTCTACAGTTTCCCCCTTACGTACTGCTTTCAAAAGCAATTCATCCAAGACATTTTTCTTGCTGTAGTGAATGATAGAAATGTTTTTAGAATCATCCGATTCCAAGCTTTCAATGGATTTCGGATCTATTTTTAAAGATAAATTCAAGATATCCAAAGTTGTACTCACAGCGACAGCGTGGCTTTTCTCACTCAGAAAACAGAGCCGAACGGTGAGTCGGTCCTCTTTCTTTTTGATTTTTGCGGCAACCTCTTCGAATGTGAGCCCGGAGTAAATCAAGCCGTTCCCAGTGTCGTGGGTTCGTTTGGTGCAAAGAAGGGATCCGTCTGAATCGATGAATGACAGGTTGCCACCTGAAGATGGCGCAGCACTTGTTAGGGTTAAATACACCACCAACTCTTGGTTCTGAATATATCTCGGACTCAGTTGTATTTTGAAAACATATCTTAATACCAATTCCGGACTATTAATCCAAGCACCATGCACCTTATTGTTCCAACGGCTGAAGTTCTCGATTGTCCACTCACAGACTTGAAATGTGTTTTCCTCCATGACGACTTCGCCAACAACGTTCCTCTGGGAACGACAGCGATAGTTCACAGCAAGCCACGGCACGAGCGAGAAAAGGATGGACAACCACTCGAACCGAAAAGAGCAACTTTTACTAGGAACCACGCGCGACCGCAATAGAAAGAACACTGAGAGAAAGGCAGACAGCCACCAGTCACAGTCACACGGCGCGGCGGGAAGAAGGGAAAATTCCCTGGCGACGTCACGAGAGATTCGGGCACGTGCTAGGCAGCAATCAAAGACCTTGAAAGGAGAATAAACTCTGCGTTCGCTTGATAGAACTGCATTGCATTGAGCGTATTTCCCACCGGCTTGTTTTCGATCGGGCGAGTGTGGTTCCCTAAGTGGGCGGTACCGACCCTTGGGGGGCGTTATAGAATTTTAGGGGCGGTAATGAGTTGAAAGGAAATTGGGAGGCGTTATTAGAGTAATTGAGAGCGTAGACTACATTTAAACGTCATTTTAATTTTTTTTATTAAAAAATAAACACCCAGAGAAAAGGAGCCTAAAATCCCTTTTTAATGTGTTAAAATTCAAAATTTTCCTGGGAAAATTTCCTGGAAAAAAAAATTTTCCTGGGAAAGGAGCCCCAGACCCCACTTTTATCTATAGATTGAAAAGCAATAATTTTGATTATTTTTAAGATTATTACCGGAATTTTTTTTTCTTTGGACGAAGATAGAGATTTCAGAGAATTATTTATAAATAAAAGCTTTTAAAAAGGTTGTCTTATAAAAGGTAAAATTATTATTATTAATTCAAATTAAATTTTCAGGCGCATAGAAAACTTAGCTTTTGAATATTGTCCAAGTCCATATAAGAGCTTTATTATTTTTTTATATTTTGTTTGGTTATTAGTTGGAGTCTTTTTATTACAACAAAAACAACATAAAATGTAAGCAACTTAGAGGCAAAAACTTTGGAAAAAAGTTTGGGAACCTATTCTCTATGCCTATTGGGCAGTAGCGAGTAGCGGGTGCAGGGGGTGGCAGGGGGCACGTGCTCTTCCAGAGGACATCTGAAGAGAATTTTTAAAACAAAATTGCGATTTTGAAGCTTTTAAATTCTTTAATGTGTAGCTCTATGGCCAAAAAAGTAGATTATCCTTCAATATTTTCAAAAACATCGCAGTTTCTGCTGAATATATACTAGGGCAGAGTTTCTCAAACTGTGGGTCGCCAGTCAGTTTTTGGTGGGTCGCTAGAAGATTTTTAATTTTTCTGTATATGAAGTATCTTCTTATAATTTTTACAAACGTGTTATTGACTTTTGAATTATCAAACTATTATTTGAACTTTTGAAAATTTTCAAATTACCATATAGCTAAAAGAATAAAAATTTGAGGAAAAACTACACCACTTGGTGTCGAACGGAAAAGACAATTAATCTAAATACGTACTATGTGTGTCACTTTAATGTGCCGATAATGCAAATTTAATCGGTTATTCAAATAAGATTTGAAAAAAAATATTCAAAGAATTTTCTTAGGAAATTATGCAAACTGCAATTTATCCCATATTACTAAAAAACAAAACAAAACCATGTTTTTAAAGGTCTCTTGAAAAAATATAAGACAGAATGTTCAGAAAACAAGGGGGTTAATTCCCCCAATACAAAATGGGGAAATAAATTTTAAATACCAAATAATATATATGAATGAAATACTATAGTTTAAAGATTTAGTAATGAATGATTACAGAGTTATCATGGCAATGTTAATGAGATCCTTTGCAGTGCAGTAAACAGACCTCAGTCTCTTTTTGTGGGGAAATGACTCCTAATTTTTGAGGTACATAATGTCACATACCTTTTTTTTTTTACAAAAATAGGTAATTTATCAAAGATTTTTCAAGGAAGATTTTTTTGATACTTGGCGATGGCTTGTTTAAGGCATTCTTCAAATATTTATTATCTCCTTAAGGATGATGTCTAGAAACTATATATTATCATCAAGAAAAAAGCTGTCAATGAGTAAACAAACTATTCAGTGTGTACTTATACTCATAATGAGTAAACTTCAGAGGGATGTGTACTAACTTTTCTAAATTCGATATTCTCTCAGCGTCAATTTTTCTCGTTGTCAAAAATTGCATTGAATTTTTTTAGAATTTTATTTCTAGTTCTATTTAATATTTTCCCCCTTGAAAATTCTGTGGTTTACAAAGAGCTGTTCTCTTCATATGCAACCAAAAATGTCTCAAAACGTATATTTTTATTTCTAAAATGTATATTTTATACTAAAAGATTATATAAATAGTTTATAACTACAAAAAATAACTTCAAAAACTCAACATTATTCCCAATGGAAAAGAGTGGGGGAAAATCCTTAACTATATCCCCCCTACTGAAAAAAGTAACTTCCGAAAAAAAATCCACTTAAAATCTTCTTTTCTCCACCATCCGTTTTCCCCATCACGATTAGAGGCCAACAAACCAAAGCGTTTAAATCTCCATTCCCTACTCTAAACAAAAGGACTGCTCACGTAATTATTTGAACGGCCCCCAAACCCTACAGTTGAATTGAGAAACCGTTTCTATACTTACCATAAACTTTTTTCAGTTACCATGTAGTCGGCGAAAACTTATTTCACTAGACTGCTAGACACCCTTGTATATGTCCATACTTAAAAAAGATATTGATTCAATTGAAAGGGTTCAGCATAGGGCTACTAAAATGGTCAAGGGTATATCCAGTTTAAGTTATGAGGGCAGATTGAAGAAGCTAAATATGTTCACTCTAGAGAGAAAAGAAGGATTAGAGGGGATTTGATTCAACTTTTTAAAATGGTAAAGCAAGGGGACACAGAGGGGCTAGATTTCAATAGGAGTAATAGAACGAGGGATCGCAATTTTAAATTGAATAAAGTCAAATTTAAGACCGATTGTAGAAATCATTATTTTCTAATAGGGTAGTGGATAGATGGAATGCGTTGCCTGAAACAATTGTAAATTCAAGAGGGGTAAACGAGTTCAAGAGGAAAATTGACAGATACTGGGATTCCGGTAGTTTGGGCTCAAAAGACTGGGCCAACCTTGCTGGGCTTACGCCTGTAGTTGGTCGACTTAATTTGTATTTGTATGTCTCGGTAACCATATATACAAGATTTTTGTTCCATGTTCCCATTTCATCGAAATTTTAATACACTGCACAGAAAAAATCATAGAAAAAAAGACTGCACAAATAAAAAATCGCACAAAAAAGGTCCGCACAAAAACATGATTGAGTGTATTTAGAAAAACTAACTTATAGCATAAAGAAATCACATGTAATGTTTAAAAGAAGAATTTAAATTCTTAAAATATAAGTTAAGAAATGAAGCACCTCAAATTAATTTTTCAGCTAGTTTAGATGTTTTTTAAAAAAAATAATCTCGAAATTCCCTTCCCAAAAAACCCGGTTTATTCCCAGGTTTTTAAACCGGGTGTTTCCACTAGGAAAAGATATTTAACGACTAATATGCAACTTATTTCTCTCAGACTAATTAGAAGTTAACTATTTTTTGTTCACTAGTTGCTGAACCCGTCATTTATGATATGAGCCGTGTAGTGTTTTGCTAGACGTGTCGCGCGAGGTTCCCGCCTATCGAGCTGTGACCTTCGCGCGAGTCTCCCTAGCAGCCGATAATATGTGACGTCAGGAGGGAATTTTCCCTTTCCTCGCGCTTTGCAAGAGATTGTTTGGTTCGGCGTTTCGCTGTTTTCACTGTTCGATATGGAGACGGAGACGTTTCATGTTTTTGAATGGAGGATCGAGAACTTCAGTCACTGGTGTGCGGAATTGCACGGTGACTGCATCAAGAGTCCCGAGTGCAGTATTGGATATTTTTACCGCATGCTACTGTATCCGAAGGGTGGCAGCGGGCAAGGAGAACATCTAGCGGTGCGCTTGGGTGGTCTTTTCGCTTTATCTGGTTCCTCTGCTGGTGAGCTCTCTTTCTACTCTTCAAACGGATCCCTGCTGTGTAAACAACCGGTAAATGCAAAACTTAGTCAAAGTTTTGAACTTCCTCCCGGACCCAAGTTGGAAGACGTGCTCTCCAGAATCCAGGAGAGCGAGGACTTCATCACAGTGAGATTACGGATAAAGAGCATGAGTAATAGTGAACACCGAATGCATACAACCATAAATGTTTTTAAACTATCATTGAAAATTAATCCAAAGTGGATTGAAGAGATTGAATCAGTTGAAACAAAACAGGTTTGCATTAAGTTTTCACCAAATTGCGACTTTGATACAATGCAGTTAAATACGTGCTCTAAGAACAATATAGTTCATTTTTTTATCACGCCACCCACCAAGATCGAATACCCTTTTGCAGTTGAGGTGTGTATGACTTTGAAGAGAAGGGATGGCCCCGTTGACAACTGCGTAAAGAAAGAACACATCTTTCGTGACAAGAGTCCTTGGACATTCCCTGATCCACTGGAGAAGAAAGAACTAGCTGGTAAAGAAATCTTGCTGTTTTTGTATTTGAAAACCAAAAAATTGATTCAGAGTCTCTCTTACATGATTTATGATTCCAATAAAGTCGCCATTGTTCCAAATGCCTTTCTCGGCCTTCATGAGAAAGAACCTTCCACGGATCCTGCCTCTTCTAGCAAGATTGAGGATTCGGTGGAAGTGCTCACAAAAGAACTGATGTGCCTCTACCAGGATCAGAAGTTTTCCGACATCACCCTCAAGTGCGACAATGTCACTTTCCCTGTCCACAAAAACATTCTGAGTGCCCGCTCCCCTGTACTCGACCGCCTGCTATCCTCTGATATGAAGGAAGCAGCGTGCGGAGTAGTGGACATCAAAGATCTTGTCCCCTCTACGCTCGGACTCTTCTTGACCTTCCTCTATACCGGAGCTGTCGAGGATCTGCATAATGACAGAGCCCTCAAGCTCTATTACGCAGCAGACAAGTACCAAGTCCCCTCCCTCAAGAAAGAATGTGCCAAGTTCTTGTGTTCCAACGTGACAATTTCGAGCGTGTGCGACATTCTGTCTCTCGCAGACAGACACCAAGATGACGAGCTAACTGCCGCGTCCCACGACTTCATCCTGGATAACTACAACGATGTCTTGAAATCCAAAGAGTGGGAGAGTTTCATGTGTGGTGATCCCTTGCTAGCCGCGAAAATGTTGACTCATTTCGCTTCGAAAGATATTGTTTTTGTTAGAAAGCACGATTCTAAATAGAGTTTCCTAAACAACAGGACAGGGTTGCTTGATTTAAATCACGATTTAAATCAACTTGATTTAAAAAAAAAATAATTAATTTAAATCAAAAATGTAAAACTACTACAATTTAAATAAAATAATAATTTGTATGCTTTAAAAATGGTTTAAGATTATTTGCATAACAATTTTTTTAAACTGCTAGATATGTAACTGGGAGGGATAGGCTAAAGTTAGGCTAAGCGCGCACTTGAGACTTTTGTCTCGGCGACAGAGACAAAATTGTTTCCCTGGCTATTGCAAGAAGCTAGAGAGCGCGCACATGGCGACGAAACCAAGATCACTAGGCCAAGAATCTCTCCATAGAAATGCATTGCTCTCGAGTGACTAGTGTTATAAGTCGCCGAGACAGAAGTCTCTAGTGCGCGCTCAGCCTTACTCTACATAAAATTGCCTGCAATTTCAAGATCAACTTTTTGCTACCAATAACAAAAATGTTTATGACGAAAAGGGGTAAGTAGCAGGGTTTGGAATCAATAATTGTGATAAACTGAATGATATTAAACAAGAATGAAATTCTTATTTTTTTACCTGGTATGCAATTTTAAAATACAAGTATGTGGATGACTTTTATTGGAAGCTCGTTTTTATAATTTTAGTCCTGTTTTCCAAACTTATTTTTTCATATTCAAAACTACAGATAATAGAGCTCTATTATCTGTGTGCATGACTGTCAATGATTAATTACTGAATATGCTTTTTTATCACCAATGTCTTATTATCAATATTATTTTAAAGAAATAAATACATAAATCTTAAAGTAAAATTAATTTAACTGAATACTGAATGAATATAATTTAAAGATTGATTTTAATTCTTACACAAAAATGATGCATGTTGTTTTTAGTAATCATTATCACAATTTGTTTTCAAACCTAATATTAATATCAAAATTTGAAAAAAAATAGTTATAGAAAGAAGGATAAAAATTTTAGTAATTGAGTACAATTATTATTCATTCACCCTTTTCAAACGGGCTTCTCACCGATGAGATGCCAGGGAACTGCTTCTCTTAATTAATTTATTTACTTAATTAATCCATAAAATAGATTAAAGTTGGGTAATTAAGTAATGCTAAATTATTATATCACATTGAAATTACAATATCAGTATATTATTAACCAGTTTCATTAAGTTCAGAACTAGTAATTCATTTAAATAAAAAAAAATTCGATTTTTTTGAGCAAAACAGCAACCCTGAACAGGGATTGTGCTGACTTCCTCAATGACAATTAAATTAAATTAAATTAAATGAATATTAAACGCTTGAGATGCTGTTAATACCCAAAAAACAAACTTTAACAGGATCTCAAGCGTTGAATACTGATTGTATTTACGTGAAACTTTGGACAAGAGGGTTTTCAACTAGGATCTTTCAGATTATCAAATCAAAAGAAAGGATTTTGAAATACAAAATAAGGTTTTGGCAGAGTTTTCCTATTTTTTGTGTTTTTTAACTTTTTTCATAATAAAAAAATTTTTAAAGTGAAGACTTTTGAGATCATTTTAAAGATCATATTAAACCACAATTTTTGAGACCATAATTAAGTTTGTACCAATAGTAGTTCTTCTACAAATTGAATTTTTCAATGATTTTTTGGTGTCGCTCCATTTTTAACTCCCTGGGATTTGGTATGGGACCCCCTTTCTATACCGATTCTTTTTTCGTCTTGATGAGTACTATCATTCCTGAAAGTTTGTTGCACCATTTCAGATACACCCTGTATAATGTAAGTGAAAAAAATATTGCTTTTCACTATGGAAAAATTAATTTAAAATTTTAAGTACAGTAGAACCCCGATTATCCGCGAGCGGATGAACCGCGGTGCGGATTATCCGCGAGTGCCACGAAAAAATTTTTTAATTATGAGAGCAAATTTTAGTCGAGATTAGAGACATTTTAGATGTAGAACAAAGGTTTCTGCTGTGTACTGTACATATTTTAAAAGTTTTACATATGTTTTTTGTACAATAAAACTTAGTTTTTAGTCTGAAATATATTTTTCGTGTTTTCACCTCATTTTCAGTCTTTTTTCGGGTTATCCGCGATTTTCGCTATCCGCGGAACCCTTGCCACCCAATTCCGCGGATAATCGGGGCTCTACTGTAATTGTTATAAAGCTGTTTATCGAGTAGTTGATGGTTATAAAAATGTGAAACTAACCAAATAAAAACTGCCTATAAAAAGTTTCATCTAATTCCATGCTCTAGCCCTCTAGCAATCATATGAGTTTAGTGTTTTAGCTCATTTTTGGTTACATCCAAAAAGAACCAGCTCCCTCAAGAAAAGAAAGAGAAAAAAAAAACAAATTTCCAAGGAAAAAAACATACACAGAAGTCGAAATTTCGAGTAGATCCTCCCCAGAAAGATATTATTAATTGACCCCTGAAAGCAAGTGTTTTATATCTCTTCTAGAAACTCTTTGGGGATAATTCAAATCACATTTCCCGTTAAAATACTCATCATGGAACCCGTGCCGTGTTTATCATTTCGATTTTATCAGACTAGAAATTATAAAAGATTAAAAAGTAAAAACCAAGTGCTCCAATGGATAATTGCAGTCAAATTTTTTTATCTTAATGTGTTCAGAATGGCTTAAAACCTCCAATAAACATTTTTATTTACCTTTCAAAGCCCTAAATTTTACGTTATTTTCAATTATAAATAGCTTATTTTCTGTTTGAGCTGAAACAGCTTGTGACGTCAAATGTGTTGTTAAGACTGAGGTGTAGTTTTTTTACAGCCTAGTTGAAAACGGTATTTCCCACATTTCCAAGAGCAACATGTGACGTCACATTTTTAGGAGCTTTCTGCATTAAAGTATGTCATAATTACCTTAAAAAAAGTTTGTGAGAAAAGACAAGCCTATTTTTGGAATCAGCAGAGAATTTTTAATAAATTAAAACTGAATATTTAGAATTTTAAAAGATGCTGAAATTCTCCATTCATGCAGTTTAACGGTAAATTCAGATAATCATTAGAACAAGATACAAAATATAATAACAAAAAAAAAGTTCTCAAGATTGTTTTTTAACCAGACATTTTTATTATTAGACATCATAATAAATTCATAGACATAATCATTTAATAGAAATAAAGGTATAATTTTAGACAATGCATTTTTTATATAAAAGCTGATATTAATGAAATGGACATAGTGATAAATTTTAAACGTTAGTAAGGGGCCGTTCAAATATTACGTAAGCGTTTTTTTGGTCATTTTAACCCCCCTCCCTCCCCCTTGTCAGCAAAGATAAGCAAACCTTAAACCCCCCACCTTAATTACATAAGAAACTGCCGGACCCCCCCCCCCCCCCGAAATTTTGACATCCATTTCAGTGAGTAGTTTTTTTTTCTCCTTGAAAATTAGATGACTTTTACAAGGAGTTGTCATGTTTGGGTGCAACCATAAGGGTTCAAAAGTGAGTCGAAACATTGCTTTTCGGGGTTAAAATTTCAAATTGTTTGGGGGGTCCATCCCCAGAAAAAAAAGTGCTTACGTCAGATTTCCTAATTCAATTTTTTGTAAAATTTATTTTTGGTAGAGTTCTGAAATTATTTATGCAAGAAACAATATATTTTCGAAAATGCAGCTTCTTACGTAAGCATTACTCATATCCCCCCTTGTCAGGAAAAATAAGCAAAGAGCAAACCCCCTCCCCCCAAGGTGCTTACGTAATATTTGAACGGCCCCTTATAATGATTGTAATAAAAAAAATCTTACTCTGCATTTCGTTTTCGCTTTCCCAGAAAACCCTTTTCACCAAAATGAGTGAGAGTTTGAACAGCCAATACGGGTTCGCTCGTCATAAAACTTTTCCATTCTTTCGAACCCAAAACTTCATTGTAATGATTTAATATGAAATTCCGGGACGCAGTTGCCAGATTTTCGTCCTCGTGTCTGTCCGCGAGGGACAGAAAGTCGCACACGTTGGAAATGGACACGTTGGCACACAAGAACTTGGAACAGTCCCTCTTGAGGGAAGGGACCTGGTACTTATCCGCCGTGTAGTAGAGCTTGAGGGCGCTATCATACTGTAGATCCTCCAAAACTCCTGTGTACAGGTAGGTCAGGAAGAGGCCAAGCGTAGAGGGGTCAAGGTCCCCTATGTCCACCGTACCGGACGCTGCCTCTTCCATGTCACATGATAGCATGGTCTTGAAGACTGGGGAGCGGGCACTCAGGATGTTCTTGTGGACAGGGAAAGAGACATTGTCGCACTTTAGGGTGATGTCGGAAAAGTCCTGGTCCTGGTAGAGACACATCAGTTCATTAGATAACACTAGAACGGAATCGTCTGGCAAATCGGAAGCAACGGAAGTCTGGCCTCTGGAATATTTTTTGAACACTTCCACCTTGTTAGAAGTGACAGGATCCGCGGATGGTTCTTTCTCGGAAAAGCAGATCGTTTTATCTGACGCAATTCTGACACAACTGTAAGCGCTATTCATGTGAAAAGATCCGTAAATCTCGCATTGGGTCGTCAAAAACAAAAGGAGTGAAATTTTTTTCTCGGTTAATTCTTTCTTCTGCAATGAATCGGGGAATGTCCAAGGACTGTCGTCGTGAAACACGCGTTCCTTCGTTTCACAGTTGTCAACGGTTCCCGTCAAACACATCTTGACAGCGAAAGGGGCTTTTGGGAATCGTGGGAATTTTGGAAAGGGGATCGTGGTTGGTGGCGTGATCGTAAAATTAACTGTGTCGTTCTCAGAGCAGATTTTTAACCACATTCTGTCAAGGTTGTCATTGGGGGACAGTTGAATGTAGAAAAAGTCTTTTGTTGCATCCGATTCCATCTCTTCAATCCACCTTGGAGTTATTTCCAATGATATTTTTGTAACATTTATGGTTGTACACACGCGTTTTTCATCACTCTTTTCCTGATTCTTTACCCGTAATCTCACAATGATTATGTCGTCTCCCCCCCGGATATTTGATAGCACGTCTTCGAATTTGGGTCCGGGAGGGAGTTCTGGACTTGTGTTCCTTTCTACATTCACCTGTTGCATGGAGCCGAACCGTCCGTGGAAAGATGTGTGGAAAGAGAGCTCACCAGAAAAGGAAACTCTGACAGTACACAAGCGCACCACTAGATATTCTCCATGCCCGTTTCTACCCTTCGGATACAGTTCCATACTGTAAATATGTGAGGGATAAACATAGAAATCGGGACTTGTGATGCAGTCACCGTGCACTTCCGTACGCCAGTGACTGAAGTTCTCGATCCTCCAATCAAGAACACGTTCCTCTTCCTTCTTAACGACATATTGTGAAAACATATCAACAGTCTCTTTTTCAAAGCGAGCGAAAGAATCAGACGAAAGATTCAGACTGAAACCCTGAAACCGAAACCGTCCGTCGTGGTGGTGCCGCGAGGAAGGGAAAATTCCCTCCTGACGTCACGAATCAGCTGATAGCGAGACGCGTGCGAAGGTCACTCATCTAGAGTGGCTGGGCGCTCAACAGCAATAAGATAGGAATGGGGAATCGGCTCGTATCAAATGTCGGGTATTTAGTCCCAGTCGTCTTCCTATAATCGAATAATAGGAATTTTATTTGCACTTTAATTCGATTATCAGACTAAAAATTAAAAATTTCACTCAAAATGTGTGAAATATTAGTTTGAAATATCATATCTGTAAGTTTTAAAAATACTCTTGTCTGAGGATATGCCTGATTTTTTTCTAATGGGCGGGTACTGCCGGACATTATCCTTTACCACTGAACATCCCTAAGAAGTATGCCTACTTAACGTTACCCAGCGAGCACCTGTGGACCGGAGCCACGGAGGTGAGGTACTGTTACCCGCGCCACACACACATTCACTCGCACAATCCCCGCCTGATAATGATATTCAGGATTTGACTGATTTTGAGGTTCGATTCCAAACTGGATCTGGAATCGATTCCTTTATAGGGCTGAACAAGAAGAATCAAACTAATCTATTTCAATCTTAAATCAAGGATAAAAAGTAATTATTATTAATTTAATTAACAAAACCAGCAAAATATTATTCATTCCCAAAAATACAAATTAATTAGTAAAAAATGCTAATTATCTGTTTTTATTAGAAAATTAAGTACGATTCCTAATTCAAAATATTAATTAATCATCAAAATACTAAATATTAACAATCTGTATTAATTAGAAAAATCGGTACAATTCCTTTTGGAATCGATTCTTTTAGTAGTTCGATTCTTTGGTATCGAATTGGTGGTTTTGTTTACATCGGTAAAATTTATTTCGTCCAATTTTTCGCGGCACCCCCCTCCCAAAAGGTGCCCCATTTGGTATAAAACTAATACTGGGGTGGTTATAAAATAACACACCCACTTTAAAATTGTCTACAGACGAAACTACTGGTAAAAAAATGAAATTTCAAAGGGGACATGGTGAAGGAATAGGAGTTTTTTTAAACAAAAAAATTAGTAAATTAGTTAATTAAATTAATTTTTTTACATTGGATATTGAACCTTCGCCAGAAGCCCAGGAGGTTGCTAGCTTGATGGGCAGCGAGTCATCTCACCATGCTGATCCGTCCCCAACTTTTATGAGTGAAACTTGTTTGTAAAACTTACAGAGAGAGATCATAAGATACGAGGGGTTTCACTAACTCCCCCGCAATGTCAATTTTTTTAAAGAAGAAATTTCTTAAAATGCGTGAGATTTTGCTGAACCCCCCTCCCCCCTCTATTCTCACACGAGATTTTCACTGTAGCTTTCAGCAAATAAATTTGTGTTCTGTTCTAATCTAGTCACATGTTTCGTCTTTAGGGGACATCCATAAAGTACGTGAGGTCAAAAAGGGGGGGGAGGGGTTTGGAAAAATCTCACCAAGAGGGGAGGGGGGTCGATTAAAATCTCACGTCAACTTTTTAAATTAGAAATTATACGATTTTCTTTTTTTGTAAGTATGAAAAAGTTGTAGGTAAATCTCACGTGGGGGGAGAGGGGGTCCAGCAAAATCCCACTTAATCTCAGCAAGGGGGTGGGGGGTCCAAATTTTGGAAAAAAACACCTCACGTAATTTATGGATGTCCCCTTATCAGCATCACACTTTATAAACAGCGTTTTTCCTCTAAACTCTTGGGCTGAAAAAGATGAGTGAAAAAACTGCGTATGTCTCAGGAGCGTAACGAGCCGTGCTAAATGCGCATGCTTTAAAAAGAACGAAGATATTTTAATAAGTTTTAAAGTTACTTAAGTCCCGCTGGAGCAGTGGTAGCGTGCCTGGCAGTTTCTGGGTTCGATCCCCAGTTATTATTTTATTGCATTTTACAAAAATATCAAAAATAAAGTCCAAACGCAAGCGCATTTAGCACGGCTCGTTACGCTCCTGAGACAAACGTAATATTTTCTGATCTAAAAGTTGACGATAGATTTTAATTGACTCCCTCCAGTGGCGGATCCAGGATTTGGTTTTGGGGGGGGCTAAGAATTTTCATAATCGAATTGAATCGTCTTGTTAATGGTAATATGGAAAAGGTAGTGAATTATCCTACTCAAACCACTATAAGGGGGGCTTGGGGGTCCTCCCCCCGAAAATTTTTGGAATTTTAAGTCAAAAACACCACTTTTTCAACTCGTTTTGGTACGCCTCATCCGAATTTCGGATATAGATTTTTTGCGTTTTGACAAACTTAGTAAAATATTAGACGCTTTGGGGGGGCTTCAGCCCGAAAGCCCCCCCGTAGATCCGCCACTGACTCCCTCTTCCCCTATGATGAGATTTTGCTGGACCCCTTTTCGACCTCGCGTTAATTTATGGATGTCCCCTTGATAAACGGACGGAAAAGCATATAGATAGAGAGGGGAAGCGTGGCTGGAGAAAAAGCGAGTGCAATCTCCAAGGCCGGCGAAAGCGTCCAAGGTCTATGGTACGGGTAGATGGGTGACGTAGAGAATCAAGTTTGTTTGTCGTGTCAAAAAGAAAAAAGTACGGGCCGCTTTCGTAGGTTTTTGTTCCTTGAGTTCGTCAGTCACTGCCTGCGAACGAACTAAAGCGGGAGTACGTTATTGTTGGATATGGCAGAAAAGCGCGTGGCTCTGGAATGGAGCGTAGAAAACTTCAGTTGCTATCATGTGGAGGTGCACGGTACTAAGATAGGCTGTCCAAATGGGCATTCAAAGGTATGAGGAGATGGACATTTTAATAGTAGCTACTTATAGGCTTAATTTAGTGAACAGTATTCTTCGTTCCTGTGGTGGTCAGGACAATGAAACTGTAAAACTTATTATATTTTATTGTAATTTATATTTTAACGAAAGAAGAGAAAGTCTTAAAAAAAAAAGGATTTGAGATCCGTCCGGGATTACCCCGGACAGCCCGGGGTTTTCAGAGCTGTCCGGGGTTTAATACATTTAAGATTTACCAGACATTTATATGAAAAAATCCTGACCAATCTGTTTAAAATTGTTTTTTTAACCTTTTCTAAAGTCTGTACTACTTCAAAAAACTTACCTTCAGTGAATTTGGTGATAAAAATTAAGTCAATCAAACAATTTTTGAAAAAATAATGTTAAATGAAAATATAAAATGTGATATTTCTGATTAACGTTTATTAGTTTGAATAGTGTTTTCTTTTTTTGTAATCCTTGTTGCCAGTTTTATAGAGCACTTATTAAGAAATATAAAAAATATATCCTGGGTTGGACCCTAGAAAATATGGTAAGCCTAACCATGTGGAGCATAAGGAATTGTAAAATAAATTTTAAAGAAATAAAAACAAAGTATGAGGTGTCGCATAGTAACTGAAATGTTTATTATTGACCCTTACTCTTTTTCCTTCCCTTTTTTTACATTACAGTTTGGCAACAACAGTTTGACAGCTCGCTTATAGCGGCAGTTCAAATATTTACTTAAGCATGTTTTTGGACAGTTTTAACCATCCAACAACTCAACTACAAAGAAAACTGTCCGACCCCTTGCTCTTTTTTTTGGTACAAAATAAAAATTTTAAAATTAAATATGCAAGAAACAAGATAGTTTATTCGAAGTTGCAATGTTTACGTAAGCATCACTTCTTGTCAAGAAAAATAAGCAAAGAGCAAACTCCCTTAGGTGCTTACGCTTACGTAATATTAGAACGGTCCCATAACCACTTTATACTACCTGTTACTGCCACCATGTTTGCCATTGGCATATATCGAAATTTATTTAAATAGGGAGGGACCCAAAATTTTCTAAACACATTATTTTCTAAAACACAAAAATTCACACAAAATTTTTCTAAAAACATTTAGCCATTGGGAGGCCCAAGGATGGATTTTAACAGGGGGGAGAGGGACCGAAATTATTCCTATGCCCCCACCAATGTCTTTTTTATTATACTTGTACGTAGGAGTTGCATTATGCTGAACTTAATACGTATTTAAAAAAAATTAATAATAGCGTTCTAAACTTAAGAGGGGTCTGGGGGTCCTCCACTAGAAAATTTGACCCTAAAGATGAGGTTTTAGTACACCTAGTCCGAATTTCGGGGGGGGGGGTTCCTTTCCCCTATATATCCTCCTGCTGCTTGCCTTTTCTATTGATTATGAAATACCTAAATTATTTTGACAACCGTATTTATTTATACCACCAGATCCTAATGAGCTTAGTAATTAAATAATCTGTTTGAAAAAAGGAATAAGTCCAAATACTAAGCTTTGAGAAAATCGAAAAAAAAATGGAATTTTCGTTGTATAACCACCAACTAAATTTTTACTCGAAATTCAGGACCCTATTTAGAAAATATCATTGAAACAAATATAAAATAATTCAAAAGAATTTTATAGTTGGACAAAGTTGATTGAATTATTCCCTTTTTCAACCTTATGAAGTTTTCAAGTGATGAAAATCTTTAAAATCACTTAAATTGACGTTTAAATTACATGTCTACTTAATTCACAACAACACACAAAATTTAATAATTATTAAGAAACTGGGTCATTTGAGCAGCGTCAATGGAGTAAGGGATGGGATTATGAATGGAGTCACATATTCCCTGTCTAAAAAAAAGTTAAAAAACACTTTTAAATCAAAAGCAAATTTATTTTGCCTTAGTTTACTCCACAAAGAATTGGAACAGAAAGAAAAAATAACTTTAATTACAAATTAATTGAAAAATACAATGAATAGACATCGATTTCGCAACTTCAAGGGGCTATATCTCCCTCTAGGGGGGTAGTTATTTCCCCCCTCTTTCCACCCATGTGTAGAACAAAGCTCGGAGATCGTTTTGAGCACAAAAAGTCAATTTGTCATTTTTTGGACTTATTCCCTTCTTCTAACTGACGATTCAATTTATGTCCACCTTTAGGATGTCAAAGCGATGAAGAAAATGAGATCGTGAAAACAGCCTCATACGTTTCATTTATTCGCCCTTTTCCTTTCCCTTTTTCAAAGCTCACGAAAGCGCTAAGAGTTTGGGATGTGACGTCATCGTACGGTGACCATTGTTGGTAAGCAACGGAGTTGATGGTATGATCGTTGCCGTCATCGTACGGAGTTTTCACTTAATCGTTTTCAGTCATATGTTTTTTTCTCGACTTTTAAATTAAAATATTTAATTGCTTGTACATTTTTTTTTTTGAAAAATTGTGACTAGATATTTTATTTTACCATACAAAAACCATACGGAACACTTGAATGTTTATGAAAATCTGACACATGCAACGTTACATATTTTGAGTTTTTTTATTGCATGAAAATCACAGCCCTATTTATAAATCTCCCCAATCTCTCTCGTTACAGGAAAACAGCGTCTGGTTATGTCCCAGAGGTGAGAACGGTCGGGACGAAAATTTGATCGTGCGGATTCGCAACGGGGTCTTTTGGGGTGATAGCGAGGTGCACTTTCATAGCTCAGACGGGATTCTCATTGGTCGGAGTTTCGTTAGATTACAAGAAATGGAACAGTACAACTTGCATGTGCTAGAAAAGGATGCAATAGTCGAAGGACCTAAATTCGAGGAGGTGATAAGGAAGAACGAAAGTCTACAAAAGGACGTAATAACCATACGAATTCTGGCAGAAGGGTACGAGCCCAGTATCGCCGATTTTCAGATTCGGAGAGCTAGCGCATTGCGCAATGCCCAGTACTCCGGCAGCATTCGGCTACCCGAAACCTTGCCCAAAGACAATAATAATGTATCCATTGTAAGGACCGTCATAGATGCATTCGATTCATATTTGAAATATAGCATTGGGACTTTTAAATGCACAAGTGAGTGGCAGTTGATTTCCAGAATTGAATACCAAACGGGTGACTATTGTGAGGGATTAGACTTATTTGCTTCTAAAGAACAATGCATGTCGGGACAGATGGATTGCATAATACGTTTTAAAGTGAATTCTAGATTCACTTACCGAGACTTAACTCCCGTCAAAATCTGCATTTCCACAATCGTCGACAACGACCGAGTGATTAAACACGAAGAGACAGAACATTTATTTCCACGAAATCACGAATTCCACAGTTTTAAACCTTTGCCGATAGACCGTGGACAGGATTATCAGGTGCTGATAACTTTAAAAATAGTGGGAGGAAAACTGCATAACTACGTTCACTCTTCAAGCAGAAGTTTGGGCAATTTCGAAATGGCGTGGAAAAATCCGTGCGTTTCAGATCAAAACATCGAACAGACTGATAATTCGATGAATGTCCTTTCAAAAGACTTGATGTGTCTCTACCAGGACCAGGACTTTTCCGACTTCCAACTCAAGTGCGACAATGTCACGTTCCCTGTCCACAAGGTCATCCTGAGTGCCCGGTCCCCTGTCTTCAAGACCATGCTCTCTACAGACATGGCAGAGGCAGCGTCCAGTGAAGTGGACATTGGGGACCTGGACCCCTCTACCCTGTCCCGATTCCTGACCTACCTCTACACAGGGGTCGTGGAGGACCTTCAGGTATGGATAAAAGCATATTTCGATTCGATTCCTTATACTACGTCCGCAATGCCCAATAAAAAACCCTTTATTCTTGCAATGCGAACGGGGTATTAGGGTCTGTATAGAAAAAAATAGAATAGAGCTTATTTATTTCATTCACAAATCAAAGATAACTAGTAATTATTATTAATATCACTAATAATCGTCAAAATATTAATTAACCCTCTCGCCACCCTGGGCCTCATATGAGGCTCCTACTTATGAGCTCAATTTTTGTATGATGTAAACACGCAAATTTATTTTCTTTGCATCAGTGACTTCACTGATTCATGTAGATCACATATGAGACTTCTACATGGTTTCTGAAATTCGTTCCTAAGTGGCAGCAAGATGATTTATACCTCAATGTGTACATTTTAAGCTGTGATGCTTCTGAAGAGATGAATTCTAATATTATGACCATGTCTTTTAATAACATCTAAATTCTAAACCAAGTATTTTCTGTAAAAATGAAAAAAATATGGCTCATATGAGGCTCATAAAAATAACTAGGAAGGAGTGCAAACAAGAAAAAAATTTTTCCAGACGAATTATAGGGGCATTTTGAATGTATTGAGAAGAAGAAAAAAAGTTTTTTCACTTTTTTGATGTTCTGGTGCCGAGAGGGTTAATTATCAAAATACTTTAAATAGTGACTACAATTGTTAACTATCTATATTAATTTTAAAAAAACAGAGATAAAGATTCCCACTGGAATCGATTTCTTGAGAAAGTTCGATTCTTTGGTATCGATTCTAAGGAAATATTTAGAATTCTATTTGCAGGGGGAGAGCGCCCTCAAGCTCTACTACGCGGCAGACAAATACGAGGTCCCCGCCCTCAAGAGGGAATGTGCTGACTTCCTGTGTTCCAACGTATCCATGGACAACGTGTGCGACATTCTGTCCTTTGCGGACAGACACGAGGACGACCAGTTGACGTCCGTAGCCCACAAATTTATTTTGGAAAACTTCAACGACGTCTTGAAGTCAAAAGAATGGGAAAGCCTGATGAAGCACGAACCTTTTCTGGCTGCCAAAACAGTTACTCGTTTCGCGCAGAGCGATTATGTTGGGAAAATTCATCAGTAAGTACTCAGTTGTTTTTGAACATTACACTGTTCAACACTGAAAAAATTTCCTTGATGAAAATAGTCATTTCTTATAGATTTTGGGTCGCTGAATAAGAAAATCACCATTAAAATTCTCATTTGACTCAGGATTTTTGGGGAACAGCCCCTCCCCCTTTTTACGTTTTTCGACGACTTTATAACTTTAAACTCGATTTTCAGGGTCAAAAAGCATTGCTTTAATCTTCAAATTGCCCCCCAGGGGACAAGAAAGGTTCAAATTAATAAAATATGATAAATTTATAACAAATGGATAGGTTTAAGGGGTAATTACCCCCCTAAAAATACAAAAAATTAGCTAAAAATTATTGAGGTTTTTATACGCTATTTTTCCCCTTATTTTTTACGCAATTCACGTTTGAAGGGTCCTAACCCTTCCCCAAGGACACAAATTTGATGGCAATATGCAGCAATGGTTTTTACTAAAAGCGGTTGAGGTGAGAGCGCCCCCAAAGCACCCCCGGAAGGGTTCAATGTCGCACTTAGAGTTAAACTGTGCTGTGCAAAAAAAATTGAAGCCACTAACTGAATTTCAGCTGATTCTTGTGTAAAATGATCTGCTGAATTCAAATATGACACCCATTTTCCTCCATCACCCTCAGTTTTTAAGGGGATGCCCCCTAATTGTTATGCACAGCTGGAAGGGTTAGGACCCTTAAAACTTGAATTGCGTAAAAAATAAGAGGAAAAAATAGTGTATAAAAACCTCTATAATTTTTAGCTAATTTTTTGTATTTTTAGGGGGGTAATTACCCCTTAAACCTATCCATTTGTTATAAATTTATCATATTTTATTAATTTGAACATTTCTTGTTACCTAGGGGGCAATTTGAAGACTAAAACAATGCTTTTTGATAATGAAAATCGAGTTTAAAGTTATAAAGTCGTCGAAAACGTAAAAAGGGGGAGGGGCTGTTCCCCGAAAATCCTGAGTCAATTGAAAATTTTAATGGTGATTTTCGTATTCAGCGACCCAAAATCTATAAATAAATAAATAAATAAATAGAACTTTATTACACATAGAGAACAAACACAAAAAAAGACAGATATGTGATTCGCCAAGGGGAAGAAACTTCCCGTACAGGCGAAAAAGAAATTATACAGACAAATGACATATTACAACAAAAGCATAAAACTGAATAAAAACAATAGCTAAATAATTAAATAATGATGGCAGCAAGCTGGTAAACCATAAACTAAATATGCTTCATTGAAGTGAAAAATATAAATCCAGGTCGTCGATATTAATTAATAACTCAAATAAATTTCTTTTGAACTCTGAATATCTAATAATGGAGGTTAGATTTAAAGGTAAACTATTGTATAATTTTGGTGCGAGATAAAAGAAATGTTTACAAAAAATTGATTTAGAAAATTTTGGGATTTGATAAGTTGCTACAGCTCTAGTATTATATGGTCTTGCTATAGTGTTAAATATAGATTTATTCCGATAAAGATAAAGTATAATACGAAAAAACGCGTTGTGACGAAGAGGCAATAATTTGAGTAATCTAAAATTATTAGGATATGACTGCTGATTTAAAATTTTGAATATCTTATTTTGAATAGAAATTAAAGGTTGGAGATTGGATCTATATTCTCCACCCCAAACAGTGACACCATAATTTATTAAAGAATAGAACCAAGAAAAATATAAAGTTTTTAAAAAGGACAAATCAATTTTATTTTTTAGGTGGTAAAAGTTAAATAAAATAAAGCGTAGTTTTTTCCCCAATTCAAATATATGAGTTTTCCATTTCAAGTTAGAGTCTACATTAAGTCCAAGATATTTGTAGCTTTGAACACATTCAAGAATATGACATTGGCAGTTGTTTTTAGATTTACATGATGAAATGTGATATTTTAAGTCAAATGGTAACTCAGATGGTCTTAAACTGAAATTAATGTATTTAGTTTTGTTTAAATTTAAAGTCAAATCATTAGCATTGAACCATTTGTCTATTTTGATTAAATCAGAATCAATTTGAGTCACCAGTTCCTTTAAAGTGGAACAAGAATATAATAAGACAGAATCGTCAGCATAGGTTAATATCTTGCCTGAAAGATTTAATTTACAAAAATCATTAATGAAGATTAAAAAAAACAAAGGACCCAAAATTGAACCCTGAGGAACACCTCGATTTGTTACCAAGTACTCGCTTAAATTGTTACCAACCCTAACTCTTTGTGTCCTTACTGTTAGATACGAAATCAACCAATTTAAGATATATCCTCTAAATCCTGCTCTTTCTAGTTTGTATATCAATAAAGAATGGTTGACGTTGTCAAAAGCCTTTTTTATGTCCAGAAAAATTGCCACGGTAACTTTGCTTTTATCCACACTATTCACAATAAACTTAGAAAATTCTAAAAGAACCATTTCAGTAGATCGGCCTTGTGTAAACCCATATTGGTTAGAGGCAAAGAAATTTGTGTGAGACAAGAAATTATACATCTTTTTTACAATAATTTTTTCAATAACTTTAGAGAGTGAGGGTAAGATAGATATAGGTCGATAATTAGAAAGAATATTTTTATCTCCAGATTTATAAATGGGAGAAACAGTTGCCCGTTTTAAAGAGGCGGGAAAATCACAAGTATTGAAAGAGGAATTAATAAAATTTACAAAAAATTCAATGTTATTAGGGGCAATTAATTTTAAGTACTTCACACTGATACCATCATAATCAAAAGAGTTAAGTTTTGAAAAAGATTTTAAAGCATCAAATATATCAAGATCGGTAACTTCATAAAAAACAAAAGATGATAAACAAGGTGATATATACTGTTGACAGTTAGTAAATAAGAAATGACTATTTTCATCAAGGAAAAAATTTTGAAGGTCAAATTTGTTGAACAGTGTTATTAAACACTAGCTGATATGCACGGGTGGATTTATAGCTCTAGAATTTCTTTTTTAAAATTTCCAATATATTTTATACCTTATTTTACCAGGTGAAAGGTATTAAAATCCATCCAGTTGTCAAACATTTTAATATTAGAACAATTTCTACATTAATTTAATCTCATGATCCCCATAAAAGAAAATCAGAAACAAATCTCCCAAAATTACTTAAAATATGCCCATTTAGAACCCTTGATTAATCATACAGGATTTTAATTAACTAACTTTTTCCGTGAAATTAGTCAATAACTAAAGCGTATTCTATTTTGCAATTTATCAAAAAATCAATTTTTGTAGTTGAAAGGGATTTCACATTTTCAATTGTTTTTGTTTAGTAAATCAACTTTCTGAAAGCTACAATAAATGATCGTTTTTTGATTTACATTTTCGTTTCCATGGAGACTATTTTAACAAAAATGCTATTCCATGAAACTTTTTATTTTAAAGTTAGATCAACTTTCAAATAAAAATATTTTAAAGCAAACTTAATTACATTTTTGAAATTTTAAATTCCATTTAATTATAATTTTATATTATAGTTACAATTTTTAATTAGACTTATATCTAGTTTTTCTTTTAAAAACTCGTTATTTTGCATTATAGTTTTTTTTAACAATGGGTGAACAGATCTCTTCTGGAGGAGAAATAAAGCTATTTCAGCAAAATGACCATAAAAAAGGGTCAAAAGAGGGTCAAGATGTCAATTAAAGTTTTCGAAACATAGCCTATGTTTTTTCTTGAATTTTTTACGTAGGTATACCAAGTTTGGTGCAGATCGGAAGAAAACTGTGGATTTGCACTAAGTACAAACACATACACACATTGAATTTTATTATATTAGATACCTTCTCTTTGGAGGATGAACAAATTTAGTGTAAATGGAACGAAATAATGAAAATATCATGTAACTTGAAAAAAAAATCATTTCAAAATCTTAATATTATTCCCATACAATACTTTTTTTTCTTCAAAATTACAGTATACTTTTTTTCTCATAAATGTGCTGAAATCAGAAATATAAACTACACAGCTTACGTTCTAATAACAATTATATAATTCCTTAAGCTAGAAAAGAAATTTTTAGAAAACTTATGTTGCCTATTTATCACCAAAACTATTCAATAGCTTGCCTAATCTCCTTTAAAATTTAAAGAATTTTAAAATAATTTATATACTAAATAGTTGAAATTGAGCAATACTTTTAAGTAAATGCTCACAAAAATATAAAGATAATCCGAAGCTCTCCCACTACAGATTCTCACCATCATCTATAATCACTGCTAGAATTATATTTTGGGATTATCCGTACTTATTATCAATCCATACTTGGGATTATCAAAAATTATTTTCTTTCTTTCCCTCTTTTCTTTTTGTTGAAAATCCATTGATTATAATATCCGGCCATCTATAGGGGACATCCATAAATTACGTGAGGTGTTTTTTTCCAAAATCTGGACCCCCCTCCCCAAGTGAGATTTACCTACAACCTTTAAAAATAATTATTCTCCTTCCTCCTCATATATTCCTTTCTCATACTTAAAAAAAGAGAATCGTATAATTTCTAACTTTAAAAGTTGACGTGAGGTTTTAATCGACCTCCCCTCCCCCCTTGGTGAGATTTTTCCAAACCCCTTCCCCCCCTTTATGCCTTTATGACCTCACGTAATTTATGGATGTCCCCATACGAGTCAATTTGACACCTTGGTGACAAATGTATATTTTTATCGTTTTCCCTTATTTTACTTTATATTTTTTATTTTAACCTCAACTTTGTTTATATGTTACGGGCAAAGTGACTAATTGGCTATAATTGAATCGTCAGTTTGAAGAAGGGAATAAGTCCAAAAATCAAGTTTTGAGAAAATCGAAAAAAAGAAATGGAATTTTCATTGTATGGATAGCAGCGATTTCACAACTTCAAGGGGCAGTGGCGGATCTAGAACGTGGGCAAGGGGGGGGCTAACATATAATCAGATTGAAGTTGTTACTTCCCATGCGTTTTTGCCATTTAAAAAAATTTCTTAAATTATGAAGGTAGTTATTAATATTTACTAGTTTAATCAAATATAACTAATTAATTTATTAGTAATTAAATTAATGAATAGTTAAAATTTGTATCAAAATTAATATTAATGGTGTGTCAACCAAACGTTTTACGATGAATGGAGCCAGATGGTAAAAAATTATTAGATTTTTATTGTACCTTTATTCATTCCCTCCTAATCGAAAGGTGAAATAGAAATACATACTAACTACGTCTTTACATGGCCTTAACGCGACTTTTGTTTTGTATAGAGTGTCTGCCATATATTTTTACAAACAATCTTTCTAAATTATATGTTAGGTAACTATCATGCATTTAATTTCAAAGTTTAGCGATTAATATCTAGCCCCCAGCAAAAAGTGGGGTCTGGGGGTCCTCCCCCAGAAGTTTTTTTAAAATTTGACCTGAAAAAGTAGCTTTTTGACTCAATTTTGGTCATTTGGCAACTTCTGAATGACAACCGAAAAGAATGTTTTCTGTTCGAAGAGAAAAATTGGATATGCGTAAATATGGTTATGATAATTTCAAGGGGGGCGGTTTGAACCCCTGACTTACTTTGTTATTTTTTTACTTTACTCTCTACTTTATAATTTCTTAAAATAGATCCATAGAAGTACCGCAAACAAGTTAGCTAAAACTATGTGTTATGAAGCGAGATGGATCATTCCAATTATGAAAACGACCTTAAAGATCCTAGAGAGACCCCCATCGGAACATTTAAAAAGTAAGTTTTGTAAAAACCAGGTGGAAGATGATAAAGATCTTGGAGAGGGGATAAATCTCATTGACCCCTTTAAATTTTGAATCGAATCTATAAAAATGTAAAGGGCTAAAGATTTTGGAGGGGGCTTATGCTCTATAGTGGTTTAAGCTCATTGGAATCTTTATGTTGTGAAAAGCATCTTTATATAAAAAGCGCAGAGGCTAAAAATTTTTGAGGGGTGCTGGTGTTTGGGGTAAAACTCATTAAATTGTGAACGGGCTAATTCTTTGTAAGGGGTCTCAGAGGCCTCTTCAAATTGTGAATTGAATATGCAAAATATAAGTAGAGGTTATAAATCATTAACGTACTGAAGATTTTTAAATTAAAATACATAAAAAATACATTAAAATACATACTAGAAGGCTAAAGCTCATTGGGCCCTTAAAATTGTGAATCAAGTCAATAAAAATGTAGGGAGGCTAAAGATTTTGTAGTTAAAGCTCATTGGAACCTTTTTTTTGAAGCTATGAATTCCATTTTTATAAAAGAGCAGAAAGGGCTAAATCTTATCTATCTTGGAGGGGGCTAAGTCAAGCTCATCAAGTTGTGAACCAAAAGTATAAAAATTTAAGGGAACAAATGCTTTGTAGGGGCTAAAGCTCATTGGCCTCTCTAAATTCTTAATTTAATGTACAAAAACGCAGGTGCTGAAAGTTTTGCAGGGGCTAATATTTCGTAGGGGGCTAAATATGAAATGGGATAATGTTTCTTAGGGGGCTAAAGATCATTGAATACTTTAAATTGCAACACAAATCTACAAACATGCAGGGGGCTAAATGCTTTGCAGGGGCTAAAACTCTCGAACTCCTTAAATTTTAGTGAATTGATTCTATAAAAAAACAAGGAGCAAAAACCCACTTTCCCCTAATATGTGCATTGATTCTACAAAAACGTAGAGGTGCTATAAAATGTCACAAGAAAAATCTTAGAAGGAGCTAATGTTTAGGAGATAAAGAAGGCTCTTTGGACAGTTTAAAATGTAAAAAAACTACAATTTTTAATTTTTGAAAAATTTCCATTTTATCTAGTGTGAACTTAGGTCCTAAGGGGGGGGCTATAGCCCCTATAGCCCCCCCCATAGATCCGCCACTGTCAAGGGGCAATATCTTCCTATAGTATAGGGGTTAGTAATTTCCCCCCTCTTTTCACCCATGTGTAGGGCAAAGCTTGGAGATTGTTTTGAGCACAAAATGTCAATTTGTCATTTTTTGTACTTATTCCCTTCTTCAAACTGACGATTCAATTAATAATGCCCAGAGTGGAGGCGGGTAAAGAGATAAATCTCATTCAAAAATGCAATTGAATTTATCAAATTGCCCTCCTCCACTTCGGGCATTATTAATAATGCCCAATTTATCACATTGCCCGTAACATATACTATACTTATAGTATACAGCAGTGTTTCCCAACGTGGGGCGCACGCCCCACCGGTGGGCAATATCATTTTCTAGGGGGGCAATTTAAAAATTTTCAGCCAAATTGCCCCCCCCCAGATGGGGCCAATCCAGGGGGGAAAATTTAAATAAATACTTTTTAAAAAGAAGTTTATCAAAATCTGATCCTATTATCCTATCTGAGAATGTATGTCTGAAATCTGGACCAGTGTGTATCAAAATCGAGTTGAAACCTGGTTTTTAGAGTATAATTTCCAAACCTTTTCTGGGGGATGATCCAAGATATCTTTGTTTTTAGAACGCTTATATTTGAAACTTTTTTTACATTAGGTTCATCAAAATGCAAATCTTACCTAAAAATTTATATCCAAAATTTCCCAACTAGGGGTACCAAAATAGTTAAAAACCTGCTTGCTAGAGTAAAATTTGCTGGGGGAGGACACCCAGACGCCCCCTTGGTACTTAGCACTTAATTACTCATAACTTGCTTTAATTCTTTAGCATGCATATTCTACCTAAAATTGTTCTGAAAAGCTTCATTAGACTTATTAAATATACATAGGAGGGAGGGGCTAAGAAATAATTTTGGCACCCTCTCAAAATATATTTCTACATATATGCCACTGAGACCGGGGGGCATGGAACATTTAGAAAGGCTTTGGTGGGGCATATACCGAAATAGGTTGGGAAACACTGCTATACAGGGTGTTTCAAAAGTCCGTTTTGCGGCTCTAATTTAGAACCAACGTGTCCTACGGTCACGGAAGTAAAGTCTACTTAGTTAAGTGACCCTGGAAAATCCATTAAGTTGACTTACAGCGCCCCTTGCGGCAAAATAAAAAAATTAATTTAAAAACTAAAGGTAGAGCAAATACCTCAATAAGAGTATTGTTTCCAACGTTATGAAGAACTCACTGAAAAAAATTGCATGAAAATATCGTGAATATTAGTGGAGATATTAGCATTTTTTCAAGCCTCAAAAAAGAAAAAGTTCCTCAATTTGCAAATTTTTCAGTGTTATTGTGTAGTTTCGTGTATTTTTAGTTGAATGACGACATAATTTAATCAAAAAATCAAAAAAAAACTTGCTAATTTGCGAACTCTTCTCGCTATTTTCACATGTTTATAACTCTGCGAATACAGTAGAACCCCGATTATCCGCGGAATTGGGTGGCAAGGGTACCGCGGATAGCGAAAATCGCGGATAACCCGAAAAAAGACTAAAAATGAGGTGAAAACACGAAAAAAATATTTCAGCATAAAAACTATGTTTTATTGTACAAAAAACACACTTAAAAAAGTTTAAAATATGTGCAGTACACAGCAGAAACCTTTGCTCTACATCTAAAATGTCTCTAATCACATCTAAAATTTGCTCTTATCGTTAAAAAAATTGTTTCGTGGCACTCGCGGATAATATCCGCACCGCGGATCATCCGCTCGCGGATAATCGGGGTTCTACTGTATTCTCGATATGTTCATGAAATTTCTTTCAGTGAGTTCTTCACAACGTTGGCAACAACACTCTAACTGAGGTTTTTAATTTTTAGATAATTTTTTTAAAACTTTTTATTTCACCGCTACGGTCGCTGTAAGTCATCTCAATGGATTCTCCAGGGTGACTTACATAGGAGTAGACCTTACTTCCGTGACCCTAGGACACGTTGGTTCCGCAAATAAAAGGAGCGAAACGGACTTTTGAAACAAGTATATATATTACAGTAAAAAATAAAATTATTTGATTTGATTTGAAAGATAATGAATAGTGTTTTTTTTCGAAAATCAACTCGAAAGCAACTGGAATCGATTCTTTGGTATTGATACCGGAATCGATTCTTCCAGAAATATTTAGAACCCTATTATTTGCAGGGGGAGAGCGCCCTCAACCTCCACTACGCGGCAGACAAATACGATGTCCCCTACCTCAACCTCAACCACGCCTCCGTTTCAAACGTGTGCAACATCTGATGAAGCACGTGACATCCATGCCAACAGTATAGTGCCTGGTAGGTTCCCTGTAATGAATCTTCCAGAGTGGCAGAGGCTATAGCCTACCGCGGCAAATCTTCGTTGTATCCTGGCATATGCGGTGAACAGCTTCCCCAGCGACCCTCTGCTGTTTATGGCCCCCTCTCCTCTCCTTCCAGAAATTGGTTGCAAGACTCAAAATATGATTACAGTTTTTGAGGAGATCTAGGAAACTGAACTATTCCAATGCTTTTTTTTCTACGCAACCCCTTGTGTCCTTTGTGGAGAATTTTCGTAAGGGGCCGTTCAAATATTACGTAAGCACCTAAGGGGGGAGGGGGTTTGCTCTTTTCTGATTTTTCTTTCCCGAAAAGGTAGGGGGAGGGGGGATATGAGTAATGCTTACGTAAGATACTGCATTTTCGAAAATATCTTGTTTCTTGCATAAATAATTTCAAAACTCAACCAAAAATAAATGTAACAAAAAAAATGAATAAGGAAATCTTACGCAAGCACTTTTTCTGGGGATGGACGATGGACCCCCCAAACATTTTGAAATTTTAACCCCGAAAAGTAGTGTTTCGACTCATTTTTGAACCCTTAAGTTATACCCAAAAAGGACAGCTCCTTGTATAAGTCACCTAATTTTCAAAGAGAAAAAACAGTACTTACCAAAAGGGATGTCAAAATTTCGGGGGGGGGGGGGTCCGGCAGTTTCTTGCGTAATTATGGTGGGGGGGGGGCTTGAGGTTTGCTTATCTTTGCTGACAGAGGGGAGGGGGGGTTAAAATGACCAAAAAAGTGCCTACGTAATATTTGAACGGCCCCTAGCCGGCAAATTATCGACTGCTGAATATTTTTTCCGCAAAAAAAGTGTGTGTTTGTGTGATAAATAATAATAAAACACTAGAAAAACGGAGAACGCTCTTTTCAGAAAAGCATATCTGGTTTGGATATACGAAAAATCCTGTGAAAGCGAAAATCGGTCAGCAAAAACCGTTCAATAAAAAACAAAGTAAAAGCTATGTAAAGCTAAAAAAAAGCTAACAAAGTAAAAGCATAAATGTAAAAGCTATGAGTTTTTTTTGTTTTTTGAACAGTTTTTGCATTGACCGGATTTTTCGCGACATCTATGGTGGATTTACAAGAAACCCCTCTTTGTAACCCAAAGGGTCTCAAAATGAGCTAAATGACTTTAAGAGGCTATTTACAAATTAATTTTTAGGGGGAGAACCCCCACTCCTTCTCAAATTTTGATACCTGTTATACAGTGTTTTTCCCTTGATTGTGTCGACTTTTTCAATTAATTTACAATTGCAGTTGAAAATGAAGAAACGGGAGAGAATTTTGGAATTACAAATACGTTAAATGTCTAGTTTATAATTATTAAACATACAGGGGGTCCATAAAATAAGTAACCCGGTTAAAGGGCCCACTAGAAGCCAAACCGTTCATCGGAATTGAATGAAACTTTGGTGGAAGACGTTTTGAGGGATGGGGACGAAAATGGTATTGGGTGGGGCAGTTAAACTTTATCAGTTACGGTTGAAATTTTTTTTGAAAATTCACAATGTTACTCCCCTTTTTTATTCGCGCTATATGATTCCAAATGTGAAAAACCACATCTGGGACAGGGCTCACACGCCTGCGCCATTTGCGCCAAACTGCGCCAAAACCAAATTTTGATACATACTGATACAAATTGCCTATTTTACCAGCTCCTGCGCCAAAACTGCGCCATTTCCAGAGACTACTACTACGGGTTCTCCGTAGTTTCTACGGATGCTGTCGTTAAACTACGGACTACGGATAACATCGAAAAAGCTACGGAAAATCGGAAATCTATCATAAAAAGCACTTAGAAGCGGTTTTTTCCCAATTATGCTCTATTTTTAGGATATTTTTTCTTGGACGGCCAGCGGGCGCCAAGTTGAAGTTTGCTTCTTGCGTTGTTAGTGCGATGTGGAAAAAACAACTTTATAGTGGTTAGAAGCCGTCGTTCGGTGTTTAGGATCGCATTCTGCTGAAAAGTCGAAAAATAGCGATTTTTCGAGCAAGTACCGTTTTTCCATCACGTACTAGTTGAAGATGGCTTCTTTTCACATAGCTGACAAGTTTTTCGGATTGCCCGTAAAATTTACGGATTTGCACCAAAATTTACGGTTTTACGGATCGACCAGAAATTTTTACGGAATTTACGTTTTTTTGCACTTTTCCTTCCGGAAAACGTAAACAAATCTTGTTGCGCCAAATTAAAGTCTTGTCTGCCTTTTCTAGGCGTATGGAAACGGGTAAATCGCGGAAAAAGCCGCAATTTTTCGCGGAAGTTTCGTTTTGTGCGCCGCGTGTTCCGTTCCTTCCGCCAGTGGCGTAGCCAGGATTTTCCTATGGGGGGGGGTCCAGTGCGAAAAATTTACCATTGGATATCAAAAAGTTTCTACAATTAGTGAAATAAAGTTATAATTTCCACATTACTTTTAATTTTTTCTTCAAAAAACAGATTAAGAGTATTCAGTAGCTCCATATTAAAGAGGGGGTTTGGGGGTCCACCCCCAGAAAATTTTTGGAAATTTGAATTTTAAAGGAGTTTTTTTACTTCATTTATGAGGTAATAACCGAGGAACACCGCTCCTTGTAAGCTAGATAATTTTTAAAGGAAAAAATAGAAAATCGGACGTTTCTGAGGCAGTAGTTGATCCAGGGTTCGGTTTTGGGGGGGCTAAGAATTTTGAAAATCAAATTGAATCTTCTCAACGAATATAATATTAAAAATGTTGAAAATAATCGTGTTCGAATTACCTTAGGGGGGGTTTGGGGGACCTCCCCCAGAAAATTTTTGGAAATTCAAGTCTAAAAAGCAGGTTTTCAACTCGTTTTGGTACACCTAATCCGAAGTTCGAACATTATATTTTCAGGAATTTATTATTTGCTAGGAGTTTTGTATTTTGACGAACTCATCATAAAAAAAAAGTTGTTTATAATAAAGTCCCAAGGGGGGTCAGGGGGTACTCCCCCAAAATATGTTTGGAAATTTGACCCTAAAACATGGTTTGGTTTACTCTTTTAGTATAGTATTACTCTTTTGTTATAGACACTCCGGGGGTTCCCCCGGAAAATTTTGGATTTTAACATGCAAAATAGGTGGTTTTTAGACACTCTTAAGGGACATAGACGCCCTCTTTTGAGTAGGCACTGGAATATTTAACGCCTAAAAAAGGGTTCAAAAATTTTGGGTCGGGCCCATGGGGGGGGTCCGGACCCGGGGACCCCCCCCCTTCGCTACGCCCCTGCCTTCCGCGACTATTTTCGACGGCCGCGGACGCCAAGTTGAAGTCGGCTTCATCTCGTATCAATATTAGAATGCAGGAAAAACTACTTTAACGTGGTCAAAGCCAACATGTCCGATGGCTAGAATCACGATCTTGTGAGGCCGAAAAATAGCGATTTTTCGTGAAAGTTCGTTTTATCCGCGATTGCTTCCTACCGGCGCCTAATTGAAGTTGGCTTCCTTTCACTATTGTATTTACATTGTAGAAAAAACAACTTTACTATGGTCAGAACTAATTACTTAGGAGGTGAATTATTACTAGACCTAATAACCTCAAGTAAATAAAAATTGATAAGGTGTAAAAATTGGATAAGAGCTGATGAATTAATAGAGGTATAAGTTAAGTATTTATGAATTAAATCTATACGCACATTATTTGTCGTAATCAAAATCATGGTTTTCATGTCGTACGAAAAGTTTTACTGATGCAAGTTTTAAATGTAATGAAGGGGAAACTTTTGTAATTTTAAATTACAAAAGCTTCCCTGCAATCAAATAGCTACAAAAGACATTTTTTATGCTACAAAACTTGGTTTTACCTGCTACAAAAGGCATTTTTTGTGATACAAAACATGTTTTTACCTGATACAAAAGACATTTTTTGTGATACAAAACTTGGTGTTACCTGATACAAAAGATATTTTTTGTGATACAAAACTTGGTTTTACCTGATACAAAAATTGATACAAATATTTTAAAGTGAGTGTGAGCCCTGATCTGGGATCACATAGCGCGAATAAAAAAGGGCGGTTTGAGTGAGATTTTCAAAATTTTTCACTTTAACCGTAACTGATAAAGTTTAACCGCCCCACCCAATACCAGTCTCGTCCCCATCCCTCAAAAAGTCTTCCACAAAAATTTCATTCAATTACGATGAACGGTTTGGCTTCTAGAGTGGACCTTAACCCTCCTCGCCACCAGAACATCAAAAATGTGAATAAACTTTTTTTCTTCTTCTCAATACATCCGAAATTCCCCTATAATTTGTCTGTACATTTTTTTCTTGTATGCACTCCTTCCTAGTTATTTTTATGATGAGCCTCACATGAGCCATATGAGGCCATATCTTTTTCATTTTAACAGAAAATACTTATTTTAGAGCTTATTAAAAGACATGGTCATAATATTAGAAGGTTACGAAATAAGAAAATATCTACCAACCTATAAAAAATGTTCTACAGAAGCTAGTATCTAGCTAGTATTTTCTCTTCAGAAGCATCACAGCTTAAAATGTACACATTGGGGTATAAATCATCTTGCTGCCATTTAGTAACGAATTCAGAAACCATGTAGAAGTCTCATATGTGATCTACATGAATCAGTGAAGTCACTGATGAAAAGAAAATAAATTTTGAGAAAGAAACGAAAATTGAGCTCATAAGTAGGAGCCTCGTGGCGAGAGGGTTAAATCGGGTTAATTATTTTATGGACACTCTGTATATTTTTCATTATTTGTGATATTTTTGTGTTTTCAAAAAAAAAAAATTTTTGTACTATTATTAAAAGTGTCCCAAGGTGGGCCACTGGTGGGGGACCTTGGGACATTGAAATAGAAAATTACAAAATAACAATTTACAACTACAAGAACACAAAAGAAAAAAGATAAAAAAAGAAATATATATACATATTGTTTACTAAGGGGCCACAAGGGCAATTCCAAGTTAAAAAGAGGTTTTTTAAATATATTTATTATGAATTCCCTGAAAGAGATATTTGGTTGGGAATTGTTTTATTAGATGCGCAAAGGATCATATTTATTATATTAGCTGTGTTTGAATAAGTACCATTGTATAAAAAAATGGAAAAATAATTTAATAAAATCTGTCCTAAGTTGCCCTACTCTCCCCTATTGTTTAACAAGTCTGGGTTTAAACAAAAACCATGAATTATAAAACACTAGGTGTTCTAACGAGTTATACTAGGTACAATATTGAAATTAAAGGATTCATAGGTATTCGTGTTTTTTGAGAATTTTTATTAATAATAGTTAATAACAGACGTGCCGGATATTAAAAAAACATTTTGATTAAATTATTGATATAAGTTAGAGTTAATAAATGTTCAAACTTTTAAAAGTTATTCATGGATATGACTTGTGATGCATTTTTGGGATGTTTTGTGGTTGACGTTTCTTCTGCTAATTGTTTTTAATTTTATAAATTCAAGTTTAGTGATCCGGGTTTTGTAAGAATTGCGAAGCAATCGGAAAGTCTTCCTGCATAAGAAGTTTACAGGGGTACGTGAGGGATAGGGTACAGGGGGCGTAGCTCCCTAGTATTAAAAGTTAATACATAAATCAATCACTTGTTTGCATACTTGACATTTTGAGTAACAAAATCAAATTTTTAAAATATTATGGCGTACATCTTAAAAAAATTGCTTTGAAACGTTAAATACTCAATTAAAAGTTTTTGTATGAAATATCGCATCAAAAGAAAATAACTTTTCATGGATTAAATGACAATAATACTTGAACATACATAAATTGACATACTTAAGATTAATAAACTAATACATCTTTAGGTAATAGCATAATGTATATAATAGTATATAATAGCATAAGGTATATCATAGCATAATGTATGTATCTTTATGCGTATATATACAGTAAAATCCCGTTACAACGAACTTCAAGGGACCATAAAATTTTTTCGTTATAACGGATATTTCGTTGTAACGGAATTTCGAAAATTGAACAAAAGAAACAATTAGATTAAGAAATTAACAAAACCAACCATGAAAAACCGGCTTTTCAAGTACGTGGATGCTATGATCATCTAAAATATGAAAAAAATCACCTACCTCTTGAGAAACAATCACCTTTAAACAACAGATTACGAAGAAATAAAATTTTATTTTAGAAAATCTAGCATTATTTTGTGAAGTGATAAATGTCTCCAAATCTGAAATTGAAGTTTTCTTTTTTTGTGGCTTTCCAAATTTCTTCCAACTCTGATTGCTGAGTGTCGTTTGGATTCGCTTCTTCTAAAACGGCATCCTATGGATCTGAATCACCGTCTACAGAAAGGGTTGCATGTTTCCAACAGTTGTGGATTGACTGACATCCCAAGATCCGCATATCCATTCAATAGCTTCCTTAATGTTGCATTTTCTTTCCACGTTTTTCTCCAAATCGCATAAAATTTCTTTCGACCCGGGGAGCAGTAAATTACAGCAGCTGCTTCGGGATATCGGTCGGAAATAGTAGTTAAAAGAAACGCGAAATAAAAAAAATGGAAGGTCTGAGTAGTTCGTTGTAACGAGATTTTCCTAATTTGATAATTTCGTTATATCGAGATTCATTTAACATTGTTTTAATAGGTTTTTGGTTGGGACTTCTGTAAATTTCGTTATAACGGGATTTTTCGTTGTAACGGAATTCGTTGTAACGGGATTTTACTGTATATATATTTATTTTGTAATGATTTATAGCAAAATATTTAATTTAAAATGATAGGTTTAATAATCATAAGAAAATATTGTTCCTAATTAAAATTGTGTTAATATTATTAAATTCTCAAAAACTGGCCATAAAAAGGATGAAACTTACAAAGCGTCACTCACTCCCTCTTACTTTTTTGTTCTTAGCAAATTGAGTGAGAGTTTCCAGAGCCAGCAAAGGTTCACTCCTCATGAAACTTCCCCACTGTTCAGAAGCCAAAACATCGTTGTAATTCTTTAGGATCAAAGTGTGGGACACCGATGTAAGTTGGTCGTCCTGATGTTTGTGGGCAAGGGACAGAATGTCGCAAACGTTCGAAATGGACACGTTGGCACACAAGAACTTGGAACATTTCTCCTTGAGGGAGTGGACCTGGTACTTGTCTGCAGCGTAATAGAGGTTGATGGCGCTGTCACACTGCAGTTCCTCTTCTACAGCCCCTGTGTAGAGGTAGGTCAGGAATCGGGATAGGGTGGAGGGGTCAAGGTCCCCAATGACCACCTCACCGGACGCTGATTCCTTCATGTCTGTCGATAGCATGGTCTTGAAGACGGGGGACCTGGCACTCAGAATGTTCTTGTGGACCGGGAATGTGACATTGTCGCACTTGAGGGTGATGTCTGAAAAGTCCTGGTCCTGGTAGAGACACATCAGGTCAGTTTTAAGAACATCGGCTGTTTGATGGAAGCAGATACTTTCAGAGCACTCGGTTCTGTAGGATTTAGTAGGTACGACTTCAAATGCCTCAGTTGGTATCCAAGAATGACAAGAAAGGTATTTGTGGCCGTTGCTGGGAATGATTTTAAAATCTATAACCACCGAATATCCTTTCTGGGAGGCCTCTTCCTTCGTTTCAGAATTTAATATCATCCAATCCTCTTTTTCTCGAAACACGTGCTCGTTTTGCTCGCTTCTCAGCACTGAACCATCGCTATTCAACAAAGACGTCAGAGTTCGGACGGCAAATTTATTCTCGACAGTTTCTACACCAAGTCTGATTTCTATCGAATCAGCCGCTGTCTTCGAGTCTTTAGTTTCGAAATTCAACCTTATCATTTTGCCGTCATTCAATGGATATTCCATTAAAAAATCTCTGTTGTCACTCCCTTTTAATTGTTTCAAGTGAATTTTCACAGTGGTTTTAAAGGTCTCGACCATAGAGTTCATATTGTGCGTACCACATTTCTCGGTTTCTCCTTCTGGATGTCTAAAGCGGAACCGCAGAGTGAGTTGGTCCTTGTGAAGTGACTCGTTCTTTTTTATGTGTTCGACGATATCCCGGAACTTGGGTCCAGGGGGAAATTCCAGAACACCTCCTCTGAGTTCTTCGCAATCCAATTCTCGCCTGCAGAGAAGGGACCCGTCGGAAGCGATGAAAGACGCGTCACCTTTCCCTTTTGAGGGTGTGTCGTCTCCCTTCATCCGCACCACCAGTTGCTCCTCGCGGCCACTGAGACCTCTGGGGTACAGTTCGAATTTGATTCCACCAACTGTAGAAAACGTGGACTCCTCTGTCGTCATCGCTGGGTCGTGGATGTCGCCGCTCCAGCAGCTGAAGTTGTCGATTGTCCAATTCACGATCAATGCAAAGCAATCGTCAGTAGTGTCCTCCATTGCTGACAGCAACTTGTGTGAAACGGTCGCAGGGGAGACGAAAACCACCTTGACGACCGACGCGACGATAAAAACGTGTTATAAAGAGAAGGGGGATTCTCCTGTCTCAAAAAAGTCGAAATCAAGAGAACTGCAGCGTCCTTCGCAGAGCAGGGAGCATTTTCACACATCCCAACGGTTTGGTCCTGACGAGGTTAGTGCGCATGCGTGTGGACTTATTTTAGCTGTTTTTTTTTAGAAATTTTAATAAAACAATAAATCGGGGATAGAACCCACGACCTACCGCATGCTAAGCACGCACTCTACCACTGCACCAGCGGGAATTCATTAATGATAGAAATTATCCGAAGAAGATCCTTTTTTTCTCCCCGAGCATGCGCACTAAGCTCGTCAGGACCAAACCGTTGGGATGTGCGAATATGCGAGCAGGGAGAATCGGTGAATGAGCGAACTACGCCGTGGTGCGGTCGTTGCGAAATAGTGTTATGACATATAAAGCGATAGACTTTGCCTGTGTGACGAGTGCCTCTCGAGCCGTGACCTTCTCGAGCGAGTCATATCAGGCGATACGTGACGTCAGGCGTATTCGTCAGTCAGACGCCACGCGTTGCGATTTTCAATTCTTCGCTTCAACTTTTGATGACGCATAATAAGAACTTACTAGCTGAAGCCGCAACCCGATGTGTTGCACCGAGTAGGGATTATATCCCGGGATCCCGTAGAATTTTAAGGCCGGGACACGTCCCGGGATTTCTCAGTCCGTCCCGGGATCCCCTCAAAATTTTAAATTTCTTTACCGCTACTACAAACGCTTAAAAATCGCTCCTGATAGCATGAACAAATATTTCCTTTCTTTGGAAGTAACTTATAAATTAGTGGAAGTAAGGTGGTTTAGGTCAATCATCTGCTGAATTAAGTTATCTCCCACTCCTAGAACTTTACAACTAAAAGCAATAAACAAGGAACTTGCTGATTTGTAGAATACATACATGCTCGCATGTTTTCATAAATGGTGAAACTTGGTTTTACTCATCAATGATTTTTGTTCTTTAGTATGTTAGTGATAAGAGATACGAATCGTAATAACTCCTGGCACGAGGCCATTTTCAGACACATAGCATTGGTCTAAATTCTAATCAAACAGATGGCATGAACAAATATTTCCATTACTTAGAAGATAGTACTTTTAACTTAGTGGAAGAGAGGTGGTTTAAGTCAATCCTCTGTTGAATTAAATAATCTACTCCTAGAACTTGACAGCTAAAAAGCAATGAACAAGGAACTTAAGGCTGTGGGGAGCCTAGTGGTTAAGGCATCGGCCTTGGGATCGGAGGGTCCCGGGTTCGATTCCCGACACCGCTGAAGACCCATCGAGTATATGCGGAGTACGTGCTCGTTAAATCTGTGGGTCCGAAAGTCCTGAGGTTGGTCATGGCGCAGTTTACCTTGGGTCCAGGTGTCTGGAGACTATTTCCCTCCCCTTCAGATACATGGCAAAATTGTGGAGGTGGCGATAGATAGTGGCAGCATCTATCATCTCATGAGGCAGACGTCGGACTCCTGCCATTTATGGGCCTCACTTTTTCAGGAGCCGCACCCCCTTTGCCTTGAATCCTTGTGGAGCTTGGGTATTCCAAGTGGCACACGACAACAACAACAACAACAACAGGAACTTAACGATTTGTATATTACATACACTGCTCGCATGTTGGCATAAATGGTGAAACTGGGTTACTCATCAACGATTTTTACTCATTAGTATGTTAGTGATAAGAGATACAAATATATAGATATGTTAGAAACTCATAATCTTTATTTTTGTGATTAATAATTATTTAGGAGGATAGTTTGAACCTTATTTTCGAATGAATACAGTACTGGTGATCTCAATAGTAAGTCGTCCGCTTTTAAAGAGATTATACGTTTTGAAGATCGGGCTGAGAATATTCTGATTTTGTATTATCGGGCAGAAAAAGCTATTACACTTGCATTGGAGCACTTCATAAAGAAGCAAAATGCAAAAAGTGTTCTTTGATAATTAAGTGTAAAGGAGGCTTACACGAGTGGTTTGCTCCGATATTTAAAAAACATACATTCTATTGAGAAGCCGATCCTTACAATACATATCTATAAGGGAATACAAAAGCATTTTTAGGGTAAGTACACTTTTAACTTTAGTATTTAAAAAAATTAAAATATTAAGTTCGTGTCATTTCATAAGGTTTTATGTTATATATGCGTGTACAATTATAATGAGTGAACATAAAATTGCCAAAAAAATATTTAAAATCATTTAAGAAATTTTAAAGCCTAAAACTGAAAAATTGTGGCATTAAATATTAATAAATTCTCCCCATAATTTTTTTCTAATTTAATCTTTATGCAAGCTTTGATTTTACAGACTTAAAATATATTTTTTTCTTAATTAAATTTTCGGGATTTCCCGGGATCCCGGGATGATGTCGACTTTTATCCCGAAATCCCGGGATGACCAAAATGCCCAAAAACGACAATCCCTACTCTTGAAAGTTTGACGCCTATTCATGATTTTTTTTCTTTGGTGTACAAGGAGTAAAATGCAGTAAAGGCGCCAAATGGCATAAATGAACTGGCCGCGTTTTCTCTATAGCAATTTAAATTGGCCAATCAAAAATTACAGCATGAATAAAAACTAATTAAAAATAAAATAAAAAAGCACATGAAACAACACAAAATTACAACAATAAACTACAAGCAAGCCAACAGTCACATTTCGGACCCCCCAGCCCAAGGTCGTAACTGATTTGTGGAGAAATTACTGTGTCCGATAAGTCCATCTATTCTCGATGTATTCAGCGATAAAGCAGATGACACAATGGATTTTGAATCAGGGGCAGTTTTAAAAAAGTCATTTTTACGCTCCTCTTTTTAATTTTTCACAAAATGTTTGACATAGTAATATTAAAATGGGCATTTTAAAGAAAGACATAACATAAAAAAATTATGTAATTAATTACGTAAAAATAACTAACAGGTACTACGTCCAAAAGAAAGCAGGGATTCCCCAAAAAAAGATATTTCGAACGAGGATGCCAAAGAATGTCATTAATGTTCTATTATAATGATAGGGTTCGAACTACAAAAGAGCAAATTTAAGTATATTAATCTACACATCAAGAAGAAATATTAAAGTTATATCTACACATACAAAAAATACACAAAAAGAAAAATTTAAGTAAACAATAATAAGTTTAAAAATATGATGACTTTAAATGGCAATATCGGTTGAATGAGTAAAAACTGTTTCTTTAAAGATCTAATACAAAAAACCCCACAGATAACAAAAACCGTACGACGAAATATTACATTGTTTATAAATAAAATACACTGTCGCAGCCGTACATAAAAATGTATAACAATACAGACTCGACAAAACGACAAACAATTAAGATATTCCTCCCCCCATCATTATCTGTTCGAGAACTTTTTTTGTATTCCGGAAACACAATTTAAATTCATAGAGAGAATACACAACCTTGCTGCCATTTCCTCAAAACACAATAATAGAGAGGAGAAAATTCAACAGACTGTGTTGAAAAGAAAAAAACTCATCATTGTTATTATTTTCTCTCCTCTCTCTACTACAACTCAACTCGATTGCGGTGAAAAAGAGTGAAGAAAAATAAATGTTCCGCATCAGAATAAATAAAATGAAATCTCGGGAAACACGAAAGAAGCATTAATAATACGCTGCTCGTCTCTCTGATGTATAGTTAAAGAGAAAATATATTCAATGATTTCTTTTTTGCGTGTGAGCGAACTCAGATAATTCTGGCTACAACAGGCATAACATAATAAACGATGTGATGCTTATATTCAGTAACTTGTGCAGGGATGAACAGCTTGTATATAGGAGTAGTTAAGTGTGACAGTGGCGTAAGTGACCGACCATAAATGATGTCAATTCTTTTTTTTTGCCCACTCCCCTCTATTATGTCACAAACTGTCACGCTTATCTATACCCCTATGATGTCAAATGTAACGTTCTTAAACCAACAACATGACTAAAACACAGTTTGAAATTGCTCGGAACAAACTTTTTTTCATTTCAGCTCAATAACCCCACCTTATAGTTTCATTTCTATCATTTGGTATAGTAAAATAGTTTAAAGTTTGTTTATTAAATGTTGCAACACTTTTTTTACCATTTTATATCCCCTCTCTTCTACCTTCTACGTCACAAATTGATATCCTCCCCCTTATGGCACACATAGACTTTGGAATACTGCTAGACGGAGAAATCAAAGGTATCCATTTGATCTATTTACAATTCGGTCGTCCAAGACAAAGTTGATCGTCTTGAGGGCTTCAGCAAATTTCCCTCAAGTTTATTTTTTTTTAAGTTAAATTTTATTTTCCCTCAACATTATTTTTTGAGAGCGTGCTTAAAGGTGATGAGACTTTTGACAACCCTCAGTTTTATATTCCTTTGGTGAAGAGAAAACCCTTCTCGGACAACTTGTGGTCAACCTACAACCAAAAGAACCCCCTCCTCTTAGGGAGGTCAGGAAGCCCCCCCATTGTTCTTTTATCTCCCCCTACTCCCTGAAGTGAGGCTGATCTGGCCGTTGTAAAAGTCTAGTACCAGTCCGTTTTTAGGGCCTAACTTTTTTCTAATGGGCGGGTATTACTGGACATTATCCTTTACCACTGAACTGCCCTGAGAAGTACCTACTTAGCGTTACCCAGCGAGCACCTGTGGATCGAAGCCACGGAGGTAAGGTACTGTTACCCGCGCCACACACCATTCACTCGCACAACCCCTTTTTACAGGGGGGACACATTCATTCGTCACACAAGGACAGAAACTAACATCCCTGCCGAACGGGGATTCAAACCCCAGACGTACGGCTTCACAGTCAGATACTCTAACCACTAGGCCAGTACGTCTGCAACTTACGGCCAGTACGTCGGCCTAACTAAACTTTTTCAATTGTAGAAAAGCCTTCCTTCGGGCAGTATGGGAGATAACAGAATCCCCTAACTTATTGTGTGGTTAGGGGGTTTCCCCTATAACCCCAATCAGAGGATAGGAATTCTTTTGTTCGCTAATTGACCCCACCAAGTAAGTGGGGCCATCAAACTGGCCATCGTAAAAGTTTAATCGAGCCCTACCTAAGGGTGCATCTAAAGTTTTATTACCCGGACGATTATCAACAGCGAAAAATTTATGATACCCTCAGAGGAGAGGAACCTCTAAAAGGAAGGGGGTATTATCAATGCTCCTAATCTCCCCCGAATTGATAATCTCATCCTTCCTTTTGTGTGGTTAGCGAACAATTAGCGAACAAAAGAGGTTCCCCTCCTCTGAGGTATCATAAATTTTTTGCTGTTGACAATCGTCGGGGTAATAAAACCTTAGATGCACCCTTAGATTTCAATACCAAAAATATCTCAACAGAAATAAAAGCGGCGCCAAGGGCGCCAATATATCCACCTACCTCCTCTGACGTGCACCTCCCGTCCGAGGACGCTCCCGACGCCGTTGGCGGCGACGCACTGGTAGACGGCGTCGTGCACCTCCTGTCGGTAGTCCAGTCGGCCGAAAGGAGGAAAGAGCAGAGATCCGTCGGGGCGGGGGTGGCGCAGGTTGGGCAGGTCGCGCGCCACCTCCCCTCCTCCCCCTACAAGGCGCCAGTTGACGCGAGGCGCAGGGGCGCCTTCGGCGGCGCAGCGCAGCTCCGCGCCGCTGCTGTTGCTGAACTCGACGCGCGGCGGCGGCTCCGCGCGCAGCACGGGCCCGCGGCTCTCCTTCCCGTTGCTCCGCGAGCACCGACCACCTGTGAAAGAGAGATAGAATTAGTTTTGATGGAAAGGAGTATTTCAACATTATCGCTGGTTAGCGGATAATGAGTGTAAACTCACAACTCTCAAACGTCGCCTCCAGCCATGGACCGGTTTCGTCCTTGTTAGGACTCATCAGTACGGCATAAGAAGGCAACGCAAGCGGAGGGCAAGTACTAGTCTAGCCGACTATACAGGGTGTTTCAAAATTGCGTTGCACGGCTTTTATTCAGAACCAACGCTTCCTAGGGTCATGGAAGTAAGGTCTACCCAGGTAAGTGAGCCTGGAGAATCCATTGAGATGACTTACAGTGCCCCTAGTGACGAAATTAAAAAGTTAAAAAAATAATCTAAAAACTAAAGGAGATAGAGCAAAAACCTCAGTGAAAGTATTGTTCCCAACGTCATGAAGAACTCACTGATAAAAATTTGATCAAAATATCTTGAATATTCACGGAGATATAAGCATGTGAAAATAGCACTTTTTCTGGGGTCAAAAAAGAAAAAGTTCACATATGTGCAAAATTTTCAGTGTTATTGCGTAGTTTTGTGTTTTTTTAGTTGAATGAACACAAAATTTAATCAAAAAATCAAAAAAATTTGCAAATATACGACCCCTGAAAAAGTGCTATTTTCACATGCTAATATCTCGGCGAATATTCAAGATATTTTCATGATTTTTTTTTTCAGTGAGTTTTTCATGATGTTGGCAACAATACTCTCACTGAGGTTTTTGCTCTATCTCAAGTTTTTAAATTAATTTTTTTAACTTTTTAATTTCGCCACTAGGGGCGCTGTAAGTCATCTCAATGGATTCTCCAGGCTCACTTACCTAGGGGTAGACCTTACTTCCATGACCCTAGGAGGCGTTGGTTCCGAATAAAAGCCGTGCAACGCAATTTTGAAACACCCTGTATACTTGCCCTCCGCTCTTTTCAGTGGGAAGAAACCTTTTCCCACTTTTTCTGTTAAATATTACCGTTAAATTGTTATTTAAACCGTACCCAAATTTAGCTAAATAATTTTTCTCGTCAATTTTAAAAATGAACTGCAGTACAAAAACATAGCCACACTTCAAAAAAGAATGTCTACATACTGGGATATTAGACATAAATTAATTGGATGAGATTGCAGGGTTGCTATTGCACAAAAATGACGCTTAAAACGCAAAAATTAAGAAAGAAAAAAGTGGAAAATCGAAAATTTTTAATACACAAAAATGGGACGTTGTGGAACTTTTTTACTTGCAGATATTTGAATAACTATCTGAATAAGTAACAAAAATAGTAATTTGGTCGTTGTTAGGAAACCATCTGTCGACTAGTGTTGAAGCTTTCCGTCGATTCAAGATTTAAACGCTATTCTTTCGCCGGCGAGAGTTTCCACATTTGCGAGTTCCTATGAAAATCTCATTTTTTATGGCATGGCAGACCAGCATGTTAAGTTTGGAACCTATATTTTGAGGAGACAGCCTGAATAACAAGTGGCTAAGTTATAACCAAACTTTCCCCTAACTCCCTTCCTAAAACTACCTCAATCTGATTAACTCCTAACCACCGAAAGAAGCTAAGTTATTAATCCCACACCCCCCCCCCCAAAAAAAGAGAAGAAAAACACCGATCGGTCAAACTTCACCTACTAATCCATATAAAACGTATCTCGGGGCTACTACGTCATATACGATGTTTTTTCTCCTAGTAGTGACGTATCTCCTGACAGTTCCGGGGCACAAATCTGATAAAATATTGTTCCCGTGACGGCTTACTTCTTTCGGGGCAGCAGAAATTAGTAGGACGTCTCACGTGAGCCCGTTTAATGTATAGAAATGCATTAGACAGGTGCTACAGAAATATGCCATGGATGTATTTCGCAACAATGGAGTTACTGTTAAGTAGGTATTTTTTTCCCTAACAATGCAATGAGGAAGTTGCATGATTTTTTTTTATTTTTTAATCGATTCCTCTTGCAAAAATAAGCAACTACTCAAAATTTGAGGCCGATCGAGAAATTTTTTGATTGCCAAAAAAATTAACAAAAATCCCCTTTTTAAAAGCGCGCGAAAACGCCAAGAGTTTGGATGTGACGTCATCTTATACTAAACATTGTTGTAAAGCAGGGGTTCTCAAACTTTTTATGTCGCGGAGCCCTTTTCAAGAGACAAATTATTCGCGGAGCCCTTTTCCGAAATAAATTTTTCAAGGTATAAAAACAAATTACATAAAGCCCATTGCTTCTAGAAATAAAAGCATAATAGAAATTTATTTCGGGAGGGGTCCAAAATTATTCCTCAGCCCCTCCCATGCATATTTAACAGTTTAACGTAGCTTTTAAAAACATTTTTAGGTATAATTTGCATCTAAGATAATTTATTTGTAAGAAAATAAGAAAAATTGTGACGAATTAAGATCCAAGTACAATAGAAGGGTCTGGGGGTCCTTCCTCCCCAGAAGATTTTGTGAAATAAGATCCTTAAAAACAGTTGTTTAACTCGATTTAGGTACATCATTGTCCAAATTTTGAACATTCATTTTTAGGTAGGATTTTAATTTTAACGAACTTACTATAAAAATTGACAATAATAAAGTTTCAAGTACAATGAGGGTTTTGGGGGTCCTCCCCCAAAAGAATTTCGGAAATTTGACCCTAAATAACATGGTCTTAACTTGTTTTGTTATACGCAGTCCTATTTTCCGGGGGAGAGGCAGGGCCCCCTCGCCCCTTTGATATACATCACGGGATATATGGAATATTTTGTTTACCGATTATATTTTATCATTGGATACAATGTTGTAAATCTTTATTTTAAATTTCTGAATATTAAAGCTATCACTTTTTAATCATTATGCCGGAGATGCATGAACAAAGGATTCATACGGAAATCTATACATCTGTAAATTTTGTTTTCCTAAAAGTTACGTCTTTTGAAATCGAGAGCTGTTTTGGGGGGCTGTTAGACCATACGTCAGAGGAACATATCGAAATTTATTTACACATGGGCCATAAATCATTCCTTATAACCTCCCATGCCTAGGATCAATGTTAGCTTTTTATACATTTTTGGCAGAATTTGCATCTTAAAGAACTTAAGAAGCATTTTGTGTAATTAAGTTCCAAATGCTATAAAGGGGGTGTTGGAAATTTGATTCTACTAAAAACAGGTTTTCCCTTAATTTTGGTGAACTTTATAAAAAAGGTGCTGAGTTATCAATTTGAGAGTTGGGGGAAGGGGGTTCCTTGGTGTGCTACTATTCGGAGCGGCCGTTTCAACGGCAGGAATAAAATGAAAGTAAATAGAACTCTAATAATTCTTCTAAAAACTAGAAGAAGAAAAATTTGGTGCCGAAACGGGAACGGCGCCCAAACGGTCAGCGCAAAACCGTCCCATCCTGGAGGTTCCTCCCCCAGAAAAGTTTTAGAAATTTGACCCTAAAAACATGGTTTTAACTTGTTTTGGTAAACCAAAAAAGACCTGAATAAGGCAAAAATCAGCAGACCTTACCGACACCTTACAGAAAGTTATTTATAACATTTCAGAGAAAAGCAAATTAGAAATTATCAAAAAATGTATTTATTTCAAATTTCTTCGCGGAGCCCCTGGAAATGCTTGGCGGAGCCCTAAGGGCTCCGCGGAGCACAGTTTGAGAACCTCTGTTGTAAAGCAATGGAGTTGATGGTATTATTGTTGACGTCATCTTATAGTTTAAACAATAAACGTTTTCAGTCACGTGTTTTTTTCTCGACTTTTAAATTAAAATATTCAATTACCTGTACATTTTTTTGAAAAACTGACTAGATATTTCATTTTACCATACAAACCACACGGAACACTTGTTTGTTTTTGAAAATCTGACACATGCAACTTCCTTATTACAATTTTAACAATTAGGATATAGGGGAGACTCGGACAAAACCGGGTAGGTGGACAAAACGGGGAATTGAGCTTTATTCCTTGATTACTGGTGATATTTGGCGGAATCGGCTAGAACTACTTCCCAGGCAGGTACCCAGACATCGTCAAGTGAAAAGAAAGTATATTTACAAACCCGTCTCGCTGAGGGAAGAAATTTAAAATTTCACAACAAAATCATAAAACGAAAGCGTCTGACACATTTGTCTACCGATCCTAAATACCTACAGATTCAGTTTAGGTGAGTGTAGCGTATAGATACCTCATTATTTACTTGTTATTTTATGGTTTTCATTCTTACCTTGGAGATGTTTAATCAACGCTAGAATAAAATTTCTTCAAAATGGCATGTTCGGACAAAACCGGGATGCAAAGGCTTTTACGGACAATCCAAATATAAAGAAATGTGGATCCAGTACCGACAATGCAAGGGGTGGGCACATGAAGCCTGCAGCAATGTGGATAAAAAAAGACTAAAATTTCATCTGCGATTTTTATTCTTAAAAAGGTTCCATTAAGTCCCTTTTGGCTAAAAGCAAAGTCTTTAAGGATTTATTTTAAATTAATATTATTTTATGAAAATTTGTTATCGATTCAAAGTTTAGAATGCCATTCCCAGCTATTTTTCTTTTAATAAATAATCTTTTTTCGAAGTTACTATCTGATTTTGATTCTTCTCCATCGTTCCCGGTTTTGTCCGAATAGGTCGGATAAAACCGGGACCTTTTACACATCTGAAAAGTTTGCTTTTATGATCTATATTGCTATTGGTTATGATGTATTTGCTATTTTTCTTCTGCATAAGGGTCCAGTTTATCGTTTTAGCACCAGTATTGACTGTTTTGATCACACATAAAGTGATTATTCAACAAATAAAGTTTGGGTCACGGTTTTATCCGAGTCTCCCCTACTATTGTTTCCAACAATGTATTTGAGTTAAAATTACAATAATGGCTCGATTTATTTAAGTCATTGCGAGTTTGTTTTCGACGATGTATTATTTCGTTAAAAGCTGAGGACCGTTCTACGATGTAATTGCAAAGGAAATTTCAGTTGAAACCTTCAAGTATTTTGTGAAGGTTCTATCTAAGAGCAATTTAAAACCACTACTATAGGTATTTAGTTTTCAGCTTGCCAATTCAAAATGTGAGTACAAAATTTATGCGTAACTAATCGATACTATTTATATTTATCAAAATATTGATATTCTGGGTACAGGCAATAGAAATACATTATAGAGTAATTATTTAGTTAATGGAGATATTTTAACTTCATTATTTCTCCACTAGGGGCGCTGTAAGTCAGCTCAATGGTTTCCACAGTGTCACTTACCTAGGGGTACATCTTTTTTCGTGATCCTAAGATATGTTGGTTCCAAATAAAAGCTGTGAAAGGCACTTTTGAAGCACCCAGTATACTTGGGATGGAGATTGTTATTTTTTATATAAGGGGAAAAAATTAACCCTACTCTGGGTTTTGTAGATGTAGAACATGACACTCTAATTTTGCATAGTACAAGATCAATTCCATAAAAAGGCAAAAAAAAGTCCAATTACACCAAAAAATGTCACCAGAGCTTATTCTCATTACATCGTAAACCGAAACTCCCTTTCCACCCAAACAAACTCAAACCCCCCCCCTCCCCCAATGCAATCCGAGATTCCCTATTAAACCAACTCCCCGTAAAAGACAGCTCTCCGATAATAGCAGTCAATCCCCTTAAAAGCAGCCAAACATCGCTAATAATGCCGCCCTAATTTCCTGGAGTTTTTTTTCCCCCGTTGCACTTTCTTGCCCTAATTAAAAGCCCTGCCCTTGTTGAATAAGGGGTCGAAATGCCCCCTAATCCAATTCGCCCTGAATGTTCTGGGTCGTTTTGATGGCATCTCTCATTGGACGTCATTTGATTATTATGGGGTTAAGTGGTGACGAGAATTATGGACGTAGTAATTATTACTCCGAGATTGGATTTCTTGCTGTGACTTGTTGTGTTTCTTGTGACGTTTCTGATGAAATGTATCATTAAATGTCGTCATTAGAGATGTGGGTGATGAGTAGAGACACTGGAAGCTTAAAAGAATATATGTAAGTTTATCAGAGTGTATTATAGTTTCAACCAAATCATGATTTTCTGGAATATCCTCGGAAATTTTTGTAAAGGGGTCATTCATAAATGAATCGTCAGTTGGAAGAAGGGAATAAGTCCAAAAACCAAGTTTTGAGAAAATCGAAAAAACTGTATGAGTAATGGAATGGAATTTTCATTGTATAATCATCAAATTTTTACTGGAAGTTCAGAACCTTATTTAGAAAACAGAACAATCATCAAAACAAATATAAGTATATTCAAAAATATTTTACATTTAAAATAAGTTCAGATGTTAGACTTTATTCCCTTCATCAACCTTATGAAATTTTTCTGAACTAACTTCTTTATAAAGTTTTAACAGTTAATTTTAATTTAATTAAAATTTACTTGAAAATCCATAAATAATTCAATCGAGAAATCTTAGCATCTGAATAGTTATTCATAATGACGGCTTAATCGACAAAACGATTGACTCGTGCAAATTATGACAATCGATTCATAGAAATTGCTTTCAACCATTAATAACAGTTGGTGAATATTCATGTGACTAATGGGAAATATTTCATCGAATGCGAATTTATACCGACTATTTAATGATATCTATGATTTACCATTCACAAACTCATAAATATTGTTGGGAGTTGAATGCGCCCGAATTTAATGATCAGAGAGGTGTATTGTGATGCAATGGTACAAGGAAGTGCATTGTAGTTAACAGTGGCGGCTCGAAGGTAAAATTTTAAGGGGTGCTGCTCCAACGGTGCCAAGTTGGCAACGTCTTTAAAGCGATATAATGCCAAAAAATCTCTAAATAAAAACTTAGAAATGGTTTAAAGATGCCTTAATCAGATTTGATACATTGACAGTAACATGAGGTAATGCCATGCTTCACTTTTTCTATTAAACTAAAACGTGGAAAAAATCGAATAGAAAAGATGGGAACAATATAAAATTTCGATTTCACACTTAATAAAGCATTCAAAAACTGTCACTTACCTATATTTAGCTGATTACGAATATGAAGAATCAAAGATGAAGTCTATTTCATTTAGTATCTCAAAAGCAAATGAAACTAAAATGACCATTTCAAATTAAATTTGTTCATTGTAAAAAGAAATAAAAACTTGGCTACGAAAAAGTAAACATAAATCTTTATTGACTTGCCGAAACATCAGAAAATATTTTGTTCTCTCTCTGTTGAAAAGAAAAAAAAGAGCCATAAATAAAAAATGCAAACAGCATTGGAGTGAGAAAGGCTAAAAAGCCAATGTGATTTATTAGTAGTAGGAATCGTTTATTTTTTCAAGGGAAAAATCTATCATTCTTTTGGTCGGGGCTGCTGAAAAGCAGCCCCTTTTCTCCTAACAGATTCGCATGCTAAATTCTTGATATTTTCATTTGATATGATAGAGCTAGTGTTTTATACCACGATTGGTATATCTGCGGGGGCTGATCGACCCGGAAAGAAAACTGTTGGCGAGATGGCTAGCAGAGAATTATTAATTGAAAAAGGATTATAAAGGACAAAGATATAAGGGGGAAATAGATAATTTTTTAAATATTGTAAAGCAAATAAAAATTGGAATTTTGGGAAATTTTGGTTGGGGGTGCTGCAGCCCCGCAGCCCCTATGGACGAGCCGCCACTGTCCTCCAATCCCCAAAAAACCCATTTAGAGCCCCTTTCACTCCATACCATGGCGTGTGGGGCCGTTTATGGACACCTATAAAGTCAACACTTTTAACTAATTTTCCCGGCATCTCAACTTCAAAGAAGGCTGAATTTTATATGAATTAACCTTCTTACATGTGTAATGTGTAATGAGGTATGTGCATGAGTGAGGGATTTGCTAGATTTTATACTTTTTTGATACATTATGGTTTAAAACTCCCAAATTTCTGATTTTTAAGTTCAAAAATGTGTTTTAAATAATTTAAAATTCAATTTTATTTTTGCCAAAACGCCAGAAAAGTCACGTGATCAGAAAACGGGCTTCTATTGGATATGATTTGTGATTCGAAAGTGTTTTCGCGCCCAAACAAAAACTAAACTTCAAAAATTTATATGTCAACGTCATTCTTCATGGTTTTTATGTACTATTTTAATAAAATTTAATCTCAAAACGTGAGGAATACCTCCTTATGTAAATAAATTTGGATTTGATATCCTTTTTTCTTCTTCGTGCACAATTTTATATGGCAATGAGTGTACTAAGTTATCATCAATAAAAAGAATCCATTGAAAGTTTATTTCAAGTCCAATTTATAAGAAAATCAAGCAGCAAAACATGTTTTATAGTACTAAAAGGGTTTCATTTTAGTTACCATAAAAATAAAATTTTAAAGAAAATACTCATTGCTTAGCCAGCGATAGTAAAAGGGTCACGTGATTTTTTGCTTTAGTATTTTTAATTTAATTTAAAGTAAACTGATTTTTTATGTTTTTAGACGTTTTAACTAAGGTTAGAGGGAGTAAATGTATCTTCCTCTTTCGATCAACTGCCCCTCAACTTCTTCCTTTCTCCCCTCTGAGTCTGTCAAAATCACGTGACCCTTTTACTATCTTTGGTTAAGCAGTAGATGTAATAAACAGCTTTTTAACAATTTTTTGTGTGTCTTTTACTTTGTATTACCAGTCATGTAATTGGATTTTTATCTGTTTGACTGTAGAATAAATAAATAAATAAATACTATCGAAAAATAAAAAGTTTTCTAACATTAAAGTTAGATGAAGATAATAATTAGATAAAGAATTAATAACTTAAGTGTATTAAGTGAGTGCTTTTAGCACACATTTAGGAAAGGTATGAATAAGGCAAGTAATCCCTAAATAGGAACGGGGGGGAAATCTGAATATATCCATCTATGAAAAGTGCGTATCATACACACTTAGATGAAAAAAAAAACACTCTTAAAGTTTCGACTGCGCGCTTATCCATCAACAATAAAAAGCCCATCATCAGTTCACTAGTCCAAAGTCACTCGGAAAAAAGTGGTCCTCCCTTCAAAAGATATCATCTCTCGCTAATCCTCAGGAGGGAAGCAAAATAGCGACCTATTCTCGACGTAAAAGGGACGAATATTCAAAGTGTGTGCAGCAGGGAAACAAAGCGTTAGGAAAAAGGACCAACTCGGAGACTTGTTTTGGTTTTTCCGCTATTCCGTGAGAATTCTTTCGGATTGGTGTGTGCGTTTGACAGTTGCGGTCAGTAAAAGTTGCGATCATGCTGAGGATGGGGTCAGAAGACGTCTTGGAGGTTAATAATGGAATATTGTTCTGGAGTTTTCGGGAGTGAAATCAGAGGTCTGTTTAGAAGAAATTTAGGTCCGTTTTCGGACAAAAAATTTTACTTTAAGAACGGACCCTTCACAAAGTATTTTACCCTTTAATCGGACTTTATTTTTCACAAGACTACACATGTGGGATCCTATTTTCACTGAAACAGGCTATTGGCTGAAAAAAAAATTGCCGCTGGAAATGGAAAAAAAAAAGATAATTTTTCCAGTTTTCAAAAAATGCTGGTATTGCTCATTGTTACTAAAAAGGCAGCAAATCAGGGACTCGAGTTTAACCATTTATCTACTGACGGTACTTTCAAGTCCTACCACAACCTTTTAATTGGATCTAGTGAGGATTGAATTTTCAAAAGACGATTATTTTACTTAAATATATCCCTTAATTTTCAATTTAGTTACTCAAAAAAAATATTTGCACTAAAAAAAATTGTAAAAAATTCATAACGCTTTAGATAAAGGTTAAGGGACTCAAATTTAACCCTTCCGGAACCGCAACATTCGTCCACCGCTATTGTCGCGACAGAGCAACAACTCTCGAGAAATCGGAGTAAATCTTGTTCGAAAAGAAAGGGAGCGAAAAAGAATTCTCTTTCTATATAACTTACGCAAGTGATATAAAATCTTCAAGTGTCTTCGGAGAAAGAAATCTAGCATGAAAAAAGGGGTTACCTTGCTCCAGGTCCCTACCTGTTTCTTCTTCTCCTTCACAAGAACTCTTTTTTTTCTTTTTTGGATGAAAATCTAACACTTTCGGAAGCCGTTGAAAAGACCTCCTTTTCATAGAGGAAATGCGATTTATTTACGAAAATATGCTTCGGACTCTTACCTTTTCTTTTGCTCTGTTGTGTTTTTTTCTTTTATATGTGAATAGAATGAGAAGAAAAAAAAACTTTTGTATATTTCGATAATAGCTTTTGTAGAGGATTTGGGAGGTCTGTAGGTGATAAGATATATTTCGAAGAAAGGGGTGAGTATGAAGAAACTTTTTCTGAAGAAGAAATTGCTTTTTCTTCTTCTTAAGAGAAGTGTTTACGATGATCACTTACGTTGAATACGTTGGATTTCCTCTTGGGACCATGCTTGGGACAGTAGTGTTTGTTTAAACAGTAATAAATACAATGGAAATCTTAACCCTTTAGGGACCATCCATAAATTACGTGAGGTGTTTTTTCCAAAGTCTGGACCCCCCTCCCCCCTTGGTGAGATTTAGTGAGATTTTTCTGGACCCCCCCTCCCCCAAGGGAGATTTACCTACAACCTTTAAATATAATTTTCTATCCTATTCGTTTGCATTTTGTGCTTCACAGCACCTAAAACTTTTACATTGTTAATGATGTGGGGGAAAAGGATATTATGTTATCAGGTTTTCTTTATTATAAAAATCATACTTAAAAAACAAAGAAAATCGCAAATTTTAACTTAAAAAGTTGACGTGAGATTTTAATCGACCCCCCTCCCCCCTTGAGAGAAAGGAATAATACTCACAGATAAGATACTGTGGTGATTTTTAGGCGGAATAATGTCATTTTCCCCCACATCATTAATAATGGAAAAGTTTTAGGTGCTGTGAAGCACAAAATGCAAACGAATTGGATGGAAAATTATTTTTAAAGGTTGTAGGTAAATCTCCCTTGGGGGAGGGGGGTCCAGCAAAATCTCACTAAATCTCACCAAGGGGGGAGGGGGGGTCCAGATTTCGGGAAAAAACACCTCACGCAATTTATGGATGTCCCCTTAAGAGTCCTGAGACCCCTTAAACAGTAATAAATACAATGGAAATCTTAACCCTTCATCAGTACATTATGATAATGATTTTCTGCAATTTTTTTTCGTGCCAATATTTTTTAGTCACTAAATTGAAAATTAAGTGATATATCTAAAAATAAAACAATCATCTATGTAAAATTTAATCAGCTACAGCTAATTAATTAACTTGATACTTTTGAGTATTGTCAGTACACGGGATGCTAAAATATTCTCACCCATAGTTTTCGAGAAAATTGAAACAATTTCAGCTCCGTTTCCATGGAGACGATTTTCACTCTGCATTTCCATAAATATTTTTCTTTTAAATTAAACTAAAATGGCTTAGATAAAAGAAAATAATGTTTAAAAAATTATTTACAAATCAATCCCTTATTCTTCATCAAGGATTTCACTTTGTAAAAAATAGACCATCATGCGGTTTTTTCTACTAAAATATTTTATTATGAAGTTATGCATCTCTTTTACAGTAGAGGTTCAAGCAAATTACTGTAGTCGAGTAATAGAATAGCACAAGGTTCTGTTTTCGAACTTAAAAAAATATCTGACAGATAGATACACAAAAAAAGGTTTAGTAGAATGTAATTAGTAATTAGAATTAATTTGTAATTTATCGCTAAATATCAAATCGTCAAATCTGAATATCGTCACATAATATAACACAAAATTGCTTACTTAACATTTTGAGTATCAAACGATAAGTTTTTAAAATATTACGGCAAACATCTAAAATTAACGTTTGCTTTTAAACGTTATAAATACTCAATTAAAAGTTTTTGTATGAAATACCACATCTAAAGAAAATAAATGTTCATGGATTAAATGACGATTATATTTAAACATGTACTTAGGGTCATTCATTAATTACAGAAGGGTACTGAGGGGGAGGGGGGCTTGGAAAAATCTCTGCATACCCTTAATTTGGGGGGTGGGGGGTCAAACCCATTCTTACGTAAGATTTTCCAAGTTAATGCAAACAAATTCCAATTATTCTAATCAAATCACTATTGAATAACCCCAGAAAAACTTAAAAATGCTGACAATCTCGGTACATTATCGAAGCTTTAATTTTTAAAAAAATGTAGGTATATCAGATGTATCTTTTTTATTGGAGTAGAATCAAGTTAAAAAAAAAACTGTTGAATCCATCTTCCAGTTGTCAAAAGTCGAAACAAATCAAAAGCAAAAAGAGAGAAATATTTATTAGTTTTGGTTTCAATTTTTTTTGTTCTAACATTTTATTATTTTGAAAAACGAAATGGAATATTACGTAAGGATAGGGGAAGGGGTTTGAAAAATCTTAGGTGCCCTTACATGGGGGTAGGGGAGGGTCAAAAATTGCCAAAATCATCCTCAAGTAATTAATAAATGACCCCTTAAAACACATAACATACATAAAACTTAAAATAACATACTTAAAACTAATAAAGTAAATTGAAAAATATGTAGGGAAAATATCATAAGGTATATATTTTATATATGTAGTATTTTTATACTACAATGATTCATAGCAAAAGCTTTAAATTAAAGTGATAGATTTAAAAATATAGATCATAATTAAAATAATGTTAATATTATTAAATTCTAAAAAACTGTTCCCAAAAAAGGGTGAAGCTTACATAGCGTTACTCACTCCCTTTGACTTTTTTGTTCTTAGCGAACTGAGTGACAGTTTCCACAGCCAGTAAGGGTTCACTCTTCACGAAGCTTCCCCACTGTTCAGATGCCAAAACTTCGTTAAAGTTCTTTAGGATCAAAGTGTGGGACACCGACATAAGTTGGTCGTCTTGGTGTTTGTGGGCAAAGGACAGAATGTCACAAACGTTGTCGATAGATACGTTGTCACACAAGAACTTAGAACATTCCCTCTTGAGGGAGGGGACTTGGTACTTGTCGGCCGCGTAATAGAGGTTGAGGGCGCTTTCACACTGCAGATCCTCTTCTATAGCTCCTGTGTAGAGGTAGGTCAGGAATAAGGACAGGGTAGAGGGGTCAAGGTCTCCGATGACCACCTCATTGGACGTTGCTTCCATCATGTCGGTAGAGAGCATGGTTTTGAAGACTGGGGAGCGGGCACTCAGGATGTTCTTGTGGACAGGGAATGTGACACTGTCACACTTGAGGGTGATGTCTGAAAAGTCCTGGTCCTGGTAGAGGCACATCAGGTCTGTTTTAAGAACATGGGATGTTTGATGGAAGCAGGTTCTTTCATAGCACTCGTTTCTGGAGGTTTTAGTCAGTATCACATCAAATGCTTTCATAAGCATCGAAACTTGATAAGAAAGAAATTTGTAGCCACTTCTGGGAATGATTTTAAAATCTATAACCATTGAATACCCTTTCTGGGAGGCCTCTTCCTTCGTTAAAGAATCCAATGTCATCCAAGTACCTCCTGCACCAAAAACGTGCTCGTTTTTCTCGCTTCTCAGCACTGAACCTTCGCTATTCAGCAAAGACCACAGAGTGCGGACGCCCAATTTATTCTTGACAGCTTCTACACCAAGTCTCATTTCTATCGAATCAGCCGCTGTCTCCGAGTCTTGAATAACGAAATACAACGTTCCAATTTGGCCGTCCTTCAAAGGATATTCCATTGCAAACCATCTTTTGGTAATTTCTTCTGATATTTTTAAGTGTTGTAATTGTTCCAAGTGTATTTTCACAGTGGTTTTAAAAGTCTCTATTATAGAGTTTATATAGTGCGTTTGCGTTTGACAAGTTTTATCTGTTAATCTTGGATGTCTAAAGCGGAACCGCAGGGTAAGTTGGTCCTTGTGAAGTGACTCGTTCTTTTCGACGATATCTCGGAACTTGGGTCCTGAGGGAAGTTCCAGAACACCTTCACTGATTCCATCAAATTCTTGCCTGCAGAGGAGGGACCCGTCGGAAGCGATGAAAGACACGTCATCTTTCGGGTTTAGGGGTCTTTTGGAACGACACACACGCACCACCAGTTGCTCCTCGCAGCCACTGAGACCTCTGGGGTACAGTTCGAATTTGCATCCAGTCCTTCTAGAAAGGAAGGACCCCTCTGTCGTCATTGCCGGGTCGTGGATGTCGCCGTTCCAGCTGCTGAAGTTTTCGATTGTCCAATTAACGATCATTCCAAAGCAATCGTCCCTAGTTTCCTCCATTTCTAACAGCATCAAGTGTTGAAATGCGAACTGCAAAGGTGAAACGAAGACCGTCTACTCTTATCCGATAAAAGAAGGGTTCGAAGGTTTAAGAGCGCTTTGATAACACCTTATCGTTCGCGAACAATGGTGCACGTGAGGGTATCAAAAAAGAGGCAAAGGTTTCAATTTCAAGGCAAAAGGAATTTCAATTTTGGATAGCTGAGTTGCCTAATATCCGTTACAAATAACCCAAAAAATTTTTTTCAAAGAGTCATATGACCATTTAAAATCAACAATTAAAAACGCATAGTTTAAATTTTTTATAATTCAACTGAAGGAAAAATCAGTTTTTTGATTGGAAGTTTAAAAAAAATACGATAGTAGAGATAATATTGTCTTATTGCTTCTGACAAAATTGTTGAATTTTTTCTGAAAACAGAAATTGAAAAGGTAGAAATAAAAATAAGATAGCAAGTAAGGCATAATTATATAAGCAAACATTACAACCACTTTATGTGGCGTGTAAACTTGCTAACGTAAGGTCACATATTCTTCGCTTTATTACTTAGCAAATATTAATTAGTGCCTTTAATTTTGTTATTAAAAGTTCAAAAATTAATTATCTTAATTTGTGTTTTTATAAGAAAGAAAATTTAACTCGTAAAAAACAATCTAATTAATCATAAAAATTTACTTGTTTTGATAATTCAGTGTTTCAACTGAAATCAGTAAACACGATCATCAATGAAAATCGGAAACTCTCTGGCACCTTAGACAACTTTTCCGCACTAATGCGTCATCAAAATCGAAAAAAAGTTTTTTTCGATACACCCTATTGCACACATAGGCAATTTCATTCGGATTTAGTTTGAGAAAAATCTCGCCAATAGAGTTTTTGACAGATTTTTTCATTTCGTATGGTAGAACCTCCTTCTAATATTAAATATTGGCTGCAACCGAATAAAAACCCCTAAGTAATTGGTTGCTGCGTTGGGTTGCATTAGAGTTCGAAATTTGTATAAGACAAACGGAGTTCGATTACAAATTTGTGTAATTTGAAACTAATCTTTTTTAGTTTCATCATTATTTTATGTTTATAAATTAAGTGAATTTCAATCTTTCAAAATAAGACGAGTTTAGCTTTCAATTCTGACAGTTAAGGGGTCTTTTCATAATTTTGACAATCATTGTAGTGGCTTATACTCTATTCATTTAGAACTGGCGCTTGAGAAATAGTGTTTTGCCCCACGCTAGAAGCATAACCATAGCTACGCTCTTCGAGCAGCCAATAGTAAGCCTTCTTCGTCACTTTGACGAGGATAGTTGCTATGGTTACCGATCGGTGGTAGGGGAAGGAAATATTTTCAAGCGCCAGTTCAAAATGAACAGAGTATAGAAGTAGCAATATAATATATTCTCGACAGTTTAAAAATACGCCAAGGTGGATAGAAAGTGAATTTTTACGAAAACTGGCTTAAATGCACTTTCGCTTAGGATGGCAGTATTGGTACTTTTGGAGGTTGATCCTTTAGAAATCGAAACTTTTTTTAATTTTGTACTTAATGGAACTCTCCATATTAAAGCTAAGCGCGCACTAGAGACTTTTGTCTCGGCGACAGAGACAAAATTTTCTCCCTGGCTATTGCAAGAAGCTAGAGTGAGCGCACAGGTGACGAGACTCTTGGCCGGTTGCCAAGAGTCACCTCCACAGAAATGCATTGCTTTCGAGTGACCTAGTGTTTACAGTCGCCGTGACAGAAGTCTCTAGTGCGCGCTTAGCCTAAGAATTCCACTTTGCCACTCCCCTTGTCGTCCACGCAGGGATATCGGCCCTCTCTCCCTCTATAGGGATATGCCAACCCTAACCCTAACGATTGCAGGAGGAAAAACTCGTATGATTGATTCAGCCACATTTTAATCAGGACCCACTGCTCTCCGAAAGTGCCCCGGATGAAGACGCTCCATCTTTTGGAATGTCTAATTAAGTGTCCTCCATTTTTGTTCCAAAATAAAAGAGGGGCTGTAGTATATAAACGGATTTAATTAAAATTGGATTGATTAAGATATTGTTTTTAGTGGTTTTCCGAATGGATAGTATCGATTTGAGGGTTGTGTTGTTTCGGGCTGATTGGAGGTTTTATGAACTGAAGTGACTTCATTGCAACGACTGTTTAGAAGCGATTGAGTTAGGTGTATTCGGTAAACTCTGGAGCAGGGGTTGGCAAGTAATTTTACTTGGGGTCCAAATAATTTTGAAAGTTCTTATCGATGTCCAGAGAAAAAGGTTCTTATAACTTTAATTTATTATCTTCAGATGCGTAATTGTTTTACAAAGGTGTAATTTGAGTGTATATTTTGCCGCCACTGGTAGTTAATGATTTTTAACTGTATGATTAATGAAAGATTTAAATATGTATTTGTGATGATTAAAAATTGACTTCATTAAAATATGAAACAGAATAGAAGAGAGTGCAACTTGGGACAATTTTTGTTGAATTATTTTTAGATTTTTATTTTACAATTGCATTTATTTGAACACACACACACAGCTCATATATAAAATATACTCCTTTGCGCATCAAATATTTTTTTTCCGATCAATTATATCTTGTCTTAAAATTTAAGACGGTAGGACTAAAAGGGCTTTAAACTTAACAAAAATATTATTCTTATTTCAAATTTAAAACGTTTTACCCATGTTTACCAAAGGCTCCTTACCTGTTCCTTGTAGAACAGGTAAACAAGTCGAAATTTCATGCAACTGTTTTTAATTCACAATAAAATAATCTTGGCATACAATTATTTCGGGGATCACAGGATCCCCTTCGTCAGTGCTAAAAGATGGTAAAAAGAACTACAGACCAAATATCAGTAAATACCACAGATAGTTCGCACCTCAGCAATCTTGTGATCCCTGAAACAATGAGGAAGTTGCATGATTTTTTAATCGATTCTTCTTGTAAAAATAACTTCCTACTAATTTGAATAAGCAACTACCCAAAATTTGAGGCCGATCGGGAAATTTTTTGATTGCCAGAAAAATTAACAAAAAACCACTTTTTAAAAGCGCGCCAAAACGCCAAGAGTTTGGATGTGACGTCATCTTATACTAAACATTGTTGTAAAGCAATGGAGTTGATGGTATTATTGTTGACGTCATCTTATAGTTTAAACAATAAACGTTTTCAGTCACGTGTTTTTTTCTCGACTTTTAAATTAAAATATTTAATTACCTGTACATTTTTTTGAAAAACTGACTAGATATTTCATTTTACCATTACAAAAAAACCATACGGAACACTTGTTTGTTTTGAAAATCTGACACATGCAACTTCCTTATTGTATGCCAAGGTTATTTTATTGTGGATTAAAAACCGTTGCATGAAATTTTGACTTGTTTACCATGTTTGTTTACCCATTTAAAAATTTCTATGTTTGAAAATGGAAATAAATCAAACAACAATTTTCAATTCTGCAAATACTTTTTATAATGCATTTTTTCAGGTGTTGATCAGTTATTAATTGAAGAAAGATAAAGCAATCTTAATTCTATAATTAAAAGTCCGCTTATTATTAGTCCGAAACGGTTACAAACGACATACTGAATCTTTACTTTCTCAAAACCAGAGTATATATGGTGAAATATCCTCCTTTATCATTCCGACAATTCAATTAATATTAACCTGAAACAACCCCCATTCCTATTTACTATCTACATCACCCATCTACGCAATTTATTATACGCAATATACTCCGCACACACACGCAATACCCATCATTGTGTAACGATCAGAGAAACTATATGACAATATAACTAAAACCCGCCTGTTTGCCAGTCTTGACATAATTACACGTCTTGCGACACAGGAAATTTTTCTCGTCTTTGCCCCGATGATATAAATGACAGCCACCTTCAGAAAAGGATCGGCCCGTCAAGATAACTAGTTTGCGTTGAGAACCGCTTTGTTAAGTGGGGCGCTGCTGTCAAGTTATTTTAACTAGTATTAGTGTTATTATGAGACTGGTGGATGGGGGGGGAGAAGAGAAAATGTTAGGCTTAGCGAGGAATTTAATAGGATGGGTTTAGTTGTTATTAGATGTGTCGTGTTAGTTGCTGATGTTTATATATTTTTTTAATGTGTATGATGTATTTGTGATGAGGTTGTTAGTATAGGTATTAGAGGGGATTGTTAAGTAATCATAAGAATATGAGTATTTTATATTTAAATAAACTATATTTCCATAAACAATGGAAAATTAGTAATGTCAATAAAACTAGTGGATATGGAAAAGGATTCAATAGGGGAATATAATTAATGTTATCAGTTAATGTCACATTTGTAATTGCTGTCGCGGTACGTTATATTTCAGTTTCAAAGTGAGTAGTTTTGTTATTCAATCAAAAATCAGATCTGCCCAGGCTTAGTGGCCTATCAGGCGGTGCCCATCTCCGTTTCATAAGCCTTTGGGCCTGGGGTGCTAATTACTTAGCTTGTGTCCAGGCCAAGTGGCTAGCCAGACGCTGAACCCCCAGTTGACCCCGGAAGCATGAATAGCTGAGTTGACCCATAACCCTAGCAGGAGCCGCGAGGCATCGAGCGTGGGTCGTATGTATGACCCCTCAAACAATTATTCGAAGATAAGGATATTCTCAACTGCACAAAAAAGAAATAAACAGTCTGGTTCTTTTCAAAGCACTTAAAGCTTATAAAATCATATTATCTTATTCACAGAACAAAAAATAAAGAGTATCATATGCTCAAAGGAGCACACAGGAGTAGTTAATAATAAGGAGACTACTATATCGCATGCGTAATAAAACTGCAGACCGAAAAATCGTCTCCGATAACATTCGGGAAAAGTCTCCGCTTCGCCAAATAAACGTTCGAAAAATAAGGTTATTCTTTCCCTCCTCCTTGAAGATCGAATTTAGAAGTTGCTGCCAAAGTGTATTTTAAAAGCACAGCAAAAACGAAAAATAAATCGATCAAGACTTTTCCTCTTTTAATCTTTCCTGTTTCAATCAAAATACCTTTGTCTGCTGCTGCAGAGATGGAAAGTTCGTTTTCCCTCCCCCTTCTTCTTCTGTTCGGAAAAGTGGGTGGAGAGGCGGGTATTCCCCAACTAAGATGTAAGCGGTCCTGACCAATCAGATTGAGCTACTCTTTCAGTGCATTTTGGCGATGAAATGGGTGCTTGTTTTGGCACGGTTTGCTGGCGCGATATTTTTGTGAGTTGCAAACAAACACGCGTGTACGTCCATTTCTCAGCCATGTGCTTTTCGACCGTCGCTTTAGTTTTTATGATAAGTTATTATAAGCTTTTTAAGTCAATTGGTTTAGATGAATTGATGAATTTTTATTCAAAGATTCATATATTAATCAGAAATATTTGTGATAGGAAAATTTGTTTTAAAACGATTTGGAACCAAAAAGCTCTTATTTTTCGAAGAAAAAAGTCCAACTTCATTCAACACCCACACACATCATATATATTTTCAAAGCATTTTCAATTACTTTAAATTTAATTTATATTGATTGAATATAATGATACAAGTATGCAATCAGAAAATATCTATTTGGAATTGGTTTTATTCTGTTATGCTATTTAAATGTGAGTGTGAACAACATAATATATTTCAACAGTTTTAGTATAAGTTTATAGTAAATAAATCATGAAAATTACTAGTCATTAGATATATTTAAAGAAAGTCTGAAATTTTTATCTTATGATTGCAAGCCAAGAAGAATATATAAAACCTATAAAAGTACACAGCTTAAATTTTTGAATATGCTCTTTTCGATTTGCACATACAATCATATCAAAATTAACTTCCAATGCTGTGATATAAAAGAAAAACGTTTTGATTCAATGAAGAAAAAAACAAATGGAATGAATTTGTAAATGTCGATTTCTTAAAAAAAACAATCGGACAGTATCTCTACCCAACCAACAACGTGATGGTTTAATTTTAACGTTTCCACCAAAAAAGCGATTCCAGGCGAGGCTATGGCAAACCTACTATCCGCTACGTCATTGATTCTCTTGCATCATTGGAGTAGTGTTCTGTGATTGGTCAGGATTTCTCTGATACGTTGGGGTTTAAGGGCCAGTAAGGGGTGGTGACGAGTAGAACGCGCGTCGAACACTTTTGTTTCGGAGTGAACGCGACGATACCGGAATCATTTGATTCCACCTAGGGGCTATCCATAAATGATATCAGTTTATAGTCAACATTTTTGACCCCCTCACTCCTCTATGTCACAAAGTGTCACACTTCACTATAGGGGAGAGTGGGGCACATTCGCACAAAAAGTGCACTTCGGCATATTTCTCTGGATCTAGCTGAGATATTGAAGTCGGATTCAAATGAAAGTTAAGACCTTTCCCGATATTTTAGAACGATAATTGGTCGCATTCATGTATAATTGAGGAGCAAACAATCAAACCATGCTTCTTTCTCCTTCAAATACAGATTTTCAGGAAACACAAAAAAATTATAACTTAAAAAATAACTAATTTAAAAACCTAATTATCGTTTGTTTAGTTCCATAACGAGTAACTGAGAAGATCTGTAGTCATAATTTACCTAAAAACTTAAAATTAATTATTAAAAAATGCATTTGAAATTTGGAGAAATCAAGTTTTGATCGAACACATAGAAGGAAACATGGTTTGAATTTTTCCAACTTGGACAAAACACTTTTTGAATGAAAATAAGGTGATACACATTTTACTAAAATGTTATTTTATATAATTTTGTAATTGAATAAGAGAAATATTATTATTAGAAATTATATTCGTATCAAAAAGTCCCCACCAATATTTTTACATCACCAACTTTACGCTGACCAATGAGTGGGTTACGTGACGAGTAAAAACAGCTATGATTGGCTGTGACTGGAGGAATCACTGTTTGACTGAAAACAGGCTCTAGAGCAGCGGTTCCCCAAGTGGTCCATATGGACCCCCAGGGGTCCACAGCGACTTCCAGGGGGTCCACAGGAATGGAAATGAAAATTGGTGTCCCCTACGTTTCGCCGTAAACCACTTTTCCTTCCCCCCTTACATCCTGCTGCACTTTCCCTGTGGGGAGTTTTCGGCCAAACCTCCGAATCGAATACCATAGAATCGATGCCGAAATGCTGAATCGAATGCCTGTGAATCAAACCTACTGAAGAATCGATTCCTAGGAATCCTGGGAAAGTGGGGAAAGTAATTGGCGAAACGAATTGAAGCTCTCCAGGGGGCACGGTGGTTTCTTATCTAAACACAGGTGTTTATAGATGTTGAATTTGTCACGGTGCTACCCTTGTATTTTGAAGAATGCACAAGGAATGTATGACGAATTCTTTGTCAGCATGGTGAACTAAACTTCTAGAAAGTGAAGATGGGAAACTTTCTTTACTTTCTTTTAAGTAAAAAATGCAGTTAATATTTTTAGCTGCGTCATAAATTTTAGGCTAATATAAGAAAGTATTAGATTGGAATAAGTTTTTAGCTGAGGAATTCAGTATTTAATATTTGGGGCCAAATCTTGGTAAATAACGTAAAAAGAAAAATTGAATATTCATTAAAATTCCTTTCTTAATAATTATTGTCTCAGGAATTTAATTAAATTTTTCGGTGAAATTATTCAAGATTTCAATAATTAAAGCCTATTCCATGGACACTATTTTAACAACAATGTTATTCCATTAAACTTTTTATTTAAAAATTATATCCTGAAAAAAATATATTTTACACTACACTTACCAGTTTTAAAACTTTTAATTTCTTTGAAACAGATTATAAAATATTAGTATGATTTTTAATCGATGAGTTATATCTAGTTTTTCTGTTAAAAAATTAATATTTTGTGTTGTCTTTTCTTTTTAACAATGGGGTGAGCCGTGAGCGGATATTTTTTGAGCAGAAGTAAAGCTATTTTCAACCCAATGATAGCAAAAAGGGGTCAAGGGATCATTTAAAATTTTCGAAACATAGCCTTTTAAAAAAATGGATTTGTGTAAAAGACAAACATACACAATCAATGACTTTTATTATATTAGATACCTCACAATAAGGAAGTTGCATGTGTCAGATTTTCAAAAATACAAGTGTTCCGTATGGTTTTTTGTATGGTAAATTTAAATATCTAGTCAATTTGTCAAAAAAATGTACAGGTAATTTAATATTTTAATTTAAAAGTTGAGAAAAAAACACGTGACTGAAAACGTTTATTGTTTAAAGATATCAACAATCACACCATCAACTCCATTGCTTTCCAACAATGTTTATCGTATGATGACGTCAACGTACGATGATCCCAGACTTTTGGCGTTTTCGCGCGCTTTTAAAAAGTGGATCTTTGTTATCCATGACAATCAAAAATTTCTCGATCGGCCTCAAATTTTGGGTAGTTGCTTATTTTTGCAAGAAGAATCGATTAAAAAAATCATGCAACTTCCTCACTAAACCTTATACAGAACAGAAGGTTTTTGTCTAAACGAGTTAAAATAACTTTTGAAAATTTAAAAAAAAATCTGAGATTGAAGATTCTTTTACTGTATTTTTTTAAAATACACATATTTAGTAAAACCTTATAGGTACCGGAATTTTATATAGCAAAGTGTAATTTAAGATTTAAAACTGCGATAAAAGAAACTCCACATGTACTATCAGTACTCGAAAGTATCCATTTAATTAATTAGCTCTAGTGGATAGAATTTTCTAAAGATGATTATTTTATTTGTTCTCATTCCTTAATTTTTAATCGAAAAATATTCATGACTAAAAAAATAATCGTACGTATACAGAGTACGTTTCTACAGAGATTATAACCCTTACCTATTTATAAGTAAGATTTATCGATCGTTTTCATTCTTATACAATTGAATACTTTCTTAATGATAACTTTGCTATCACCTTTAAGTAAAAATGCAATAATCGGGGAGCAGATTTAAATATAAATTTAGTATTGGATCTCGTACCTAGTGATGATTACCTTGATGTACTTGGGAGAAATTGACACTTCTTCAACTTATATCGATCATTTTTAAGTAAAATATAATTCTCAAATCAAAATTTCTAGATGTTTAAGTTCCATAACTGGTCATTATACCTTTATCAATAAAGATTAAGAATTTTTAGACAGTATAAAATTTTTTTACAACCCAGCATTTTGGTTTTCCTGTAAAAATTATCGTTTAGTGTGAAAAAAATCGCTTAATTATCCTTTTCCCAAACAAATAATCTTAATAAGAACAGGCTGATGCAATATCCTTGAATATTAGTAAATCTTATGACAGCTTAAATCAGGAGATTGTTTTCTGTATAAATAAAATGTAGATGGTATTCTGGGAAACTGTTTGAATTGGTTCCAATCTTTAATACTCGAAAGCACCGCGTTAAGTTAAATATTTTATATACAGTCAATTTATCTTTGTAAAAAATGTAATACTATGTAAATTCGTTTGCATACAAATTAATATCTCTCCTTAAATTTTATAATTTAAAATAATGAAAATGATTTTGCATGGATAGGTTAATGGGGTATATACTATTAACTATTAGATCCCTCTGCGGTGAAATCACGGATTTAATGCAAAATTTTAGTTTGTGGTTGCAGTAAAGTGGGAGATTAACACTAACATTAAGCCATTAATTAACTTACCATTATACTCTTTGCGATTTTTGTTCCCGATTACAATTATTTGAATTTTTTAAACAGCGATATATATTGAAATTTTTCGTAATATTACACAAATATACCAAGGAAGAAGTATTATTAAATAATGTGCCACACATTTCCATTCAATATATTTGCAAACTGGTATGAAAATTTGTAGTATGCTTTTATTACACTATTATTTTAGTATTAGGATTTATTATTTAGTACACTGCTGTGCAAAAATTAAGGACGGAACTGTTTTTTCAACTTAACAAATAGTAGAATTATTGTTTATCCATGAAAATCATACCAAAAGATGTTTATTTGGTGAGAATACAGGGCCCGAGAAAAAAATTTTCCCTATCAATATTTTAAGGGGGTAAATGGGCCCTCCATTGATAATGGAGTTCCATTACACATTTAGAGCAGTGACAGAAACTTCTATAAAAGAGGTATTTAACCAAAAAAATTTAAGTTTTTGCAATGAATATGATTATTTCTGAACTCAATGCAAATTTTAAAACGTTTGTGCTCCCTTTAAATGGTATTTTTTAGGTTTTATTGAGATATCGGTCTAATTATCATTTTTGGCAAGTTTTAACTTCTGGGTCATTTTTGGTGAGTGGTATCTTAGCGTTAACCATGTTTTAGTAGGTCTCACACATGCCTAATTGCGTTTGGGTCTGGGAGCCTGAAAAGTAACACTTTATTCTTTCAATATCGTTACCTATGAAAAACTTTGAGTTAGTCAAATTGTGATTTTCTGCCTATTTTTCACTAATAAAGAGAAATCCTTGACCCGATTCGATCTCTTTAAACTTCATTTTAAAGATAATTGAGATATTTTTACAGATATATCTTTCTTTTCAGCCACGTATAAGTCCATAAACACTAAAAATGCTTCTTTTTTTGAACGTTAATAACAGATTTCCTTTCTGTGAAACTGCAATTCTTTGTGCCGTTTCAGCACCCCTTAAACACAGAAATTTTCACTGATATCTGCAATTGCGTACCTGTGCTCTCATGTCCCTTATACATCTTTTAGAAGACCTCTCGGGTCAAATATTTCTCTTTATTAGTTAAAAAGCTGCAGAAAATCACAATTTCACTACTTCAAAGTTGTTCATAAGTAACGATATTGAAAGCATAAAGTTACTTTTCAGGTTCCCAGACCCAAACGCAATTAGGCATGTGTGAGACCCACTAAAACATGGTTAACCCTAAGATACCACTCACCAAAAATGACCAAGAAGTAAAAACTTGCCAAAAATGATAATCAGACCGATATCTCTCAATAAAACCTAAAAAATACCATTTTAAGGGAGCACAAACGTTTAAAAATTTGCATTGAGTTCAGAAATAATCATATTCATTGCAAAAAAACTTAAATTTTTTTTGGTTAAATACCTCTTTTATAGAAGTTTCTGTCACTGCTCTAAATGTGTAATGGAACTCCATTATCAATGGAGGGCCCATTTACCCCTTTAAAATAATGATAGGGAAAATTTTTTTCTCGGTCCCTGTATTCTCACCCAATAACTTATTTTATACCCAACACTTATTTTATATTTTATACAGGGTGATTCAAAATTCAACATCAATATTTGGTGATGAGGTAGAGGGGACCTAGACAAGCTATTTAGAATAGGAATGAGGGGGCGCAGCTATAGAACTATAGGACCTATAATGTAGTGCGAGAGCGTTACAAAAGGCTGTTTTGATAAAGCCCGTTAAACGAAACAAAACATAATGAAATGAAAAAAAAATATTGCATGGGGTAAAGCAGTATCCGTTCTACTTACTCCTTAAATTTGATAGAAATTGAACCACTGGCTAAACCGTGGGGTGAGTTTAAAAAGTGCAATATTAATCTTTTAGCCAAAGAATTGAGTTTCTTTAGAATGTAATAGTATTTAGAAAAATGATGATAGCGGATCGGGGAAGGAATTTCAATGATAATACATTTCTTTGAACAAATAAGGGATCTTGCATGATCATTAAAAATTCCTTCCCCAATCATTTAATTTTTATAAATACCATTACACTAAGGAAACTCCTTTGTGTTGTAAAGGCTAATCCTTCCCTACATTTCAGTGCTTAGTTTCTTTAATTCCAACTCTCCGTTACAAATTGACACACAAAAAAAAAACATGTATCCTAAAAAACCCATGTTTATAAATCTCTCTATTCTAAAAAAAAGTTTTCAGTGAACGGTTTCCAGAGAAAGGCTTTTTAATTACTGAACCGAATGACACATATATGGTATCAAAATGTCCGGATTCTTTCCGGATTTCCGAGTAAGCCCTTCGATTTTTCAAAAAAATTCTCAATTTTAAAATATTTCCATTTTTTTAGATAACGGATAAGGTCGCAGTTATAAAGCAAGTACTGTCAATCAAATTATTATGCATCCAATCACAACGTCCGATTGACGCTTTATTTTAAGATGAAACATGTTTTTTCACCTTTTAAAAAAGTACTTTCTTAATGAAATATCACTCAAAGACTGATAAAAACATATTCTAAAAACTTACATGAAAGCCATTTTATACTAAAATTTCACATTTTTTGTCCAATATTTATAATTTTTAGTCTGATTTTATCGAAATTAATTGTAAACATAGTGATGTTTTGTCTCTTATTGTTTTCAATTGCTTAAACGGTATTGTTTAACAAGTCTGGGTTTAAAAAAAATATGAATGATAAACACTAGGCATATTATACTATCGAGTTACTTTAAAATAATATTTTTTGTTTGGTCCGAATATTGATAAACAATTAGAATTAGTCATTTTTATAATCATAGATTAAAAATAATTAAGATGAATATTTTTAAAAACATTTCGTTTAAATTTTTGATAAGTTCGAGTTAATATACAGGGTGTATCTGAAATGGTGCAACAAACTTTCAGGGATGATAGTACTCATCAAGACGAACAAGAATCGGTATAGAAAGGGGGTCCCAAGCCAAATCTCAGGGAGTTAAAAATGGAGCGACACCCCAAAAAATCATTGAAAAATTCGATTTGTAGAACAACTACTTTTGGTAAAAACTTAAATATGGTCTCAAAAATTGTGGTTTAATATGATCTTTCAAATAACCTCAAAAGTCTTCACTTTAAAATTTGTTTTATTATGAAAAATGTTAAAAACACAAAAAATGTGAAAACTCAGCCAAAACCTTATTTTGTATTTCGAAATCCTTTCTTTTGATTTGATAATCTGAAAGATCATAGTTGAAAACCCTTATGTCCAAAGTTTCACGTAAATACAATCAATATTAAACGCTTGAGATCCTTTTAAAGTTTGTTTTTTGGGTGCGCAAGCAGTTTTTTAGAGCTGTTTCCAGAACAGCTGTTAGCGCAAGCAAAAAACAAACTTTAACAGGATCTCAAGCGTTTAATATTAATTGTATTTACGTGAAACTTCGGACTTAAGGGTTTTCAACTATTATCTTTCAGATTATCAAATCAAAAGAAATGATTTCGAAATACAAAATAAGGTTTTTGCTGAGTTTTCACATTTTTTGTGTTTTTTAACTTTTTTCATAATAAGACAAATTTTAAAGTGAAGACTTTTGAGGTAATTTTAAAGATCATATTAAACCACAATTTTTGAGACCATAATTAAGAATTTACCAATAGTAGTTCTTCTACAAATTGAATTTTTCAATGATTTTTTTGGGGTGTCGCTCCATTTTTAACTCCCTGGGATTTGGTCTGGGACCCCTTTTCTATACCGATTATTGTTCGTCTTGATGAGTACTATCATCCCTGAAAGTTTGTTGCACCATTTCAGATACACCCTGTATACTCAAACTTTTAAGGGAGATTTATTCATGGAGGGGATGTGAAGTATTTTTAATAAGTTAGTTGACGTTTTTTCTGTAAATTGTTTAATTGTTTTATAAAGTGTGTTAAGTTCAACGAGTTGGAATTTGTGGGAATTGCGAAGCAATTCCAAAAGGTCCTGCGTCAGCAGTTTACGGGGGTTGGCGAGCGATAGCGAGCAGGGGGCGGTAGCTCCCTAGTACTCAAAATAAAAGAAAAAATATTATTATAAGGGTTATTTTGATTGAATAGAATATACTTAAGATAATCAAAAATAATTAAAACCAAGTTTATTACAAATTATTTCTAAAATTAAAACAGTGATAAGTCAAGGTTTTCAAGATTTCGAATTCAAAAAACAACGACAATAGCGTTTTTACTGTTGTATTTTGTCGAAAACAACCTACTAAATAAAAATTCTCTATATAATTTTTATAAATAAGAAAAAAAATTGTAACTGGCACTGATATTTAATTCTATTTGCATAATTAGTTGTACATATCATAAATTAAATACTATTAAATATTTTGCGTTAATTTTTATTTATTTTGCCATCTAACCCAAAATTAAAATGTATTTTTTAGACACCCTATGGGTTTTTTTCACCCCTCAACTCTACGCTTTCTAAGAAACCAACTAATTGGCTCAGTACACTATCTATCCAATACAAAATACAGGATATCAAAGGGCGTCAGACATTTACAAGTCATAAAACTGTCACAGGGTCGGTGCACCACAGGGTTTCCATTGGGAAAATGCATTCGATTCTACTCCAGAATCGATTTCTTTGCCCGATCCCGAAATGTGAGGGAAATATCGGTGGTTAAGGGGGAGGGTAGAGGGGACAGTAAGGATTTTTTTTGACAAGGGGGGAAGGAAAAACAGAATTCGGCGAAACCGGGGTATCACCTACGTTTCGCCGTAAACCACTTTTCCTTCCCCCCTTACATCCTGCTGCACTTTCCCTGTGGGGAGATTTCGGCCAAACCTCCGAATCGAATACCATAGAATCGATGCCGAAATGCTGAATCGAATGCCTGTGAATCAAACCTACGGAAGAATCGATTCCTAGGAATCCTGGGAAAGTGGGGAAAGTAATTGGCGAAACGAATTGAAGCTCTCCAGGGGGTATGGTGTTTCTTATCTAAACACAGGTTATCAAACAAAGATGTTGAATTTGTCATGGTGCTACCCTGGTATTTTGAAGAATGCACAAGGAATGTATGACGAATTCTTTTTCAGCATGGTGAACTAAACTTCTAGAAAGTAAAGATGGGAAACTTTCTTTACTTTCATTTAAATAAAAAATGCAGTTAATATTTTTAGCTGCGTCATAAATTTTAGGCTAATATAAGAAAGTATTAGATTGGAATAAGTTTTTAGCTGAGGAATTCAGTATTTAATATTTGGGCCAAATCTTGGTAAAATAATGTAAAAAGAAAAATTGAACATTCATTAAAATTCCTTTCTTAATAATTATTTTTTTAGGAATTTAATTAAAGTTTTCGGTGAAATTATTCAAGAATTCAATAATTAAAGCCTATTCCATGGACACTATTTTAACAACAATGTTATTCCATTAAATTTTCATTAAATTTTTTATTTAAAAAATAAATCCTGAAAAAAATATATTTTAAACTACACTTACCAGTTTTAAAACTTTTAATTTCTTTGAAACAGATTATAAAATATTAGTATGATTTTTAATCGATGAGTTATATCTATATGAGTTATATCGATGAGTTATACTAGTTTTTCTGTTAAAAAATTAATATTTTGTGTTATCTTTTCTTTTTAACAATGGGGTGAACCGTGAGCAGTGGCGAATCCAGTAGGGGGGGCTGTGGAGCTGCAGCCCCCCCAGGAATAAGACCTTCAAGTTTTGGTAATAGCAATAAAGCCAAAAAAGAAATTTCAACACGTTGTGGACATTCGATGGTATTACCCAAAGGGTCTCAAAATGAGTCGGAACCCTACTTTTAAGGGTGAAAATTTCAAAATTTTTCTGGGGGAAGACCCCCAAACCCCCTCGAAATTTTGGAATCTAATAAGTACAGCTTTTCCTTGAAACTTTAGGGATTTACAAGGAGTGATCATCTTTGATGTAACCTAAAGTGTCTCAACATGAGTTAAAATGCCACTTTTAGGGGCAATATTCAAAAAAATTTCTAGAATAGGAACCCCCAAGAAATTTTCCAATTCACAATACTATAAACTTTATTCCTTGAAAATTCTGCCGCTTACAATGAGTAGTGCTCTTAGGGTGGAATCTAAAAGGCTTCAAAATGAGCTTAAACACTATATTTTGAGGGGTAAATTTTCAAATTTTTTCTGGGGGAGGACCCCCCAGACCCCCCTTTTACTTGGAGATGACATTTTTACAAAATTTAGTACACCAAAATTAAAACCTTACGAAGTCATCTTATCTAAAACTTAGTATTCCTAAGATTAGACCTCAGAAAAGATATTGAGTAACCCCCCTAAACAAAAATCTGGCTACGGCACTGGCAACCCCCCTCCCCCTTTCAGTTACTTACATTAATATTTGAACAGCCCATAATAGCAATTAAGTTATTTGTGAAACTCAGCCCCCCCAGACAAAAATCCTGGATTCGCCACTGACCGTGAGCGGATATTTTTTTAGCAGAAATAAAGCTATTTTCAGCCCAATGATAGCAAAAAGGGGTCAAGGGATCATTTAAAATTTTCGAAACATAGCCTATGCTTTTCCTTGGGTATTTATACGTAAGAACGTAAGTTAGAAAAAAAATGGATTTGTGTAAAAAACAAACACACACAATCAATGACTTACAATAAGGATACCTCACAATAAGGAAGTTGCATGACTCAGATTTTCAAAAACAAACAAGTGTTCCGTATGGTTTTTTGTATGGTAAAATGAAATATCTAGTCAATTTTGTCAAAAAAAATGTACAAGTAATTAAATATTTTAATTTAAAAGTTGAGAAAAAAAACACGTGACTGAAAACGTTTATTGTTTAAAGATATATCAACAATCACACCATCAACTCCATTGCTTTAAAACAATGTTTATCATATGATGACGTCAACGTTCGATGATCCCAGACTTTTGGCGTTTTCGCGCGCTTTTAAAAAGTGGATCTTTGTTAGTTTTTTTGGCAATCAAAAATTTCTCGATCGGCCTCAAATTTTGGGTAGTTGCTTATTTTTGCAAGAAGAATCGATTAAAAAAATCATGCAACTTCCTCAATAAACCTTATACAGAACAGAATGTTTTTGTCTAAACAAGTTAAAATAACTTTTGAAAATTAAAAAAAAAATCTGAGATTGAAGATTCTTTTACTGTATTTTTTTTAAATACACAGATTTAGTAAAACCTTATAGGTACCGGAATTTTCTATAGCAAAGTGTAATTTAAGATTTAAAACTGCGATAAAAGAAAGCAATGTTTTTTTTTAAATTTTAATAATGTTTAAGCACTCCACATGTACTCTCAGCACTCGAAAGTATCCATTTAATTAATTAGCTCTAGTGGATAGAATTTTCTAAAGATGATTATTTTATTTGTTCTCATTCCTTAATTTTCAATCGAAAAATATTCATGACTAAAAAAATAATCGTACGTATACAGAGTACGTTTCTACAGAGATTATAACCCTTTAACTATATATAAGTAGGATTTATCGATCGTTTTCATTCTTATACAATTGAATACTTTCTTAATGATAACTTTGCTATCACCGTTAAGTAAAAATGCAATAATCGGGGAGCAGATTTAAATGTAAATTTAGTATTGGATCTCGTACCTAGTGAGTGATGATTACCTTGATGTACTTGTATTGTACAGTAATGGCATCGCGAATTTCAATAATATTCGAATTGGAGAAATTGACACTTCTTCAACTTATATCGATCATTTTTAAGTAAAATATAATTCTCAAATCAAAATTTCTAGATATTTACGTTCCATAACTGGTCATTATACCTTTATCATTAAAGACTAAGAATTTTTAGACAATATCAAATTTTTTACAACCCAGCATTTTGGTTTTCCTGTAAAAATTATCGTTTAGTGTGAAAAAAAATCGCTTAATTATCCTTTTCCCAAACAAATAACCTTATTAAGAACAGGCTGATGCAATATCCTTGAATATTAGTAAATCTTATGACAGCTTAAATCAGGAGATTGTTTTCTGTATAAATGAAATGTAGATGGTATTCTGGGAAACTGTTTAAAATCGTTCCAATCTTTAATGCTCGAAAGCACCGCGTTAAGCTAAATATTTTATACGTACAGTCAATTTATCTTTGTAAAAAATTTAATACTATGTAAATTCGTTTGCATACAAATTAATATCTCTCCTTAAATTTTATTATTTAAAATAATGAAAATGATTTTGCATGGGGTAATGGGGTATATACAATTAGATCCCTCTGCGGTGAAATCACGGATTTAATGCGAAATTTTAGTTTGTGGTTGCAGTAAAGTGGGAGATTAACGCTAACATTAAGCCATTAATTAACTTACCAGTATACACTTTGCGATTTTTGTTCCCGAATACAATTATTTGAATGTTTTAAACAGCAATATATGTTGAAATTTTTCGTATTATTACACAAATATACCACGGAAGAAGTAATATTAAATAATGTGCCACACATTTCCATTCAATATATTTGCAAACTGGTATGATTTGATATAATTTGGTTGGATATAATTTGTTCCTCAGATTCTGTAGCCACCCTGTTTAAGTCTCAAAACAACTTAACAGTGCTAGTTTTAAGGATATTATTGTAAAACTTTTATCTCCCAGGGAGGCCTTACTGTAAACTACACTGCTGTGCAAAAATTAAGGACAACTGATTTTTCAACTTAACAGATAGTAGAATTATTGTTTATCCATGAAAATCATACCAAAAGATGTTTATTGGGTGAGAATACAGGGCCCGAGAAAAAAAATTTTCCTATCAATATTTTAAGGGGGTAAATGGGCCCTCCATTGATAATGGAGTTCCATTACACATTTAGAGCAGTAACAGAAATTTCTATGTAAGAGGTATTTAACCAAAAAAGTTTAAGTTTTTTTGCAATGAATATGATTATTCCTGAACTCAATGCAAATTTTTAAACGTTTGTGCTCCTTTTAAATGGTATTTTTTAGGTTTTATTGAGAGATATCGGTCTAATCATCATTTTTGGCAAGTTTTAGCATCTGGGTCATTTTTGTAAGTGGTATCTTACCATTAACCATGTTTTTAGTAGGTCTCGCATATGCCTGACTGCGTTTAGGTCTGGGGACCCGGAAAGTAACTTTATTCTTTCAATATTGTTTCTCATGAAAAACTTTGAGTTAGTCAAATTGTGATTTTCTACCTATTTTTCACGAATAAAGAGAAATCCTTGACCCGATTCGATCTCTTTAAACTTCATTTTAAAGATAATTGAGATATTTTTACAGATATATCTTTCTTTTCAGCCACGTATAAGTCCATAAACACTAAAAATGCTTCTTTTTTTGAACGTTAATAACATATTTCCTTTCTGTGAAACTATGCAATTCTTTGTGCCGTTTCAGCACCCGTTAAACACAGAAATTTTCACTGATATCTGCAATTGCGTACCTGTGCTCTCATGTCCCTTATACATCTTTTAGAGGACCTCTCGGGTCAAATATTTCTCTTTATTAGTTAAAAAGCTGCAGAAAATCACAATTTCACTACTTCAAAGTTGTTCATAAGTAACGATATTGAAAGAATAAAGTTACTTTTCAGGTTCCCAGACCCAAACGCAATTAGGCATGTGTGAGACCGACTAAAACATGGTTAACGCTAAGATACCACTCACCAAAAATGACCCAGAAGTTAAAACTTGCCAAAAATGATAATTAGACCGATATCTCTCAATAAAACCTAAAAAATACCATTCAAAAGGGAGCACAAACGTTTAAAAATTTGCATTGAGTTCAGAAATAATCATATTCATTGCAAAAAACTTAAATTTTTTTGGTTAAATACCTCTTACATAGAAGTTTCTGTCACTGCTCTAAATGTATAATGGAACTCCATTATCAATGGAGGGCCCATTTACCCCCTTAAAATATTGATAGGGAAAATTTTTTTCTCGGGCCCTGTATTCTCACCCAATAACTTATTTTATACCCAACACTTATTTTATATTTTATACAGGGTGATTCAAAATTCAACATCAATATTTGGTGATGAGGTAGAGGGGACCTAGACAAGCTATTTAGAATAGGAATGAGGGGGCGCAGCTATAGAGCTATAGGACCTAATGTAGTGCGAGAGCGTTACAAAAGGCTGTTTTGATAAAGCCCGTGTAACGAAACAAAACATAATGGAATGAAAAAAATTATTGCATGAGGTAAAGCAGTATCCGTTCTACTTACTCCTTAAATTTGATAGAAATTGAACCACTGGCTAAACCGTGGGGTGAGTTTTAAAAGTGCAATATTAACTTTTAGCCAAAGAATTGAGTTTCTTTAGAATGTAATAGTATTTAGAAAAATGATGATAGGGGATCGGGGAAGGAATTTCAATGATAATACATTTCTTTGAACAAATAAGGGATCTTGCATGATCATTAAAAATTCCTTCCCCGATCATTTAATTTTTAAAAATACCATTACACTAAGGAAACTCCTTTGTGTTGTAAAGGCTAATCCTCCCCTACATTTTAGTGCTTAGTTTCTTTAATTCCAACTCTCCGTTACAAATTGACACACAAAAAAACATGTATCCTAAAAAACCCATGTTTGTAAATACTCAAAATAAAAGAAAAAATATTATTAAAAGGGTTATTTTGAATGAATAGAATATACTTAAGATAATTAAAAATAATTAAAACCAAATTTATTACAAATTATATCTAGAATTAAAACAGTGATAAGTCAAGGTTTTCAAGATTTCGAATTCAAAAAACAACGACAATAGCGTTTTTACTGTTGTATTTTGTCGAAAACAACCTACTAAATAAAAATTCTCTATATAATTTTTATAAAAAAATGTAAATAAAAATTGTAACTGGCACTGATATTTAATTCTATTTGCATAATTAGTTGTATATCATAAATTAAATACTATTAAATATTTTGCGTTAATTTTTATTTATTTTGTCATCTAACCCAAAATTAAAATTATTTTTTAGACACCCTATGGGTTTTTTTTCACCCCTCAACTCTACGTTTTCTAAGAAACCAACTAATTGGCTCAGTACACTATCTATCCAATACAAAAGACAGGATATCAAAGGGCGTCAGACATTGATAGGAAGAGTGACAAGTCATAAAACTGTCACAGGGTCGGTGCACCACAGGGTTTCCATTGGGAAAATGCATTTGATTCTACTCCAGAATCGATTTCTTTGCCCGATCCCGAAATGTGAGGGAAATATCGGTGATTGGGGGGAGGGTAGAGGGGACAGTAGGGATTTTTTCAACAGGGGGCGGAAGGAAAAACGGTTTTCGGCGAAACCGGGGTATCACCGAAACGTAGGGGACACCGGCACTTTGCAGATGTTTCTGATAAGAGATTTTGCTTTTCTCTTGTTTACTGGAATTCAGATTAATTTAGGTAATTTTTTAAATGAAAGGATTTAATGGGGTGAAAAATGAGAAATTCTTCTACTTTAATAAAAATACAAAGTAAGCGATTATTTATTTTTATTAATTGGACAACTCTTATATTTTCCCTTCTATGTATAGTGTAAAATTGTTTAAGTACATTAATTACGATTATATAACACTGATTTTAAAGCAAATAATCTAGTTACACTGTTTACTGCTTTTTGATATGAAATCGCTTATTGTTATCAATCGGATAATGTTATCAGTTTCATCTCGGACAAATGCGATCACATTAAGCGGACTCGACTGTATTTATTTTCAGGAAAATGTCAGAAAAGTCAAAGGAGTTTACCACACAAACTATAAAAATTCATCTTTGAACTTATGATGAAGAAGAATAGGGCTAAAACAGAAGAATAAAAGAGAAAAAACTTAAATTTTCATTATATCTAACAAAACTTTCACATTTGATCCAAACATTAACTAGAACATCTAGTAAAACACGGAATACATCTAATCAGAATCAGATCACTGCATACCCTCGAACTAAATCTCTCGTCTACATTATCATTCTCATCCGCCCCATTACAAATTAACGTGCACCTGAAATCCCTCTGTATCGGCTGCACTACCGATAAAGCCCCACCAGTTGAATAATCACCATTCCAAGACAACGGGAGGTGCGCTACTTCACTAGGCAATTCCTGAAAGAACACGGTCGAACAAAAGGGCTGTTGTGAACGAAACTGGCCCGAGTCGTACTATATTAGACTAGACAACAACTTAAGTTGAACCTACTACGTCACTAACAAACAAAGTAGTTCCCATCGCGGTCTCTGGATTTCGAGTGAAACAAAGAACTTCAATTTTAAAATAGGATTATTTCATTAAACCCATGTATAAATAGTGTCTTTATATCACGATTCGCGTACCGAATTTCCTCCTATCAACCCATCAGACTTTGTGTTAACTCACTTTCTCCTTCCTCGTAAGGACGTACTGGGTTCAGGAAACGTTGCTGGGAAGTATAGTTTAGTTTCGAGGAAGGGAAGGGTTGGTAAAAGAACACGTTTTACGTTTTCCTTTGGGGATGGTATTTTGGGTTTAATTTTTTTTGTTAAAGTTTATTTATTGTGTTAATTAAATTAAAATTTATCTGTAAATTTAGCTTTAAAGTTTTCGCATGTCAAATGTGATACTTAAAATAATAAAAAATGTAATATTGTGAGATAGTTCAGTTTTACTTAGATTATGTACATCTTTCCACTTTGAAGGTTTTGAAGCAACTGGTGTATTCAACTGGTGGTCCAATACCGTTATCATTGTCAGGTAAAGTATCGCCAAGCTGATTTGCTCGGCAAAAATAAGAAATACTTCCAAATCTTTAAACCAAAGGAATAAAGTTATAATAAGAGGGACAATTTTGCGAAAGTTGAATATTTGGCAACCAAATTGTACTCTGTTCAACCCTAAGTTGGCACTGTTGGGAAAGGCAGCGATTGTACCAATCCGCCCCAAAAAAATAGTACTAGCTTGTATTGTAATTTAAAATAAGTAATATACAGACACAAAAATGTAAATGTAAAAGTATTTGTAAAAATGTATTATACATTATATAGTTTATTGTATCTCTTTCAAAGAAGTAAAATTATATAGTTTGATATAAATTTAAAAGTCATTGTTATTTAAATTTCATTTTTTATGAGAGATATGCTCCTGCCAGTAATTTTAGCATTATATTTTGTTTTCATTTCAGTTATTCATAGGTAAATTTAGTAAATAAATAATGAACTAATTTCTTCTTATGTGGGATCTTTTAATTGAATATCGAGAGAAATGTTATGTACATTATACATAGTTATTTCAATATTTATTATATTATAACATTAAATATGATTTAAAAATTTTAAATCATGATGTCAATGCTTTATAAATTTGTTTTTATTGTGTTTTATTTGTGAATGAATCTCAAAGGAACATCATCCAGAATTGATGAAAATACTCCAGTTTTGTTAATTTGTTACCTCCAGTGATCGAAAGAGTTTAATTTAACAACAATTTATTATAATTTAGTGGCTTGAAAAATTTTCCGGAAATCCCACATCACTACTCTCAGGACTTAGCTCACTATGCCTCCAATCTCCCCATAAACCCAGGGATGCGGAGTAATTCGAATTACTCTCTGGGACCACGGCTAATTAGAAATTGATCAATCGCCCGTCCAGGATCGGGATCCGATCTTCCAGCATCAGAAGTATCATCCGGTAATGATATTCTCCGTTATGTTATATTCTATGTAAATAACGGCGATTAGAGATATTGTTGCGATATCAGGCGAGGAACGCCCGTGGAGGTATTGCGTCAGAGGAAATGTTTGTAATTGCTTTCGGCCGATTTGAGAATTGTGGGGATTACCGGTTTGGAATTGGAGAAGTTTTCGTTAGATGGAAATGTTGGAGATAGTCGGATTCCGACTTAACAGGTACCGACTTACAATGAGAGGATAATTTAGTTTAATGCGATAGCTGTAACTTAAATAATAATAATAAACTGAATCTCTCTCCTTATTAATAACACAGAGTAAAGAGATAAGAGATTCCAAACGATTTTTCTCTTGAACCTCTCTAACATTCAGCATCCTTTTAAACATTCAATTGCTTTTCAGCCTCTTAGCATACTTTTATCATTAGAATTCTGTTACCCTTGAGTTTTTTCTGCTCATCGGCATCCCTGTACTCTTCAACTCTTTACTATTTCTGTTTCTTAGCAACCCTTTCCTAATCTGCATTTTTTTTGCTCTTGGTCCTCTCTAAGATTCAGCATCCTTTCATCTTCAGCAACGTGTTACCCTTGAGGTTTTTTCTGCTATATAACATCTTTTTCTCTCTCTAAAACATCTTTTTTTTTCTCTAAATCTCTTTGCTTCCTATAGCATCCCATTGCTCTCTATAACATATGTTTGCTATAATACATTAGGACAAAACGCACTTAAATTTAAATGACATAAACCTACACGTAAGGGAAAAAACAAACATCATCTACACAATTTTCCATTCAAAACACATCACAATAAATCAAACCCGATTTTCTAACAAAACCTCAACTCAAAATTAAACAACAAAAAAACCTCTACGCTAACTCAACCAATCCGTTCTCTGTGCGCAAACAAGCACAACAGAACTCAATGATAAATATGAAGATCCGATGACACCCAGAGTAATAAATGAAGTCTCCTGCACCCCCGGAGAATATAAATACCCGCATGCAACAAAGAAAATAGACTCGACCACCGAATAATCAATTTCCTCTCCTTCTCAATCATGGGACCGTTTCATTTATCTTTTTTGTTATGAAAAGCCCGATTATCCGGAGATCGATTCAAATATGGATGGATCGATTATTATTATAGTTGCTGGGTATATTAACTTACTACTAGGCTCGCGCCCCTTGTTGCTGGTTGGTTTAATCTTCTCGTTGTGATTGAATTAAGTAACGAGATATAGAGATGGTGTGGTCAGGAATTTGGTATCGAGGTGGATATATATTTATTGGAGTTGGGATTATAGTCGAGAGACTAGCGTTAGGTTAACCAAATACGTTAGAATAAGTCAGTACTTGCGCGTTAGTTATTATTTCCAAATAAAGGTGGAAAGTTATTTCTGAGGTTGATATTAACCTTTCTGTTCAATTATGCAAATTTCCAGTGCCAAACGAACTGAAATTGTTTCATTTCTACGTGACGTAAGTATAAACATCATATTAGAATGCTATGAATTCAAATGTTTTTTTATCATTATTGAAGAGGATTGCCAATGCTACAAACAACTTGTGTACGTCGTATATACATGGTGATCATAAAATAATGTAACCTACTTTAAAGTTATCTTCATACGAAACTATTGGTAAAAGAAATCAGAAATTTCAAAGAAGGGATAGGATTTTTTCAAACAAAAGAATGGAGGATTGCAGCATCTCTTAAAATTTTAAATATTCAATTTTAATTTATCAAAAATTCTCTCCCATTCCAAAAAAACGCTTATCTTTTCCCACAAACTTTTTTAAAGTAATTATGACATATTTTAATACAGAAAGCTCCTAACAATGTGACGTCACATGTGCTCTTGGAAATGTGGAAAACACCGTTTTCATCGAAACACTAGGCTGTAAAAAAACTAGAGCTCAGTCGTTCCAGTCTTTCAAAGCGGGATGATAACAACAAGCGGGAGCAAGGCACATTTAACGTTTCTGCTCAGACCGAAAATAAGCTATTTTGAATTGAAAATAACTTAAAATTTTGGGCTTTGAAAGGTAAATTAAAATGTTTTTTGGAGGTTTTAAGCCATTCTGAACACATTAAGATAAAAAAAATTGACTGCAATAATCCATAAGTAAAATTACTTAAATTTTTGCCTTGGATTTCGGACCGTATCCAGATGTATAGAAGGTAAAAGCTTATTCGAACTATCATATCAGACACCTTAAGAAAAAAATATAAATCTATCTTTTGCTCAACACTATAGAAGTAAACGAAATTTGGCCGTACACGACAAAAACTGGATGAAACTTGAACGTTTGTGCTGCTTGGGCACTTTTGACTGCAGAAATGTCACCTCACACTGTTAAATTTCCAACAATGCAATCTGCTACAACACAATGAGGCCGATCGAGAAATTTTTTTATTGCCAAAAAAATTAACAAAAATCCCCTTTTTAAAAGCGCGCGAAAACGCCAAGAGTTTGGGATGTGACGTCATCATACGATAAACATTGTTGGAAAGCAATGGAGTTGATGGTATGATTGTTGATGTCATCGTACATTTTAAGCAATAAACGTTTTCAGTCACGTGTTTTTTTCGAAAATCTGACACATGAAACTTCCTTATTCCTCAAAAGTAACTATTCAAAACGTTGTAACTGCAACCTTGACTGCGACGACACATCCATTGCAGCAGAAACATTGTTGTCCCTTCTTTTAGGTCTCGAGTTGAGATTAACCGACTCCTTCTCCTCTGTGATTAATCTATTCCTTTTGAGCCAGTCTCCTTTCGTCATCCCTTTCTTGGTGATGAATGGATATACAGTGCCCCTCCTTGTGGGTAGAGAAGGACGGAAAAAAATCTTTCCATCCGGAGAAAATATCTTTGAAACTCTTTGCGGTTAAGAAATATTTCGCGAAAAGTCGGTTCGGCTTTCCTCTGTAAAAACTAGCGTAAGTCGAGGGGATTCAGTGAATTAGCGTTAAGAAGAGGATTTGAATACAGTAGAGCCCCGATTATCCGCGGAATTGGGTGGCAAGGGTACCGCGGATAATGAAATTAGCGGATAACCCGAAAAAAGACTAAAAATGAGGTGGAAACACGAAAAAATATTTCAGCATAAAAACTATGTTCTATTGTACAAAAAACATGATATGTGAAACTTTTAAAATATGTACAGTGCATCAGAAACCTTTGCTCTACATCTAAAATCCCTCTTTTGTCATGTAAAATTTGCTCTCATCATTAAAAAAATTTTTCTTGGCCCTCGCGGATAATCCGCACAGCGGATCATCCGCTCGCGGATAATCGGGGTTCTACTGTACATTATTTATAATAAATTAACGCCGAATACCAGGGGGGGCTACTGAATTCAACTCATCTATTAGAGTAACTCAAATTACATGAAGTATGTGTATCTTAAGGTGGAAATTTTGAAGTAGTAAGTGTTTTTCACTAGACCTCAATAAAAATTTTCTAAACTATTTGGACTCTTAGTTAAAGTACTAGCTGGCCCCTAATCTAGAGAGATACAGTCATAAAAATAGTATGAGTTCTAGCAAATGAGAAAACATCTATTATTTTGAAAAAACAACCTTTAAAGGTCCTCTCTAATAGATTATTTCTGTTTTCATGCTTTCTTTACAGGTGGGACTTAGACCGTTCATTGGCAAAACGCGAAGAAAAGGTAAAAGACAGAAAGGCTCGTACAAAATGTAGAAAAGAAAGAGGTAAAGTGAAATTCTTTTGCAAAATTGAAACCAAGAAATGTTAAATTGATAAAAAAAAATCCGATAAACTATGACATATTTTACTGATCTGATCGGTTGGTTGGTTCATATTTACGTTAATAAACCCTAAAAGTAATAATAAAAAAATTAACTAACAATCACATTCTAGTTACCGAACAACAAAAAATGGTCAAAAAATGGCCCTGTATAACCTACTATACTAGATAGGAACTTAAGTTGAACCTACTACGTCACTAACAAAGTAGTTCCCATCGCGGTGTAATAATTTCGAGTGAAACAAAGAACATCAATTTTATATGATTATTTCGTTAAACCCATGTATAAACAGTGTCTTTTTTATCACGATTCGCGTATCGAAGTTCCTCCTATCAACCCAACAGGCTTTGTGTTTACCCACTTTCTCCTTCCGCGTAGTGACGTACTGGGTTCAGGAAACGTTGCTGTGAAGTACAGTAACAAGTAAGACAAAAGTTTGATATTGGTATTATATAAGACTGAGGTATAGAATTAAATTATAATAATATCATTAGTTCTAATTACTGGACAACATAAATTTATTGAATATTTTAAGAATTTTTCCAACTATCTTTCCAAATCTCTTTCCAACAAGGTTATAGCTCTTTTCATTTTGCAAGTCAAAAGAGTACAAGTCAAAAGACTTGCACCGTTCTAGCGCAAAGCGCCCTGAAGAGAAGGTAAGAGCGGGGGAGTGAGGAGGTAAAAGACTCGTATTCATTCAACGCAACTTGAGTAATTACTAAACGTGAGGGTAAACAGACTTTTGAGGTAAGAGATTTAAAACTACATTACTACCCCAAGTCCTGAATTTTCATTAGAAAATCTGCACTGTTTGTCCAATTGAAATTTCCGTCGTCGAAAGAGGACCAAAAAAGTTCTTTTTAAGAGGGGGTGGTTTGATTGGCGCGTGCTCCAAAGTCAAACACCGGGGGAGGCATAGTCTACTAATATTGAAAACCTGAGTCAATTTGACCGATGTGGACTCAGCGAAGGAATTGGGGAAATTGGAAGATTTTGAGGAAATATTCAAGATTCATGATCTTTTTTTCTGATTTTAAATATTTGATTTGAAAGTTTTAAGCAAAATTGGAAGAATGATGGTTGGGAAGATTGCGTTATTATTAACATTTAAAGTATTCACCCGAATTCCCTTTTATAAAAAAGGAGGAATTTGAGAATGATGCAAAAGGTTTAATTTTTGTTATCTTTTAAGCATTTAAGTTTTTAAAGTAGTGTTATGGAAAAGTAGCTATATTTTCATTGAATGAACATTTGAAGCGTTTCTATGAATATAAAGACTATTGTACAAATGAATATACATGTCAAGAATTCAAAAATGTGGATTTTACAAAAAAAGCCGGTCAGAGCTATATATTCTTATTTTTAAGTCAATTTTATTACTGTACTAAAAGAGGTAAGTAAATAAGTAATTAAAAATTTGCTAAAATTTAACAAATTTTACTTGAAAAATCTGAATATTATAAGAATTTTGATTCACGCGTGCTAATCGATAAAATAAAAAGCATCGAAACATTATTTTGGGTCATCTCGGAACTTTTTAAAAATTTGACTTAGAAATATGGAATAATTTACAGTAAATTAAATTTTTTTTAAAAATTCCTAAAATTTGATATTACCCTACTATTCCATCAAATTTTCCCCAGAAGATAGTGTGCACCTTATTGAAAACCACTGAGTCAAAACCCATAGGCGCCGACTCCATAGGGTTTGAGGGGGCTTAAGCCCCCCCCCAATGTTGGAAGAAGGGGGTCTAAGCCCCCCCCCAATATTTTTAGTTAAAATCTACCCATTTTCTTTCATGAATTAAAGAAGGGAATGTATTGGAAGTCGTTCTTATGGTCCCGTTAACTTGGTCTCCTCAAAGGGTCTCAAAATGACTTAAAACACTACTTTCAAGGATAAAAATTTCAAAAAAAAATTTGGGGGAGGACCCCCAAGCCCCCCTTAAATTTTAAAATCTATTTTGTACCGTTTCCCCCTGAAACTTCCGTGATTTTTGAGGTGTGATCCTCCTTTTGTGTAAAATAAGAAGAAAGTATACAAAATGAATTTAAATACTGCTTTTAGGGCCAAATTTCCTAAATATTTCTGAAGTAGAACCCCTAAACCCCCTTTAAAATTTTGCTGTTTATTTTACTATTTATTATTTTATTCTACTGGGTTTCTTTAAAAATTCTGCTTCTTTAAATGAGCCCTGCTCTAAGGGTGTAACCCAATAGGCTTCAAAAGTAGATAAAACGCTATTTTGTGGTGGAAATTTTAAAATTTTGGGGGGAGGGCCCTCAAATATCGCTTCGCTTGGAATTTTCAATGTTTATAAAATTTTGAAATTAATTTCAACAAAATTAATATCAAATGTGCAAGTCCTCTAACACTTGAAGTAAAAAGTACTCGTAAAGTAGGTACCTCAGAAAAAATATTAAGTCAAAATCCCTCCCGAAACTAAAGTCTAGTTACGGCTCTGTATAGTTGATTTTAAAGGCGGTATAAATCCACTTTCATTCTTCGCAATAGGTATTTAATATTTTGTGTCCGATTAAATTTTTTTTAAATATTGCGCTGTTTTTTATTCGAATTTTTTATAGCAGTGGTCCGCAGACCTCCGAGGGTCCCCAGCGCCTTCCTAGGGGGTCCGCGATCGAGTTACCTTTTGAGAGTTTCAAAATAAATTACACTAGTTTAAAGAGACAAATTTCAAAATTATTTCTGCGGGAAGACCCCCCAGCCCCTCTCGAAATTTTGACGTCTCTAGTTGTAATATTTTCCTTAGAAATTCTATGTTTTACAAGGAACTGCTATGTTTTGGTGGAACCGAAAATTTCTCAAAATAAGCTGTAACACTACTTTTTGAGGCAAATTTTCAAATTTTTATGGGGGAACCCCCCAGACCCCCTTATTATACTTCGAGTAATTGTAAAATTTTAACATAATGTGAAATATAATTTGAGTAACTCCTTAGGTGTACTTTAGGAATAAGCCTTTGGATGTTCAAAATCTTGGGGGGGGGTCTAGCATTAGTGACGATCGACATTTTAAAGACCGCTGTTATATGGAATAACTAATATCTTCATTGTCTAGTACTGGCCCCCCCAATATTTGATAAAAGTCGGCGCCTATGTCAAAATCCAAGGTAGAACAACCTCTTTTAACAACACCTTAGAGCAAAAGTTCTGCTGATTTCAACACAATTTTACACAATTTAGTAAATTTGCAGTAAAAAACTTTTAAAGAAATTCCTAAAATTTGATATTACCCTACTATTCCATCAAATTTTTCCCCTGCAGATCGTGCGCACCATGTTGAAAACCACTGGGTCAAAACCCAAGGGTAAAAACAATTTCCACAACCCTAGAAACTGTCTCCTAGGATATTTTTATGTTACCATCTCCCAGGAAATTCGTTCCCTTCTCAATCTCGGCTCCGTGTATCGACAGAAGTGTCAACACCGCTTTCTCTCGCCCGGAAACCACCCCGATCTTGACACGTTCGAAAATTCTTCCACGGATTCCATCACAGCCAATCGGCATTTATTTTCGACTACGGGTTTTTTCCGATTCCTCCCTTTTAACCTTAGGTTTTCTATCTCTCTCCAAGATAGCAAAATCGAATCTTGACTCGGTGTAGGTCACGGGTGATCAGATAGACGTTTTTTTTCTTTGAAGTTACCGACTAGTTTCGCGGAGACATCTTTTAAAAACCTTTACCAGTATTTTTTAAGGTTTTTCAAAGCTAAAAATAAAATATAAAAAAGCAAACTTATTAAAAAAATCGTTATTTTTAAGGTGATGCGGTACCATTTTTACTAAAAATCTTTAAAATAATTGTTATTTAATACTTCGTTCTATTATGTATTTGCCTTTTGTAAAACAGATTCCAAACTCAAAATATCTTTAAATTCAAAAATTGTATGAGTTTATTATAAAAAAACTTTTAAATTTAAGAGGTGTTTTGAAAATGCTACTCCTCCCACAATAATCGACATACATTCTTGAAATTTCGTTTTTAAAAACATCAAACTAGTATGTGTTACAAAAGTTGGCATCAATTTAAGGTTTATGGTGATTTGAGTTCTAAACATGCTGGGTTTTCTTGAATCCCTAGCTAAAAAATCCCAAAAATGCTGAAATTCTCAATTCAGTAATTTTCAAAAACACACCAAGGTACTTTTCCATTATACCGGCGCAAATCTCGCCAAGCAGACGTTTTGGCGACATCACACAGTCGCCGGAACACATCTTCGATATTCCGTTTGGTGTTGGTTGCATCATTATTAACGACTTTATCACCTGCCCCGGTATAATGGAAAAGTACCCCAATATACAATGTTTAATGAAAAAACAAATGCCAACTTTTGTTATACTCACTTCCAACAATAGTCAGAAAAAAAATCAATAGAGATAGGTGATGATAAGTTAAAATTTTGGGAGTAAATCGAGTTAAAATAAAATCAAGAAGTTGTAATGTGTTTCACTGTTAAAATTCCAAGGTCGGAAAACCGGGACCTAAATTAAAAAGTGGAATATTTAGGAGGGGCAAAGAGGCATAAAATGGTACGTCTGGTCACCCAAGTTGAACACCAGTGATACAGACAAAAAAATAAATTTAAAACCAGTTAAAAGAAATACCCTCCTTAAAAAATAAATTAAAAAAACATCATCACACCCCAGCAAAACCGGCAAAACATCAACACCTCTCAGATTTCCCATCATCGCCCGCGAAAAACTTTCATTCGGAATTCCAACTCGACACCTGCGAAAGAGAAATAGAAAAGGTCCCGTTTTTAGCAGATAAAGCCGCTGTTTCCCTCCAAAAAAAGATATTTATACCACTACTAGAGCAACATCAATGGATATCCCATCCCGCTATAATAAAAAAAAGGCCTGTCGGCAGTTAGAGCCTCGTCACACTGCGCGTCTTATAGACGCTACTGCAATCAATCTGCATAAAAAAGCATGGATAAAGCCTAGTCCCCTATCTTGACAGGAAGGCTAAACTCCATGCTTTTTCCTCTCTTTGATTGATTGCAGTAGAGTAGCGTCTTATAGTCGCTAGGTCTGACTTGGGCCTTAGGAAGCGACTTTTTCTTGACGATTTGATTACTTTTCGGATATCGAGAGTGACGATTTTATTACACGTAAGTTATCGGGTGTCGTCAAGTCACGTGGGGATGTTCTTTTTATTTGTTGACGGATGGGTGCGGAGATCCCTGTGAATTCGAATATCTCTCTACGAGAATTTGTTGTGGGTACCACAAAAACATGGGCGCCCACAATAGCGGATGCAGGGGGGTCTATGGGGCTCAAGCCCCCCACCCAAATGAAAAGTTTTACACTGTATAATATGAGATTTTATGCACCAAAATTAGTTATAACCCTGTAATTTTATGGTCAAATTTTCAAAAATTTTATGGGGGAGGACCCCCAGACCCCCTTGGCACTTGTAACTCTATATTGCAACTCTATTTTATTAAGTTAGTTTGTCAAAACGCAAAAAATATATAAGAAAATCTATATCGGAAATACGGATGAGGCGTAACAAAACGAGTTGAAAAAGTGGGGTTTTTGACTTAAATTTCCAAAAATCCCCAGACCCCCCTTTTAGTAGTTCGAGCAGGATAATTCACTACCTTGCTCGTATTAACATCAACAAGAAGATTCAATTGGATTATGAAAATTCTTAGCCCCCAAAAACCAAATCCTGGATTTTCCCCTGGGCGTCCGTATGTTTAAATTCAGGGGAGGACCCCAAGGAAAATTATTGCAAGTTAGCCAGTCAAACACCGAAACTTGACTCAAAAGTTTCAAAGTATGCATTTAAAAAAAAAATTGTATAAAATACTGGAATTTCGGGGCCGTGGGGAGCCTTGTGGTTAAAGCATAGGCTTTGGGTTCGGAGGGTCTCGAGTTCGATTCCTGACACCGCTTAAAGCTGGTATTACATGACGCGTATTCCACGCGTTTTGGGAGCGAGCGTAAGCGCGCGTTTGGCATTTTTTCCCTAGCGCTACTACAGCACTACCTAGCGGTGCAAACCGGAAACCTTGGGCGTTTGGACGCGTGGAGCTGCGGCCAGGTGGCGCTGTTGGAGCGACTGTTCTCCATCGGCGCGCGACGTTGTGTTGGTGGTCGTGACATATCTTTAAAACAGGGTTGCTTGATTTGAATACTTTTCTTTTTTATAAAATCAATTTAAATCAAAAACTTCAATTTGCAATTTTTTTAACATTAAATTATTACAAAGCTTCAAATAAATATTTTTTCAAGGATTATTTATTAATATTTTTTTCACACAACATAAAAAGAACAAGAGAAAAAGTTTAAATTTCACTTTTATAGTAGAAATTAAAAGGATTATTTTCAGGGTATTGAGATATTTATTATAACTAACAAAGCTAATAGAAATTAGTATCTTGTACTCTTAATTTATTATTTTATTCAGGAGGGGATTTTCCTTGGCCACTTTTCAAATGCAAATTTTCTCCAAGATATTACCATCAATAGTTAGATTATTTGAAAAAGAATGGATTTATATATTTTTTTCATAACCCATGTTAGATATTAAAATTTATATAAAAATAACTTGATTTTAAAACTTTAATTAGCGTTAGTAATCTTGGAAAATATGCATACCAAAAAAGATTAAACAAAAGTGTGCTAGTAAAGCATAGTTAAATTATTCCTTTAATATAAATAAAAGGAACAGATTTAGAAATAGTCCTCCAGTCACCATGTGTAACCAGTACTACAATTAGGTGTTGTAAGCATACAGATGTAATAATAGATCTCTAATAATATACTAATTATTTTAGGATCTAATAATGATAATTAGATCTCTGGTTTTTTTTGTCATTTTAGATGTGAGTAAACATGGTGGCTGGAGGACGGTTTCTAAAAAGCTGTACCAAAATTAATTATCATGCTGATTAAGAAGTCTAAAATGATAAGGGATACTTAACATAGGTACAAAAATTAGCCATTATAAAAATTGACTAAAATAGCTAATTGTAGAATAGGACCTGAATTTGTTGTTTTATGTTTAAACTATTTTAAACCAGTTTTAAAAAACTGTTAATAGAATTTTTTAAAATCTGATTTAAATCCAATCAGTTTTCAAAAAATGATATACCATCTCAACTAGTAAGATTAAATTTCTTACCTGGATGTTTTCATTAAGTAACCTAGATTCTTTTTGAAATTACTCAAAAGTTGCACCTTATTTATATACACACTTGCATGTCATACAAAATTTAATTGTCTATGATATTTTATCATAAAATATTTTCACTATTTGTTTTGAAATTTTTTTTATTTATTGATAACATAAATAACATAGCTATATTAATACACAAGCACAATAATTTTTTTAAAAATAAATGATGAAAATTCAATGCATGCTGTAAAGTATCGTAACCTTTACCTTTGGAAACTCCCACTATGCTAGCCTCCCTCTCTTTACAATAGTGAAAAGTCATTAGAACCCCCCCCCCCTTTATTGCAATTTTTAAAAGCATGCAAAACTTTTTGAAAAACTTAAGAAAACCATTTTTTTATTAACATTCAATTTTTATACAACACACCCTCAATTTTGATGAGTACACAAAATTCCATTTAATGGATTTCCAAATCAGCAACTTTGTTCACAGGCCCATATCTGAAATAAAAAATAATAACTCATAAACTCAACAATGTAATATTTATTTTAATAACACTTTGAATAATATCTATGATTTTATTTAAAGAGACATATTTTACTGAGAGCATTAAAAATCTAGCAAGACAGTGCTTACTAAATTACATATTTCATAACACCCAATGAAAAAAATTGAATCTCTAAAGTAAGGTTAACTAACTGGCAAAGAATGAAAAAAATCAAAAATGTCGAGCAACATGGCCTGGATGATTTCACATGGATTGACCCGTAGAGGAAGTACAATCGAAACACTAGCTTCCTACATATACCATCCTACATAAATACTTTTTTAGGTACTTACGTATTATCCCATTTACTGTTCAGTGGCTGTCTAATTCAGTGGTACATCAATAGAAAAGTCAATGAGAATTGATAACGTTTTTGATTAAGCGGCACGGTTGACAGTATAATATGTAAGAACTTTTTTTGATATGCCAGGCACAAGCCCAAAATAATCTGATAAGTTGTCTAAAACAGTTAAAAATATATCAACTGTCAATAAAGTTAAGGACCTTGAAAATTTATACATATTTACAATGATATTTTAGTCAAATTAAATCATTACAATAAGAAAATGAAGTTAAACAAAACATTTCATACCTGGTTTTTCTAAATCTAATTCAGTTGTGGACAAATAACATCTGGGATTGACAATTATTACAACTGCATAACTCCATGGAAAAAGGCTGAATCTCTGCCACTGGGAAACTACAAAGAAATATCAGGAGTTAATGTTTGCCATGTTATCCCTCCATTTAAAATAAAAATCTACTTATTTATAAAATTAAGTATGAAGTTTACACCAGTGGGGAAGAATGAGTTGCAAACAGGGGAAGAACTACACAAATTGATAAATGATTCAAATTTGAACCATTTCAAAAAATGGAATATTTCACAATCCTTTTTACAATATAACGTAAAATTGCCAAATTTAAGTAAAATTTTACCAACTAATATTTTTTGATGGAATTTTTTTCAGCAATTTAGATCACCATCAGCTTCCGCTGTTTGCAACTCACACTGTTTAAAGGGAGGTGGAGTCGAAAGACCAGTTGTTTAAACTCTAATTCAAAGCAGGATTTTGTACTATATGAACAGAGGTACTTATAAGGTGCACATAAATTAGATCCAAGCAGCTAAGGCGAACAGTCACAAATAGCTGTAAACTGGTTTGGAGCTTGTATCACAGTGTAGGTGAAAAAGTTGTTTCCCATGAAATTTCAAGGAGACCCCCATCGCCAAAACACTTTTGAACACAGCGAAGGCGAAATGGCTGTAAACTGTTTTGGCACTTGTATCGCAGTGTAGGTGAAAAGTTGTTTCAATTGAAATTTCAAGGAGACCCCCCCATCGCCCAAAATACTTTCAAACACAGTGAAGGCAAAATGGCTGTTTGGCACTTGTATCACAGTGTTGGTGGAAAAGTCGCTTCCCATGAAATTTCAAGGAGACCCCCAATTCCAAAAATACTTTTGAATACAGCGAAGGCGAGTAGCCGCATTTGCGACTGTTGGCCTTCGCCGCTAGGCCAGTTTATGGCCACCATTAGATGCCATTTATACAAGCCGAGAGTTTTTTGATACATTGTCCAAAACATTCAACAGGCTAATAACATGTACCAAAATATATTATAAACCAGAGTTTCTCAAACTGTGGGTCGCGACCCACTGGTGGGTCGCCAGTCAGTTTTTGGTGGGTCGCGAGAAGATTTTTAATTTTTTCACAAACAGTGTTATTGACTTTTGAATTATCAAACTATTAGTTGAACTTTAGAAATTATCAAATTACCATACTATAGTAAAAATAATAAAAATTTGAGAAAAAACTACACTACTTGGAGAATGTGCCGATCATGCAAATCTAGTCGGTTATTCAAATAAGATTTGAAAAAAATATTTAGTGTTTCTCCCCATCCACACTGGGGGGGTCAATGCAAATTTTAAGAATTTTCTTGGCAAATGATGCAACTGATGTAATTTATCCCATATTGCTAAAAAACAAGTTAAAACATGTTTTTAAGGGTCAAATTTTAAAAATTTTCTCTGGGGGAGTACCCCCAGACCCCCCTTTTTACTGTAGGGATCATTGTTAGAACACAATTAAACGATTTCATACCCTTGTAACTAAATAGTTGGTGAACACCCCCCAGTCAGAGAAGTTAAAATTCTGTGGGGAGGGGGCATGAGATAATTATCTCAGTTCAGTTAATTATAAATAACTGAAGCTGTTGGGTCGCGTTAGATTTTGTTTCTCAAAAGTGGGTCGCGATGTTAAAAAGTTTGAGAACCCCTGTTATAAACCATTACCAATGAAATACAATTTGCAAGATATTCGCTCCCTTAATTTAAAAAAGTACCACAATAACATTGAACTTCATGTGAAATTAAATACACAGAATCTATTTTAAAACGTTAGGGGAAGACAGATGACTGTTAAAGGGAAATAAGCATTTTGCACAAAAAAAATCAAATACCTTCCCTTATTGAAACCATTAGTAAAACTGAGCAATTAAAATTGTATGTTTTTTGTGTTTTGGGTACTTCAGGATAAGCTGGGCACAAATCTCGCTAAAAATGTATAAAAGAACCACTTCTAGTTCAAGTATCTTGATTATTTTTGGCAATATCCAATTACCCTTAAGACTTGCACTCAGCTAATCCTAAAGTACATTGATTTGTTTTTGAAACTTGTATTATTTGGTCATATGGTACAATAAGGAAGTTGCATGTGTCAGATTTTCAAAAACAAACAAGTGTTCCTTATGGTTTTTTGTATGGTAAAATGAAATATCTAGTCAGTTTTTTAAAAAAATGTACAGGTAATTAAATATTTTAATTTAAAAGTCGCGAAAAAAACACGTGACTGAAAACGTTTATTGTTTAAACTATAAGATGACGTCAACAATAATACCATCAACTCCATTGCTTTACAACAATGTTAATGTTTAGTATAAGATGACGTCACTTCCAAACTCTTGGCGTTTTAGTGCGCTTTTAAAAAGGGGATTTTTGTTAATTTTTTTGACGATCAAAAAATTTCTCGATCGGCCTCAAATTTTGGGTAGTTGCTTATTTTTGTAAGAGGAATCGATTAATCGATGAATGAAATGAATTATAAATCACTATATTTATTTTTGGTGTAACTGTATTTTATTTTAAAAGCATGTTTAAATACAATTAAATTTTTTAAAAAATCAAAATAATCTAGAATGTAAACAATCAACGCCCCCCCCAGCGGGCCGCTGTAAAATTATCAAACGTTGACCGGTCTGTGGTGGTAAAAAGGTTGGGGACCACTGCCCTATAATACAAGCCGAGAGTTTTTGATACATTGTCCAAAACATTCGACAGGCTAATAACAAGTACCAAAATATTTTATAAACCATTACCAATAAAATACAATTTGCAAGATATTAGCTCCATTTAAAAAAGTACCACGTAAAAAGTATCCATTATATTAGTAAAAAGTATCCATTATTTAAAAAAGTACCACGATAATATTGAACTTCATGTGAAATTAAATACACGGAATCTATTTAAAAACGTTAAGGGAAGACAGATGACTGTTAAAGGGAAATAAGCATTTTGCACAAAACAAAATCAAATACCTTCCCTTATTGAAACCATTAGTAAAACTGAGCAATTAAAAATGTATATTTTTTGTGTTTTGGGTACTTAAGGATAAGCTTGGCACAAATCTCACTAAAAATGTATGAAAGAACCACTTCTAGTTCAAGTATCTTGATTATTTTTGGCAATATCCAATTACCCTTAGGACTTGCACTCAGCTAATCATAAAGTATACATTACATTTATTTGTTTTTGAAACTTGTATTATTTGGTCATATGGTACAATTGTTTACATTGGTTTGAAGGCTTTGAGATACACAAAAGCAGTTAAATAAGAGCATATATAATATAAAGTACCTGGGAAGATTGGCTGGATGCTAGAATCACCGCAGGGAATTTTCCCTTCTTATGTAACAGATGAATCGTTGTTAATAATTAATAGGGTTTAGTTTTGTCCACGTCGGTGGTCGATTCCGCTCTCCGTGCACACATCTTTCTCTTCAGATACATCAGATTCAAGGTCTAAAATGAACAAAACATGAATATCTACGACACAATCAGCTTCGGCTACCCGATTCAACAATAAGAGTTCAAATAAGAAAAAAAACATCCTGTGTGTTGTGATCTTACTAAGCTGTAAGTTTAACTTGGAAGTTTTATATAACGAAGGATACAGGATACAAATTTAAAAATTTAAAACGACACAGGTTTTTAGACTGCTCCAACTGTATGAACTATAGAAAAGAAACAGAAGTAAACGCTTTTAAAGATATGGAATAAATCAGCTGCGATGTTAAACATTTCATAAAAAAGTAGAAAGAAAGATATTATATTCACTCACTTGATTTATTTCAAACAGATTTATTCGATGATCGACGAGGAGAGGAAAACTTCGATGGGCCTAGTCGCAGCAGCCATGTTTACCAATTTCGACGGTTTTGATTGGCTGATTTCGGGGCGCTCCTAAAAAAACTCCAACCGGCGCGATTCTCTGGGCTCCTTGCGTCGATCGCACACGCGCGTATGGTTTCGAGCCTGCCATTGGTTGAGTAGGCGAAATAGCGTGGCGCCCCACAACGACGTTTGTGGCGGGCGATGTCGCGCGATTCGGCGCGATTCCGATGGGGATTTTTCGGATTTCCTCCCCCCAATCGCGCGTAGCGCGCGCGCCCTGATCGCATGGAATACGCGTCATGTAATACCAGCTTAAGACCGTTAAATCAAAAGTGGGTTCGAAAGCCCTGAGGTCGGTCATGGCGCAGTTTACCTCGGGTCCAGGTGTCTGGAGACAATTTCCCTCTCCTTCAGAGACATGGCCAAATTGAGGAGGTGGCGATAGATAGTGACAGTATCTTATGAGGCAGAAGTTGGACTCCTGCCGTTTATGGGCCTCACTTTCTCGGGAGTCACACCCCCTTTGCCTTGAATCCTTATGAAGCTTGGGTATTCCAAGTGGCACACGACAACAACAACGACTGGAATTTCAAACAAAAAAGGGGGTGTCTAAGGTAGTGATGGGCAAAATCGATAATTTTAGGTATCGAATACTTTGGTATCGAATACTTATAGGTATCGAATACTTTGGTATCGAATACTTATAGGTATCGAGTATTTTCAGGTATCGAGTACTTTTTTTCAATGTCGGGAAACGAACCTGAAGGGACAATTTTTTTAGGGCCTATCCATAATCAGACTAATATTCAAAAAACTGAAAGCGATACATCAAAAAGCCCCGTAGCTACGGGTCTGGAGGTGGATAGAGGCGAAGGATTTGGCGGGGGAAAAACCTAGCCGCGTCAAATTTCTCTCGCGGATGATTAACGGCTTGGGTTTGAGCGTTGCAAAATGAAAACGGAAACAGGCTGCGTTTGATTTACAGTAGGTATTATAAAGATTACTTCATTGAAAAATTTAAAACGAAATATGTGAATAAAGTATCGATACTTTTGTGGGTATCGAATACACTCGATACCTGTGCCTGTGGGTATCGAATACACTCGATACCTATAGGTATCGAGTACTTAAGTATTTGGTATCGATACCTGCCCATCACTAGTCTAAGGGTACTCCACAGGAAAAGTTTCAAATGTTTATTCTTAAAAGTAGTGTTTTAACTCACTTTGGTAACTCAAAATGGGGTTAAAAAGGTGAGTAAGAACTTATGAATGAACGTGCAGATGTGTAAATGCCTGTGATTTTCGTTTCAAATGTGTTATGGTGAAACCATTATTCAAACAAAGTTGGCTTTTATGTTCAATATTTAAAAAAATTTCTTTCAGCGTGTTGTGACTAGTGATGGGCAGGTATCGATACCAAATACTTAAGTACTCGATACCTATAGGTATCGAGTGTATTCGATACCCACAAAAGTATCGATACTTTATTGACATATTTCGTTTAAAATTTTTCAATGAAGTAATCTTTATAATACCTACTGCAGAACAAACGCAGCCTGTTTCCGTTTTCATTTTGCAACGCTCACACCCAAGTCGTTATCATCCGCGAGAGAAATTTGACGCGGCTAGGTTTTTCCCCCGCCAAATCCTTCGCCTCTATCCACCTCCAGGCCCGTAGCTACGGGGCTTTTTGATGGATCGCTTTCAGTTTTTTGAATATTAGTCTGATTATGGATAGGCCCTAAAAAAATTGTCCCTTCAGGTTCATTTCCCGACATTGAAAAAAGTACTCGATACCTATAAGTACTCGATACCTATAAGTATTCGATACCTATAAGTATTCGATACCAAAGTATTCGATACCTAAAATTATCGATTTTACCCATCACTAGTTGTGACTTGCTTTGTTGACAACTTATGAATTGTTCAAAGAATTTGCGCCAAAAATAGTGCTAAAGAAGGGAATTCTGGCAACCTGAATTGTTTTCAAAACTTTGTCCCTTTTTTTAAAAAAAAATTATTATAGATTTGCTTAATTAGTCAATTAGAAAGTTGTAGAGCAACATCAATTTAGCTCGAAAAGACGCTTCCCATAACCCAAAAACGGAAAAAAAAATTCTGACATAAGGAAATGAATAAACGTATTTTTGGGTCATCAAATAAGAGGAACAAGTCTTCTTAAAGCTATTCTAACCCAAGTCTTCAGGAATCAGGGTTGGCTGGATTGGACCCGATTGGGTTGGACCCACTGGTAGGCTTACCATACGTCCGGGATTACCCCGGACAGTCCGGGGTTTTTAGAGCTGTCCGGGGAAATGTCCTGGGTTGCTAAATGTCCGGGGTTTCATACATTTACGATTTGCCAGACTTTTTTATGAAAAAATCATGACCAAACTATTTAAAATTGCTTTTTTTACGTTTTCTAACGTCTTTATTACTTCAGGAAACTTACTTTCAGTGAATTTTGTGATAAAAATTAAGTCAATCAAACAATTTTTGAAAAAGTAGTGTTAAATGAAAAAATAAAATTTGGTATTTTTGTTTAATGTTTATTAGTTTGAATAGTTTTTTCGTAGTTTTTATTCTTTGGTAATTTGATATGGTACTTATAAAGAAATTTCAAAAATATGTCCTGGGTTGGCCCCGAGAAAATATGGTAAGCCTACCACTGGGTTTTTTCAAAAAAACCCATGTGAAAAAACCCACATTTTGGGCCCATTTTTGGGTTTTTTCAAGAAAAATCAAGATTTTGGTAGTTCCTTCGAAATTTAATGTGTTTTTTTTTCAAAGTTTAGGATATTTTAAAAAATTTTAATGAGTTTTTTTCAAAATTTAAAAAATGTTTTAAAAATTATGGTGTTTTTTCAATTTCAGGTAGTTTTTTATAAAGTTAAATAGGTTCTTTCATTATTCAGTGGGTTTTTTCATAATTGAATGGGGTTTTTCAAAATTTAGACGTTTAAAGTTCAAACTAGATATAAAAAATAAAGAAGATTTTTTTTCAAATTTCAGTGGGTTTTTTCAAAGTTGAATAGATTTTTTTCAATTGAATGGTTTTTTCAAAGTTTAAGATATTTTTTAAATTTTAGTGGGTTTTTTCAAACTTTAAACCAGGTTTCAGTAAATAAGGGGTGTTTTTTTTTATATTTTCAGTGGAATTTTTTCAAACTATAAAAATTTTGAAAAAAACACTTAATTGTGGAAAAACTGACATTATTTTGAAAGAACACATTTAACATAGAAAGAACTCACTAAAATTTGAAAAAAAAACACTTACTATGAAGGTGAAAACCACTTAATTTTGAAAAAAACACACTTTTTCCGAAAAAACCCAGTTTTATATGGGTTTTTTCAGGGTTCTATTAAAAAAACACGAAAAAACCCAACCCACTTGGGTTTTTTCAAAAAAACCCGGGTTTTTGCCAACCCTGTCAGGAATGCTATTCTAACCAGGTGTACATATGTGTTTTTTATCATAATACTCATTTAAAAGAATGGAGAACCAAATTATACAAGCATACCTACCAATTAATATTATGAAACCAATATAGAAATCCAAACAGCCATTTTTATAAAATTGTTATCTGAAACTTAAAGTACCACCATAAAGAAAACTTAACGACAATTTACAACACAAAATTTAGTATTATTTCTCAATGATTGCTTTACCTTGACAATTTGTATAACTATGTATGCTTATCTAACTTTGGATAATTTTACCTAACTTTATTTATATTTATAGAAATATTTTTTTACTTATTTCATTAACCCAAATTATAAAAAACTTATGATGCATGAATATCAAAGAGATATTAATTCACACTATAGTATAAAATATAATATTTTCCCAAAAAGCAGTGATGTTTCTAGATGAAATTTTGAAGGGACAATACCCATTTCAGTACAAAGAGAACCAAAGAGGAGGATTATTAAGAAACCAATGTATACAGGGTGTTTCAAAATTGCGTTGCACGGCTTTTATTCGGAACCAACGCCTCCTAGGGTCATGGAAGTAAGGTCTAACCCTAGGTAAGTGACCCTGGAGAATCCATTGAGAGGACTTACAGCGCCCCTAGCGGCGAAATTAAAAAGTTAAAAAAAATAATTTGAAAACTAAAGGAGATAGAGCAAAAACCTCAGTGAGAGTATTGTTACCAACGTCAAGAAGAACTCATTGAAAAAAATTTGATCAAAATATCTTGAATATTCGCGGAGATATTTGCATGTGAAAATAGCACTTTTTCATGGGTAAAAAAGTAAAAAGTTCGCATATTTGCAAATTTTTTTGATTTTTTGATTAAATTTTGTGTTCTTTCAACTAAAAAAACACAAAACTACACAATTTCACTGAAAAATTTGCAAATGTGCGAACTTTTTACTTTTTGACCCCTGAAAAAGTGCTATTTTCATATGCTAATATCTCCGCGAATATTCAAGGTATTTTGATCAAATTTTTTTCAATGAGTTCTTCTTGACGTTGGTAACAATACTCTCACTGAGGTTTTTGCTCTATCTCCTTTAGTTTTCAAATTAATTTTTTTAACTTTTTAATTTCGCCGCTAGAGGCGCTGTAAGTCCTCTCAATGGATTCTCCAGGGTCACTTACCTAGGGTTAGACCTTACTTCCATGACCCTAGGAGGCGTTGGTTCCGAATAAAAGCCGTGCAACGCAATTTTGAAACACCCTGTATATGACTAATTGCAATTACCAGGCTATTTTTATGCAGCTTAGGAGCATACACCATGATAAAAAATAAATAAAACCTAGATAGTATACTATTATTTCTATATAAATATTATTTCTCAACACTATTATCAACACTAAGTAATTTTACTTAAATTAAATATTCATGTATTCCATTAGATTTGCACTTTAAATTTACCCAAACAAACCAAATTTAGCTCATTTCCTGGAAAAAAAATTTTTAATTAACACTTTTTAATGAAACAGAATGAATCAATATATAGAATTTCAGTTCTCATTAAGCAATGATGTTTGTAAGGAGTTTTATGGAGTAAAGACCCATATAAGATCATAACTTAAAAAGGGAACAATTTCTAAGAAACCAATGCTGGCTAATTGTAATAATTTACACCCTATTATTCCACAATATTATTAGTTATCATAATTATAAGTATGTTAACACTGTTTATTTATGAAGCACTACAAAGTACTTTCCCCTAATTTTAACTTTTTATTTGAGATTTTATTTTTTGTTAACCAGCTTTAGTGTCTTGATATGAGTGATAATTGTGATATGAGTTTTAATATTTTAGTAGAGCAAAAATATTCAATAAACAATTACTCAACCATTCAGCTTTGCTAGTCAATGGGTTCAAAGTAAGGTATAAACATTTTTATAAGCCAATAAACTACATAAAAGCGTAGTTTATTCCTCTAATATTCACAATTTTTTGCTCTGTTCAACTATTACAAGGGATAATTTGAGGGAGTTTTGATACTAACTGGTATCGCGTAATTTAGGCTAATTCAATCACAAAACCATATATCAATATAACATAACCAAAATACACAATTATTATAAGAAATCAAGGTATCGGTAAATCATGCGGTTCGGAAAAAAATGAAGTTCTCGCCAATGCCAGGCATTGATTGACACGAAAGCCTTTTGCCAAGAAGTCGCCATGGCCCGGATTCTTAAAATTTACCATTAATTGTGTCAACAGCTAATGTAATACTGAAAAAAAAATTAACATACCAAAATTGGATGTCGTAAAATCTCCGGAGAGCCATCCATAGCAAAGACGATGTATTTACGTCCTTCATACAGTCTAGTGTGTAATCCAATTTCTGGTTGAAGACATCAGAAAAAATTCACATCTTTTGACCGCAAAAAGTTCAGATCAGAACACAACACACAAGTCCGACCATTTACGTAAACACTCATTTCAAAATATCCACACAATCTGCCAATATCCTTCATAAACACAGTCACAAAACGCCGCCGCTTGCTAATAATCGTTAGGTGAATATAACAATTTGTCCGTCATAAACATAGGTCATGAAAGTTCTTAAGTCAAATAACAAAACACTTTTCAAACAGGTGAACACACACATGCACCTGTATCTCGGACATGCTCGTAATTACCGTAATTCTAATAAATAACAAATTTAAAAAAATAAAGCGTTCTTTTCTCGGCGCAAAGCAAAACATCAACATCCGGGACTTCGGCAGATGGGAGAAAAATCGGAGTACAGTTTTTTTTCTAATTAATCAACTCGATTATTTGTTATTAATTGATTCATTAATGTATCGATGCGTATTTATTGAGTGATTTGATGTATCGAATGCTGTTTTCCTTGGATTTGATTGGCAGATGAGGGGAGAAAAATCGGAGCAGAGATTGCTTTGCTAATAATTCAACTCGATTTATATGTTTTTCATTTTAATAGATTCATTAAAGTATCGATGTTATTTATTAAGTAATTTTATGTATCGAATGCTGTTAATCTTCGATTAGATTAGAACAAAAAAAATAACTATTTTTTTCTGAAAACGATAATTTGCAGTCATTTATAAACGTTTATATTTATAATTTAAGAAGTTAATTTATAAAGGTAATTTGAATGGGAGCAGATTTATTTTTCTTATTATTCAACTCGATCATTTGTTTAAGCCGATAGATACCTAGTTATCGAGTACTTTGATGCATAGAATGATGTTTATCTTGGATTGTAACGATAAATTAGCTATTTTTTTCTGAAAACAATATTTAAGGCTTCTATTAACTCGATGAACTAAAAAAGCAATTGTGTTTAGAAAAATACTTTTTAAACGTTATTTAATCAACAGATAGCTAAAAAAAATTTCTAAAAATAAAAAAGAATCGAACTGTAATTTCTTACTTCCGGTCTGTATCATTCGCTTAAAAATTTAGTTTGGCAGTAAAAATTAACTAAAACATAATATCTTATTCGAATTAAAAATTACACGAATTTAAATAAAAATAATATTTAAAGCCCAGAAAAGAGCTGAAGTAAATTTATTATTTATTTTTTTCCATTATTTTTAGGCATCCAATGCTAAATCAAAAGATCTTAATTATTTATCGATTCGAAAAATTAGAAATACTAGTAGATAAAAAATCGATTCAGTTTGTTTACAGTTTGCTGATTGTTTCGTCGCCATGTCTTGTATTTTTTAAAGTAATTTTTATGAATTTAAAGGTATTTTAGGAGGAATTTATTGAACAAAATTGGTGAACATTTTAAGAACTTCTTCGTATCTTCAAGATATTTTAGAACTCGGTACTTGTTTTCAAAGCTTGCAATATCTTCGAACAGCTTCGTGTATAGAACTTGAGGATAGAAAACAATTGCCTGAACGGCTGTGAAATTTTCTTCGAACTTTTTGTAGAATGTGTTCAAATGTACTGATGCGGTTCTTAGCGATAGAAGTTCTCTTTGATAGCTTTCGTGAACATGTGTTTCGAAATATTTACGAACTATGAACTGGTTCTTCGAAATGTTTAGTGCAAGTTACCAAAGGATTATGCGTCGGGGGATTCTAAAGCCTATAGTGGTCTGGTAAGTCGACAATTATTTCTATATAAATACTGCAAACACTGTTCCTAGTTGTCCTCTCTCTATATTTCTGATCCCTTTATTTATCTACAGGGATCCCTTTATTTATCGACATCTTAAATTGCATTGTGAATTAGTCTGTCTCTGTACTTATAAGCGAGAAATATCTGATCATTTTGAAACAATGATCCAATCATTCAATTGACGACCAGCCGCCATGTTTACCCACAGCTCAAATGATGACACACAACCATGTAGATCTAACAATTAATATCATTATTATTGGATCCTAAGATAATAGTATTTAGTGGATTATTATTTTAGGATCTAATAATGTTGATATTAATACTAGTTAAATCTCTATGGTTGGGGTCGGGTCAGTCATCATTTGAGCTGTGGGAAAACATGGCGGCTGGTAGACTCTTATCAAAAGATGTGCCAACTTATCTTATATGTCCTATTTTTTCGCTATGGGAACCCTGTACAAATGATAGTGGCCAATTTGGCACAGCTGGGATATACGTCGACCAGCCGCCATGTTTACTTACAGCTCAAATTAGATCTATATTGTTGTGTGTCATCATTTGAGCTGTGGGTAAACATGGAGGCTGGTCGACGTATATCCAATCTGTGCCGCCAATTTTTCTAATTTTGTGTTTCAGCTTTACAAAGAGTCCTCCAGCCTCTCTGTTTAACCACTATTAAAATGATTACTGACAACCTAGATATAATTATTATTGTTATGATTAGATACTAAAATAATAATAATGTTTAGATTATTATTGGATATTAGATATCAATACTGACAACACTTCGCAGATCCCACATCATGTTGCAGTGGGATCTGTGGTTAAACATGGAGACTGGACTCTTTCAACTAAAGCTGTTCCCTTCCTTAAGGCATATTTCAGTCAAAATACGCAATTGCTTTCACATACAAGATTAAATTATACCGTCGACCGTTCAGCAACCGTTAAATTCAGCGGTACAGCCATAGAACAGTCAATGGGATTTTAAACGTTTTCCGATTCAGCGGCACGGGCGATGGTATAATACGTAAGAAACGGTATTTTTTTTTATCATCCCCACTCCTAGTTATTGACTTTGCAAGAGTGCATGGAGTCATAGATCAGATCTAGCTGTTGCTAGATCGTGAAGATTAGCAACAACAACAACAACAACAACGGTATTTTTTGTGTTTAAGTGTAAAAATAGTGAATTAGATAATAGTGAAATAGAATAGAAAATAGTGAATTGAAATTATTTAATTAATTAAATTCTGTCCACACTTAGATTTTACGGTTCTTACGTATTATCCCGTCGATCATACCGCTGAATCCGAAAACGGGTAACAACCCATTGACTTTTCTATGGGCTGAATTTGACAGTCACGGAACGGTCGACGGGATAATAAGTAAGTATCCCTGCACTATTTATGATTTTAAACTTCATCAGAATTACACATGAATTGCAAATTTATTTCATCATCATCTGCCCATTTTGCTTTTATGAACTTTTAAAATCGGTGTATGGAGTTCACCCGACTTCATGCCTGCTCAAATCTTGAACAAAATATTGGCGCTTTATGTCCGATTTTTTTGGGCCATTAAACCAAAACTATAACAAACCAACCAACCTCGCAACATAAATTTCGATGAAAAAACAGTCTAAAAGTTCATGTCAAAATTCCAGGGGGTAAACTCTGTGTGGGCGTCATTTATCTACCTTCCCTAAATATTTCGTAAGCTTATCTTTCACATTTTTTAGTGAACAATGATATAGACCATGAAGAATGACGTTTACATCAAGTATTTTCGTAGCCTATAGTTTCCGAGATAAAAATTTTTGTTTTTCGTTTTGGCGCGAAAACACTTTCGAATCACAAATCATGCGCTGTGAGGTCACATCCAATAGAAGCCCGTTTTCTGATCACGTGAAAACAGTTAACACAATGGTTTTCATGCGCTGTGATGTCACATCCAATAGAAGCCCGTTTTCTGATAACATGACTTTTTTTGGCAAAAATAAAATTGAATTTTATTTGAAACATATTTTTGAACTTAAAAATCAGAAATTCGGGAGTTTTATACCATATAGTATCAAAAAAGTATAAAATGAAGCAAGTCCCTCACTCATGCAAATACCCCATTCTACACCTGTAAGATATGATATGGGTTCCTATTGTTAATACTCTTCATATTTTGCATTAGGTGCGTATTATGTTAATAGTATGACCTATTATTCCAATAAAATTGTCGCGTTGTTCATGATATCAGATCGTCCCCCAGAAAATTTTGAATGCAGTCTTTCAACTCGTCATCTGTCAATTGAATCGTCAATTGGAAGAGGGTCTGATTCTTTATTCTAATTTGGACTTTATTCTAATAAAAACCGACTAATAAATGAAACAGGCATGCGTTATAGGTAGAGACTGCAATAGAAATTGTGACGACAAAAACATCGTAATACTTGAGTCTTGTTGGTTGGTTTGTGGCTTGGGAGTTATAAAGTGCAAAGAACTAAAGTCTTACCAAGTGACAATTGTAACTTAAATCTATCTTCAACGCATGCCTGATTCATTTATTTGTCTGTTTTTGATAAGAATAAACACTTAAATATCATTTTTACATGAAAAATTTGAATTGGTTGTATGTTATAAATGGAGGAATCGAAGAATTGTTGCTCTTATTGGCCAGATATGCGAGGTTTTTTTGCTAATTTTCACCCTTGATTTTCACCCCTTAAAATCCACTTGCGACCCCCTAATCATACCAATCCTTGTTAGTCTTGATGTACTTTACCTACCCTACCCAGTTTTTCCACGAATTCGGGACCACCAGGCCAGACACTCGGTCAACAGTGACAGAGGTAAAAGCGGAACTGTTACGCCAAAACGGAACATCTGGTCATCTTATAGCTACATAGATAATGAAATTGTCCTTACTCTCCTTTATCTTGCACCCTTTGACCCCCAAAGCCCTTTTATCAATTTCAAATTCAACCCACATCCTTTAAGGCTTTTATAAGAGCAAAACGCCAATAGACCACTTTGGCTTCAAAAGACACACACACAACCTCAAAAACCACTTTACAGCGAAAAAGAAACAAAATCTAAAAATTTAAACAAGGTTTAAGATCATTTAATTCGACGTAATTAGAAAATATTTCGTCACAAAAACTTCTCCAAAAGTGACGTTATCAATGAAACAACCCCCCCCCCCAACAGAAAACGAGAAAATCCAGATCCCATTCGGAGAGCAGCTTTCGCAAATATTGATTCTCTCCCGTTTGAATTATGATTATTCTATCTGATTTATTCGCTATGTGAAAGAAGATCCCGTTTTTTCCTCGAATTCGGGAGTTTAATAACGAATGTTGGGAGAGATTTTCGCTACTTTCCCTCTCGGCATTGTATTTTTTACCCCCCCCCCCCTTCTCTGCATTATCTACCCTCGTTCTCGCGTGGTTTTCTCTTTTTTATTGCTATTGTTAGAGTGAAAATGGTATAAGTTTGAAGACTACTGGTAAAAGGTGATGTAGATTCACTAGTTCAAAACACTAGTTCTAAGTTAAAGTCAAAGTTACTATTTGAGTAAGACTGATGAATCGAGTAATAGTACTGGTGAATGAATATTACTTGTAAATTTGTTGTTTTAACTAACATTGACCTAAATATGACTTCAATAAACAAATTTGTTTAGTATAGCGTGTAGTTAAAGAAACCCAATATACTTCATAATCACAGGAAACAATTTTCAGTAGTTAATATAAAAAAACATTTTTTTTTCGTTTTTGTATTATTTGTATTTATTTTAATACATTTCAAAATAAGGAATTATTTGTTGGGTTGCCACAGAAAAATTGTATTCGAGCCAAAATCTACCCCTGTTTTTACTAGTGATGGGCAAAATCGATAATTTTAGGTATCGAATACTTATAGGTATCGAATACTTTGGTATCGAATACTTATAGGTATCGAGTACTTTTAGGTATCGAGTACTTTTTTTTCAATGTCGGGAAATGAACCTGAAGGGAAAATTTTTTTAGGGCCTATCCATAATCAGACTAATATTCAAAAAACTGAAAGCGATCCATCAAAAAGCCCCGTAGCTACGGGCCTGGAGGTGGATAGAGGCGAAGAATTTGGCGGGGAAAAACCTAGCCGCGTCAAATTTCTCTCCCGGATGATAACGACTTGGGTTTGAGCGTTGCAAAATGAAAACGGAAACAGGCTGCGTTTGATCTACAGTAGGTATTAAAAAGATTACTTCATTGAAAAATTTAAAACGAAATATGTCAATAAAGTATCGATACTTTTGTGGGTATCGAGTACACTCGATACCTATAGGTATCGAGTACTTAAGTATTTGGTATCGATACCTGCCCATCACTAGTTTTTACGTGGTTTTGTCGGGTTTTTATTTCATTACGATTGTTAGAGTAAAAGTGCCTTCCCAGACCTATCTGTAATAAATTTCTTAATCGAACGTTTTTGCTGCTTTTAATCCAAACTTAACAGGTTACTTGTCAATATCTTCTGGGGATTATGCAACCTTTCCCAACTGCTTATAAACCCCCTAGATTTTTAGGGGCCCCTTCTTTCCTATGTAATTCTGAGTCGTTTAAGAGTTCCCTCCCAGAAGTTCTGACAATACATTACCCTGGATAAACTCTAAATGTCTCACAACAATGAGTCGTTGACTTAGACCGTTTTTCCGACAAACAGGCTCTTTCCTGCCTTCTTCCGAGGAAGTCATAAGTAATAGAGTTTAAATAAAATCGGTTTTCTTTTCTTGTTGTTGCCGACTTATCTTTTAACAGCAGATAGCAGGGAAAGTGATGATGGAAGATTCCAAATAGTTTGCGAAAAGAAATGGTTTTTTGGTAAAGGCGTTTTTAAAAGGTTTTACATGTGGGGCTTCGAAGTTATCACTGGATTACTTGAGGCCGTTTATGCAGAGTTTCATTAATAAATTGTGTAAAAATTATTTTATTGCGGTGATAGGGTTTATTTCATTCTTAGAGAATGAGGAAGTTGCATGATTTTTTTTAAATATTTTAATCGATTCTTCATGCAAAATTAAGCAACTACCCAAAATTTGAGGCCGATCGAGAAATTTTTTGATAGCAAAAAGAAAATTAACAAAAATCCCCTTTTTCAAAGCGCGCGAAAACGCTTAGAGTTTGGGATGTGACGTCATCGTACGGTGACCATTTTTGGAAAGCGACGGAGTTGATGGTATGATTGTTGACGTCATCGTACGGTGTTTTCACTTAAGCGTTTTCAGTCACATGTGTTTTTCTCGACTTTTAAATTTTTCATTTTACCATACAAAAAACCATACGGAAAACTTGAATGTTTATGAAAATACTTCCTTATTATGGGCTTTATCATCGTGGTTGTAAGAAAAAAACATTGTTTTGCTATGGTAAAAGGGTTTTGAAATGAATTTATCCCTGTTGTGTCTTTTTTTTTGCTTTTGTATAAATTCGGAGTTTGAGTTTAAACTAGAAGTGTTTGGGGAAAATTCTTCCTGGTGTTTCTTGGAAAATAAAACACTTCGTTTAAGTTTGGGGATGGTGATTTGGAGCAGCCGTTTTTTTTGGAGCGTGCTTTGGTGATTTATGTCAATCATAATTAAAACATTTTTTTGTAATTATATCGGCTTTAAACATAAAATTGAAATTTAAATTAACTTCATGAAATCCTTTTGTTTATTGGATGTATTAATAAAGCGGGAAAAAATGAAAATAATAAGTGATGTCTCAATGAGGCTTAAAATAAATGTTTTGTGACAGCTGACAAACTTCCAAACAACTCTTTGATAAGTCAGATTTACAACAAAAAGAACTCTGCTTTTAATACTTTTATCAGAGCATTTTCTTAACCCTTTTATTCCTATACTAGAACAAACAAACAAAGTAGTTCCTATCGCAGTGTCTGAATTTCGAGTGAAACAAAGAACGTCAATTTTAAAATGTGGTTGTTTCATTAAACCCATATATAAATAGTGTCTTTTTATCACGATTCGCGTATCAAAATTCCTCCTATCAACCCAACAGGCTTTGTGTTTACTAATTTTCTCCTTCCGCGTAGCGACGTACTGGGTTCAGGAAACGTTGCTGTGAAAGTATAGCCTCCCCAAATTTTCCATAGGATTCTCTGGCACTCTTAGGCGGTCTCGAATTTATTTTATTATTTACACACACAACAGATAAATCCAATTACAGTGGTGAAAGAAAAAATAAAAACTAATTAATGCATAACTTTTTAAAAGTACCAAAATACACCGAAAAAATAGCCATTCCAATTACAATGCATGTTAAAAATCATATGAAATCTATTAATTGCAAAATTAGCTATGTAATTAAATCTAGAAAATGATTAATGAAAAGATAATTATAGCGTAAATTATAATTCCTAACAAGAAAACTAAATTAAACACAAAATATCTGGACAATCAAATAAATTATTAAGACTCTTTTAAAGGAATAATAAACTAGACAGATCCCTACGAGATCTCAAAGATGGAATATTAAAGAACTTAGAAAGCCTAGAAGGAGAAATATCATGAAGAAATTGAAAGGGTTAATTAAACAATCAATGTAAAACACACACACACTGCTTCAATCATTAAAACTATCTTGTGATTTGAAAGGCTTACGAATGAATGAGACTACGATAAAAAACAGATGAAAAGAAAATGAAAAACACCCTCAGCTTAAACAATAAACAACTTTTATTACAATAATTAACAAAGATTAAAAGAATACAAAGAAAGGGGAAACATTTTCCATTTGCATCACCAAGGAGGTGCGATCACCTCATACAGGTGAAAGAATATATTTAATTAAAAATAAAATATAAAAACACAATATACAACAAAAATTAACAGTAGTAAATAAAATACAAAAAAATACACATGTTCTGAAAAATAGGACAAGTGAAAATGCTGTTGGGAGGTTGAGGGATGGGATCATAGAGTTAGTACAAATATAGAGACAGCTTGCTCTTCTCCGTAAAGCAACCCTGCATGTCGAAAACTGTCGGACTTGTTTGGGTGGCAGAAAGAAATTTTTAACATGGGAAGTCCCATAGGCGGGTGGATTTTGGGGCATAAAAACTGCTCTTCCTCACTGAAAAATCAGGAGAAAATGATACCGACAATTTTCCATTCGAGAAAAATCAATGACGAATCGTTTAGTGAAGAAAAAATTTCTCTATCAGAATTAGTTTTTTATCTGTGATTTTTTTAAATTCCGCGGATTCGGAAAAAACAATTTTAAAATGTATTTTTATAATGTTTCTGGGGGAATTTCTTTAATAAAAGATTCACATTATATAATATGAACCCTCCTGATTCGATACGAGTCATTTCCAATTCGTTTAAACGAGTATTTAAGGGAGAAAATTGCTGATTTTGTGGCCGAGGTAGAAACTGGAAGTTGGCGAAGCTTGGCGGTTTGAGCTTGGCACGCGTTTTTGCCGTAGTTTCTTTACGTGGTCATTAGAAATAACTTACTGATTTGATTTTGATTTATAAAGGCCATGATTATCTGAAATACTTCTGCATCTCGACGCATAAATGTTAAATTAGCTTTAATTTTGTAAAATTTTTATTTAAGTTTTTAATTCTTACCACTAATCTTCTTTTAATTTTTAATTTTGATAGGGGGAAACTTGCTGTAAAGTAATCTGTGTTAATCTTTTCTTTCCAAGTAACAAGCGATATTTTTAAAAATATATGGACACTATCGAATCTTCTTTTTTAACTTACTACATTGTTAAACTAATAGGAAAAATATTAGAGGAATTAAGAGTAGAAATTTTGCTTCCAGTGTTCGGTTAATTTAAAACAGTCGTATTAATGAAATATTTTCTTACCTAAAATAATTCACGACACTGAATATTCCTTGAACTTATATCTATGGATTTTCCCGCCAATCTAAGGACCAAAGAATTTAGGGCAGCTGTAATTCTCTCCTAACACCAGGTGATGGTTTGTGACATTAGACCACAGGAACACATCATCTGGATTTAACTTTGAACTATGAGCTTTTTTTTGTTTAAATTTATCACAATTTTCTCTCTTATCCTGGAAAAATGGTGAAGAGTTGTAGCGAATCTGATTGCTTAGAAATTAACTTAGTTTACCTATTATATTTTAATAAAAACTTATTTTTATCTTATTAATTATATTTTGATTTAATTAACAAATTTAAATACAAAAATAATTTGATTGGCAATTAACTGAAGAATACCCTATTTTGTTTTAGTAGTTCATTTGGTAATATTTAATAAATAATATTTTGTAAAATGCTTAACTGATTCCTTAACTTTTCACTTAATAAAATATTTTTTTTTTGCAAGTTATAAATAATAGTTTAAATTTTTAATTTTCTATTAAATAATGTTTAAAATTTTTCCTTAAGTGTTTATCAAGACAACAAAAAGTTTAAAGTGTAAAAATTGAAGTATGGAATATTAACATGATATGAAGTTAAACATAAGGAATGCATGCATTAAATATTAAATGTTTTTCTTCTGAATAATATTAATTTGATAGCGATACCTTTAAGGGAATCTTATAGTGATTAAGTAAAAGGGGATTTTTAAATGGTATTAGTCACTAGAATATTTTAAGCAATCGTGTTTTAATTGGCATTTTGAAATATTAAATTATTTGTAATTTTAAGTTGTTCGAATTAAAATAAAAAAAATACAGTATATCTTTAAGTAGACTTACCAAAGACAGTTTTAACAAAAAATAGTATGAAATACCTGTTTTTTGTGTGGGGGAAATATATTTCCTCAAGAAGAAAATTACAGAAAAAAAATTGGGAGATACGAGTAGCATTGTTTTGGTGGAAGCATCGACTAAAAATGAGATTTAGAACATTCATATTTTATTATTAAATCTGCAAAATTTTTAAAACTTTCCTTCAAAAAATAAAAAGAACATTAGATAGGGCCCACAGGTTGGAGACAACTGAGATAAAGTGATCGAATAAAGCAAGCACGCGAAGAATCTGAAACGCCAAAAGAGGGATTTAGAGGCCAAATTGGCAAAGCATAAAAAAACCGATTTTGGGTGGCGGCAAAACGAAAAACCGACATGCTTAGAACAATGGAGCAGATGTTCCAAGCTGTCTCTATATTTGTTACTATCTCTATGGATGGGATTATGCGCGAGAAAAAATGACACCTAATTAGACCATAGAGTTAGTAACAAATATAGAGACAGCTTGGAACATCTGCTCCATTGTTCTAAGCATGTCAGTTTTTCGTTTCGCCGCCACCCAAAATCGGTTTTTTTATGCTTTGCCAATTTGGCCTCTAAATCCCTCTTTTGGCGTTTCAGGTTCTTCGCGTGCTTGCTTTATTCGATCACTTTATCTCAGTTGTCTCCAACCTGTGGGCCCTATCTAATGTTCTTTTTATTTTTTGAAGGAAAGTTTTAAAAATTTTGCAGATTTAATAATAAAATATGAATGTTTTAAATCTCATTTTTAGTCGATGCTTCCACCAAAACAATGCTACTCGTATCTCCCAATTTTTTTCTGTAATTTTCTTCTTAAGGAAATATATTTCCCCCACACAAAAAACAGGTATTTGATACTATTTTTTGTTAAAACTGTCTTTGGTAAGTCTACTTAAAGATATACTTTATTTTTTTTATTTTAATTCGAACAACTTAAAATTACAAATAATTTAATATTTCAAAATGCCAATTAAAACACGATTGCTTAAAATATTCTAGTGACTAATACCATTTAAAAATCCCCTTTTACTTATATCACTATAAGATTCCCTTAAAGGTATCGCTATCAAATTAATATTATTCAGAAGAAAAACATTTAATATTTATTGCTTGCATTCCTTATGTTTAACTTCATATCATGTTAATATTCCATACTTCAATTTTTACACTTTAAACTTTTTGTTGTCTTGATAAACACTTAAGGAAAAATTTTAAACATTATTTAATAGAAAATTAAAAATTTAAACTATTAATAACTTGCAAAAAAAATTATTTTATTAAGTGAAAAGTTAAGGAATCAGTTAAGCATTTTACAAAATATTATTTATTAAATATTACCAAATGAACTACTAAAACAAAATAGGGTATTCTTCAGTTAATTGCCAATCAAATTATTTTTGTATTTAAATTTGTTAATTAAATAAAAATATAATTAATAAGATAAAAATAAGTTTTTATTAAAATATAATAGGTAAACTAAGTTAATTTCTAAGCAATCAGATTCGCTACAACTCTTCACCATTTTTCCAGGATAAGAGAGAAAATTGTGATAAATTTAAACAAAAAAAAGCTCATAGTTCAAAGTTAAATCCAGATGATGTGTTCCTGTGGTCTAATGTCACAAACCATCACCTGGTGTTAGGAGAGAATTACAGCTGCCCTAAATTCTTTGGTCCTTAGATTGGCGGGAAAATCCATAGATATAAGTTCAAGGAATATTCAGTGTCGTGAATTATTTTAGGTAAGATAATATTTCATTAATACGACTGTTTTATATTAACCGAACACTGGAAGCAAAATTTCTACTCTTAATTCCTCTAATATTTTTCCTATTAGTTTAACAATGTAGTAAGTTAAAAAAGAAGATTCGATAGTGTCCATATATTTTTAAAAATATCGCTTGTTACTTGGAAAGAAAAGATTAACACAGATTACTTTACAGCAAGTTTCCCCCTATCAAAAATTAAAAGAAGATTAGTGGTAAGAATTAAAAACTTAAATAAAAATTTTACAAAATTAAAGCTAATTTAACATTTATGCGTCGAGATGCAGAAGTATTTCAGATAATCATGGCCTTTATAAATCAAAATCAAATCAGTAAGTTATTTCTAATGACCACGTAAAGAAACTACGGCAAAAACGCGTGCCAAGCTCAAACCGCCAAGCTTCGCCAACTTCCAGTTTCTACCTCGGCCACAAAATCAGCAATTTTCTCCCTTAAATACTCGTTTAAACGAATTGGAAATGACTCGTATCAAATCAGGAGGGTTCATATTATATAATGTGAATCTTTTATTAAAGAAATTCCCCCAGAAACATTATAAAAATACATTTTAAAATTGTTTTTTCCGAATCCGCGGAATTTAAAAAAATCACAGATAAAAAACTAATTCTGATAGAGAAATTTTTTCTTCACTAAACGATTCGTCATTGATTTTTCTCGAATGGAAAATTGTCGGTATCATTTTCTCCTGATTTTTCAGTGAGGAAGAGCAGTTTTTATGCCCCAAAATCCACCCGCCTATGGGACTTCCCATGTTAAAAATTTCTTTCTGCCACCCAAACAAGTCCGACAGTTTTCGACATGCAGGGTTGCTTTACGGAGAAGAGCAAGCTGTCTCTATATTTGTACTAACTCTATGAATTAGACCCTTCCTTTTTCGCTCCGCTCTTTTTCCATTCTGTACATCGCTATGATTCGCGACCGCCTTCCCCCATGAATGCCAATTTCATTCAAGGCTCAGAAATGTAATCATTTCATAACACCAGGTAGTTTAGCTGAAAGGAGAGAGTTCCATGGCTTCAACTATGGCTTTTTTTTCAACGCAAAGGCACAAGAATAAAACATTCAGAATCAGTAAATAATCACAAATCAGTGCGAGGAGCGTTTTTGGAACATCTGCTGTTCATTAACAGGTGGCAGATGGATTTACCTCTCATTGAGATTTGATTCGATTTAGCAAAATGGATGAGCAAACAATAGCAATTAAACAGCTCACTGAATATCAGTTTATTTTCTCTTTTGGAGAATTGCATATTAAACCAGATTTCCCCCAAGTTTCACTTTTACGCTAAAAAACAGAGTTTTTCAAACTGTGGGTCGCCAGTCAGTTTTAGGTGGGTCGCGACAAGATTTTAAACTTCATTGAATAAATAGAATCTTCGTTTTATAAAATTTTTATTAACAAGTAATAATTTGAAATTCGACTCTCGAAACCCTGTTTTTAAAACTCAAATTTCAAAAATAACTCTGGGTTAAAACCCCCAGATCCCCTTTCTATTGTGAGGCTCGATGGTGTTCACACAACTAAAATATTTAACACGATCGGGTTCAACAATCCTTTCTTTTATATTTTTTAAAAAATGTAATATTTACGCTCTAAAACGAATAAAATTTATTATTCAAACGAAACACGTTGTTACCAAACCCCACATGGTACGAAACTAAATAAGTTTTGTGGGGGGGCATGGAAAAATTTGCAGTTGGTCCCGTTATATTTTGTTTCTAAAAAGAGGGTCGCGATGTTCAAAAGTTTGAGAATCTGTTAAAGGATTATGGTCACACGATTCGGTAAAAACTAAATTCCATTGCGTAAGTTTGAATACAACTTATCCATCATTAGATGTAAAAAGGACGGGATTTTTTTTATCGGTTTTTACTTCTGTTTAATTGAGCGATGCGTTCTTTTTAAAATCTAGGAATATTGGTACCAATATAGTGTGCAATCTACAGGGTGGTTATAAAATAACGTACCTATTTTAAAATTATCTACAGAGGAAACTACTTGGGGAAAAAATCTGAAATTTTAAAGGAGGCATTTTGAAGGGATGGGAATTTGTTTCAAATAAAAAATTTAGTAAATTAATTTTCTAAACTTTTGTCTTAGCTTTCGGACCGTAACCAGAAGTCTAAAAGGTAAATGTTTTAATGTTTATTCAAACTATCGAATCAGACACTTAAGGGAAACAAAATTATTTATTCCTAAAAAAATCACGCAATTTAGTTGAGCCAAGGGGATAGTTTTTCTTTTTTCCTTAAATGTCTGATATGCTAGTTTTAATAATCATTTACCATCTAGACTTCTGGCGACTGTCCAAAATCCAAGGGAAAAACTTAATTAAATTAATTAATTTACAAATTTTTTTTGTTTAAAAAATTCCCATTCCTTCAATATACCCCTTTTAAAATTTCAGATGTTTTCGACCAGTAGTTTTGTCTGTAGAGAATTTTAAAGTAGGTATGTTATTTTATAACCACCCTGTACAACTTTTAGCAAACTGTTTTACTGGATTTCAGTTTTCAAAATGGTTGATAAATAGTTTATTTATATATTTGATTGAATAACAAATCGTTTGTCAATTCCAGTGTCATGTAACTGAAATCCAATTTTTTTAAAAAAGTGGTAGGTTGCATCTTCAGCATTTTTATTTTTTTTAAATATTTTTATCCTTATTTTTAAACCTTGATTCTGGCGCATTATGTACTGAAAAAAATATCAATAGTTTTCGGCAATTTTCATCAACACGGGTAAGATCCCTTTCAAAGAGAGAGAAGTAAACCTGCATAGTTACAATGCAATGGGCAATACCACAGAGTATAGAGCTTAACAGAGTGTTCATCTCCGTAGACGCTAATGGCAACTTTTTTAACAGGGCTTTTCCCATTGAAAAATCTCTGGCCTCAAGTCCCGCCTCCACGCTATTCCTGCTAATTCTGTCATTCGCCCATTGAAGCTGTCACTCAAATCCAAATCGCCTATAATCAGTGTTAAATTCAAATCAAATACATTTCGCGTTCACTGATTGGCTACTAGTGAACTGAATTATAATATGTGTGCTGAATAAATTAAAGATCTTAGGAGTAAAACGGCGGTTTGGTATCTGTTAACTCTCTACTCTGTGGGCAATACCATCATTTTTTGAAACCAGAAAATTGAGAATAATTCAAACGTCAATATCATATATTGATGATCGAATTATAACTATAAACTTTACATTTTTTATCCTACTGAAGATGACTCCCGTAGGAGGTCAAAACATATATAGTGTTTCTTCATCTACAAGATAACGGCCTCAGTTTTAATTGAACCATTGGTTATAAAATCAATGTTTAAGATTAAAGTTAAGATTAAGTTTAAGATCAATGGTTAAGATTTTGGCATTTGACGTTTTCGCGCCTTTTTTAATTTCAAACTTAAAAATTAAATTAAAAAATAAAAACTATCACCGTAATTAAAAAAGTATTTTGCACTTATATTCCTCTCGTGGGTACCTCTATCGAATAAGAATTGCCTATTCTTATAGTGATAGTAGTGGAGTAACATTTCAAAGTGATGGGATGGGAGTAATAGTATACCAAGACGATTACATATAATCTGAAAGATTACATTGATACACAGATCCCCTTTTATGTACTATAACACTAACAAAAGGGAAGAAGAAAAAAATAATCATGGAGGAAGCCTCAACAGTTTTGGCCTTCTGGAGAGAAAGCACTGACTTAGAAAGGGGCAGAGATCCCTATTACCCTGAATAATTCAAGCCCCTGCTATTTGTTAAGTGAAAATAAATAATCCCTTGTTCCATGAATGAATGAAACGAAAGGCCTTGACAATCAATTCCCTTTGGGAGAGCGTGAGGATAGTGCGAACTAGGGAGGGCATCGGTTGGGAGTCCTACGTGGTTGACTGAAAAATCCCCTTTTTCAAAGCGCGCGAAAACGCTAAGAGTTTGGGATGTGACGTCATCGTACGGTGACCATTGTTGGAAAGCAGCGGAGTTGATGGTATGATTGTTGACGTCATCGTACGATGTTTTCACTTGTACATTTTTATGAAAAATTTACTAGATATTTCATTTTACCATACAAAAAACCATACGGAACACTTGTTTGTTTTTGGAAAATCCTTATTATTCATTGTACTTATGAACTAGACAACCAACCACACTACAAACTATACATAAAGAAACCCACCTCGCGGGGAACTACTTTCTTCGGTTGCTCTCAGCATATTTCTACAGGCTCAAGTTAAGTTGCAACTGAGAATAGATGGCTCAGAATCGCCTAACACTAAAATACTATGCATAAAGAAACCCGAAACCCTGCTTTCTGCACTTTGTGACTTACGCCACTTTCGTTCAGCGCGGATCGTTTGTTCGGAGGAGTCCTTGTGTTTGAGTGTATTGTGTGAATGGGGCGGTCAATATTGGGGCGTAATTAGCACAAAGAGTAATTTGGGATCATTAACGGCCGTATTCACCGGTAACCTGACCGGCGGTCAGGTCAGGAAACTATGGTTACAGCCTCTGATTGGTGGAAAAATAATTCAATATTTTCCTTCCACCAATCAGAGGCTGTAACCATGGTTTCCTGACCAGACCGCCGGTCAGGTTACCGGTGAATACGGCCATAAGAGGAGCCGTGTATCAGAGATGGTTATTCTATATTTAAATGCAACTTAAGTTGAGCCTGACGTCAAGGCCACGCGGAAGAAAATCTGCGTAAACAGAAAGCTTGCTGGACTTTGTGAGATCTTATTGTCTGGCGAGTTTGAGAGCGAGTTGTACTACTACGCGCTACGCCACTTTAAAAAATAATAATACTGAACATTTTATGCATATCGGGATGAAAAGATGCTTAATATACGTGGATTTAAAAGACTAATAATCATTATTCAAAATTGAAGCTCTAAATTTCACTCAAAATTCAGACACCACGTGGGGAACTACTTTCTTCGGTTGCTCTCAGCATATTTCTACAGGCTCAAGTTAAGTTGCAATTGAGTATAGACGACTCAGAATCACCTGACACTAAAATACTATGCATAAAGAAACCCAAATCCCTGCTTTCTGCACTTTGTGACTTACGCCACTTTCGCTCAGCGCGGATCGTTTGTTCAGAGGAGTCCTTGTGTTTGAGTGTATTGTGTGAATGGGGCGGTCAATATTGGGGCGTAATTAGCGCAAAGAGTAATTTGGGATCATTAAGAGGAGCCGTGTATCAGAGATAGTTATTCTATACTCGAATGCAACTAAGTTGAGCCTGACGTCATGGCCACGCGGAAGAAAATCTGAGTAAACAGAAAGCTTGCTGGACTTTGTGAGATCTTATTGGCTGGCGAGTTTGAGAGCGAGTTGTACTACTACGCGTTACGCAACTTTAAATAATAATAATAATGAACATTTTATGCATATCGGGATGAAAAGATGCTTAATATACGTGGATTTAAAAAGCTAATCATTATTCAAAATTGAAGCTCTAAATTTCACCTCGCGGGGAACTACTTTCTTTGGTTGCTCTCAGCATATTTCTACTTACTCAAGTTAAGTTGCAACTGAGTATAGACTTCTCAGAATCACCTAACACTAAAATACTATGGAATAAAGAAACCCAAATCCCTGCTTTCTGCACTTTGTGACTTACGCTACTTACGCTCAGCGCGGATCGTTTGTTCGGAGGAGTCCTTGTGTTTGTGAGTGTATTGTGTGAATGGGGCGGTCAATATATTGGGGCGTAATTAGCACAAAGAGTAATTCGGGCTCATTAAGAGGAGCCGTGTATCAGAGATGGTTAACTAGCTATTGGATACAATGCTTTTATTCTGGTTAAAAGTTTTAGAAAGATGTATGGTTTTTCTCCTGAAAGATGATTTATTTCCGTATTGTGTGTGATAAATAGATAACCGATATATAGGGTTTATTTACTGGTGTTACTTTTGTGTTCGAATTGGGAAATAATTTCCCCTGATGGACCATATCTTTGATTTGTGTCCAGTTCTTGTAAAAAAACTTATTCTCTTTGCAACCATTCTCTATTATAATAACTCCTATATTATACCCTACCCTACCCAAGATACCTTACTGTCGTTTTGATTTTATCGACGTGCATTTTTTTAGGAGAGATCATCTAAAAAATCCTTTCCTTTTACTCAAATTCGAAAACAGAATACTATATTTGAATTTAATTCAAAATTATTAGAAAAAAAATCAGATGATCTTTTCAATAATTAATTTTTATGAAACCTGTTTTTTAATTCAAATTTAATAATACACACGCACGAAACGAACAAAAAAGGACAAAAATCGAAATCAAAGAAGACACAAGACAAATAATGCATAATTTAGTTTAAAAGGCCAAACTTATCCAACTTATTTTTATGGTTTTTTATTTTATTGGTTTACTTATTTTTATTGGTTTTCCAACTTATTTTTATGCAACTGTGTAGAATTGGAATGTGTTAAAACGATAAAGTACTTAGGCCTTCAAATAGACTCTAACCTCAAATGGAAATCACACGTAAGTTTTTTGTCTAATACGTTGAGATTTTTGTTATATAAATTTTATCATCTAAAAGATAACGTTGATTCGAAATTTCTAAAAAAACTTTATTATGCCTGGGTTCATCCCAGGATTTATTATGGTTTATCAATATGGGGGGGGTGATTACATAACTACTATACAAATAATTGAAAACCTCCAGAAAAAATTTGTTAAAATAATTTTACATTCCACTAATCATAGCATCACATTTTTTTTCCTATAAAAATCTAGATATTCTTCCTCTTAAACATTTAATCTTTTACAAAAATTGTTACAATTTGTTTCAAAATCCGAATTTATGCTCAATGAAAACTTTTGTTAATCCCAGACGACCTTGTATTATTTATAATATTCCCAAATCCAATAAATAAATTTTTCATAAAAGTTTTTTTTACCTAGCACCTAAATATTTTAATAGTTTACCCTTAGATATTCAAACAGCACCAAGGGTTACTATTTTTAAAAAAATGTTAAAGCAATTTTTATTTACTTCTGAAAATGTACCTGCTCCTTAATATTTCCTTGTGCTGTCTTAACCAAATATTATTTTTTATATTGTAGATGTCTTATGACTTTCAAGTATCTCTTTTTAATTATTTTGGGTGTTATGTACAACTGACACCTTTGCCAATCTATAATTCTTATTTTATTTCTTGTATTTTCTTAAATTTTGTTTTTCCTATCCCTATGTATATTTAAATATTTTTTCACTTTAATGGGATTTTTAATCCCCAAAGTGTAATAGCTTCAATTGTAAATAATGTATGTGTGCAAATAAAAATTGAAATTGAAAATTGAATTGAAATTGAAATTGAAAAGGATTGTAAAATAAATACAGCAAAAAGACGAAATGTACTTTTTTAATTTAAATAAGAAAACACATACTAAATGTAAACTTTATGCCATATCTCTAATTCCTAAAAACATTTTTTCCAACAAAGGGACATTTTTCCAACTATTATTCCCACACAAACAAGTTTATTACAGAAATTCTTCCCACACACAAGTCAATATCACTTTTTACAATTCCGTTGAAAATTTTCGAGACAGTGCCCTAAAGGGCCCTCTATTATAGCGGGAGCGTCTTATAAACATTTCTCTAACGAGGAAGGGGCATTTATCATAACCCACTCCTCAATATTTGAAATTCAAATTTCTCCTTCCCGAAAGTTGGTTATGTTTGTTTCCTCTCGACGAAAAGTCAACTTAATCACGCCCGCGACCGTGATCAGGCAAACATCCCTCTCTATTCGTTCGAACGGACTTTTGGGAAGAACGGCGTAAGTCACAGATATGACATTTTCGGGTCATCGAATGCTTTGCTTGGTGATGGTTATCTTTGTTTGATAGTTGGTGATTTTTTCTACCTGAAAGAATTCCTGTTTTTACAGACTCAATTAGTTTCTTATCGGTTAATTTTGGATTGATTTCAATTCTGAATTTAGATTACAATATTTTGGATATCCCTACGTTCTATGCAGTTTCGATGATGAATATTAAAATTAACAGACTTTTTTAAGGAAAAGAGCGGCACAAGTCACATTTTCTGGTCATTGAATGCTTTACTTAGTTGTACTAATAACTCTTTGCTAATATCTTCGGGTTAATCCATGTGAAGTGATCCAAAGGTGATCGGTCGCTTAACCATTTTTAAAATCGAATTTTTTGTGTTGATTTTAATATAATTAGAGCTTTCAAAAACACGAGTTTTAATTGTTTTATCTTCATTTGAATTTTTATTGCAGCCATCTATGTTCTACCATAAACAGTAATTTTTGCCTTTGTAAGGATTTACGTTAACTTGCGTTACTTCAAACTAGTTTAACAACCACGTTAACTGCCACAAAAGGGTAGTTCAACACAGTTCGATAGACTTTGACCACTTTCATTCTCAGCCCCTCAAATTAACTATTTTCGCTTCATTACTTTTTTAGGTTAGTTAGCTTGATATACAGGGTGTTTCAAAATTGCGTTGCACCGCTTTTATTCGGAACCAACGCCTCCAAGGGTCACGGAAGTAAGGTCTACCCCTAGGTAAGTGAGTCTGGAGAATCCATTAAGAGGATTTACAGCACCCCTAGCGGCGAAATTAAAAAAGTTAAAAAACTAATTTACAAACTAAAGCAGATAGAGCAAAAACCTCAAGGAAAGTATTGTTGCCAACGTCATGAAGAACTCACTGAAAAAAATTTTATCAAAATATCTTGAATATTCGCGGAGATATTAGCATGTGAAAAAAGCACTTTTGGAGGGGTCAAAAAAGAAACAGTTCGCATATTTGCAAATTTTTCAATGTTATCTTGTAGTTTTGTGTTTTTTTAGTTCAAAGAACACAAAATTTAATCAAAAATTCAAAAAATTTTGCAAATATGAGAACTTTTTCTTTTTTGACCCCTGAAAAAGTGCTATTTTTACATGCTAATATCCCAGCGAATATTCAAGATATTTAGATCAAACTTTTTTCAGTGAGTTCTTCATGACGTTGGCAACAATACTCTTATTGAGGTTTTTACTCCATCTCTTTTAGTTTTTAAATTATTTTTTTTAACTTTTTAATTTCGCCGCTAGGGGCGCTGTAAGTCCTCTCAATGCATTCTCCAGGATCACTTACCTGGGGGAAGACCTTACTTCCATGACCCTAGGAGGCGTTGGTTCCAAATAAAAGCCGTGCAACGCAATTTTGAAACACCCTGTATTCAGAAAGAAAATGAACCATTTGTCGCCTCTAGTGTTTTAAACCAATCAAAACTAATGTCAGTAATCTTAAGTCACTGTCATTCTGAATACCTCATAAACATCTCCCCCTGAAATATTCCCATCCCAGACTTACACCACTCTTCCTCCAAACTCCCCGATGAGGAGGAAGAACGGACGTTTCTGGTCTCCCAATCATCGATGAATTCATCATCATCATCATATGGAAATGGTGAAAGGTGTCTTGAAGGATTATTAATCAGATTTTTGAAAGGGTGGTGAAGAATCGAACGTTTCTGTAATTCCGTTCTGTAAATGAGGGTGCGCGTTTACCCCCTCCCTCCCTCCCTCAAAATGCATAATTTATGGGGGTTGGTTTGTCTTTGAATAAGAGGTGTTTGGGGGTGTGAGAATTTGCGCATTCTGCTTTGCAAACTATGCTTAAAATTTTAGATTTCTCCTTTCAGGTAAAATTTGTTTATATTTGTTTTGTGCTTTTTAGGATCTCTACTAAAAGTTTTAGTGGGATTTTTCGGGTTCTGCAAAAGTATTGCTGTGTATCTCATTTTTCTTTTTAAATTAAGTAGTATTTTAATATTTAGACTAAGAAATGGACGGTGTCAACCGGTCACTCACTAGTCACACCTCGCCGTTTAACTTCCGCTTTAAGCTGAAAACTCAGATTACTAGTTGACCAGATCATTTAAAATTTGAAATGAAAGTAAATAATATTTCGAATTAGTAATTTGAATTTCCTGATAACTTTTCTTATTTAATAGATATAAAATTATTTTTTTTTGTCTTAAATTTCGTTGTAAATTTAAGATGTTTTGAAATGAAATTTATCATTGAGGCAAGACGTCACCTTAAGATGGAGAAATAAACCCTAAAATTTATGCATTTCAACAATGCAATCAGAGTTTCCATCGGTAAGTTACTTCCGGTTGACACCGTCCATAAAACTTTCATAACTTTTTTCTTCTGTATCTGTTTTCTTTTGTCTTTTGAGTAGAAGGGGGGTTAGGGGTGTGAATTTGCGCATTCTGCTTTGTTAACTGTACTGAAAATTTTGGAGGTACTCTTGAGATATTGCAATGGTTTGGTTGGGAGAGAAATTCATAGACATGGACGATGAAATTTTTTTTCTGTTTTGTGATTGTATGGATCTCAACAAAATATGATAATTTATATCTCTTTATCTAGCTAGATAATTTGTTATTAGGTTGTAAGGTGGTGATTAAACTTAAACAAGTTAGCAGAATTTTAAAAAAGCTTTTTCTTTGTAAATTGAGGTAGAGAAGAAATTTTAAATTAATATTTCTTTACTTGTTTCTTACAGCTGTGTCTTTATTATAATATTATTTAAGATTGGTATTATTTAATTGATATTATGTGCTATCATATACATATCAATTTATCCTTATACCAAGGGTTTTTGGAACTTACTATTAAAAAGCGTCAACAATTTATTAATTAAGAAGTGTGTTTATTATTTTGTTGTTATGCTGAAAATTTTGGACGTCATTTACAAAACTACAAAAAAGCGTAATTTATTTACCTTAAAAATGGATTTAATAAAGCATTTTTTGGCACAACAAACGAACAAAAAAAAGGGCTTTTATTCATTTAAGGAAAATATGACGTTAACAGATAGAACAAAATGCGGGAAATGGCGCTCCTATAAAGATACTGACCAACTCATTTAAAACCCATACATCCTTCCCCCGACATAAAATTCAATTATTACCTCAAAAACCCTGACATCTCTCCAGAAAATGACGGATAGACTCCCAAAAACAATTTCACTCCATTCAATTATTCACTCCCCTTCGATTCTTCAATTATCCCGCCACCCCTTTCGAATATAAAAAAATCTGACGAATGACCAATCGATCGAGATCGATGCCCGGTGACCTTGAGACCTCGTGACATCCATTTTTCAGAGAACTTGGTTCTTTTCATTCATCACATTGGTAGCGGAAGGTCATTTGTTTCTAAGTAAGTGAGAAGTTTTTTTCTCTGCACAGCTCCGGAGTTCGCAGGAGGAGAAAGCGATTGTGGAAGGTTCTGGGTAAGGTTCTAAATATTTCTGAAGGAATAGATTCCGGAATAGAATCAGAATCGAATATCTTGGAATCGATACTAAGGAATCGAACCCTTGAAGGAATCGATTCCAACAGGAATCGAATCTTAGGAATCGTACTTAATTTTCTAATTACTACTGATAATTACTAACAATTGTTTATTAATTAATTAGTATTTTGATAATTAATTATAATATTTTGCTGATTATTGGTAGTAATTCCTAACTATCTTTGATTTGTGATTGAAATAGATAAGTTCGATTCTACTTTTTCGATACTGGCCATAAAGAATCGAATCCAAGAATCGACTGGAGGTCCTTGGATCTTTCGGGGAAGTCGAACCGGAAGGAAGCCAGAGGATATCGATCTGGACTTAAGGGTCGCTACGAAAGTAGTTTGCCTTAAGTCCTCAAAATAAAGCTGCACGAGACAGCACACCACTACTTTCGCTTTGTGTGCTGGAAGACATTGCATGTGAGAAGAGATGGAATGTTGTATTGGTTCTGAGGCAAAGACTCACATAAGGCAATATATGCGTTGCGGGATGTAAATGGTTCAGTAAGACGTTGTGGGATGTAAAGAGCTAGACGTAAGAGATAGTCGTTGAAGTTTTAAAAATGGGACAGTTCGAACGATACGGTTGTCGGCGCTTCTTTTGGATCAGTCTAGGTCAGGACGGCGGCGGAGCCGCTTCACCTATAGGGGTTTTAGCGGCGCGTGTTGTAAACTGCGATGTGCTTGGTACGTAGCAGGGCACGTGTCCGCAGTTCTAGAACCTAGAACCTCAGGAGTCGATTCCAGAATCGAATCAAACGATTTTTAGATCCCTAGTTCTGGGTTGTTGATGAGAGTTGGGGAAGAAGTTTAAGGTCACTGATGAAGGATGAGAAAGGGGGAGAAATGGGAATTGGAAGGAATGTTATCTGTGTGGTGGTTATAGAGAGATGGGCAAGTTGTTTTTTTTTTGAAGGAAGGAAATTTAGTTGCCACTCCGTTATCCGTCGTGTCAAAAATCGAGAAATCATTAAAAATTGATTTTGTGTCATTATCTGTACGGGTTGTATCATAGTGTAAAAACTTGAACCTCACAATGCAATTTTTATATGACCCTGCAATACATGATACATGTGTAGCCGTTTGGCTACACATATTCTTTCCCCATGACCAACTCCAGCATGTCTTAAAGTGGCCAACACTGTGTAGAAAATATAATAAATATTTCCAGGGCTCGATTTCAGCCGGAACGGTCTGGAACGCCGTTCGGAACCTCTTTTTTGGAAAAAAAAATTATATTCTATTTCAGGGGTCTCCTAACTACGGCCCGCGAGACCCATTCCTCAGGCCAGAAAATACCTTTCTATGTAGGAAAAAAAGTCCTAAAATGAATTAAAATCCTGTTTTTACTGTCAAATTTTCAAAAATTTTCGGGGGGAGAACCCCCAGACCCCCTTTATGTACTTAGAACTCCACTTATTAGATTTTTTTCAGATTAAGTTCATAACAGTAAGAATCCTACCAAAAAAATAAAAAAAGGCATTTTTCAAATTTTAAAAAATATTTTTAATACATTTTTATCTTTTTTGCAAATAGCAATATTTGTTATTTAATTGTAAGGTTTTTACTACGCATTATAAGGACTTTAACTACGCATTTATATCCTTTAAATTGGCAAAATATACAACACTAATGGTTCATTGATATTGGTTCACTAATGATTGATGGTAGGTCTCTGGTCCTCCTACAACCTACAAGAACCTCTTACAAGAGGCACACTGTTGGAAAAGAAAGTATAATCCACTGTAAAAAAAGGTGTATAAATAGTTCATCGTCTTATATAACACTCTTCCTTGTACAACACATTTGAATCTATTTTATAAATTTAAATTTGAAAATAAATGCTTAAGTTTTGGTATTAAAAAGTATTCGCTTTTTCAGTTTTGATACCAATAATTTTACCGTTCCGGTACCTATTTTTTTAGAAATCGAGCCCTGAATATTTCAATTTATGTCATCAGCTCTTAAAATTTGGCAGCAGATGTTCTATTTTGAGAAATTTTGCTTCCAAACATAGGGTACTTAAAAAATATATTATAGCGCTGTGCCTGGACTCACAACAACAGTGATCTTGTATCTTAAACACAGCATCCTTATTATCCCAACAACCTGTATGCAGCACTGTACGTACATATGCCCATTCAGCAGACATTTCTCTAATCAGGGGTCACTACCCGTAACTGTTTTTCAACTCTCTAGCGTCTTCTTTTTTCTGATTCTGAATTTTCTTTAGAGTGTCTTCATCTACCGTTTTCTCTAAGTATTTTGAGCCATTTCAGATATGTTTAAATGATTCTATATTATATCGTTAAATAACGAAATGTTATTTCAGATAAATGTTTCAAAAGTACTGGGAACGAGGTAGGGCACTCAAAATTGGGGGGGGGTCGGAAATGCGCCCCTAACGACATATCGCCTCTTCCGTGCAAGACTCACACAATTGCAAAAGTTGAAATGTCTACTTTACGGGAGCTTGGCGTGGAAGGACTTCTTTATTGGTCGCCAAGTCGAAAAAGTAGAGTCAAAAGTGTGATCTTTGGGGATTATTTCCATTGGCGCTTAAAAAAATCGCCAAAAACGGCTTTATGTGCTGGAATCTAAAATCGTGGTTTAGCTGGCATATCGAACATCGAAATTTCTTCACTGAATTTAAGCACCTTCGGGTGCAGTCAGTATTTGGGTGGGTGACCACTGACCAAATCAAGCATAGCTGCGTTTTTCTCTTTCCTTGCGCACATTTGCTTTTATTTTTCAGGAAAGGATCTACCTGTTATCAGAATATTCTCCCCAAAAAAATAAATGATCATAGAAATATATTTACATTTTTAATTAAATTACATTTCTTTTATAGCCGATTTCATAGGTAGACTTTATTTCCTGAGCAAATTATCATGAAAAACCTTTTTTTAATCGACTATATGTGCATTCCTCGTGAGAATTATGCTACATGATCATGAAATACCTTTTGGTTGCACTGAAACAATAACCAGTCTTTGAATTAAACTCTGACGATCAGAGAAAAATTTTAATTCATTAAAAAAGGTGATTACAAAATTACGTGTATTTTACTTTACAAGGGGCATATAATAGGTATCGATACTCTCCTGAAAAGTAGGCAAAACTTAGGTTAGGCAGAGGAAGAAAGAACAAACCGATGGTGGTAATGCTGAGAATGTTAGGAGGCATAGGTCACACAATCCATCAAAATAAGATTTAGGCGTTATCAACTACTAAATGGATCGAAAATAATTACTTTTAATTTAGCCAGAACTAGTCATGATTACTTTTAATACAGATTGAAATGGCTCTGCTTTTAATTAAGACTGCATTTTTCATCTTTAATTTTGATTGCAGTCTTATTTTGGACCCGATTTTAATAATCACTGTTGACCATTATACTCTTCAAATGTAACATTACGTTGTTGCACCGTCAATAGCTATTTACTTGATCAGTTGTTTAAAGATCTCACGTACTAAGAGAAATGTATCTAATTTCTTAAAATTAGTAATAAAGTTACATATTTTATAAAATACAGAAAGTCAACCAACTTATTTAAAATTTATAGATTATTTTTAAGTTGGAAATAGTTTTAGCTTTAAATGAGGTTTAATAATTGAAAAAAAAAAGAAATATAACACTGACCCCTGAAGATCTCACCTCAGTCGGGTTGTCCATTTAATTAAATTTTAAAAAAAGGGTTCATACTTTTCCTATTTTGTTTAAGAATCTCAAGAAAAATTAAATATTTCTGATAAAATCCAAGTACTATTTAAAAAATTAAATCGTGCATTTTATTATACACATTCATTATTACGGGCAGAATAATTTCAATGACAAGTATAGGTCCTTTCCAGAAACGTAGGCAAATGTGAGATCGAGAAAGGGGAAAAGAACGTGCCAATACTTGGTGGTCACCCTCCAAAGTACTGACTGTGGCTGAAGGTGCTTAACTTGAGTTAAGAATGAGCCATGATTCACGCGTTAAAACATAAAAAACCTTGTTTGGCGATTTATCTTAGCGACGATTGAAATAATCACCAAAGATTAAACTCTAGCTTCGACTTTATCGACTTGGCAACCTATCTAGAAGTCCTTCCGCGCCAAGCTCCCGTAGAGTAAAGATTTAAACTTTTGCAATTGTGTGAGTCTTGCACGGGAGAGGCGATATAATGCCTGCCTATTAAAATCACCTAGGTTACAAGGGGTGTATATCCGATACCCCATTCTTTTGTGATTCTGAGTCGTCTAGGTGTGTCCTGTCCCTCCCAGAAGTTCTGAAACATTTATTCTGAAACACCCTGTATATCAAAAGCAGACATTGTAAAAAGTTATTCAATGTACAACCAAACTTTGTTCTAAAAATATTATAAACCTAATCCCCCATTGATGTATCCCCCTTTTCATTCACACAGTGTTGTGCCCCGACTCACAACAGTGGTCTTGTATCTTAAATACACATAATCTCTTACCCCAACAATCATGTGGAGGGTTCAGAATAGAAGTGAACCAAGTCCACTTTAGTTACTTTTGAGCTACAGACGTTTAAAGTTAAAGCTTCATAGCAAAATTAACGCAACAGAACTTGCTGCTGCCAAGCGGATATTATCAGAACTAGGACTTGGTTCATTATTGCACTGAAATTTTACATAGTTGGTGCATGTTATAGCGTTGCTAACTCAAAAATGACAAAAAGTAGACTTGGTCAATTTTAATTCTGAGCCCTCCATGTAACTGTATGCAACACTGTATTATATATGCTCATTCACCGCAGACATTTCAATGAATGAATGAATGTTCTAATCAGTGGGTCCGTCTGTCCCCTCGTGGATTGTCGTCTTGACCGCGGCATCGTCTGGTCCCGGGCCAAGGAGGTTTGTCTCTCTCTTGGGGGGTATGAAAGGACACGAGACGACTGCATCCATGGTGGTCAGATGCTTGCTTGAGATTGCGTCCGTTGATTTCAATGCAAAGAGATTTGATCGATTAGAATGAAGACAAAGTGAATGTTGTACGTAATATAAGTTTTTTACCCTTCTACTTCCCTTGGTAGATACCACAGAGTAAAAGAGCTAACAGAGATTCCAAACGGCAGTTTTCCTCTTTAGGTACTTAATTTAATTCCTGCTCTCAGATTATAAATAATTTCACTAGCAGCCAATCAGAGAAGGCGAAATACGAAAGATATTCTTGATTGCATATGGAAATTCTGTCAAGTGGCATTTTAATTTCATCGGTGCTGCTCTTTTCCCTCCACTTCCAATTTGGATTTGAGTGACAGCTTCAGTGGGCGAATGACAGAGCAGGAGTGACGTGATATTAAAGGAGGCGGTCCAATATACATGAAGTTTGTCTATGGGAAAACCCATGTTAAAAAAGTTGCCATTAGCGTCTATGGAGATGAATCCTCTGTTAAGCTCTATACTCTGTGGTTTTGAAACTACACTACTCATATATATTGAATAATTATTTTAAATATAGTGTTATAGATATTTTTTTGAGAATTTCGATGATTTTTCAGATTTTCATCCCTTTTGCGGCATGTGTTGATATTAACCGATGCAGATAAAAAATTTACCAGTAATTAACTTTCCCAGGAAAAAATAGCTTAAAATAAATTTAAATAAATAATACTTAGGACCATTCCAGCTAGGCACATTGGGGGGCACCTTGGGTCACTCCACATTTCAGATGCAATGTTTTTTGTTGTGATCTATAGCTTGCAGGTACTTGTGAATGGCCCTATAATCTACATTTCATCTGTTTTTGAATTTTTGGTGTTTCTGGATTATTTTTATATCAGTTTTCTTGTTTTGCGTGGTGTAAAGTTACGAACACTTTTTTAGTTTCAAAAGCATTTTTTTTCAATAAAAGAAGGGCATTTTTGTTATCATTCAATAGGAGAGGAAAATATCATTGAGATAGCCAAATGCATCCTTCTTATCTACGCACGGCTACTTGTAGCTTTATCTCTCATGGACACGACACCAACCAAACACGTGGAGATTAAAATACAGTAACTGACCCTTTATCCGGGAACCCAAAATTCGGAAGGACCCGAAATCCGGCTCGCGTTTAGAATTTGTTTTTTTATATTTTGAAGAATTTTTAGTGAGTAAATGCTGTTACGACGCGCAATGGTTGCGCCGCGCCTTTTTTGACATCGTCTCGGTGCGGAATGGGACGATTCGGCGCGGGCCGAATCGTATCGTCCCCGCGCTTAACCGGCAGTTCCAAAATCGGCTGCTGCCTCGCTATCGGTTCTTGCCGCGACGATCCCCGTGCTTTGCCGGAAGTTTTTTTTTTTTGCTGAATCCGTTTGGTTTTACTAAAGCAGATGAGTCTTTAATGGCGTGTTTTCTGGGACGGACCCGAAATCCGGAAAATTCCGAAGTCCGGGATGATGTCGGCCCCAAGCTTGCCGGATAAAGGGTCCGTCACGTATAAGTATTCATTAATATCTTAGAAAATAAAGAAAAATTTTTTTTGCTAAACCAAAATAGTAATTTAAGCTTAACATCCAAAGTGTCAAGTAGAGCACCTTGTGATATGTTAAAAGATACATCCAACCCCTCATGAGTAAAAAGAAATTATTTTTATTAAAATAAATTAAATAATTTAAGAATGCACAGAACTATAATTTAGAAATTGAAGCAAAAAAAAAATTCTGAAAGTAAACAAAAAGCTTCATAAGATACTTGCTGCTTAAACTCAAACTTACCACACATCTTCATCTGTTATCTAGAGAGAACTATAAAAGTGGCTTAAGTCATTTCCATATGTTTTATTCAGACTAATTTATTTGATTTTTTGACTTAGATTTTTTTATCAAACCAATTTTTGAGTTAATGCAGAATTTTTTTTACTTTATTACGATGCCGATGTTGTTTCAATGGAGAAGACACTTTTAAAGCAGTTTTTAAAGGTCTATTACCGAACTTTTTTTTGACAAGAATCGTCAGTTTTAGAAAAAGGAATTAGTCCAGAAACAAAGTTGAGAGGGAAAACAAAGGGGAAAAAACTGTTTAAGTCATGGAAATTTGTTTGCATAACAATCAAATTTTAACTTGAAATTCAGAATAGTTTTTAGAATGGAGAACAATCATCGGAAAAATATATCAATTCGTATCGTGCAGTTGAAAAAAAATCAGAGACAATACTTTTTTCAAACATATGGGATTTATGCTGAAAGAAAATCTAAAAAAAAATTTCAAATTATATTTCTAATTATATTTCACTACACTTAAATGTGAAATAGAATACACCCATTCATATTCCATATAATTTTTCCCAATCAAATAACAAGTAGACCAAATTAATTATTTATTATCAATTTGTTATTTTACATTTCTGTTACTCCTACACTACCGGAATATACAAAAGTTATATAAACCAACACATGGGGATCAGTGGCGGATCTACGGGGGGGGGGGCTTTCGCGCTGAAGCCCCCCCCAAACGTCTAATATTTTACTAAGTTTGTTAAAACGCAAAAAATTTCTATCCGAAATTCGGATGAGGCGTACCAAAACGAGTTGAAAAAGTTGGGTTTTTGACTTAAATTTCCAAAAATTTTCTGGGGGAGGACCCCCAGACCACTTTTAGTAAATTGAGTAGTATAATTCGCTACCTTTTCCGCTTACCATTAACAAGAAATTTTAATTGGATTATGAAAATTCTTAGCCCCCCCAAAACCAAATCCTGGATCCGCCACTGATGGGGATTGGGGCATACGGACTTGATGTCAACATGCCTGATCCAACTGACTTACGGCCGTATTCACCGGTAACCTGACTGGCGGTCTGGTCAGGAAACCATGGTTACAGCCTCTGATTGGTGGAAAAATAATTCAATATCTTCCTTCCACCAATCAGAGGCTGTAACCATGGTTTCCTGACCAGACCGCCGGTCAGGTTACCGGTGAATACGGCCGTTAATGTCAGTTTACACAGTAGGGTGGAGCGAAAAAAACGAAATTTGAATAATCAAAACGTAATAGCGCGGAAAAGTTGCCATTTGTGGTCAGAAACAAAGTGCTAAAATTTTAGACCGATCAATTAATATCTTTTACCGCCGCAAGAGGGCTGAAGTTTTGAAAAATCGTAAAAAACACGAATTTTTCAGAAAAAAATTAAAAATACACAAATTTACCGAAATATTTTCTAATTGGGCACAATATGTTCATCAATGAGTCATTCAAGTGCCCTTAAAAATTAATTTCCGTGAAATAAAATCTTTTGCCACAGCAAGGGGGGTCAAAATATCGAGAAAATGCAAAAAAATTACAATTTAAGGGTAATTTTTACTATTTTAGGATTTTCATATTTTTTACATTATTTTTTACTTGCTTCTGGCGTAATTATAAAAGGCACTTTACTGCTTGAAATATTTAGCTCAAAATTATCAATATTTATCCCTCATATCACAACAAATAGGATCTTATACTTAACAGTCATCTTAAACGAAAATGGTCCAGAAAATCGTTACAGATAGATTTAAAATCTAAAAAAGAAAGCATAAAATGTTCATAAAACACATCTATATATATAAAAATCATAAAGCATATCACTAACAACCATTTTCACAACCTACAGAACCTTCTTATGCGAATAAGTGTTGTATGTTCTACACTTTACTTTATGTAACACAAGTACTTTCTGCGAACATCCTCTTTTTTCAGGAATTTTAAGTCAGCCCTATCTATGAAATGAAATATGTTTAAAAATTTGTTAAGGTGGTAACCAAAACAGTTACCTACGTTTATGGAGGAAATATGCAGAAAATTGTAGCACCATGCAAGTTAGTCTTTCACGAATGAGGATTCAACCAGAGTCGCAATAAATTGTTTTAATGATTATTCAAGTTAATTTACCACCATAATTTGCAAAATCAATATGGTATCTATAAACTTGCAATTGCCAACTGATTTTCGTACTTGAAAACACTTTTTATGCTTTCCTTTTTGGATTTTAAACCTATCTGTAACGGTTTTCTAGATAATTTTCATTTAAGATGACCGTTTAGTGCAAAATCCTATTTTTTGTGACATGAGTGATTATTGATAAATTTGGGCTAAATATTTCAAGCAGTAAAGTGCCTTATACAATTACGTCCGAAGCAGGTAAAAATAATGTAAAAAATATGAAAATCCTAAAAGAGTTAAAATTACCCCCAAATTGTCATTTTTTGCATTTTCTCGATATTTTGACCCCCTTGCTGTGGCTAAAGATTTTATTTCACAGAAATTAATTTTTAAGGGCACTTGAATGACTCATTAATGAACATATTGTGCCCAATTAGAAAATATTTCGGTAAATTTGGGTATTTTTAATTTTTTTCTGAAAAATACGTGTTTTTTACGATTTTTCAAAACTTTAGCCCTCTTGCGGCGGTAAAAGATATTAATTGATCGGTCTAAAATTTTAGCACTTTGTTTCTGACCACAAATGGCAACTTTTCCGCGCTATTACGTTTTGATTATTCAAATTTCGTTTTTTTCGCTCCACCCTATTACACAGCTTTGAAAGTACACTGAATGTGTTGACATAAAACAATTAAAAGTTATAAATTACATCTTTTTTTAAAAAAAGTTGTTTGAAAAAAATACTGGTAAACTATCACAGTTCTACCCTGGATATTAATTTTACAGTGACAATACATATACTTAACAGGATGTTTCAAAATTCCGTTTCACAGTTCATATTTGAAACCAACTGCACCTAGTCCTACCGTATTGGAAAAAAATTTTCTGGTATTCCATAAACCAGTATGAATTATACTGGATCCAGCATCATTTATACGGGTTCCAGTATCCTTTATACTGGTTCCAGTATCATTTATACTGGATCCAGTATAATTCATACTGGTTTATGAAATACCAGAAAAAAAATTCCAATAGGGTAGTCTAGTTCCATATATGACCCCAGAAGAGGTGGGTTCTAAATAAAAGCCGTGAAACAGACTTTTGAAACACCCAGAATATTGAAAAACATCACTACATATAAGAAACAAGAAAATAGCAAATACTATTTGAAAAACTTCACCTTTAAGAAAATCCTATTTGGGATCGTGCTTTCTGACGCTGTCTTTCGCGGCAAAATGAGTCACTGTTTTCACGGCCAGCAAAGATTCTCTGCACATGAAACTCTCCCATTCTTTAGATTTCAAAACCGCGTTGTAGTTATCCAGGATGAAGTCGTGGGACGCGGCAGTTAACTCGTCATCTTGGTGTCTGTCCGCGAGGGACAAAATGTCGCACACGTTCGAAATGGACACGTTGGAACACAAGAACTTGGAACAGTCCTTCTTGAGGGAGGGGACCTGGTACTTGTCTGCTGCGTAATAGAGCTTGATGGCTCTGTCATCTTGCAGATCCTCAACAACTCCGGTGTAAAGGTAGGTCAAGAAGAGACCTAGCGTAGAGGGGTCAAGGTCCCCAATCTCCACCTCACTGGACGCTGCCTCTTTCATGTCAGAGGATAGCAGGCGGTCGAGAACAGGGGACCGGGCACTCAGGATGTTCTTGTGGACAGGGAATGTGACATTGTCGCACTTGAGTTGGAAGTCGGAATATTTCTGGTCCTGGTAGAGACACATCAGTTCTTTGGATAGTACCGAATCGTCTGGCATGTCGGAAGTGAGGGAAGTCTGGCTTGCGGAATCTTTTGTCAGCACCGCCATTTTGTTAGATGTGACAGGATCCCTGAATGGCGCTTTCTCGGAATAGCAGATGGTGTTATTCAACTCAATGCTGATAGATCTGTAATCACAATTCACGCAAAATGGATTCTGAATCCAGTTCCTGGTCTTCAAACACAAAAAGAGTGAAATTTCTTTTCCAATTAATTCTTTCTTCTGCAGTGGGTTAGGGAATGTCCAAGGACTCTTCTTGCGAAACACGTGTTCTTTCTTCACACAGCTGTCAACGGTGGCATTGCTTCCCGTCAAACTCACACTCATATCAACAGCGAAAGGGTAATTGGTTACCTCGGTACGTGGTTCGATCATAAAATGAACTATTTCGTTCTTAGAGCATATCTTTAACCCCAATCCATCCAAATAGTTATCTGGTGAAAAAATAATGTAGCAAACATCATTTGATTCCATCTCTTCAATCCATCTTGGATTCATTTTCACTGATATTTTTAAAACATTTATGATTGTGCACATGCGTTTTTCATAATAACTCGGATTCTTTATTCGTAATTTCACAGTGATGAAGTCCTCGCCCTCCCGGATTCTGGAGTGGGTGTCTTCGAACTTGGGTCCGGGAGGAAGTTCTAGAACATTCACCGGTTGCTTGCACAGCAGGGATCCGTCAGAAGAGTAGAAAGAGAGGTCACCACCAGAAATCCAATCTACACCACGCAAGTGCACCACTAGATGTTCTCCTTGCCCGCTGATACCCTTCGGATACAGTTGCATGGTGGAACATGGGTAATTGAACTCGGGACTCTTGATGCAGTCACCGTGCACTTCTGCACACCATTGGCTAAAGTTCTCGATTCTCCATTCAACAACAATACTTTTTTCCGTCTCCATATTAAGCCGTTTCTTTTACAGTGCGAGCGAAACACAGCTTCAAACCGGGAGATAGAACTAATGTAAGTGAAAACGTCACATTATCTTTGAAAGCGAAGAAGGTAAAACTCCCTCCTGACGTCACATATTATCGGCTGATAGCGAGACTCGTGCTGCTCGTGCGAAGGTCGCGAATTAAGCTCATCGTAGCTCAGGGATGGCGAACCTATGGCACGCGTGCCACCCAGTGGCACGCGACCGGTATTTCGGTGGCACGCGACATTCACTAAAAATGACACAAAAAAATTTTTAGTACTACCAGATCCCCAAAACCAGATTCAGAAAACTTTTTAGCTAGCTGAAATTCAAAACATTTTCGAGGGAGGACCCTCGAACCCCCCACTCACCTCTTAGGTGCCGTTGGGCCGTTCAAATATTACGTAACAACATTTTCTTGGTCATTTTGAACTCCCTCCTCCCCTTTTGTCAGCAAGATAAGCAAATCCCAACCGCCCTTATAATAATTACGTAAGGAAACTGACATTAAGGCTGAGCGCGCACTGGAGACTTTTGTCTCGGAGACTTAAAACACTAGTCACTCGAGAGCAATGCATTTCTATGAGGAAATTCTTGGCCTAGTGATCTAGCGACGAGACCAAGATCACTAGACCAAGAATTTCCTCATAGAAATGCATTGCTCTCGAGTGACTAGTGTTTTAAGTCTCCGAGACAAAAGTTTCCAGTGCGCGCTCAGCCTAAGTCGTTAGAAACAAAATCATGGATGCAAAAGGAGCCTAATTACTTTACGCAAAAGGGGGCATATAAGGATGGGCCTCCGAAATTCGGACCAGTTAAAACCCAGTTTCTTCGGGTAAAATTTTGAAACATTTTTTGGGGGAGTGCCCCCCAAACCCCCCTTTTCTACTTCAAACTTTTTTATTATACTCATGAAAATCAAAATCCTACCTAAAAATGTCCGAAATTCGGACTTAGATGCATCAAAAACTTGTTCAAAACCCTGTTTTTAGGGTCAAATTTCTAAAAATTATCTGGGGAGGACCCCCAGACCCCCTTTACTTGGAACTTCATTATTAACATTTTTTCTTAGATTAAATTCTAGAAAATGACAATTCTACCTAAAATGTATTAAAAATCTGCATTAAACCTATTAAAGATGCATGGGAGGGACTGAGGAATAATTTTTGGCCCCTCCCGAAATAAATTTCTATATACACCACAGACTTTATACGGCCCACCACTTACCACTTGAGCACTTTAAGTTAGAAACTCCTGTTCTAAACTATCGACACTCAAAGGAGGATTTCATTTTCCAAGGGTTTAAAGATAATTTATTAAAAAATAACAAGTGGCACACTTGACACCTGAAAATTATAAACCGTAATATAAATGGCACACTGGTCGAAAAAGGTTCGCCATCCCTGTCGTAGCTGCTATCACTGTCGATTTTGTGTAGTCAGGGGACGACCATAAATTGAGTGGATTTTTACTATAACATTTTAGCAAATAAAATTGTGTTCTAAATATTCCTAGATAGCTGCTATCTCTGTCGATAGGGAAGCTTCCGTGTTAATGAACTTATAAAAAGACCTATTGCTTAAAATTAATAATTTAGACCAGTGCTTCCCAACGTGGGACACACGCCCCACCGGGGTGCAATAGGATTTTCTAGGGGGTAATTTGAAAATTTTCAACCAAATTGCCTCCCCAGGTAGGGCTTGGATAATCAGGTTCTATTGACTTTCCCGGAAGGATTTTCGGACTTATTTTCGGAAAAAAAGACGGCGGATTTAGAAATTTTAGGAAGGCTTTAGTGGGGCATGGGCTACTATATCTCTCTTTTTTTTTTTAAATCAACTATGATAACATTTTAACATAATTTTTTAAATTTTTTTAACTCTGTTGCCAAAAAACTGCATGCAAATTAATAACTAAAAACAAATGAGTAAATAGTCATCTGCATTCTAGCATTCCATTTTCGGGGATTAACTTTGTTTTTTACAGTTATCGTATATATGTACTCGTGTACACAAAGAAATTTTCGTAAGCACTTCTTTTATCTTGTGTCAAACTATATAACAGTCTACCTTACAATCTTCAAAGTATTCCATATGTTACCACTTTTAAACGATCACTACATAATTTTTTAATGAAATAGATAATTTAGATGTATTTTTTTTTCATTTTCGAGAAGCAATAGTAATAATATAACGCCTTGCTGTGCTGTTTTACTTTGTATGTTTTATGTTATTCATTTATTATTGTATGTTTTGCGTAATATAATGTTTTTTAATAATTTAATTTTTGTCCTATGTCAATTATATTATACTCAGTTTTTCTGTCACCTAAACAAGATGTTTTTCTTCTTGGTGACAAATATAATTTTTTCTTAAATTTTGTATTAAACCTGTAATGTGAATAAAGATTATTATTATTATTACTATTACTATTAGTATATGTGTTACGGTGAAAGACCGAAATCTTGAGAATGTCGACATACACCGGTGGTGGTTGTTGACATTCACCGGTGAATGTCGACATTCTCCAATTTAGGTCATTCACGGTAATATATGCATTAAAACCCCACTAAAAACAGCAATTTGAAAAATATCAGGGGAGTAGCCTTCAATAATATATACGGGAAATCTGTGTACCTAGGGCCACCCCGCTTTATTTAATAATATTTAATTTTAATTGTTCAGCTGGGGAGAACTATAATTGCCATTTTACGATCAATTTTTAAATCTTGCAGGAAAATGCTTTGGCTAGTTTTTGGTAAAATAGTTTTTCATAGGTTTAAAGTTCTTTTTTGAAGCTTTGGCTCTTATATTATTTTTCAAAGTTAAGTAGAATAATTTCCTTCTTTTTTGGGCATTATTTTGTTTTTCAAGTTAGAAACAAAATGAGATATTGGTAATGAAGAGGTTCCAACTCCACGTGTATTAAGATAAGATATTTTTTACAAAACTCCATACATTGTACCAATGGTCGGCTATTAAGTACAACCACAATCATATTCTGTGTGATTTAATGCCACAATTGAAATATCTGACAGTTTTATTTTCATGTTTTAATTGGTATTATAATATAAGAAAGGGTTAAACAGGGTGTATCTGAAATCATGCAAAAACATTTGGGGGTGTTGTAGTAATCAAGACGAAAAAGAAATAATATAGAATAGGATATCTATAATCTTTTTATTGAACTGGTTTTGATATAAAGGTAGATCCGATTTTTCCAACAGATTTAGGAATACGAGATTCAGAGAAGGATCTAAAAAAGTATACTCTAAATAATTCGTTAAACAGGTTAAATAACAATTTATTTCTCTTTCTAACATAAGCTTTTAAATTGGAGATACTTAAAAATTAGGGATTATAGTAATTTTTTCTTCAGGAAGTGTACATTTGTGCAGATTAATTAATTTGTGTTAGCATTTCAGTCGGTTTTGTGTAATAAATTACTTATATATATATATTAATTACTTATATATAATGACTCAATTGACTTTAAAAGTTTAGGTTTACTCCCCGTGCGACATCTCGTTTTTTATAGAATTACACTTTACTTATTTAGCAATAGAAATATTTGTAATCTAAAAAATACGATTAACCAAAGGAGAATAAATGAAATTTATCAGATTCCTCGCTTTTACAAGGAGATATATCGTAAACATTTCTTTTATCTTGCACCTAAGTTATTTAATAGTCTACCTGCTGAGCTACAAAATATTTCTTCCTATCCCTCATTCAAACGTTGTTTACATAATTTTGTAATTTTTTTAAATAATGTTGAAAACCTTTTCTAAAGGAAGCATAATGTATTTTTTTTGCCTTAGCTGTTTGCCAACTTGTAAAACTTTAATTTAAATAATTCTCTCTTTTGTAAATTAAATTAATCATTTATTATTGTTATTTGTACTATGTTTTTTTTTGCACTTTTGAATCTTATTATTGCTATGTAATTCAACCCACCTATTTATTTATTTTATTTTAAATATCACTCAATGTTCGCACTTTTTTTGGTTACCTGAATGGGACTGTTTCCCCTTGGTAACTCATATTATTTTATATATTTATTTGTAATTTCCATAGTGTAAAATAAAGATTATTATTATTATTATTATTATTATTATTATTATTATTATTATTATTATTATTATTATTATTATTATTATTATTATTATTATTATTATTATTATTATTATTATTATTATTATTATTATTATTATTATTATTATTATTATTATTATTATTATTATTATTATTATTATTATTATTATTATTATTATTATTATTATTATTATTATTATTATTATTATTATTATTATTATTATTATTATTATTATTATTATTATTATTATTATTATTATTATTATTATTATTATTATTATTATTATTATTATTATTATTATTATTATTATTATTATTATTATTATTATTATTATTATTATTATTATTATTATTATTATTATTATTATTATTATTATTATTATTAATATTATTATTAATATTATTAATATTAATATTATTATTAATATTATTATTATTAATATTATTATTATTATTATTATTATTATTATTAATATTAATATTAATATTAATATTAATATTAATATTAATATTAATATTAATATTAATATTAATATTAATATTAATATTAATATTAATATTAATATTAATATTAATATTAATATTAATATTAATATTAATATTAATATTAATATTAATATTAATATTAATATTAATATTAATATTAATATTAATATTAATATTAATATTAATATTATTATTATTATTATTATTATTATTATTATTAATATTAATATTAATATTAATATTATTATTATTATTATTATTATTAATATTAATATTATTATTATTATTATTAATATTAATATTAATATTAATATTAATATTAATATTAATATTAATATTATTATTATTATTATTATTATTATTATTATTATTATTATTATTATTATTATTATTATTATTAATATTATTATTATTAATATTAATATTAAAGTGTGAGGATGTGTGCATATATATTAACATTTTCATAATGCTTTTATACAAATGTTTTTTTAGTAATTAAAATAATAGTTTGTTTGGAAGTCTATTAACAGTGGTATAATTGCTTATCCTGGGGGGTTTTATTACATCCATGGATCTATAGTATAGGGTCCATAATTTTAGGGGATTTGAAACAACAATAAGGGACCGTTCAAATATTACGTAAACACCTTGCTTTTTACCTGACAAGGGGGATGGGCATTTTCGAAAATATCTTGTTTCTTGCATATATAATTTAATAATTCAGTCAAATAAATTTTACCAAAATATTTGAACTGGGAAAATAATTTTAAGCACATCGACATTTTTTTGGGGGGGGGCAGTTATCTTGGGTAATTATGAGAGGGGGGTTTGCAGTTAGTGTTCTTTGCACTGTAAGGAGGAGTCACAAATAAACAAAAAACATAAAATCAAATCAAATTTATTACTATAATAAACAAATAAGAATACAAAACACAATGTCAAAAAATTATACAAAACGAGAAAAAAATACATTGATCCTAATACTTATCCCAAAGGACCAGCTGCTCGTCCATGGGTTACAGGAATTTCCAAAAATAAATGTCTGATCAGAAATAGTGGATGAATAAGAGACAAATAAATTCACGTAGAAAAAAAGCCCCCAAAAAAACTAGAATAGCTTGGCAGGCCATTTTGTAAATTAAGAGAAAGATGAGAAATATACAAATTGAAAACCCGACAAAATTTAAAATAGTGTTTCGACATTATTTTGGTCTAGAACGGCAATACAAAGTTTTTTAAAGTATCTGATATTAAATTCGGTTTGAATTTGACTTACAAGCTTATGTTATATTTGAACGTTCCCTTACAAGATATTTGTTACAAGTTGCAAGAATAATCTCATCATAACAGTTTCATAACGAAACGGAGAAAAACAGTTTTATTTAAATATTTATACCCACAAATACCCTTAAGCCACCCAGAAAAAGTATCACATACCTACGCAATTAACCGCACAGTCCAATTAAAGAAACGCATATCTAAACACCATTAATTTCACGCGTGTACCCTAAAACTCCCCCCAAGCAATTATTTCTACTACTAGTTAAACAAAACCACAGTTGTGCGATTCAGTTGCAAGGAATTTTTAATTTAACCCCAACAGCGAAAACGAATTTATTTCGTCGGGACCAAGGAAAAAAGAAGGGGTCTTTTTTTAATTACTGCCTCTCCCGAAATTTTCGGGGGAGTTGTTATACGGTCGCTCCTGAACCCAAAATCGCCACGATTCATTATTTTAATGAATCCCGGATTCGCTCTCCAGTACAGGTAATATTTGTAGACAGCGCTATTTTTACATTTGTTTTTGAATGGAGCTTTCAATGCGAATAAAAGCCTTGAATTTTACTGATGGTGAATTTAATTTTGTTGTTCAACGAGCCCCTTGTTCTTTTCCTTGTGCAATATCGAAATGCTTGAAACTTTTTTTTTGTTCAATTGTGTTGATGTATATTATTGGTATATAGTGTATAGTGTTATTGATGGTCATATAATTACATCCCTACTTTAAAATTACCTGCAGACAAAACGATTGGTAATAAAAAACAATCTGAAATTTTAAAGAGGGCATTTTGAAGGGATGGATTTTTTTTGGTATAAAACAAAATATTATTTGCCTCTTCATAGATGGCCCTTTACCTATACTGGACAGCAACTTAAGTTGAACCTACTACGTCACTAACAAAGTAGTTCCCATCGCGGTGTTCGAATTTCGAGTGAAACAAAGAACGTCAATTTTAAAATATGATTGTTTCGTTAAACCCATATATAAATAATGTCTTTTTATCACGATTCTCGTATCGAAATTCCTCCTATCGACCCAACAGGCTTTGGGTTTACTCGCTTTCTCCTTCCGCGTAGTGGCGTACTGGGTTCAAGAAACGTTGCTGTGAAGTATAGATATTTGCCTTAGTTTTTCGTCTGTCAATAGAAGTCAAAAAGGTAAATGTTTGTTCAAACTAACACTGTGCTCTCCTTTCATCTGTTCCTACATAATCCTTTCTTTTTCACTTTATCCTTTTCTTTCTATCTACCTGTATGTGATTTACTGAATTACTTTTTTGCCACTCACCATATCACCACGTATGGTCGACGTATCGAATCTCGCTCTATGCTCATAATCCCCTTACGATTCTCATCCTTGTCTAGTTAGTGGCTTGTGTTGCAATTAAATAAGAAGACAATTTAATGAAATATCGAGGAGTTTGTTACAATAATTCGAGTAAAAATAATTAGAACAGGTATCGAAGGGAGGGGAGAGTGTTCTAAGTGTGTAAGATTTTTAATTTTAATGAAGAGAGCCCAGGGCTAATTATAATTTTTACGAAGACTTTTTAATCAACAGTGCGCTTTGCGATGATATTTGTATTTCAAGATGATTCTGGGCGTTGTAACAGATGGAAATGCTGCCTTACAACTAAACCCTTTATCTTTAAATATTTTATTCACGCACACGTGAACTTTTAATCAAAATTGAAAAAAAATTTAATTGAATTTGATCAAAATTGAATTAAATTTGGCTTTTATCAAAAAGGATTTAAATTATTTTAAGTTATGTTAAAGCGTTGAATATTGATTGATAGATAACTTCCATTGGGAATTCGTGACCTGAATTTAGTTTAGATGATTCGTGTAAAACTAGTTAAGTTATTAGTAAAATTTATTTCAGTAACAATAACTATTAGACATATGTGGCGGGTTTTTTATGTATTATTCGTAATTTAATTTTATTTAGTTCATAACAATATATAATTTTAATTCGTTGTTAATTTTCAAGTTTGGCAACGTGGTTTAAATTATCCTAAACTTCTAGTCAATATATTGGGGTGTGCTAATATTTCTTTTTTTATTAGACGTGGAGTCTAATTATAACTCAGAAATTCTTGATAGTCAACAGCAAAATATTGATGTTAGCGTAGAATAACTTTTGTTTTGCGTATATCATACTGATTATAGTATTTGATTTTGCAGTTAAATTTTTATGACAGGTTATGTTTAAAAGACAGGTTGTTTTTTGTTAGAAAATATTTATAGTCCATACCTTATAATCAGTATAGATGTTCAGAGTTGGGAAAACTTGATCTCACAGAGATGTAAGAAAGAGCCAGGACTTACCTAAAAAGAAAAAATATACATATTAGTAAACTTTAACTAATGTAAATTATTTGATAAGGTTATAGAAGACAAAATTATTTAATTCGATATTGTTGTAAATGTATACTTAAACATATATAAACATCAAAAATCCTAAACTGCTGAATGTAATTTGCGTATTCCAACTCTACCCTTGAATTAGTGGACATAAGTGGACATTGAAAGGGTTCAGCATAGGGCTACTAAAATGGTCAAGGGTATATCCAGTTTAAGTTATGAGGGAAGATTAAAGAAGCTAAATATGTTCACTATAGAGAAAAGAAGGATTAGAGGGGATTTGATTCAACTTTTTAAAATGGTAAAGCAAGGGGACACAGAGGGACTAGATTTCAATACGGGTAATAGAACAAGGGGTCACAATTTCAAATTGAATAAAGTCAAATTTAAGACGGATTGTAGAAAGCATTATTTTTTTAATAGGGTAGTGGATAGATGGAATGCGTTGCCTGAAACAATTGTAAATTCAAGTGGGGTAAACGAATTCAAGAGGAAAATTGACAGATACTGGGATTCCGGTAGTTTGGGTTAAAAAGACTGGACCAACCTTGCTGGGCTTATGCCTGTAGTTTGTCGACTTAATTTGTATTTGTATTTATAACATTTTATGCTATCGGAAAGTAATATTTATATTTACTTATGCACTCGTTTTTTGTGGTATGTGTGTGTTTTATGCTATTTGAACAGAGAAAATTAGCTTACCGAACATCTAAACTAAACCCTTATCTTCTTAAAACGCCTTAACTATTCTCATTAATACCATAACTTCGCATTTTGTATATACCTTACACTCCAGCCCCAATATTAAATTACCAATCTAAACGAACACGTGAACATACTGAATTAAAGCCAACTGCTACCAAAGTTCCTCCAGCCAACTTTCCTAAAAAACCAACTACGCAAAGATAAACTTCTCTTAATCTGCGAGAGAAGCCGCAATCCATTTCACTTTGCCGCACGTGCGCAATTGTACCGTAAAAGAGCCCCATAAAACAAGGAACTAGTAGACTTAATTGTGCTACTTCATCCAATGAGATAACCCAATGAAGATGAGAAAGGGCCAACTTGCCGCGAGGTTAAAACATATGATTGCGGCACGGATCTTTCTGAGGAGCCCATCGGGGCTTCTTAATTCTGTAGGGAGGGGATGGTGTTGCCAACTCGTTTTGTTCTAGAAGAATTAGTGGGGAGAGTTATCGTGGGATGGTGATGTGGGGATTTCGGAACGTTTTGTCTGTTAACGTTTTTGAAATGTTTACGCTCTTTAAAATATCTTTAAGGGGCGTACTGTAGCTGTAACTGAAATAGACATTGAATGGGTATTAAGCTTTTAATAGAGCGTTTTTCCAAACGTGGGATTTCAGGGAGGAGTTGAAAGACTGATAAGAAATGGGTATTTTCCAACATTTTCAGTCTTTTCCCTTTTTTAATTTTGTACCCACAGTTTAATTATTGTGGTATAAGTATTGTCGGTACTTTCGTATTATCCCGTCTACTCTTAATTGGCTGTCAAATTCAGCGGTACGGGTCAACGTGATAATACTTAAGAACTTTGTTTTCTCTTTGAAATGTATTGAAAAAATATCTGCTCTGTTTTTCAATCCTTACAATTAGACATTAATAAATGGGTTTAACAAATTTCTCTTATTCAAGGATAAACACAATTCGCTAAAATTATTACGTAATTACATTTTTCTTTTAGAGCATTTATTACCAAATATAAATTCACACATAATGTTAACTGAAACTTTTTCAATCGATTTTTTAGCCGGATATTACCCAAATAATCAAAGTTCCACAACAAAAATATATCTTTGATCCTCTCTAAACAGCGATAAAAGTTGTTGTCAAAATCATTTGGACTCCACGTGAAATTACTTGCCAAACCTAGAGTTAAACCTAGAGTTAGAGTAAACCAAAGAAAGCTTATCATAAATAAATACTGTAAATATTTCAAACACCTACGTGGAATTATACAAGTACTTGTAAAACAAAAATTCAAATAAGTAATTTTCAAATATTATTATTTTCCTTTATTTTAAGGTATTTTTTCTTAGAAATAAACATATTTATGGAAAAGTGTAAATTTTCTTCGTGGAAACAAAGTTAAAAATCAAACTTTGTTTCAAGTGAGACGGTTCACTACACTTTTGCTATTATTATACCTTTTATTATAGTTTCAAATTTATTATTTTATTAGGAAAGATTACCGAAAACACCGGGATGGGAAAAATTACTGGGAACACCGGGATAGAAAAAGTACCGCGAACACCGCAGGATAAGAAAGATTACAGAAGTCACCGGGATAAGAAAAATCACAGAGATAGGAAAAATTACAGGGAACTCCGAAATATGAAAAAGTGCCTGGGATATCGGGATGATTGGTAATTGCTGATACACACAAAATTAGACATGAATTTTTAGAAAACTTAATAACATTACTTTATACACTCCACCCGTGCAAGGCTGGGGCACATCAGCTAGTCAGAAATATAACTAAATATTTCCTCGCTCTCTATATCTCAAAAAGTGACATTAAGGAAAGGAAACCAAAACCGCATACTGTAAGCATTCCTTTCCAAATTATTCCCTGATTAATATCCTCTCGCACCCCTTCCAATGCAAACGATAATACGGATTTCCTCTAGCGCCATCTGTCCCTTCTTTAGAAGAATCGATACCCCCTTTCGAATATCATCATCACTGGTTTCAAAAGAAGAGAAATTTGAAAAACCTCCCAATCTGCACATTGCCTCGCTCTGATAAAACTAGTGAATGAGGGAATTGATTTTGTCAAAATCGTTTTTCTGGGAATAGAATAGTTTTAAAGATTGAATTCTTGTATTTCACGTTAATGAATGATTTAGGTATTTATAATTTAATGGAGAAAATTTAGGGTATATAAAAGTCCACATCTAAAATTTAAAAAATATACAGATATAAAACATACCTAAAATTAATTATCGTTTCTGTGTGTAACTTTTAGTATTGTCCACCAAATTTTCACTAAGATAGTTCGAATAAAAACCAATTATGATTTCATTTTAAGAATAAAAGAACATGATTGTTCAATTAACACTCAGACTTTAAAAAGTCCAAATTTGTAGCGAAGCCTATACTTTTTTTTGTTGTAACTCCTTTTATGCTACAACAACCCTAGAAGAGCAGTTCTAACTTTATGTCAAGTTTACGTAACTGTCAAGTTAACGGAATTTGGAAATACATGACAAAAAAATTGGAAGAATCTTGAACGTTTGGGCATACTTTTCGTTCCTGTAACTGCTTTTATAATCTGCAACTAGCTTTTGTTTCGGGAGAGGCGTTAGTCCAAAAGTGTAAGGTCTCAACAAGTCATTAACCATTTCTAGGAAATTAAATGTATTTTTTCAGAACATTAGGAAAAGGAATTCATGATAAAAATGATATTGAGTTCCAAGAAATAAAACGGTTCCCCAGATACTTCTGAAAAATGTATGAAGATTATTAACTTAAATGAGGTTTTAAAACTTTTTCAGACATTTAAAACCTGTCTGTGTGTGTGGTGACACCCAGGGTACACTACTCCTTGCAAGTCAAAGATTTTTCAAGGGAAAAAAGCACTTGATAATACACTAATATTCACCATATTTATTGGGGTAAAGGGGTGAATCCTATTGGATACGGTCCTTGTGAAAAAAAGGTCCTCAAAGGACTTTGATGCATATCCGACACTTGGAAATGCTCGATTCTAACGTATCGATACATGAAAAACATCGATTCTTTCTAGGATCACAAAGCACTGACTTTTCCCGTTTATTATATTATAAGGATCCCTTCCCTGTGTGAGTATTGATAAGGAGTAATCGATTAATCGGATTCAGATGTTCATTATCAAAGAGGGGGTGTCGTTATCTCTCGGTTGCGGTCAAAGTGAAAGGTGGGATGTTATTTATCTCTGCTGCCACTTTTTTTTATTTGGCGGAGTGAGAGGTATAAAGAAAGAAGATTCTGGACACACTGTGCGATTCCAGTCGCTCTAAGTCGTTGTCGCTAAGTCTGTAATTCGAGTCTATTATTATGTAATTGTTAGGCTATTATCGCTAAGGATATCGTTAAGATCCTTTAGGTGAGTCTATACTTTTGCCATGGGCTGTTTTATGGCCCCGAGTACTTGGTGGGGCAAATTAGCGAACGAAAGAATTCCCCTGAAGGGCGGATTCCCCTGAATTCCCCTGAAGGTTCCCCTAAGGGGAACCCACAAACACCACAAAGAGATCGGGGAGATTCTTACCTCCCCATAGGGTGCATCTAAAGTTTTATTACCCCCGACGACCGTCAACAGCGAACAATTCATGATACCAACGACGAGGCTCCTTCGGGCGTTCGGGGGATTTTAGGGGCATTGATAATCTCCCCCTTCCTTTTGTGTGGCTAGCTGAGGTCAATTAGCGAACAAAAGAGGTTCCCCTCCTCTGAAATATCTTAAATTTTTCGCGGTTGACGGTCGTCGGGGTAATAAAACTTTAGATGCAGGATGCACCCATACCGCCCGAAGAACTGCGGTTCTTTCGTTTGTAAAAAGTATAGGCCAGTGGTGGCGAACCTATGGCACGCGTACCACTGGGTGGCACGCGACCGATATTTTGGTGGCACGCGACATTCAAAGCTTAAGTTCTTGACCAAAGATTTCCTACTACCTGAAAACGCCCCAAAACCGGCTTCAGAAGACATTTTAGCTTGCTGAAATTCTAAAAGGTTTCGGGGGAGGACCCTCGAACCCCCAACTGCCCTCTTAGGTGCTGTTGGGTGGTTCAAACATTACATAACCCCATTTTCTTGGTCATTTTGGGTCCCCTCCTCCTCTTTTGTCAGCAAAGGTAAGCAAATCACAACCACACTTATAATAAGGAAGTTGCATGTGTCAGATTTTCAAAAACAAATAAGTGTTCCGTATGGTTTTTTGTATGGTAAAGTGAAATATCTAGTCAGTTTTTCAAAAAAATTTACAGGTAATTAAATATTTTAATTTAAAAGTCGAGAAAAAAACACGTGACTGAAAACGTTTATTGTTTAAACTATAAGATGACGTCAACAATAGTACCATCAACTCCATTGCTTTTCAACAATGTTTAGTATAAGATGACGTCACATCCAAACTCTTGGCGTTTTCGCGGGCTTTTAAAAAGGGGATTTTTGTTAATTTTTTTGGCAATCAAAAAATTTCTAGATCGGCCTCAAATTTTGGGTAGTTGCTTATTTTTGCAAGAAGAATCGATTAAAAAAATAAAAAAAAATCATGCAACTTCCTCATTACGTAAGGAAACTGACTTTAGGCCGTTAGAAAACATGGATGCAAAGGGAGCCTGATTACTTTACGCAAGGGCGTATGTAAGGGGAAGTGAAGGGGCCCTGCCCACCTCCGAAATTAGGACAAGGTATACAAAAAACAAGTTACAACCCAGTTTTTTGGGGGTGAAATTAACAAACATTTTCTAGGGGAGTGCCCCCAAACCAGGGTTGGCAAAAACCCGGGCTTTTTTGAAAAAACCCAAGTGGACTGGGTTTTTTGGGGTTTTTTCAATAAAACCCTGAAAAAACCCATATAAACTGGGTTTTTTTCGAAATTAAGTGGTTTTCTCCTATAAAGTAAGTGGGTTTTTTAAAATTTTTGTGAGTTCTTTCTAGGTTAAATGTGTTCTGTCAAAATAATGTCAGTTTTTCCACAGTTAAGTGGGTTTTTTCAAAGTTTTTATACTTTGAAAAAAAAACACTGAAATTGTAAAAACACCCCTTATTTACTGAAACCTGGTTTAAATTTAAAAAAAACACTAAAATTTAAAAAATATCCTTAACTTTGAAAAAAAACCACTGATATTTAAAAAATCTTTAATTTCTTATACCTAGTTTGAACTTAAAACGTCCTAAATTTTGAAAAACCTCATTCAATAATGAAAAAACCCACTGAATAATGAAAGAACCTATTTAACTTTTTAAAAACTATCTGAAATTTGAAAAACACCATTTATTTTTGAAACCTAGTTTAAATTTTGAAAAAACCCACTAAAATTTAAAAAATATCCTAAACTTTGAAAAAAAAACCACATTAAATTTGAAGGAACTGCCAAAATCTTGATTTTTCTTGAAAAAACCCAAAAATGGGTCCAAAATGTGGGCTTTTTCACATGGGTTTTTTGAAAAACCCATTGGGTCCAACCCAATTGGGTCCAATCGAGTCAACCCTGCCCCAAACCCCCCTTTTCTACTTGAAACTTTATTATTTACAACTTTTTTATGATACTCATGAAAATCAAAATCCTACCTAAAAATGTTTCAGATAAGTGTTTCATAACTCCTAGGGGTGATAGTAGACACCTAGACGAGTCAGAATCCCATAGGATTTGGGGGTGCCAGACCAAATCCCAGGGAGTTAAAAATGGAGCGACACCCCAAAAAAATCTTTGAAAAATTCACTTTGTAGAAGAACTACTGGTAAAAATTTAATTTTCTCAAAAATTGTGGTTTAATACGATCTTTAAAATTATCTTAAAAGTTTTCTCTTTAAAATTTGCTTTATTGTGAAAAAAAAGTACAATAATAACACAAAAAATGTGAAAACTCTGCCAAAACCTTATTTTGCATTTTGAAATCCTTTCTTTTGATTTGATAATCTGAAAGATCTTAGTTGAAAACCCTGTGAAGTCCAAAGTTACACGTAAATTCAATCAATATTAAACGCTTGAGATTTTCAAACGAGTACCAAAACGAGTTGAAAACCTCGTTTTTTTTTAACAAAATTCCCAAGAATTTTATTTCTGGGGGAGGACCCATCGACTCGAGTCTCCCCGTGTGTCCTGGCACTTAGGCTTAAGATCGTCGGGAAAGATGAAAAACGCCGCAGGTCGTAATTTAATAACTTATCAAAGTAAATTTATCAAAAACCACAAAAATGTGAAAACTCTGCCAAAACCTTATTTTGTATTTCGAAATCCTTTCTTTTGATTTAAAATAATCTTAAAAGATCATAGTTGCAAAGTTTCACCTAAGTACGATCAAATATAAACGCTTGAGATTCTCAAACGAGTACCAAAACGAGTTGAAAACCTCGTTTTTTTTTAACAAAATTCCCAAGAATTTTATTTCTGGGGGAGGACCCATCGACTCGAGTCTCCCCGTGTGTCCTGGCACTTAGGCTTAAGATCGTCGGGAAAGATGAAAAACGCCGCAGGTCGTAATTTAATAACTTATCAAAGTAAATTTATCAAAAACCACAAAAATGTGAAAACTCTGCCAAAACCTTATTTTGTATTTCGAAATCCTTTCTTTTGATTTAAAATAATCTTAAAAGATCATAGTTGCAAAGTTTCACCTAAGTACGATCAAATATAAACGCTTGAGATTCTCAAACGAGTACCAAAACGAGTAGAAAACCTCGGTTTTTTTTAACAAAATTCCCAAGAATTTTATTTCTGGGGGAGGACCCATCGACTCGAGTCTCCCCGTGTGTCCTGGCACTTAGGCTTAAGATCGTCGGGAAAGATGAAAAACGCCGCAGGTCGTAATTTAATAACTTATCAAAGTAAATTTATCAAAAACCACAAAAATGTGAAAACTCTGCCAAAACCTTATTTTGTATTTCGAAATCCTTTCTTTTGATTTAAAATAATCTTAAAAGATCATAGTTGCAAAGTTTCACCTAAGTACGATCAAATATAAACGCTTGAGATTCTCAAACGAGTACCAAAACGAGTAGAAAACCTCGGTTTTTTTTAACAAAATTCCCAAGAATTTTATTTCTGGGGGAGGACCCATCGACTCGAGTCTCCCCGTGTGTCCTGGCACTTAGGCTTAAGATCGTCGGGAAAGATGAAAAACGCCGCAGGTCGTAATTTAATAACTTATCAAAGTAAATTTATCAAAAACCACAAAAATGTGAAAACTCTGCCAAAACCTTATTTTGTATTTCGAAATCCTTTCTTTTGATTTAAAATAATCTTAAAAGATCATAGTTGCAAAGTTTCACCTAAGTACGATCAAATATAAACGCTTGAGATTCTCAAACGAGTACCAAAACGAGTAGAAAACCTCGGTTTTTTTTAACAAAATTCCCAAGAATTTTATTTCTGGGGGAGGACCCATCGACTCGAGTCTCCCCGTGTGTCCTGGCACTTAGGCTTAAGATCGTCGGGAAAGATGAAAAACGCCGCAGGTCGTAATTTAATAACTTATCAAAGTAAATTTATCAAAAACCACAAAAATGTGAAAACTCTGCCAAAACCTTATTTTGTATTTCGAAATCCTTTCTTTTGATTTAAAATAATCTTAAAAGATCATAGTTGCAAAGTTTCACCTAAGTACGATCAAATATAAACGCTTGAGATTCTCAAACGAGTACCAAAACGAGTAGAAAACCTCGGTTTTTTTTAACAAAATTCCCAAGAATTTTATTTCTGGGGGAGGACCCATCGACTCGAGTCTCCCCGTGTGTCCTGGCACTTAGGCTTAAGATCGTCGGGAAAGATGAAAAACGCCGCAGGTCGTAATTTAATAACTTATCAAAGTAAATTTATCAAAAACCACAAAAATGTGAAAACTCTGCCAAAACCTTATTTTGTATTTCGAAATCCTTTCTTTTGATTTAAAATAATCTTAAAAGATCATAGTTGCAAAGTTTCACCTAAGTACGATCAAATATAAACGCTTGAGATTCTCAAACGAGTACCAAAACGAGTAGAAAACCTCGGTTTTTTTTAACAAAATTCCCAAGAATTTTATTTCTGGGGGAGGACCCATCGACTCGAGTCTCCCCGTGTGTCCTGGCACTTAGGCTTAAGATCGTCGGGAAAGATGAAAAACGCCGCAGGTCGTAATTTAATAACTTATCAAAGTAAATTTATCAAAAACCACAAAAATGTGAAAACTCTGCCAAAACCTTATTTTGTATTTCGAAATCCTTTCTTTTGATTTAAAATAATCTTAAAAGATCATAGTTGCAAAGTTTCACCTAAGTACGATCAAATATAAACGCTTGAGATTCTCAAACGAGTACCAAAACGAGTAGAAAACCTCGGTTTTTTTTAACAAAATTCCCAAGAATTTTATTTCTGGGGGAGGACCCATCGACTCGAGTCTCCCCGTGTGTCCTGGCACTTAGGCTTAAGATCGTCGGGAAAGATGAAAAACGCCGCAGGTCGTAATTTAATAACTTATCAAAGTTGATATTAGACGGTTGACAAATAAAGAATTAAAGTGATAAATGTCTCTTAAGAACGCCATCGAAAATGGAATCGTTCTTGATTTTTTTTCTTGGGGAGATAAGAAGTTTTATGGAGATGTCATTTCGGATTGGTTGTAACGGTTTCTGAAGAGTATATTTGTACCGTTTAGAACGAAAGTGACCTAAGTCATCATAACTTTGTCTTAAAGTTATTTAGGGGTTTGGGGCCATTCATGAATGATGTAATACTTTTTTATTCTCATTTTTGTCCCCCCTCCACTTTGTCACAAAATGTTACACTTGCGCACTTTTAAAATTAATCTTTTCTTGAGAAACTTGTCTTGATATTTCCCATTTACAAAAAAATTATCAGCATCGTTACTTTTTACTCCTTTAACAAATACCAAAAGCTTAAATATTGCGGAAACTAGATATTAAACTGTTGTCAAATTATCATCGTTGTCATCATTATAATTAAATTTTTATTACTTGATTTCCAACATTTTGCGATATTTCTAATTTTTGGCGTCCGAGGGGATCCGTGGAGATTTTTAACGAGGTACAGTGTTCCCTCGATATTCGCGGTAGTTACGTTCCATAATATACCGCGAATAACGAACCCAGTTTTTAAACGCGCGCATATGATTATATAACTGATATGATGGTTCAATTCCGTCATTTCTTACATAAAACTAATAAAACTGGTTCATGCAAAAAGTAGTTTTAACCGTAAATAATTTGTAGTAAATACCAAAAGGGTTACTAGTTAGAAAACTTGATAAGTAGAAGAATTTACATTTTTCAAAATGATTTTAAGTAATAAATACCGGAATCCAACAACTACATCTTTTTTGGCAAATATGCAAGTTTCATTGCTAAAAAACTTTGAGATCTAAATCCTCGAATATGCGGAATATGTGGGGGTAACATTGCTCAACCGCGAATATGCGAGGGCCCATTGTATATAAATGCAAAACTACCCTTTAAATATTTATTCTATTATTATTTCAGTTTAGTTTTTTTTTGCTTGACAATACATAAGAAAGCAAATCGGATGCTGTTAAGTTATAGGAAATATATTTCAGCAATATCATTTTCCCCGTTTTTAGTTTAGTTGTTTACTGCTTTCTTTTAAAATGTATGTTTATTTACGATATTATAGGCTTTCGATATTTCTTTTTGTCAATAAACTGATTCTTTTCTTTTTCTTTTCAGTACCCCGGCCATCTTGACGTGTGACGAAGTCTGATATGCTCTCATAATCTTGCAACACTTACGATCAAACCTCCACACTTAAAACTATCTTATAGTGAACAATAGATCTATAAGAGCACTTGCCTCTTATTATCATTTCAACGAGTTATCCCTTGATAAAGTCGAGTACGGTGATAGACATGGCTGTGATAATATCCGAACATTTTTTTTACGAATCGGGATGTTGGAACTATAGGATTGAATCGGACGTGATAGTTTTTTGACTGATTTTAAAAACGATGTTGTTATCAATTGTGAGGAGCGTCATTTGTTGTGCATCATGTGTTTGCTGATTCAGTATTGTTGTGATATCATCATCATTGTTGTTGAGACTAGTGGATCGTTGTGAGTGGATCTTCAAACGTCTACTGTGATCGTCAACTGAGTTCGTCTCTTCTGATCGTCTAACGGGTAAGTTTCGAATTGTTTGTTTCATATCGTCGGCTTATAGAGGAGAAAGGGACTAAGTCGCTTTTGAGAGAGTGTTGAAAGCGGTAGAGGCTAAATCCATGCGTGTGGTACACTACAAATGAGCCAAATTTGTATCTTGAAATCACAATTGAAGGGTTATTATTAGATTAAATTAAATATAACTTTGGTTTTCCTTTTATTGCTAAGCTACTAAATTTTATGGTTCCTTTCAATCGCCAAGTTTTGGCGAAAGTTAGGTGATAAATGATTCTACCTAGTGCAGTGTTTCCCAACGTGGGGCGCACGCCCCACCGGGGGCAATATCATTTTCCAGGGGGGCAATTTGAAAATTTTCAACCAAATTGACCCCAGGTGGGGCCAATCCAGGGGGAAAATTAAAAAAATCTTTTTAAAAGAAGTTTATCAAAATCTGATCCTATTATCCTATCTGAGAATGTTATGTCTGAAATCGGGACCAGTATGTATCAAAAGCAAGTTGAAACCCTGTTTTTAGAGTCTAATTTCCAAACCTTTTCCTGGGGATGACCCAAGATCTCTTTGTTCTTAGAACGCTTATATTTGAAACTTTTTTTTTACATTAGGTTCATCAAAATGCAAATCTTACCTAAAAATTTATATCCTAAGTTTCCCAACTAGGGATACCAAAGTAGTTAAAAACATGCTTCCTAGAGTCAAATTTCCGAAAATTTTCCTGGGGGAGGACCCCCCAGACCCCCCTTGGTTGTTGTTGTCGTGTGCCACTTTTGATATACCCAAGCTCCATAAGGACTCAAGGCAAAAGGGGTGCGGTTCCTGAGAAATTGAGGCCCCATTCTACCCCCCTTGGTACTTAGAACTTAATTACTCATGACTTTAATTGGTTCTTTAGCATGCAAATTCTACCTAAAAATGTTCTGAAAAGCTTCATTATACTTATTAAATATCGTCGCTTAAGGCGCAGAATGACATAACTGCATTTTCCCTATTTTGCAGGAGATGAGAAAAACAGTTTGGCTATTAATTAAAGAAAATAATATTATTATAGTTTTAAACCTTCATTTTAGGCCTTTTTGACCGGGGATTGAGATGAAACGCTTCTCTGTGGCGGCGTCCCTAACAATATCAATGAAAGGCGTGCAATTATGTCATTTTGCCTTACGAATGCAGTTATGCTAAAATGACAAAATTGACGATTGCAGCGATTTGAGTAATTTTTTTGCAAAATCGTTGGTGCCAGGTGATCCGGGGCCGGGATTTGCATAAAGATTGATGCATAACTCAAAATGGCCAAAATGTCAGTTATGTCATTTTGCGCCTTAAGCGACGATATATGTATAGGGGGGCGGACTAAGAAATAATTTTGGCTCCCTCTCAAAATATATTTCTATATATGCCACTGAGACCAGGGGGGCATTGAAAATTTTGAAAGGCTTTGGTGGGGCATGGACCGAAAAAGGTTGGGAAACACTGACCTAGTGTATATGTTACAGTTAATGTTCATAATCCGGTAATGTTCGGAATACCTAGGTAAGTATGAAATATTTTGTACTTTACCAGGTAATTCTCATATTACCTTAGTTTTTCTGAACATTACCGAATTTTGGACATTAACTGTAATATAATGCTTAGTACAGCAACCCCAGATTCTATTACTATGTTCTCCGTCTTTTCGTATCGCGAAGTGCTTTCTCGCCAACTCCAGGCATTGGCAATACTAATTAGCAAGTACAAAGTAATCAACCATGCCCTTCCCTATACTTTAAATTTTAAAAAATTATAAATGGGGGGCTTTGAAAAATGTTCTGCACCTTTTTAGGGGGGTGGTTGCTTTAAAAAGGTTGAGAACCACTGATCTAAACAATTTCGCGTTCTTCTTCTATGAACTCATGTAATCCTTTAGAAAGAGTTCGCATGCATCAGCAACATTAGGGGCCATTCAAATATTACGTAAGCCCCTTAGGGGGGAGGGGATTTACTCTTTGCTTATTTTTCCTGACAAGGGGAGAGGGGATATGAGTGATGCTTACGTAAGATACTGCATTTTCGAAAATCTCTTGTTTCTTGCATAAATAATTTCAAAACTCAACCAGGAATAAATTTAACGAAAAATTGAATTACGAAATCTGACGTAAGCACTTTGTTCTGGGGATGGATCCCCCAAACATTTTGAAATTTTAACCCCGAATAGTAGTGTTTCGACTCATTTTTAAACCCTTTAGGGTTACACCCAAAAAGGACAGCTCCTTGCTTATAAGTCACCTAATTTTCAAGGAGAAAAAAACAGTACTTACTAAAAGGGGTGTCAAAGTTTCGGGGGGGGGGGGGTCCGGCAGTTTCTTACGTAATTATAGTGGGGGGTTTGAGGTTTGCTTATCTTTGCTGGGACAAGGGGGGAGAGGGGTTAAAAATGACCAAAAAGGTGCTTACGTATTATTTGAACGGCCCCTTACTAGAAATCGAAAGAATTCTTCGCTCGAAACCGAACACAACCATTTTCACAATTTTATTCATGGCTCAAAAAATATAAAATAATTCTTACTATTAACAACCACCCTTCTCATACTCCCGCTCGAAACGGTACTCTAATCACCCAACAAAACCAATACCATACCTCTGAAAAACTCTCGCAAACAAATATTTGTTCCTTCCTATACCCCCTTAGAACAAAATATAGAAACAAGAAAATTCTTTTGTAGAGGAGAAAATACCTCAAAAAGGAATACTAGCACAATAACATCCAACCGTAACAGCCGCGGATAAAAACGTTCGATAAAGTTTTCTTGTTGAAGATAAATAACGCTTCTTCTCGATGATATACTTCTCTTTTAACAATATGCTCTTTAGGATAAGTTGGTTTACTCTGGGATATCTATTGGTTCTTGAGTTGTGTCGCATAATAACGCTGATAACTCATTTCAGGGGACTTAACGTTTTTACAAAGGATCCAAGCTCTGGAATAACTTGAGATTTAAAATATTTATTGAACTTTACTACTTAATTTATGTATTGTATAGTAATTTATTAAATATTTATCGCATTTCACTAATAATTCCCGATGTATACCTCTCTCTTTTAACAATATGCTCTTTAGGAGAAGTTGATTTACTCTGGGATATCTATCGGTTCTTAAGTTGTTTCGCATAAGAAAGGTGATAACTCATTTCAGGACTTGACGTTTTAATAAAGGAAGTATCCACAAACTCTGGAATAACTTCAGATTTAAAATATTTATAGCATTTCACAAGCTTATTTATGAATTGCATATTAATTTAATTAATATTTTTTTGCATTACACTAATAACTCCCGATGTATACCTCTCTCTTTTAACAATATGCTATTTAGGAGAAGTTGGTTTTTGGGATATCTATCGGTTCTTAAGTTGTGTCGCATAAGAACGCTGATAACTCATTTTCAGGGGACTTAACGTTTTACAACGAAAGTATCTGATCTCTGAAATGCTTTTTTTTTTAATTTCAGGACTTAATTTCTAAATACCCGAGCTCTTAAATATTACAGTAGTATGAATTCCTAAATGGTTCGCGATCAATCCAATATAGATTGTGTAAAAATTGTGTAATGTATTGTAATTAATTGTGATTGTGTAATGTATTATAATGCCGATATACCGGGTAAGATATAAGTTGGCTAATCACTGCATGGATGTTGATCAGAGATCAGTAAAAAAACTCTAAAAAACGCCTTAAATAGTCCGTTTGGAATGAACTTTGTAATTGAGGCGTTTTCTATCAAACCCAGCTCATTCCATTTTTGGAAATTTTACAGGAGAGAAAAAAACTTCTCACGTCCACAGTTCTAAAGCTAAATTTCTTTTTAAAATTTTTAATTGTAGGTATAACCGCCTAGAATTTGATTAGTTTTCATTTTAATTCCGGGTGCATTACCTTGGGGGTAATTACACTAATTGGGTTGGAATGAGCTGATTTTTATGCAAAAACGCGATTGTTCATGCTTTTTTTTTCAGTTAAGTTGTGTGAAATTGGTTTCTTCCAGTTTACCGGTAAATAATTGTGTCTTTACGAGTTTTAAATAAATAACATCCTCTCAACTTTTTCAAATGATCTGTAATTTCACAGTTGAGATCACAGTTTTCATCTAATTTTGGGTTGGAATGAGCTGGATTTGAGCTATATCCCTTCTTCAGGTTATGAAGGACCCTCTAAACTTTCAAAATATGCAAAAAAGTGGATTTCAGAAAAATATGGAATGAGCTGGTTTTGATAGCAAATGCCTCAATTTATCTAAAACTCTAATACTAACAATTATAAGATTGAAGTGTATTTGTACAGGTAACATTCGAAATGCGCCTGTCTTTTAATGTTTCATTAATCATTAAAAGTAATTCCTAAATGGCTTTTTTATGTTAAAAGAAACAAATCTAGTAATTTAACATGATTACTTCAAATTCGTATGGGAAAGCGAACGGTTCTGACTTGAAGGTTACAACTTTGTAATCAGCAAGTCACGGAAATGTAAAGGAGTTTGTATATAAAGGGTGTCATTTACTTCATTTGGCTAAAACCTTGAGAATTATTAGCATTACCCAAAGCTCGGTTGTTACGGTTGAAGTTTATTTGTGTAGGATAAGTTTCGGTTTACCAATTAGTGAACGAGATTTGACATGTAATTATCACATTTCGTTTTCATGAAGAAAAAAACGTCATGTTATATGTTATTATCTTCACGAATCTGTTATTTTGAGTTGATGTAAAAATCAAGAGATACATAGGCGTAAGTTTGAGTTGAGAGATATTTTAATGTGAATATGATATGATAATGTCATCGTTGTTATAACATAATATAATGCTCGACTACTAAGTTTGATGTATATTTCTGTAAGATTTGTTTTAAACAGTATCATGCTTAAGTGTCACGATAGGAGTAGTACTAAAACTAATTGCAACGCAATGCATTTATGAAGAAAAATCACCCTGTTAGGGGGTCATTTACAAGTTATTTTCCTTTTTTTTAGGGGTACACTCTAAATAAACTGTCGTTATAACAAATATTCTACAATACCTTCAAAAAAATACATCAATTTTTATCTAAAACACAAATTTTATCTTCTATAGCAAACTGACAAACATTTCGTTGTTGTTACAGATATTCTGTAACAGAAGTAACAGTTGTTTTCAAAAGTTTTTTTTTACATTGAACGTACTACTACATAACAAAATAACTAAAACCATTCTTGAATAATACTTTCACTCTTTCAAGAGTATTAATATTTTCCGTTTGCCTTGTAAAAAAATATAACAATGCTTTTCTAACAATGATAAAAAATTATTTGCTAACAGTGCTGAAACATAACTATGAGCTAGGACATACAGATATGGAGATTTTAAAAGTCGAAATATTGCGTTATTTTATCTCGTTGCGTCGCATCATGAATATCTTCAGGCATTCAATGACAAAATTTCCAAGAAACTCCTCGTCGAATTCACAAAGAAAAATATATTATGTTTTTAACCTTCCCTCTCTTACGTTCACAAAGCCTTAATATTAAGTTTTTTCTTTAATTCCTTCATACTAGCTTCTTTAAACCGTTTATAACAGGGAAATATTTCAAACCAGCTTGTTTTGTACGTATAAACATAGAAAATATCCTGTGCAAATATCTTTACAACAAAAAGCAAATAGGAGAAAATGACTTAGGAAGTTTTCAAATAAATAATGGCTAAAAATCCCTGTTTAAATATATTTCTCCTTTAATCAAATCATATCAACATTGATGCCATCCTGGGTAAACATAATTTTCCTCTTTAAAGTTTATAAAACCCAAAATAAAGAATCACTACATAAATTAAAGTAATTATAATAGTGCGTAATGTTCTCTACTGAAATAGCGGTGGTATTTTTCTTAAAAGTTGGCTCAAGGCAAAGTAAACAAGGACTCTTGAAAAATGCGTTCTTTAGAGGAAGTAAGATGAAAAAAAGATTCTCGAGATATGCTCTTCTGGGGTGATTATGATACGACTTGGCTTCAGGGTATGAGATATAAGTTAGAATTATTTTCTTGGAACAAAATTATGTCTCCTGATTTTAATAGGCACCGAAATGTGAGGCTTTTCGCTGAAAAGTGAACTAAGTCCAAAGTAAAAAGCTCCGATTTAGTCATGCGGTGGTACATGGTGTTTTAAAAGTCCGTTTCACGGCTTTTATTTCGAACCAACATCTCCTAGAGTCACGGAAGTAAGGTCTACCCCAATGTAAGTGCAACCCTAGATAATACATAGATTACTTATTATTTTTTTGTTTTTTATTAAATTTTGTCTTTATCTAACTAAAAAACACATAACTACATAGTAACACCGGAAAAGCTGCAAATTTAGGAACTATTTTTTGAGGCTTCAAAAATATAAATGTATATTCGCGATGTTTCTTTTTAATTTTCAGCAATTTTTCATAACGTTGGCAAAAAAATATCTTAGATATTTTTCTCTATCTTCTTTAAGATTTTAATTAATTCTTTACCTTTTTATTTCGCCACCAGGGGCGCTGTAAGTCATCAGACTAACCTCACTAGTAGACCTTACTAGTAGGGTAGACCTAACTTCCACGATCCTTATGAGATGTCGTTGGTTTCAAATAAGTCGCAAAACTGACGTTTGAAACACCCTGTATAAAGGGTTTGCTCCTCTAACACGGCAACTACAGTTTTTCAAAATAACCTTTTTTCCGCAAGCGAACATAACTTCCGACTCTTCACACTCTGACAAAGAAGAGAACGGTCGTCGTAAAGAATGACATAAACTGTAGATCCACGAGTGAAGTTCCCTTTTAATCCGCTCGCCTCTCTTTAAAAAAGAAGACGGCGATCCAGATCTGTCACTGTAACCTCACCTGTGATCCATCACCCTCTTCCGTGTCGATTGATCACCCTCGCGTGTCGCGGCTGGCTTTGTCACACCCTCTCTCTTTTATTCGAATGATTTTACTAGTGGTGAAGGTCGGGAAGGAATATTATCCTAAGGGGGCCTATATATAACCTAAGGCTATTATATATAACCTACAATTCATTTACGTGTTAAGGAGCATCTCTCCAGAGGACAGTGGCGGATCTACGGGGGGGGGCTTTCGGGCTAAAGCCCCTACCCAAAACGTCTAATATTTTACTAAGTTTGTCAAAACGCAAAAAATCTATACCCGAAATTCGGATGAAGCGTACCAAAACGAGTTGAAAAAGTGGGTTTTTTACTTAAATTTCCAAAAATTTTCTGGGGGAACCCCAAACCCCCTTTTAGTGGTTTGAGTAGGATAATTCACTACCTTTTCCGTATTACCATTAGCGAGGAGATTATGAAAATTCTTAGCCCCCCCCCAAAACCAAATCCTAGATCCGCCACTGCCAGAGGATAAATTAGTTCCTCCCAACAGAAAATTACTTATTGCAAGATTAATTAAACTTATATGCAATATTAATCAAATCAACTCAATATTGCAATTTAAAAGTGCAATATTAATCTTTTAGTCAAAGAATCACATTCCTTAATGGTATTTAGAAAAATGATGATCGGGGAAGGAATTTTCAATGATCGTAACATGGATCATTGAAACTGTTTCATCATTGAAAATTCCTTCCCCGATCATCATTTTTCTAAATACCATTAATGGAACTCCATTGTTTAACTAAGAGCACGTTTTAAAACTCACCTCACGGTTTAGAAAGTGGTCCAATTTCTATCACATTGAGGATTTAAGTAGTACGGATACTCCTGTACCTCATGCAATAATGTTTTTCATTTTATTATGTTTTGTTTCGTCACACGGGCCTTCTAAAAACGGCCTTTTGAAACGCGCTCGCACTACATTAGGACCTAGCTCTTTAACGGTGTAACTGCGACCCCCCTTTCTATACCAATTCTTGTTCGTCTTGATGTACTCTGACACCCCTAGAAGTTTGTACCATGAATTAAGGACCACCCTGTATATATAAATCAATATTTGGTATGTATGTATGTCTGTATGTCCTTTATAGTTTTAAACTTTTAGAACCTACATTAACATTTAAACTATACCACGTTTAACGTTTGACGCTTATCTGCTCGCTCCCCAGGGAAGGTTTCTTAATAAAAATAATTTAAAATCGATGCATCCTAATAACTTTTTTGGTCCATTTTATGCTCAAAAACGTGCCTATCTTCATGACAAACCCACATTGTTGTAAATATAATAAGAGAAGATGTAACTTTAATTGTTGTAGGCTTATTATCGATGGTTGCAGATTGAAAATCGATTTTTGTAGTTTATAATCCATTGTTGTAGCATAACCATAAAAGTGGCTCCTTTATTTAACTGTTTCCACATTTGGACTGGCGAAGCCCACTGTAAAACACCGGAATATCTTTTTTAAATATGGACTGGTGAAGCTCATCTGTAACGCAACAGATTATATTTATTAAAAACATAACACAAATATAAATTTTATTCATTCAGAATTATAGGTTAAGGTTGAATTCCGTTAACATTCCCGCTAAATATCGTCAATATCGTTTTAACGCCATCAAATATCAACCAATTTTTCTTACTTTCAATGATAAACTGAACAGTTATGGATCAAATTAAACATTTCAATGTTTGAGTTTGAAATATTTTATCAATATTTCTACTTTATGGTGTCCAAAAGTGCATGGTGGTATTTAGCGGGACCGTTAACGGAATTGAACTTCAGTTAAAAAATTCTGAACTTACAAAATTCATAAAATTTTGCTTTAGAAACTCAAACAACTTTTCGAAGTTGTAAGAATGTATAAATGTACTTTTTTATAGTTGGTATTAATTTTAAGCGTTACTAGTTGTACTAATGTTTAATATTTTTCTTTCAGGTAAGTTCCATGCATGTTCTTCTCATCAATTTACTTTGTCAATTGTGCTGGACAAGCTACGGAGCATTGAGGTAGGAAATTCGCATGTTATGACATTATTTTGCAATCAAATTTATCATAATGTTTGTTACCTGATAATGATTAAGATATTAGTGATTGGTTGTATTATGTGATCTTTTGGTGATTCCCCTGTACCTTGTTGGAAAAAGGGTTTTGATTCGTCTAATTTGATTTTTTTTAATCTAAGAATAATTTTAGTCATTGCCTAAGTATATATAAAAAATTGATCATTTTTGCGTTATGAGAAGGAGCAGCGTTTTAGGACGTAAAAACCACGAAACTTATACTTAATTAAGCGTGAGTTTTAGAGGTTTTATTCAGGGCATCTTTCTATACACAAAGTGTATTTACCAACCTACTAAATCGATGGTGCTCTACAACTTTGTAATTGACTAATTTAGCAAATCTTTTGAGGGGGTAGGTAGGTGCACAGCACACCTTTCGACCAAAAAACACATTTTTCAATTTTTGCATTTTCTGTTAGTATTACATTTTACGCTTCAAACGACACCAAAATTATTACTCTACGCGGATTAGAAGTATTTTTAAATATATTTTATGGAAATAATTAATGCAGTACTACTATGCAAGATTCTTACTAAATTTCCATTTTTCTCAAAACTGAATTTTTACCATCATAAAAGGAACATTTTCTCAAAATCTATTACAGCAAACAACTTATAACTTGGTATCCTTATTAATGACGCTATGTTACATACTTTAACATGAGCTTTTAGAGCTATTATGTCTGGTTATTTTTTTTTAAATATTATCTGAATGAACTTAGGGTTTTTCTCAAAAAGACTGAAATTTCATGATGTTTTATGCTATAACTTCAGTTTAAAGGACTTTTTTGAGAAACCCCTGTGTTAAAAGTATGTAACATAGCGTCATTAATAAGGTTACCAAGTTATAAGTTGTTTTCTGTAATAGATTTTGAGAAAATGTTCCTTTTATGATGGTAAAAATTCAGTTTTGAGAAAAATGGAAATTTAGTAAGAATCTTGCATAGTAGTAGTGCATTAATTATTTCCGTAAAAAATAATTAAAAATACTTCTAATCCGCGTAGAGTAATAATTTTGGTGTCGTTTGAAGCGTAAAACGTAATACTAACAGAAAATGCAAAAATTGAAAAATGTGTTTTTTGGTCGAAAGGTGTGCACCTACCCCCTTAATAGTTTTTTAAAATAAAAATTATAGCTCCTGACATTACCGCTAGGAGGCGTTGAAAGTTGTCGCATTCATTTTACTATACCTAAGGCACAACTTTCATGACTGTGTGTTGTAAGGGGTCTTGAACACCCTGTAGTATAAAAACCAGTGTCGGATCCTCAAACAATTCTGTCGCCTTCCACGACACATAAAAGGGAAATATTCCCGGGGCAGTCAGGAATCCCTTCACCCCGGGGTTAGGGCTTCCGCACAGTCGTTCTGAATTTGGCTGAAACTGGAAAAATATAAATCACTGAACCCCGGCACGCTTTCCCCCGCCAACCTTTCCAGCGCAAGGAGTGGGGGATGAGATAGTGTTTGACAGCGAGTAAACAGATTCCCTCTGGGACGCTTCCACACCCTTTTTTGTATAGCGAAGACTGAAAGGGGACCACGTGCGGGAGATCGAATTACTCCAGACTGGATTTTTCAGTTTGACTATGCGGAGGCCCTTATTGGGGCACTTTCTGCCTCCCTGTAATCGCGTTTTCTGGTCCGGGGTGCACGTGACACGCCCGCCACAGACGACACTCTTTTGTTTCCTCGTTCTTTTTTCTGATTTGGTGGGGGGGAGGATTTATTCTTTTTTCGGAGATCGGATAGAGAAGGCTGGGTTCAACTGTAACTGTGTTCATCTCCCTCCTTCAGGGTTCCCACGGTCCTTGAAAGTTCTTGAATTTTTTAAGGCTAAATTTAGGTACGTGAAAGTCCTTGAAAAACGTTCTTGGTCCTGGAAAAATGACTTAGGTCCTTGAATTTTCAGCCTCTAATTGAACTTAATTTTTCAGATCTTCCTTTGTTTTTTTTTCTAAAAATTTTCTTTAAAACCATTCTTATGAACATAACTTGCGGCCAGTTTTACAAACTGACAGTGAGGATAGCGACTTCTCTCATTCCGATTGTATGCAGGAAAAACGACTTGTCTTGAAAAACTACTAATTTTTAAATGTCTGCGAAAAAGGTCCTTGAAAAATTTTTTCGAGGTCCTTGAAAAGTCCTTGATTTTCAATGTTTTCAAAAAGTGGGAACGTCTTTAAGCTCTACACGTTTGTTTTATTTGCAATCTTGCAGATGATTTTAGAAAATTAATAAAAACGAAAAATATAAAAAAATATCTATTGCTTACTAGTATATAATTATTTAAAAAGATATAACTGATGGATAGTGTATAATCACTATTAGTAGATGATAATCGGCATCCAATAAAAGCAACTCGTCGCTTAAGGCGCAACCTGACGTAACTGCATTTTTCCAACTTTAAAGGAAACGAAAGGAAAAAAACTATTTCACTCTGAATGAAAGTAATAACATTATAATAGTTAATAAACCTTTATTTTAAGCCTTTTTAATCGGGGATAAAACGCTTCGCTGCACCGGCGTCCCTATAACGAAGTCAATGATTTAGCCTATAATTAAGCTATTGCCTTATTATTGCAGTTATACTAAAATGACAAAATAGACGATTGCAGCAATTTGAGTATTTTTTTTTTCGCAAAAACGTTTTTGCCAGGTGATCCGGGGTCGAACTATGCATAAATATTGATGTAGTGATAAAATTAATAAGTCTATCTAAAGTAACGAACAGCTTTATTACGGCAGCAACAAGAACAAGAATATGAAAAATCACAACACACTGAGAAGCATTTCTTACAAGAATGAGAAGTTGAGTTGTTTAGTTGCTTCTCACTAAAAATAATAATAATAATGCACATGCAGAGTAAATACTCAACACCCTCTCTCAATTTTTTTCAATCCAATGACAAAATTGCTCTATTTACAAAATCTTCATGATTATCCCATCAATGCAATATCAAAATGAAATTTAAATCCTACAACTACTAAAATAATCCCAATATTAAAATTTTAAAATCACTCTGATTACTCAAACATAAATTATTAACCCAAAGCTAAAAGAGTATATACATTCACTAACTATAAATCCTTCACAACAAACTGAAATTCCTCATTCCTATTTTAAATGCATTAATTGTTTAAAATGATTAAAAGCCACTGTTGACAAAGATTTCGTAAAAATATCTGAAACATTATCCACTGTTGGTACATAAACAATTAGAATTTTTTCATTTACAATTAAATCCTTAATAAAGTGATACTTAATATCGATATGTTTTGAACGTTTACTGTTTTCATAACCACTGCAAAGCTGAATAGCTCCCTGATTGTCCAGATAGAGTACTGGTTTACAGTCACAATCGGGATCAAAGTCCTGAGCCAGACGAAAAGTTGATACCAGTTCCGCAGAAGCCAATGCAGCTGCTATATACTCTGCCTCTGTCGAGGAAAGAGCAACACAGTTCTGCCTTCTTGCATACCAATGAATGGCATTTCCATTGTGAAATATAACACACCCCGACATGCTCTTACGAGTTGCTGGATCACTTCCCCAATCAGAGTCTGAAAATCCACTAATACCCTGAGTCCCTTTTCTGTACAACAGTCTATGAGTCTTAGTTGCCTTGAGATATCTTAGGACCTTTTTAGCTGCTCCCCATAAGGAATTCGTTGGCCTGTCTAGATATTGACTCAAGTAGGAAACCGCATAAGTGATATCAGGTCGACTTCCGACTGAGAGGTACATCAAACTCCCAATTAATTCGCGGTATGGAACATCCTTAATAATTTCTTCATGATCAGGGACCCTAAAGTTCTTCTCCATAGGAACCACTGAACCCTTGCACTCACTCATTCCAAATTTCTCAAGAACCCCTTCAATCATCTTTTCCTGTGAAATCTCAACTCCGTTTTCACATCTTTTCACCTCAATTCCAAGATAATTTCGCAGTTCCCCGAAATCCTTAGCCCTAAATTCTTCCTTTAGTAGAGACACTGTTTCTTCTATTTCTGAACTCTCACCTGTTATCAGTATATCATCGACATAAATCACCATAATTAAATCGTTTTTCGTATAGACACAAAAGTCGTTCAGCGACCTCTTAAAGTGATGCATTTCCGCAAATTCGCAGAATCTTTGGTTCCAACATTTCGGTGCACTCTTTAGTCCATACAGGGCCTTGTTGAGTTTCAGTACCTTCCCTCTTTTGACGTTCACGCCTTCTGGCGGCTTAATATACGTATCTTGCTTTAGAGTTCCGTTTAGGAATGCCACCGGAACATCCAACTGGCGAATTTTCCAATTCTTCTGAAGAGCATAGGATATTAACATTCTAATTGTAGACAGTCTAGCCACCGGTGCATACAGCTCTGTATCTACATCCTCTTGAAATCCCCTGGCCACCAGTCTAGCCTTTTTGGTCCCATCGGATTTGGTCCTGAAGATCCATTTAGTGTCAATAACGGTTTGGCCAAGTGGACAATCACTTTCTCTCCAGGTTTCCATTTCTTTAAGAGATTTTAGCTCTCTTTCCAGAGCCTCCTTCCACTCCGGAAACCGGACGGCCTCTTCATATGTTGTCGGATCTTTAATTTCAGCTATAAAACTGTAAGCGGAGTAGAGTTCATAGTCCTTAAACTTTGCTGGAAGCCTTTTCTCCCGAATTGGTCGGCCTGCACTGACATCCGTTTGGCTGTCCTCAACATCGGAGGAATCTTCCACTGAATCCCGATCCTCTCTCACTGGATCCGGATCTGATGTCATATTGTCCTCGTCTTCAGACTCAGTGAAGTACTTTACAGCACCCCTGGATTCTTCTTCTCGTCCTTCATCAGATTTAACTTCTTTTTCCCTCTCTTCATCATCAATGGGATCAGATTTGTTGGGTTTGAATACAACATTCCTTGATATCTCTACCTTTCTCTCTTCTGGAAAGTAAACACGATATCCCTTTATATTCTCTCCATATCCAACGAAAATCCCTCTCTTACTTTTAGGATCCCATTTCCTTCTCTTCTGTTTCGGAATCAGGACAAACGCTTCAGATCCAAAAACCCTTAAGTTTCCCACATCTGGTTTCCTTCCATTCCACAATTCATAAGGTGTAACTCCTGGAACAGAGCTAGATCCACTAAGATTCAAAACATTTACGGCTGTAGAGACTGCCTCTGCCCAAAGTTCCTTTCCAAAGTTCTTTGCGTGCAGCATGGTCCGAGCCAATTCCACGACAGTTCTATTTTCTCTCTCGATTTTCCCATTTTGTTGAGGGGTATAAATACATGACTTTTGATGCTGAATCCCCATCTTCTCCAGGAATTCTCCAACTGTTTTGTTTACCTCCTCCAGTCCTTGATCAGTTCTGAGTACTTTCACTCTATTTCCAGTAACACTCATGGCTAAGTTCAAAAAATTGATGATGTGCACTTTTGCTTCTGACTTGTTCTTCAAGAAATAGACGGCCTTGAAATGACTGTAGTGATCCTTCAGTAACAAGAAGTACTTCGAGCTTCCAATTGACGGCACTTCCATCGGTCCACAAACGTCAGCATGTATGATCTCTCCACAAGACTTGACAACAGTTTGGGATTGCGAGAAAGGCAAGACATGTTGTTTTCCCTTTAGACAAGCATCACAGAAGAACTCCTTGGTGTCCACAAATTTGATGTCATTTTTGATCAAGAATTCTCTAACGTGCTTCACATTTTGATGTGCAAGTCTTTCATGCCACTCCACTAAGTCAGTCTTAATTTCAGATAGGAAAGCCTGTTCACTTGGCTGCGTCTTCATTTGGTACAACTTTCCCCTTCTCTGTCCTTGAATCATTATTTGGCCATTTTTAATCAATCTACACTTTTCACTCTCGATTTCAAACACATAGTCTTTATCTGTAGCAGAACCCACAGAGAATAAGTTACATTTAAGATCCGGAACCAACAAGACATTCTTCAAAACTCCTAGAGTCCATTTTTGACCATCATATGTCGAAACTTCAACATCACCCTGTCCCACTGCCTCTATAATTTCGCCACTAGCAACTTTAACCCTTACCGGGTCATCAAACTCTTCAAAATCCAGGATCCAATCCCTACGAAACGTCATATACTCACTAGCACCAGAATCAAAATACCATGTATCACTCAAACAATCGTCATCTGAAATCAAAGCAATAGAAGTGTACGCTGACCTATGAGAAGGACCCTGGTTTCTATGTTGCTTTTGGTGGTCTTTTTTCCTTAAATAACAATCCTTGGCCTTATGGTTTGGCTTATTACAATGAAAACATAGGTTTTTCTCAAAACTTTCTTTAAGAAAACAGTCATTACCAATGTGACCCTTCTTTTTACATATATTACAATAAATTTGTCTATCCCTCCTGGCTCCACCTCTCCGTGCTCCTCCCACACTTGCAAAAGCCTCTACATCTGAACACTGACTGGAGTTATTGGAAAGATTCTTAATCCTATCTTCCTCAATTGACAGTCTACTTATTAATTCGTTGACGCACTGCTTTTCAGAAGGTACAGATTCCCACGCCGTGATGAAATAGTGAAATCTTTGGGGCAATCCCATGAGAATCTTTGTCATAAACATGTTGTCTGTAATCTCTTCATTCCTTTGCTTTAGTTGGGTTCTTAAATCCTCCAATCCAGATATATAGGCTGCGATATTTTGCCCATCACAGTTAAAATTGAAGAACCTCTTTTGTAGCATATGCACACTCACTTCTGATTTATGTTCATACACGCTGCATAACTTTTCCCACATGGCTTGTGCAGACTCACAAGTAAGCAGGTGAGCCATCGGGCCATCTTCAACTCTGCTTACTATCACCTCTTGAGCCTTTAAATTCCTCTTCTTGTAGTCAGTCTGTCTAATGGTAAATGCTGCCTCAGTCTCTGTATCCCCTCTCGATGATAATTCCTGAACCGACTCGTACAATCCTTTGCTCTCCAAAACTATTCTGGTTTGGAATTTCCACACGCTCCAATTCCGTTGACCTTTCAAAATAATTGGTGAGCCACCACTTTCCATCTTAGCTGTTTGAAAACGAAACTATCCTGCTTTGCTATCCTTGAAATTTGCAGCTTTCTACTTTCCTAATTCTAATATCTATTCCAGGGGTTCTCAAACTTTTTATGTCGCGGAGCCCTTTTCAAGAGACAAATTCTTCGCGGAGCCCTTTTCCGAAATAAATTTTTCAAGGTATAAAAGCAAATTACATAAACTCATTGGTTCTTGAAATAAAAGCATAATAGAAATTTATTTCGGGAGGGGTCCAAAATTATTCCTCAGCCCCTCCCATGCATATTTAACAGTTTAACGTAGCTTTTAAAACATTTTTAGGTTTCATTTGTATCTAAGATAATTTATTTGTAAGAAAAGTTGTGACAAATTAAGATCCTAGTACAATAGAAGGGTCTGGGGGTCCTTCCTCCCCAGAAGATTTTGAGAAATGTAGTCCTTAAAAACAGTTTTTTTAACTCGTTTTAGGTACATCATTGTCAAAATTTTGACATTCATTTTTAGGTAGGATTCTAATTTTTTACGAACTTACTATAAAAATTGACAGTAATAAAGTTTCAAGTACAATAGGGGGTTTTGGGGGTCCTCCCCCAAAAGAATTTCGGAAATTTGACCCTAAATAACATGGTTTTAACGTGTTTTTTTATACGTAGTCCGATTTTCCGGGGGAAAGGCAGGGCCCCCTCGCCCCTTTGATATACACCCCGGGATATATGGAATATTTTGTTTACCAATTATATTTTATCATTGGATACAATGTAAATCTTTATTTTAAATTTCTGAATATTAAAGCTATCACTTTTTAGTCATTATGCCGGAGATGCATGAACAATGGATTCATACAGAAATCTATACATCTGTAAATTTTGTTTTCCTAAAAGTTACTTCTTTTGAAATCGAGAGCTGTTTTGGGGGGCTGTTAGACCATACGTCAGAGGTACATATCGAAATTTATTTACACATGGACCCAAAATCATTCCTTATCCCCTCCCATGCCATAGGATCAATGTTAGCTTTTTATACACTTTTTTGGCAGAAACGTTTTGTGTAATTAAGTTCCAAATGCTATAAAGGGGGGGGGTGGAAATTTGACTCTACTAAAAACAGGTTTTCCCTTGGTTTTGGTACATCTACTACGAATTTTGGACATTCCTTTTTTAAGTAGGATTATGATTTTGCTTAACTTTATAAAAAAAGGTGCTGAGTAATCAATTTGAGAGGTGGGGGAATGGGGTTCCTTGGTCTGCTACTATTCGGCGCATCCGTTTCAGCGGCAGAAATAAAATGAAAGTAAATAGAACTCTCATAATTCTTCTAAAAATTAGAAGAAGAGAAATTTGGTGCCGAAACGGGCCGGTGCCCAAACGGCCAGTGCAGTGCCAAACCGTCCCATTCTGGGGGTTCCTCCCCCAGAAAAGTTTTGGAAATTTGAACCTAAAAACAGGGTTTTAACTTGTTTTGGTAAACCAAAAAAGACCTGAAAAAGGAAAAAACCAGCAGACCTTACCAACACCTTACAGAAAGTTATTTATATAACATTTCAGAGAAAAGCAAATTAGAAATTATCAAAAAATGTATTTATTTCAAATTTCTTCGCGGAGCCCCTGGAAAAGCTTGGCGGAGCCCTAAGGGCTCCGCGGAGCACAGTTTGAGAACCACTGATCTATTCCATTCAAAACTATCGCTACAGGCCTTTTTACGTGGACTCTGGGCCCATAACCTGATAAAATTAATAAGTCTATCTAAAGTAACGAACAGCTTTATTACGGCAGCAACAAGAACAAGAATATGAAAAATCACAACACACTGAGAAGCATTTCTTACAAGAATGAGAAGTTGAGTTGTTTAGTTGCTTCTCACTAAAAATAATAATAATAATGCACATGCAGAGTAAATACTCAACATGTAGAACACAAACATTTTGCAAATATCGTGTTGCGTCATAAGCGACGAACTGTGCAGGTTTGTACAAATTTAAGAAAAGCAACGTAGTTTATTTATTTCCGTACAAAAAGCAATACGATAAGTAATAACAATAAAGTAATAATCGGTATACTCTGTTCATTTTGAACTGGCGCTTGAAAATATTTCCTTCCCCCACCACCTATCGGTAACCATAGCAACTATCCTCGTCAAAGTGACGAAGAAGGCTTACTATTGGCTGCTCGAAGAGCGTAACTATGGTTACGCTTCTAGCGCGGGGGAAAGCTCTATTTCTCAAGTGCCAATTCTAAATGAATAGAGTATCTAATATAATAAAATTCAATGTGTGTGGGTGTGTGTGTGCGTATATTTGTCTTCTATACAAATCCACAGTTTTCTTCCGATCTGCACCAAACTTGGTATACCTACGTAAAAAAACTCAAGAAAAAAACATAGGCTATGTTTCAAAAACTTTAATTGACCCCTTGCCCCCTTTTTTGTTCTTTTTATGGTCATTTTGCTGAACTAGCTTTATTTCTCCTCCAGAAGAGATATGTTTACCCTATTGTTACAAAAAAACATAATGCAAAATAACAAGTTTTTAAAAGAAAAACTAGATATAACTCTATTTAAAAATTATAACAATAATCTAAAAATATAATTAAATGAAATTTAAAATTTTAAAACTGGTATTTAAGTATATTTTAAAATATTTTTATTTGAAAATTGATCTAGCTTTTAAATAAAAAGTTTCATGAAATAGCATTGTTGTTAAAATAGTCTCCATGGAAACGAAAAAGTAAATAAAAAAACGGACATTTATTGTAGCTTCAAGAAAGTTGATTTACAAAACAAAAACAATTGAAAATGTGAAAGCCCTTTCAACTGGAGATAACTTTCAACTTTTCATAAATTGCAAAATGGAATACGCTTTAGTTATTGAATAATTTCGTAATTTTGGGAGATTTGTTTCTGAATTTTTATGGGGACCATGAGGTTAAATGTAGAAATTGTTCATATATTAAAATTCTTGACAACTGGATGGATATATAATACCTTTCACCTGGTAAAATAAGGTATAAAATACATTGAAAATTTTAAAAAGAAAACCTAAAGCTCTAGCTCCACCCGTGCAAGGCCGGGCATATCAGCTAGTAGTTATATACGATCAATGATAGTCGCAAAAATCAACATTAGTCTCTATACTGAAAAGAGTTTTTGGTGAACGATTTCCAGAGAAAAACTTTTTAATTACTGATCCGAATGACATTTCTGGTATCAAAATGTTTGGATTCATCCTTCCTTTTTGAGTTGTTGACTGTCAAACAAATTATCATGCATCCAATTTCCATTAGGGGTCATCCATAAATTACGTGAGGTGTTTTTTCCAAATTCTGGACCCCCCCTCCCCCCTTGGTGAGATTTAGTGAGATTTTGCTGGACCCCCCCTCCCCCCCACGTGAGATTATTTAAAAAAAAAATTTCTCCTTCCTTCTTATATATTCCTTTCTCATACTTAAAAAAGAAAGAAAATCGTATAATTTCTAACCTAAAAAGTTGACGTGAGATTTCAATCGACCCCCCCTCCCCCCTTGGTGAGATTTGGTGAGATTTTTCCAAACCCCTCCCCCCCTTTTTGACCTCACGTAATTTATGGATGACCCCTTACAACGACAAACCGACGCCATACTTTATGATGAAACAAATTTGGTTCATTTCCTTTAACGTTCGCGCTAAATACCGCCATGCTCTTACCAAAATGTAGAAATATTATCATACAGTTTTAAGCGCATACATTAAAATGTTTAATTAGATCAATAACTGTTCAGTCCATCATCAAAAATCAGAAAATTTTGTCGATACTTGAGTATATGTGTCGAATTTTTCACGTTTTAAAAATGTGACGGAGTACTTTCCAAATTAAATATTACTCACAAAAGTGTTCTAAAAACTGATGAGATGATATGAGGAGCTGAGAGCCAGAGTGGACCAACCCCAGCAGTTGTTATTTCGAGAAAAACGCTTTACAAAATTGTAGTAATATTTAAACTTTCTTTTTTGAGGTTAGTATTTAATGTTTAGTTTTGATCTTCTCGTGATCAATAATTAGAGGATCCTGTTGAAAGTCAGAATCAGAATATACCAAGTGGCTTGATCCATTCTGGCATTAAATTTTTGTGCGATTTTAATTACTAGATCAAACGAAAAAGTGATGCCATCTTGATTCACTGGAGAAGAAAGAATCGGTCGAGAAAGGAATATCTCTGCTTTTCTGTTTGAAAACCAAAAAATTTATTCGGAGTCCCGTTTACATGAGTTGCGCTTACAGTTGTGTCAGCATTCAGTCAAAGAAAGAAATCTGTTTTCCTGAGAAAGCACCACCCACGGATACTGTCACCTACAAAAAAGTGACAATGCTCAATAAAGATTCCGGAAGCCAGACTTTCCTCACTTCCGACATGCCTAGCGATGATTCGGTGCCATCAGTGCTCACTAAAGACTTGATGTGCCTCTTCCAGGACAAGAAGTTTTCCGACATCACCCTCAAGTGCGACAGTGTCTCGTTCCCTGTCCACAAGAACATCCTGAGTGCACGGTCCCCTGTATTCGACTGCCTGCTCTCCACAGACATGAAGGAAGCAGCGTCCAGTGAGGTGGACATTGGGGACCTGAACCCCTCAACGCTCGGCCTCTTCTTGACCTACCTCTACACCGGAGTTGTTGAGGAATTGCAAGATGACAGAGCCCTCAAGCTCTATTACGCGGCAGACAAGTACCAGGTCCTCTCCCTCAAGAAAGAATGTGCTGACTTCTTGTGTTCCAACGTGTCCATTTCGAACGTTTGCGACATTCTGTCCCTTGCGGACAAACACCGGGACGACGAGCTAACTGCGGCATCTCACGACTTCATCCTGGATAACTACAACAAGGTTTTGAAATCCAAAGAATGGGACACTCTTAAGAGGAGTGAACCTATACTTGCTGTGAATACTCTGACCCAGTTTGCTGTTGAGGATCGTGTTAGAAAGCACCAACCCTAGTAAATCTGTGCTGTCCCCTGGGCCGTATCCAAGGGGGGGGGTTGGGGGTTCAAACACCCCCCGAAATTTTGACGTCAATTTTTTTTCCTTAAAAATTTTTCCTAAAATGCTTAAAACTCCTACTTTAAGGTTCAAAATTAAAAAAATTTCTTGGGGAGAACCCCCAACCCCCATCTTATTAAATTCCAAAATAAATTCAGTTGTACTTTTACCCCTTAACTCAACGCCGTATTCAAGGGGGGTTTACGGGTTCAACCCGCCCAACGATAGTTTGTTATCAATTTTTTACTGTTATTTTCCTTGAAAATTATGTATCACAAAGAGCGGTTCTCTTGGAAACCCAAAGGGTCTCAAAATAAGTCAGAACCCACTTTTAAGGGTAAAAATTCCAAACCTTTTCTGGGGGAGGACCCCCAAACCCCCTCGAAATTTTTGAATATAATAAGTACGGTTTTTTCTTAAAATTTTAGGGATTAACAAGGAGTGGTTCTCTTTGATGTAACCTAAAATGTATCTAAATGAGTTAAAATGCCACTTTCAGGGGCAAAATTCAAAAAATTTTCTGGAGTAGGAACCCTAAAACCCCCCTCGAAATTTTCCATTCATAATACTGTATACTTTTTTCCTTGAAAATTCTGCCGCTTACAATGAGCGGTTCTCTTTATGCAATCTAATGGAGGATTTACACCACTGCTGTAAAAGAGACATCAGCGATATTTTCGGAAGAAACGGGAATTGTTATTCCAATAAACCAACTCGTCAATTGGTTTATTGGAATAACATTTCCCGTTTCTTCCGAAAATATCGCTGATGTCTCTTTTACAGCAGTGGTGTAAATCCTCCATAAAGGGTTTCAAAAATCAGAAAATCTCAAAATCTTCAAAATGAGCTAAAACAAATTTGAGGGACAAATTTCCAAAATTTTTCTGGGGGAGGACCCTACTTAGACCCCCCTTTTGCTTGGGATTTACATTTTTACACAATTATGGAATTTATTGCGCCAGAATTAAAACCTTACGTCCTACGAATTCATCTCACCTAAAACTTAGTATTCCTAAGGAGATACCTCAGAAAAAATGTCTGGTTACGGGCCTGGCTGTCCCGTTCAAATATCTTACAAAAGCAAGTTTCTATAGTGATTTCACCACTGCTCGACGACAAAAAATAGTGTCAAAATGCATCTGAAACAGTACGTTCTTATGTAAAATGATCCGCTTTTTCTACATCAGCCTCGGATATTTTTGGGAAACACCCCTCACCCTTTTTACGTTTTTTGACTTATTGACTTCAATTTTCAGGGTCAACAAATATTACTTAAGTCTTTAAATTACACCATAGTAGACAAGAAAGGTTAAAGTTTCTAAAATTGGAAAAATTGTAGCAAATTGTTAGGTTTAAAGTGTTATTACCTCCCAAAAATTGTAAAAAAATCGTTACAAAATTACTACGCTAATTTTCCTCTTAATTTTTACGGAATTCTTAAAACCATTTTTAAAGGGTCCTAGCCCTTCCCCAAGGACCCCAATTTAACGAAAATATGCAGAAATGATCTTTAATAAATTCATTACAAAACTATTTCAACTTATAATAGAACTATAATTCTTGATAATCAACTTGACTAGTTTGTGTGTGTGTCAGACTGTCAGATGCATATTGACCCTATTTTTTGTTTTTCAAAGTGTTTTAACCCCCCCTTGTCATTCAAAATACAGAAATATCTAACCACTTTACACTTTAATTGCGATAGCAACTGCTCAATCCCCAAGTATGTTGATACTGTTTTTCTACACATCTTTCACAATAATTTTTTTGCTTTTCATCTATTCAATGATACTAGATAAGATAGTAAACAGATTATATAAGCAAGTTGGAATGGTATAAATAAACTTGTAAATAAACTGGATCTTGTAAAACTCATACCGTCTTGTTACTATTGGTTTTGAAAGTTTATAACATTGTACAGAAAAAGATAAATCCATTGAATTGGATTTTTTTTAGAAATTAATTAATAAATAGTAAATAGAACTTTATTACACATATAGAGAACAAACACAGAGAAGTCAGATATAAAGTGCATGATTCGCCAAGGGGAAGAAGCTTCCCATACAGGCGAAAAAGAAATTATATAGACAAAGGACATAATTACAAATTACAACAACACAAACATAAAACTGTATAAAAACAATAGCTAAATAATTAAACAATGATGGCAGCAAGCTGGTAAACCATTAACTAAATATGCTTCATTGAAGTGAAAAATATAAATCCAGGTCGTCGATATTAATTAATAACTCAAATAAATTTCTTTTGAACTCTGAATATTTGTTAATGGAGGTTAGATTTAAAGGTAAACTATTGTATAATTTTGGTGCGAGGTAAAAGAAATGCTTACAAAAAATTGTAGAGATTTATTACGATAAAGATAAAAGCATTGTGACGAAGAGGCAATAACTTGAGTAATCTAAAATTATTAGGATATGACTGCTGATTTAAAATTTGAATATTTTATTTGGAATAGAAATTAAAGGTTTGAGATTGGATCTCCAACCTTTAATTTCTTTTCATAATTGTTGGGGGTATATTATTTATTCTTTTTTGTATCTGCTAATCCAGGGATTCTCAACCTTTTTTACTCCGCGGCCCCCTTTTCAGGGAAAATATTTTGGCGACCCCCTCAGACCTAAAATGCTAAGACTTTAATAAGTATCTACCATTTAGTTGTCATTTCCTGTCAACCCCTGTGCTAATCTAAAGCTAGTTATTTGGCCAGCCCAGCTGCAGAATGAAACCCAGTTATTCCTTATGTATTTCTTATTAATGTTTTTTTTCTAAATTATGATTTCTACGTAGTGAAATATTTTTAAAATCTAATCGGTAAAAACTGAATTTTCAAATATTTTGAGGATATGCTATGAGCCATTAGAATATCTAAAAAAATATCAATTTTAAAATATCTCTTTTTTTGGATTACGGATAAGGCTGCAGTTACAAATCAAGTACTGTCAAACAACTTATCATGTATCCAATCCAATCACAACGACCATATTTTATGATGAAACAAATTTGGTTCAATTCCCCGCTAAATACCGCCATTCTCTTACTTTTGGACATCAAAAAGTAGAAATATTTCTAAAATATTCGAAACTTAATCATTAAAATTTTTAATTAGGTCCATAACTGTTCAGTTTATTATTAAAAATCATAAAAATTTGTAAATATTTGATTACATATGTGTCGAATTTCTCACGTTTTAAAAATGTACTATACAGGTGTTCGGAAACACCGTGGACAAACTTTGAGGGGTGGTAGAGGGGACCTAGACAAGCATATTTCGAATAGGAATGGTGGGTCGCAGATGCACCGTTAAAGAACTAGAACCCCTAATGTAGTGCGAGGGCGTTACAAAAGAGGATTTTCCTAAGGCCCGTTTTACGAAACAAAACATAATAGAATGAAGAAATATTGTATGAGGTACAGCAGTATCCATACTATTTCCACCATAAATTTGAACAAAATTAGACTACTTGTTAACCCGTGGGGTGAGTTAGAAAACTTGCAATATTTGTTCCTTTAGTCTTTAGTGTAATGGAAGTTGGTTTAAAAAATACCTGTCTAAAATTTTCTGTTGAGAATGGTGATGTTTTACAATTTACTTTTCTCAATGGAAAAAAAGTAAAGCAATACTGCTGCTATTTGAGATATTTTGATATTTTTTATTTTGTAAATAGTGTTTTAGCTTATTTTTAGACCCTTTGGAGTCTCATAAGTGTGGATTTTATTTATTATTAATTTTTGACTTAGGGCACCCATTAGACAGTTTAAAAATAAGAGCTCCGAAATAAAACACCCCGCCTAAACAATTTTAAAAATAAATGATTTAGCACCATGAAAATCAGCCACCTTGCCTAGTTAATTCATGTAACTAAAGGTGCCCTAAAAATTCATAACGGAAGATGATGTTACGGTCGAATTGGGGGGCGGGCTTAGAAAAATCTTAGATAACCTCATAATTCACACCTGATGAACACTCAAGTATAAAATCACTATTGGTTACTGTTTAGTGAAAAGGGGCCCAGGAAAAAGCATTGAGTATTAAAAAATGTTGAAAATGTTTCTTCAAAAGCAAAGCCTGCGCAAATAAGGGCGCAGGGGGACACGAATTTTCATTTCAGGGGGCAGTTCAACTGTTCCCCCTCTTCTCTTCCCACCATTTTTTAAACTCTACACGTTGTTTTATTTCATGCAGAATGAGTTTGGAAAATTTATAAAAATAAAAAATATTTATAATCTCTTATTCTTTAAAAAAAAAAAGGTTTTGGCGACCGGTTTCCAGCGAAAAATTTAATTACAGATCCCTATTAATTAATTAGAGATCCGTATAAACGCACTTTTGGTATCAAACTGTTCGGATTCTTTTGATGGTGGGGAAAATGACCTTAAAATTTCTAAAAAATTCTAAATTCTGAAATATTTCCATATTTCTTTTTTGAATTACGGATAAGGTCGCAGTTACTAAGCAAGAATTGTCAAACAAGTTCTTACACATCCAATCACAATGACCAATCGACGCCATATTTTATCAGGAAGGAAAATTGTTTTCATGTTTAAAAAAAACTACTTTCTAAATTAAATATCATTTATAAACTGAGAAACGTATTCGTAAAACTTACGGGTATGATATTTCATACTAATGTTTCACATATTTTGTCTGAAATTTACAATTTTTAGTCTGATAATCGAATTAAATATAGACATTGGGGGACATCCATAAATAACGTGAGGTCAAAAAGGGGGAAGGGGTTTGGAAAAATCTCACCAAGAGGGTCGATTAAAATCTCACGTCAACTTTTTAAGTTAGAAATTATCGATTTTCTTTCTTTTTTAAGTATGAGAAAGGAATATATGAGAAGGAGAAGGAGAATAATTATTTTTAAAGGTTGTAGGTAAATCTCACGTGGGGGGAGGGGGGGTCCAGCAAAATCTCACCAAAGGGGGAGGGGGGTCCAGATTTTGGAAAAAAACACCTCACGTAATTGATGGATGTCCCCTTGCTATTTGATAGAAAGACGACTGGACTAAAAACCCAACATTTCATACGAGCTTGATAAGCGCCTCTCGAGCTGTGACGGCTGTGACCTTCGCACGCGTCTCGCGATCAGCCCGTTTGTGACGTCAATTTTCTCTTCCTCGTGACACGACAGACGACGGGCGATTTCAGCATTTCAGGATTAATCTTTCGCTCGCAAAGACTGACGATGGAAATGGGTGTTGTTTATGAATGGAGGATCGAGAACTTGAGCCACTGGAATGCGGTAGTGCACGGTCACTGCATCCAGAGTCCAAGGTGCTATAGAAATCATTTTTTTGGTATCTACATGGAACTGTATCCGAAGGCTGGGCAAGGAGAACATCTGGTGGTGCGGTTGTTGGGTGAAAGATATCCCCTCTCTGGTGAGCTCTCTTTCTTCTCTTCCGATGGGGCCCTGCTGTGCAAGCAACCAGTGAACTCAGATGGGATGAACGATGATTTTCTAGTTCCTCCCGGACCTAAGTTCGAAGACGTGCTCTCCAGAAACCGCGAGAGCAGAGACTTCATCACTGTGAAATTACGGATCAAGGATCGGCGTGACTTTGAACGACGCATGTGTACAACTATAAATGTTTTAAAAATATCATTGGAAATAAATCCAAAATGGATTGAGAAAACGAAATCGAATGAAACAAAAGACGTTTTCCATCTTCAACTGTCCCCGGAGGACAACCTTGAGCAGAGAATGTGGTTGAAAATCCGCTCTAAGAAGAACGCAGTGCAATTCACGGTCAGGCCACCAACCGAGTACGCAGATCCTTTCGCAGTTGATGTGTGTATGCGTTTGACGGGAAGCGAAGGCACCGCTGACAGTAGTTGTGTAGTAAAGAAAGAACACGTATTTCGCGGCGACGACAGTCCTTGGACATTCCCAGATTCACTGGAGAAGAAAGAATCGGTCGAGAAAGGAATTTCACTGCTTTTCTGTTTGAAAACCAAAAACTTGATTCAGAGTCCCATTTACATGAGTTCTCCTAACAGTTGTGTCAGCATTGAATCTATGAACAAAATCTGCTTTCCTGAGAAAACTCCATCCCTGGATCCTCTCACATCTAACAAGGTGGAAGTGCTCACTAAAGATTCCGGAAGCCAGACTTCCCTCACTTCCGACATGCCAGACGATTCGGTGCTATCCAAAGAACTGATGTGTCTCTACCAGGACCAGGACTTTTCAGACGTCACCCTCAAGTGCGACAATGTCTCCTTCCCTGTCCACAAGAACATTCTGAGTGCCCGTTCCGCAGTCTTCAAGACCATGCTTTCCACTGACATGGCAGAGGCAGTGTCCGGTGAAGTGGTCATTGGGGACCTAGACCCTTCTACCTTATCCCGATTCCTGACCTACCTCTACACCGGGATTGTAGAAGAGGATATGTTTGTAGATGATAGCGCCCTCAAGCTCTACTACGCGGCAGACAAGTACCAGGTTGCCCTCCTCAAGAGGGAATGTGCAAAATTCTTGTGTTCCAACGTGTCCATTTCGAACGTGTGCGACATTCTGTCCCTCTCGGACAGACATGGGGATGATCAACTGACGTCGGTAGCCCACGACTTCATCCTGGATAACTACAACTATGTCTTGAAATCCAAAGAGTGGGAGAGTTTCATGTGCAGAGAACCCTTGCTGGCCGTGAAAACAGTGACTCATTTTGCCGCGAAGGACAGTGTTGTCAGAAAGCACGATTCCAAATAGGGTTTTCTTAAAGGTGTTTGTTAGTCTAGTCACATATGCATGTGATTCTTCCGCCAATTAATTCTTTTTTGGCAAAATTAAAATTCAGTCTCAAAATTTCGATAGCCAAAATTTCACACCCATACTACAGTCGTTTTTGTTTTCTAGGAATATAGGCTGCACATTTTACTGATTGATTTGCCTGAAAGGTTTGGTTGTGAGTAAATATTATTAGCATTTTCTAGGAAGGAATTTAAAAAAAACGACAACCTAAGAAAAAATGGCGAAGTTATTAATTATGTGACAAAAAAGCATATGTATTTGATATTTATAATTAATATTTTTGTATTTGATAAGTATTTTTAAGTATTTGATATTTAAACTTAAAATCGGATGGAAGAGAACCCGTCCCATATATTATATGGGGCTAATTCTTAATCCCCTTCAGGGAGGCTAAATATTTTACCAATATTTTCAGCCAATTTACTGTCAGGGTATGTAACTATCGTCAATTCAACGGATTCAATAAATATTTTTTTTTACAAAATTATGATTTTAAAGTTGTGAAGTATTTTTAAAATCTGATCGGTAAAAACTGAATTTTCAAATTTTGTTTCTATTGTTATGTAATGCTAAGTGACATATTTCACAGATACAGATATCTTCTTAAATAATGGATGGTAGTATTTGCTGATAATTTTCTTACTCAAGTATACGTAGCATAATAAAACTGTTCTTGTTAAATTTATATTTTTTTACACTATCTGATACTAAGTCATTTACTAAAATATTTTTAAATAATTTAAATTTCTGTTATAAGAAAATGAACAAAATGTTCTACAATTTAAATTACGATTTAAAGTGAAGACTTTGTTATTAGTATAATGTGTAAATATCTCCGTAAATAGACTAATATTATTCAATTACATTATCAGGAATATTTAACATCATAACATAATGATTAAGGACTATTAACATATTTTTTTCACAATGTAATAATAATTTATTAACAAAAATATAAATACAACAGTATTTGAGGAAATATAATTAAACCTTTGATTTTTAAATAATTTTTAAGTTTCTGCATTAAGAAAATAAACAAAATGTTTTATTATTTAATTACTATTTTAAGTGAAGAATTTACTATTCTAAATACCTCAGTAAATAGACTAATAAAATTGCATTATCAAGAATATTTACTATCATAAGGGGCCATTCATTAATTACAAAGGGTCCCGAGGGGGAGGGGGGTTGGAAAAAATCTCTACATACCCTTACTTGGGGGTGGGGTGGGGGGGAGTACCATTCTTACGTAAGATTTTCCAACTTAATGTAAACAAATTCCAATTATTCTAATTAAATTACTATTGAACCACAGAGTATAGAGCTTAACAGAGAGTTCATCTCCATAGACGCTAATGGCAACTTTTTTAACAGGGCTTTTCCCATTGAAAAATTTCTGGCCTTAAGTCCCGCCTCCTTTAATACCACGCGATTCCTGCTAATTCTGTCATTCGCCCACTTAAGCTGTCACTCAAATCCAAATCGCCTATAATCAGTGTAAAAATCAAATCAAATACATTTCGCGTTCTCTGATTGGCTACTAGTGAACTGAATTATAATATGCGTGCTGAATTAAATTAAGGATCTAAAGAGCAAAACGGCGGTTTGGTATCTCTGTTAAGCTCTCTACTCTGTGTATTAAACAACCCCAGAAAAACCTAAACATTCTGACGATTTCGGTATATTATCGCAGCTAAAAATTCACTAGATATTTTTACTTTACCAGATTTACTAGAAAAGGAGGGGGTTGCAACCCTCGATTTTCCCCCATTGTCGCGTGATTTTTTTGTACGGCGTTGCTGAATTATGGATTAGAACAGGCATTGAAATTGTATGGTACCGATGCCGTACATGATCAAATGACCAAATTTACCCTTAAAAACGCCGGAAAATCAAAATAAAAATTCCGACTTTGTGGACCACTATTTTTAACGGCACTGCGCGTTTTCTCATTATTTTTCATGGATCTATTGATGATAAGAATGCCGTACATGATCACACGACCAAAATATACTCACTCTAGCTGTGCTTTTGAATTCTCAACTCCACTCAGTTGGACTGCTTACAAGTGCTGAATCTTATTATTTTATGCCCTTATATCATTCTATATAGGTCTTTTGGTGGTTCAAATGACCCATCAATTTTTGACACGGGCCCATGGTCTATTATTAACTCTGATTTTTAAAATAATTTTAAGTTTATGCAGCGAGAAAATAAATAAAATGTTTTATCTCAATAACTATTCTCAGTGAAGAATTTACTATTCTAAATATCTTAATAAATAGACTAATATTATTTAATTACATTGTCAAGAATATTTGCTATCATAATGAGGAAGGACTAATAACATATTTTGATTCACAATGTAATTAATCATATTAACTAACAAAAATATTTTTTACAATAGTATTTGAGGAAATATAATTAACTCTGATTTTTAAAATAATTTTATGTTTATTGTTTATGCATCAAGGAAATAAACAAAATGTTTTATTATTTTAATTACTATTTTTAAGTGGGGAATTTACTATTCTAAATATCTCAGTAAATAGGCCAATATTTAATTGGCATGTATATTACTATCGTACTGTGGTACTTTAACATAACATATTTTGAATACAAATATTCTAATAATATTTATTAACAAAAATATATTTTAAAATATTTCATGAAATTTAATTTACTGTATGATTTTCAGTGTTCGGTACTAGTTAACTAAAAAGAGTTGCAACTAGTAAAACCACAGAGTAGTACTAGAACACAGAGTCCGTCGCCATAGGGGCTAATGGAAATTGAAAAGTTGGATGAGTGTGGGGCTATTTTGGCGCTGCAATCGCATCAACGTCACGAGAGGCGGGAGGGAAGAGCCTGATTGGTTGAGAAAAATTTTTTCCTTCTTCTTCGAAAATAGAAGATGGAGGGACAGCCAATTACAGGTTCGATCTCTCTGTCAATCATTTAGTTCATCCTGGCGCCCTCAAACCCATCCAACTTTTGAATATATCGTTTTGGACCCTCTGTTAGGATTTTTCTCTGATTAAAACTACCTAATTGCCGTTAAGTTTGGAAGACGGAGTTCATAGGGCTTTAAGGAGGGAGTATTTTCATTCTTAGTTATATTTTCATCCATATATGCATTTTAATAGTTATTCCTTTAAAAACTAATATAAGTTTAGTATTCTGACTGGGTATTTTAAGCAGTGCTGAGATTGGGGGGACACCAGGGGCGTAGCCAGAGGGGGGATTTGGGTTATAACCCCCCGAAACTCAGAAAATTTCCTTTCTGACCATAGAAAACCACTAAAAATGCCCCATATCCTCTCCCGAAACATCTACATCCCCCTCTGAAATTTTTTTCTGGCTACGCCACTGGGGGACACCGTCCCCCCAAATGTTTGGACCGTCCCCCGAAATATTTTTACCGTCCCCTTCCTCTGAAATATTTGTTTCTGAACTTGCGCCGCCTGGTTTTCTTTTTAAAAGTTCCTCAATACAGAAGCCCTTTGCACTGTTAGAAATACTTATAATTATAATCCCACTATAAAGTAGAAGTTTAGTGGCAACGCCTTTGTCCCTCCGGTTTGTTTTTGTTTACGTTCCTCGAGCGAGCGTCACGTGCATCCCTTCCCTTCCCTCGCTCACGATACTCGCCGCTCTAAGCTGCCTCCCTGCATTTTATATAGTCAAGATTACTTTGTAAAGACTATTTATATATAATCAAGTGCCAAATTAATTCAATCTATATTCAATAAATTTATTACGCACGCGTCTTCGCTATCAGTCGATACGTGACATCAGGAGGGAATTTTCTCTTGCTCGCGCTTTGCAAGATAGTGCATATAGTAAGGGAGGTTTCAGAGGTTGTTTCTTCGGTAGCCGCGGCTCGGTTGATTTGTAAAGGAATCGGCTAAGTATGGAGACTGAAAAAGGTTATAATATTCATCAGTGGAGAATCGAGAACTTCAGCCACTGGTGTGTAGAAGTGCACGGTGACTGCATCCAGAGGCTCGCAGAACCAAGAAATGCCCCATATTGTTCCACCATGGAACTGTATCCGAAGGGTATCAGCGGGCAAGGAGAACGTCTAGTGGTGCGCTTGTGTGGTGTATATTGGTCCTATTCTGGTGAGTTATCATTCCACTCTTCTGATAGATCCCTGCTCTGCAAGCAACAGGTGTATACAGGAGGAAACAAAAATGTTCTAGAACTTCCTCCCGGACCGAAGTTGCAAGACGTGCTTTCCAGAATCCGGGAGAGCGGAGACTTCATCACTGTGAGATGGGAGACAAGTGATTTGGGGCATTTTTATGAACACATACGTACAACCATAAATGTTTTTAAAATATCATTGAAAATAAAGCCAAGTTGGATTGAAAACATGAAAGCAAAAGAAGCAAAAGAAATTTGTCACATTAGATTTTCTTCACATAACATCTGTGATAGAATGGTTCCTATGTTCCATCAATGTTCCAGGAACAATACAGTTCATTTTGTGATCACACCACCAACCCTGATCGAATACCCTTTCGCAATTGAGTTGTGCTTGAGTTTGACGAGAAGCGATGGCAACGTTGACAAATGTGTGAAGAAGGAACACGTCTTTCGCGACAAGAGTCCTTGGACATTCCCTGATCCACTGGAAAAGAAAGAACTAGCTGGGAAAGGAATACTATCTCTGTTTTTGTGTTTGAAAACCAAAAACTTGATTCAGGATCACTCTTACACAAACTGTGATTACAGATATATCAGCATTGAATTGAATAACACTCCCTGCTTCTCTGAGAAAGCACCGTCCACGGTTCCTGTCACGTCTAACAAAGGGGCGGTGCTGACAAAAGATTCTAAAAGCCAGACTTCCGACTTGCCAGACGATTCGGTACTATCCAAAGAACTGATGTGTCTCTACCAGGACCAGGACTTTTCCGACTTCCAACTCAAATGCGACAATGTCACTTTCCCTGTACACAAAAACATACTGAGTGCCCGGTCCCCCGTCTTCAAGACCATGCTCTCCACTGACATGGCAGAGGCAACGTCTGGTGAGGTGGACATTGGGGACCTTGACCCCTCTATACTCTATCCCGATTCCTGACCTACCTCTACACCGGGGCTGTGGAAGAAGAGCTGCAGTGTGACAGCGCCCTCAAGCTCTATTACGCGGCCGACAAGTACCAGGTCCCCTCCCTAAAGAAAGAATGTTCTAAGTTCTTGTGTGCCAATGTGTCCATTTCGAACGTGTGCAACATTCTGTCCCTCGCGGACAGACATCGTGACAACGAGCTGTCTGCCGTGTCGCACGACTTCATCCTGAATAACTACAACGAGGTTTTGAGATCCAAAGAATGGAGCACTCTGAAAAGGAGTGAACCTATACTGGTTGCAGAAACTCTGACCCAGTTTGCTGTGGAAGGCAGTGTTAGAAAGCACCATCATCCACAGTAAATCTATGCTGTCCCGTTCAAATATCTTACAAAAGCAAATTTCTGGTGATTTCACCACTGCTCAACAAAAAAAATAGGGTCAAAATGCATCTGAAACAGTTCAAGCAGATTCTTATGTAAAATTATCTTCTTTTTCTACATATATCAGCCTCAGATTTTTTGGAAACAGCCCCTCCCCAAATTTTTACGTTTTTTGACTTATTGACTTCTAATTGGATTTTCAAGGTCAAAAATCATTACTTAGTCTTTAAATTACAACTGAGGGGACAAAAAAGGTTAAAGTTTCTAAAATATGAAAAATTGTATCAAATTGTTAGGATTTAATTGTTATTACTACCTCCCTATATTTGCAAAAAAATTTTTAAAAAATTTAACACTAATTTTCCTCTTATTTTTTACTCAATTCATTTTTAAAGGATACTAGCCCTTCCCCAAGGACCCAAATTTAATGAAAATATGCAGAAATTATTTTTAATACATTCGTTACAAAACTATTTCAACTTTTCATTATACAACTATAATTCTTGATTATCTGCTTGTCTTGCGTCAGATGCATATTATCCCTATTTTTTTAAGTGTTTTAACCTCTGCTCCCCCCTTGTCATTAAAAGTATAAGGAAATATCTAACCCCCTTCCTTAAATTGCGATAGCAACTGGTCAATCCCCAAGTATGTTGATACTGTTTTTCTACACATCTTTTAACAAATTCCTTCACTTTTCAATGAAACGAGATAAGGTAGTAAATAGATTATAAACAAGTTGGAATGGTATAAATTGATCCTGTAAAACCAATACCGTCCTGGTACTATAAGTTTTAAAATTTTATTATATGGAAAAAGATAAAACCTCTTGAATTGTTTGGGGTACATAATTGATTCTTTTTGTATCTACTAATATTTATAAACACTAGTAATTTGGCCAGCTCAGTTGTAGAATGAAACCCAATATTCCTTATGTATTTCTGTTAAATATATGCTAACCCGTAACTGAATTGAGGAGTTAATATTGTTTACCAGGAGATATTTGATCTAACTTTAACCTTAACCTTTTTAATAATTTACTTCGTGTTGTGTATTTATGTTCTGTATTACTCTACAACTCGACGGAATAAAGTTGCTTTATATTTTTACCCGCTTGGCCATATATTCTTCACTGGCGACGGGTTTTATTTTGGAATTATGGCCGAAGCGAAATTGATGAAGGAGTTATGCGAAATGCTTAAAGCGACGTTGCAGAGTGGAAGCTCAGGGCCAGTTCTACAATTTGAAAACTTCAATGATGAAGCGGAGTCATTTAGTATTTACGTCAAGAGACTTGAAAATTATTTTGGACTACAGGGTCTGACCGAAATCAATGATGATAGCAAGAAGAAGCAACGTGAGCTTCTGTTGCATACTTTGGGAACAAAAACCCTACAACTTCTATGTAACCTCACAAGTCCAAAGGAGCCAAAAGAAATGTCATATGATGATCTGATCAAGATTTTAACTGATCACCTTTCACCGAGGCCAAGTGCGATTGCGGAGCAGAATCGGTTTTCAAAACGAATTCAAGGAGAGGGTGAATGCATTGCAAGTTTTGTGGCCGATCTCAAGAAGTTAAGCAAGGACTGCGATTTTTGTTGTCCTCACTGTTCGCGATCTACAGTCGATGCTCACTTGCGGCAGCAATTTATTGCGGGGGTCCGTGATACAAGGCTTTTGGAGAGGCTTATACAGCTCCGGGAACCTGACAACAAGTTCCATGATTGCGTAAGCTTGGCATTATCTGTTGAAACAGCTCAGAAGGAAAGCAAAGAGATCCAAGGGCAGCATACAACTTTTCAGATGTCTACTCAAGGAAATAAAATGAAGAAGAATCGATTTCAAGGTAAGACTGAGATTGCGCCTAGAAAGGATGATCAAAGGTGCTATCGATGCGGTAATCGATCTCACTTAGCCAACCAGTGTGTTTGGCGTAATGCAACATGCAACAAATGCAAGAAGATTGGTCATTTGGCTAGAGCATGCCTTAGTGGATTTAGAAGAGGTTATAATGACAGACCACCGAATCAAAACAGAAGAACGCAGAATCAAATTACACATGAAGAAAAGGAGGACAGTGATGCTAGCTGCAAAGACTTCTTCATGAATTCAATGCAAGAGGTACTTCCAGAAAACAGAATAAAACCAGCTAAAATTAAGATTGCTTGCAAGCTGGATGGAAAGAAGGTAGAGTTCGAGTTGGACACTGGAGCCACTGTTACGTCGATGTCAGAAAGTCAGTTTAAGAAACTTTTCCCAAAGAAAGAATTGCACGATACATGCATCAGGTTACGCACTTACACAGGAGAGGAAATTTCACCTCTAGGTTACGCCACCGTTAAAATACAGTACAAGGATCAGGAACTAAAAGAAAATTTATACGTGATTGCAGCTGAAGTGGATGCAGTAGTCGGAAGGGAATGGCTTCAAAATTTACAGATCGATTGGTCCGAGATCAAACAGATTAATGTTCCAAGTGAAACGACTACCCTGCAAAGCGTTTTACAGAAGTTTCAACCAGTTTTTGAAGATGGATTGGGAAAAATCCCTAATTTTAAAGGGAAATTGCAGTTGAAGGAAGGGGCGATTCCTGTTTTCCGACCACCTAGACAGATTCCATATGCAATCCAGGACAAAGTTTTTGAAGAAATCGATAGGTTGGAAGAAAAGGGAGTTTTTACAAAGGTGAATCACTGCGATTGGGGAACACCACTAGTACCAGTAATGAAACCTGATGGTTCAGTTAGGCTGTGCGCAGACTACAAATGCACAGTAAATCCTAAACTTGCTGATGATAAGTACCCTATTCCCCATGTTGAACAGTTATTTGCTGGCCTATCGGAAGGAAAAATCTTCACAACTTTGGATATTCGTCAAGCATACTTAACATGGAAATGACCGAAGAAAGTGCTTTAATCCAAGCAGTGAGCACCCCTAAAGGTGTTTACAAGGTAAACAGGCTGATGTTTGGAATCAAAACCGCTCCTGCTATGTGGCAAAAGTATATTGCACAACTACTTGGCGATATACCAGGAGTTTGCGTTTTCTACGATGACATATTAGTACAGGGTAAAGATATGTCAGAACATTTGGAACGTCTTACCACGGTTCTTCAAAGATTAAAAGAAAAAAATCTGAGAGTGAATAAAAAGAAGTGTCAGTTTTGCAGAAAGTCACTGCAGTATTTGGGGCACATTCTGAGTGCTGATGGAATTTCCAAGTCCCAAGACAAGATAAAGGCAATCGTTCAAGCACCGAAACCAGAAAACGTAAACCAATTAAGAAGTTGGTTGGGGTTGGTCAACTACTATGGGAAATTCTTTGAACATCTCTCAAGTAAGCTACACCCATTGTATGAATTGTTACAAGCAGGCAAGAAGTTTGAGTGGGGAAATAAGCAACAAGAAGCTTTTGACGAGATAAAGAAAGAAGCAGTTTCAGAGAGAGTGCTGATTGCATACAACCCCAAGCTACCATTGACGTTGGCTACGGATGCAAGTCCATATGGTATCAGCGCTATTCTTTCTCATCTAACACCAGATGGAACGGAGAGACCTTGCGCCTATGCTTCAAGAAGTCTATCATCTGCCGAAAAGAACTATAGCCAGATTGATAAGGAAGCTACAGCGATCTACTGGGGAGTGCAAAAGTTTTTTATGTACCTGTATGGAAGAAAATTTACGCTCATAACTGATCACAGACCACTTGTGTCAATTTTTCATCCTGAGAAGAATTTACCTGTACTCTCAGCTCAAAGATTACTGCACTATGCGCAATTTCTACAGGAATTTAATTACGAAATTAAATACAGACGTTCAGAAAATCATGGAAATGCTGATGCGTTATCTAGACTGCCATTAAACAAGCAAAGTCCTGTGGGAAGAACAAAAGAGATGGCGCGAAGTTTCCAAATAGAGATAGTGGAACAATTACCAGTTACCCATGATCAGATTGCCAAAGAGACAGCTAAAGATCCCTTGTTCAAGACCATATTTCAGCGATTGAGGATAGGTGAACCACTGGAAACACCAGGATTTGCGAAGAAAGACCACGAATATTCTTTAGAGCAAGGCTGTATCACAAGAGGAGCAAGAATCGTCATTCCGGAAAGCCTAAGGAAACGATTGATGAATGATCTCCATAGTGGTCATATTGGTACAGTTAAAATGAAGGCTTTGGCGAGGTCCTACATTTGGTGGCCGAAAATAGATTCAGACATAGAATCGGTAACCTTAAACTGCAAAGCTTGTTGTCTAAGAAGGAAAGAACCACCGAAGGTTGAAGTTCACCCTTGGGAGGTGCCTAAAGGACCATGGCAAAGAGTTCATGTGGACTATGCAGGACCATTCTGCGGAAAAATGTTTCTACTCGTCGTAGACGCTTATTCAAAATGGCCTGAAGTCATCATCCTGAACTCTAGTACAAGCCAGAAGACCATTGAAGCTTTGAGAGAAATTTTTTCAAGATTTGGCCTACCAGTGAGATTGGTAAGCGACAATGGTACATGTTTTACCTCACGAGAATTTAAGACCTTCATGCGGGAGAATGGAATTAACCATAAACTCACACCGCCATATCATCCTGCGTCGAATGGTCAAGTGGAGCGTTTCGTGCAAACAGTCAAAGAAGCACTACGGAAAACATTGGAAAAACAAGGAAGCCTGAGTACCAAACTTGCGAATTTTTTGCTTCAGTACAGAAAGACACCAAACGCTACCACTGGAGTTAGCCCGGCAGAAATGATGCTGAAAAGAGACATACGCACCCGACTGGATTTAGTAAGACCCTCATTGAAAGAAACCGACGAGAAAGGAAACCCCCAGATGAGATATTTTGAAGTAGGAAGTCCAGTACTAGCAAGTAACTACTCGAGTCCACAGAAATGGAAAGCTGGGAAGGTTGTTAGAAGAGAGGGATTAGTATATTGGATCTCAGTCGAGGGGCAAATGTGGAAGAGACATATTAATCAGCTTCAAAGGTGTGGAAACATCACAGAATCCGAGGGAACTCATTTTCCATCTGAATTTATTGAACCTTTGAAAGCTCAAGACCCTAGTGAAGGAAAAGTTATGTACAGCAGACCACCAGACCGAGAAGAAGGAAAGACAGATCCACCGAACACAGAGGGAAGAGAACCAAACTTTAAAGATGAACAGAAGAAAGATTCTGGGAAAGCAGATCAAGACCTAAAAGATGCCGAGACCCCTGATCTACATCACCCAAGTACGGAGGCAGCTGAGACCCCTGATCTTCAGAACCGAGGTTTAGAGACTGTCACTATACAACCTCAGGGTTCTAGGACTGTTGATGTTCAACCGAGGAGGAGCACCAGAAAAAGGAAGCCAGTACAACGATTTGGTTTTTCTTAGGGGAATTAATTTAAGAAGGGGGGACTGTTAAATATATGCTAACCCGTAACTGAATTGAGGAGTTAATATTGTTTACCAGGAGATATTTGATCTAACTTTAACCTTAACCTTTTTAATAATTTACTTCGTGTTGTGTATTTATGTTCTGTATTACTCTACAACTCGACGGAATAAAGTTGCTTTATATTTTTACCCGCTTGGCCATATATTCTTCAATTTCTTTAAAATATTTTTTCTAAATTGGGATTTTTTCGAAGTGAAATATTTTTAAAATCTGATAGGTAAAAACTGAATTTTCAAATTTTGTTTTTATTAGATGATGCTAATTACATATTTCATAGATATTTTCTTAAAGATGTGGTATTTGTTGGTGATTTTCATACTCTGGTTGTATTATTTTATGAGAAGGTATCATAATAAAACTTGATAAATTGCTAATTTTTTTTCGGCTATTTGATAAAATTTCATTTACTAAAAGATTTTTAAATTATTTAAATTTCTGTAATAAGAAAATGGACAAAAGTATTTACTTTTCTAAATCTCAGTAAATAAGACTAATCTGAAATAACATTGTCATGAATATTTACCATCCTAATGAAGGACTATTAACATATTTTGTTTCACAATTTAATAATAATATTTATTAACAAAAATAATTTTTACAATATTTGATGAAACCTCTGATTTTTAAAATAGTTTAAGTTTCTGCATCAAGAAAATAAGTAACATGTTTTATTATTTTAATGATACTAATTTTAAGTGAAGAATTTACTATTCTAAATATTAGGGTGGTCCAAAAAAATTTTTTTTTGAAAAGTTGAACTCTCACCCTCCAGTTTGGTGACATTATGTGAATTAATGCCCCTGTCAAAATATTATATCATTTAAAGGTTATTTAGAGGTAGCTCAAACGCTTTGAAGTTTTAGCCATTAGCGTCTATGGAAAAACGCATGTTTTCGGTAAAGGAATTTACATTTCAACTGATATAGCAATAATATGTGTTTATAAAATGTATATTTGTTTTAGTCCTAACAAGGTATGTATAATTTAAGTTTTTAACAAAGATTATTCCTTGTCTGGAACTCGCATAACAACTTCTCGAACTCTAAATAACAACTTTTCATCCAACTCTAAATACTAACATCTACTTCCACTCAAAGACATTAACATCAGCTAGCTAAACTGCTAGAGCATGTAAAAAATGCTATATTTACTTCGCCTACTTGACTTTGTGATTTAAGGAGCAATCACACAAAAACTCAAGATAATTTCTCGAATAAGCATTGATCTATTTGGTGTGAAACTCCTTCTGAGGTATTTACTTCAGAGCTCCAGGTGCCTTCCATCATATACAGTGGATGATAAAGATTATTTACTGTTTAAAGATACGGCTGTTTCATCAACAGTTTAAAGGTTAAACTAAAACCAAGAGAGAAGAAGGCTTTAAAAGAGTTTAACCTGTTTGTAGCACTTTTATACAAATGAAGCACTGGTTCATTGCTACTATCTCAACAGAAGCTCCTGTTCATGCTCATATAAAATTGCATTAATTTAATTAATTATAAATTGCATTGAGGAGTGACAGAGACTTCACCGTTACAGGCAGATATCTTTTGTTTTGACACCGAGTCGTTTTAATAGCTTTTGTATCGTTCCTTTTTTAAACCTTGATAGTTATAGTTTAAACTGTTGATGAAACAGCCATATCTTTAAACAGTAAATAATCTTCATTATCTACTTTACATGATGGAAGGCACCTAGAGCTCTGAAGTAAATACCTTTAGTTAGAAGGAATTTCGCACAAAAAGATCAATGCTTATTCGAGAAATTATCTTGTCTCAGTTCACGAAGTCAAGAAGGCAAGGTAAATAGCATTTTTTACCAGCTCTAGCAGTTTAGCTAGTTGGTGTTAATGTTTTTGAGTGGAAGTGGATGTTTAATTTGGAGTTGCATGAAAAGTTATTTAGAGTTCGAGAAGTTGTTATGCGAGTTCCAGACAAGGAATAATCTTTGTCAAAAACTTAAATTATAATTACCTTGTTATGGCTAAAACAAATATACATTTTGTAAACACATATTACTGCTGTATCAATTGAAATGTAAATTCCTTTACCGAAAACATGCGTTTTTCCATAGACGCTAATGGCTAAACCTTCAAAGCCTTTGAGCTACCTCTAAATAACCTTTAAATGATCTAATATTTTAACAGGGGCATTAACTCACATAATGTCACCAAACTGGAGGGTGAGAGTTCAACTTTTCAAAAAAAAATTTTTCTCCATAGACAAATGGACCACCCTACTAAATATCTTACAAGGAGGCTACCATTATTTAATTGCATTGTCATGAATATTTACTACCATAATGAAGAAGGACTGTTTAACACATTTTGTGTTTCACAATGTAATAATAATATTTATTAACAAAATTATATTTTTAAATATTTCATGAAATTTAATTTACTGTATGATTTTTAAAGTAATCTAATGAGTTTCTGCATTAAGGAAATAAACAAATTTACTTAAGTGTAGAATTTACTATTCTAAATATCTCGTGAATAAACACACATCTTTTCATGCAAAGTTTTCATGAAAGTGGTCTGCTTGAAAAGGTTTGTAAGTTTCAATTAAAAAATAGTGGTAAAATAAATAAAGCAGCGGTTCTTAAACTGAGGTCCGCGGACCCCTGGGAGTCTACAGCGCCTTTCTAGGGGGTCTGCGAGTTACCTTGGAGAACACTAAAGTCACCTAATTGAGTGTTCCCCAAAGAGTTTCAAGATTATATGAAACACTAGTTTTAAGAGGCAAATTTCAAAACAACTTCTGGTGGAGAACCCAAAGTCCCCCTCGAAATGTTGACTTCTATGTGTAATTTTTTCCTTGAAATTTATCTGGTTTACAAGGAACTGTTCTCTTCAAGTGTAATCAAAAATATGTGTCGCAAATAGGGATTGTTTCCCGGGATCCCGTAGAATTTTAAGGCCGGGACACGTCCCGGGATTTCTCAGTCCGTCCCGGGATCCCCTCAAAATTTTAAATTTCTTTACCGCTGCTACAAACGCTTAAAAATCGTTCCTGATAGCATGAACAAATATTTCCTTTCTTTGGAAAATACTTATAAAATAGTGGAAATGAAGTGGTTTAAGTCAATCATCTGCTGAATTAAATTATCTCCCACTCCTAGAACTTTACAACTAAAAGCAATAAACAAGGAACTTGCTGATTTGTATAATACATACAATGCTCGCATGTTTTCATAAATGGTGAAACTTGGTTACTCATCAATGATTTTTATTCTTTAGTATGTTAGTGATAAGAGATACGAATCGTAATAACACCCGGCACGAGGCATTTTCAGACACATAGCATTGGTCTAAATTCTAATCAAACAGATATGTTAGAAACTCATTATCTTTATTTATGTGATTAACAATTATTTAGGAGGATAGTTTGAACCTTGTTTCCGAATTAATACAGTACTGGTGATCTCAATAGTAAGTCGTCCGCTTTGAAAGAGATTGTACGTTTTGAAGATCGGGCTGAGAATATTCTGATTTTGTATTATGGGACAGAAAAAGGTATTACACTTGCATTGGAGCACTTCATAAAGAAGCAAAATGCAAAAAGTGTTCTTTGATAATTAAGTGTAAAGGAGGCTTACACGAGTGGTTTGCTCCCGACATTTAAAAAAACATACATTCTATTGAGAAGCCGATCCTTACAATACATATCTATAAGGGAATTCAAAAGCATTTTTAGGGTAAGTAAACTTTTAACTTCAGGATTTAAAAAAATTAAAATATTAAGTCCGTGTCATTTCATAAAGTTTTATGTGAAATATGCGTGTACAATTATAATGAATGCACATAAAATTGCCAAAAATATTTAAAATCATTCAAGAAATTTTAAAGCCTAGAACTGAAAAATAGCAGCATGAAATATTAATAAATTCTCCCCATAATTTTTTTCTAATTTAATCTTTATGCAAGCTTTGATTTTACAGACTTAAAATATATTTTTTTCTTGAAATTCTGGCATTAATTAAATTTTCGGGATTTCCCGGGATGATGCCGAATTTTATCCCGAAATCCCGGGATGACCAAAATGCCCCAAAACGACAATCCCTAGTCGCAAAATGAGCATGACGCTACTTTTTGAGGCCAATTTTCAAAAATTTTCTGTGAGAGACCCCAGACTTGGAGTAATTCAGGGGCGTATGAGTCGAAGGGGCTATGCAACCCCTGAAATTTGGACTTGGTGTACCAAAACAAGTTAAAACCCTGTTTTTTTAGGTCAAATTTCATAAAATTTTCTATGGGAGGACTCCCAGATCCCCCCTTTAGTACTTGGTACTTAACTATTCAAAAATTTTAACATTTCATCAAAATACTACCTAAGAATATATGTCTGGAATTCGGATATAGTGTGTTAAAACCATATGTGTTTTTATATCTCCATCCCCTTTTGAACTTAAAACTATTACTAATAATTATTATTCTAGTTCTTCCATTTTATCTTGTTATCAGATGCAGCTCATGTAGAACTCATCATGGGGGGTTGGTGAGCGAGCAGGGGGCAGAGCCCCCTAGTTTTAACAAAAAATACATTGAAAGTTACATTGAACGTATTCAACCCTAATTCTCCAAGAGCACAGAAAGAAGAAGTACCGTAAATTCCAAAGAGTTTTATTAAAACATTACGAGTCAGAATAACAACAACTGGAAAAGCCTTTATATAACATTTAAAAACGTTGCCACAAAGTTAATAATAATATAATAAAATAGAGTGTGAGGCTTCGATCTCGTCTAACTCGTAATCGAGCACTCCACACCATCCCCCTTCCGGAAAAGAAAACTGGATACTCAGGACATTATTTCATAGGCGAGCCTTTGTGGGAAATGAACACGGCGCCCCGATCGGGTTACTTTTGGTGCTGTGTCCCCGCTAGATTCAGAATGGGCACTGGATGACTGCTCGGTCATCAAATCAGGGCGAACAGGAATTGAAGAAAAATCAGAAGAGTCCTCGGGCGTCACATAAGCTGGCTTTAACCTGTCAATAGAAACTGTTAGATTATTGTTATTCTTTTTTATTGTGATAGTCTTCTTATTTCTCTTTATTACTTCATAAGGGCCTGTGTAAGGTGTACTCAAAGATGGTTTAACCGAATCTACCCTAAGGAAAACATGGGAACACTTATCCAATTCTTTGAAAACAAATACTCCCCTTTTAGCATTATCTGAAGTTGGTGTGGGCTTTAACTTTTCCATATGGTCACGGAGATTTCTTAAGAAATCATGTTGCAACTCGCCCCGTGAAGGCCCGAAAAATTGACCAGGTAGAAGAAGAGTTTGTCCGTACACTAGCTCCGCTGGAGAACAATTAAGTTCCGTCTTGAGAACCGTGCGTAAACCCAAAGGGACGGAGGGCAGGGCTAGAGTCCAATGGACCGATGTGTGACACCTGATTGCTTGCTTTAATGACCTATGCCACCTTTCGATCATACCATTGGCTTGTGGGTGGTACGCGGTGGTATGTGAAAGGCGAATGCCAAAGAAATTTGCTAAAGCTCTGAAAAGCTCACTTCTAAATTGACTTCCGCGATCAGTAGTAATTTGTGTGGGAACACCAAATCGCGATATCCATCCGTTATAAAGAGCTCCCGCGACAGTTTCTGCTCTTATATCTTTAAGAGGAAAAGCCTCTGGCCAGCGGGTAAACCTGTCTATGCAGGTTAGGCAATAGCTGAATCCCTGAGATGAAGGCAAAGGCCCAACTAAATCTATGTTTATGTGGGAAAACCGCTCGTCTGGGACTACAAAATTTTCCAAAGGCGAATGGACATGCCTTGACACTTTTGCCCTCTGACACTGCAGACAATACTTGGCAAAACTCATAACGTCTTTTCTCATACCCGGCCAAACAAAACGATCAGATACTAACTTAAGTGTTGCCCTAGGCCCCGGATGAGACAAATTGTGCAACACTTGGAACACTATTTTCCTGTGTCCTCTCGGAACAAAGGGTCGAATTTTATTATTCGAAGTATCACAATATAACTCCGTAGTACCTCCAGGGACCTTCATTTTTTTTAAATTCATAATTGAATTTTCCTTTCGTAGATAGGACACTAGCTCACTGTCGTCGTCCTGAGCTTTCGCCATTAACTCGTAATCGATGGTCACTGCCTTATTCACCATTCCAATCCTGGAAAGGGCATCCGCTGTTTCATTCTCCCCGCCCCTTAAGTACTGAATGTTAGTAGAGAATTGACCAATGAAGTTTAATTGATTGATCTGTCTTGGGGAGAGCTTTTCGTACTTCTGTGTAAAAGCTTTAGTGAGTGGTTTATGATCGCTAAAAATAACAAAATCGGTGCCTTCGAGCAGATATCTGAAGTGTTTGATGGCGGCAAATATTGCCAAAAGCTCCCTATCGTACGTACTGTATTTTTTTCTGTCTCACTTAGTTTTCTAGAAAAAAATCCTAAAGGTTCCCAGACTTGGCGATCTCCCTGTTGGATGCTGGCTCCTATGGCTTTATCAGAGGCATCGCATGTAATGGAAAGAGTTTTGTTGCTATCGCGGTGAACTAAATTTGTAGCGTTAATTACCAGTTTTTTGCTATCCTCAAAAGCATTTTCCGTCTCTGTAGACCAATTTAAAGGGGTTTTATCGTTCTTTTTACAATTTCCCAACATCCCATGTAAAGGCAATTGGGCCTCAGCTGCGTGATCAAGAAAACGTCGGTAGAAGTTTAAAATTCCCAGAAAGCGTCTCAGATCGTTAACCGTTGTCGGTTTTGGAAAATTCTGAATTGCCTGAACCCTCTCGGGCATAGGGGTTATTCCTTTCAAATCCACTACATGACCCAAGAACCTTACTTTCTCTACGAAAAAGGTACATTTTGAAAGATTAAAAACTAAATTATACTGTCGTAACCGATCGAAAACTTCTCTAAGGTGAAGATAATGTTCCTCGAGTGATGAGGAGGCTATCAATACATCATCGATATACACAAAGCAGTAATTTAAGTCGGAAAGTACCTGGTCCATCAGCCTCTGCATAGTTTGGGCCGCATTTCTTAAGCCGAAAGTCATATAGTTAAATTCAAACAATCCAAACGGGGTCACTATGGCAGTTTTAGGAATGTCACACTTATTCATTGGCACTTGATGGTAAGCCTTTTTAAGATCCAGAGTAGAAAAAATTGACTTACCATGTAGATTAGCACTGAAATCCTGGATATGCCTTATGGGGTAGTTGTCAGGAACAGTTTTTGCGTTCAGCGCCCGGTAGTCCCCGCATGGTCTCCAAGAACCATTTGACTTCTTCACCATATGGAGGGTGCTGCTCCAGCAACTTTTGGAAGGACTGCAAATACCCAAGCGTACTAGCTCGGCGAATTCCTCTTTTGCGGCGGCCAACTTGTCAGGCGCTAGACGCCTGGCCTTTGCCGCCACTGGGGCACCTCTGGTTTCGATTGAATGGGTCACGTCATTGCAAGATACCTTATCGGGCTGCTTAACTACATCCTGGAAAAGAGAACTATATTCCTTCAATAAATTATTAAATTTGTGCGAAGGTTGTAAAATAGTAACTTTGGGGACTATATTCCTGGTAAATATTCCGTTAGAAGAAATGTTTGTTAAGCTGTCAATTAATCGTTTAGATTTCAAATCAACAATAATACCGAAATGACTCAAAAAATCCACCCCCGAAATGGGCCGTGAAACATCCGCGATGGTAAACGTCCAAGGAAAAACTCGGCGAAGACCCAAGTCCAAATGTAAGATTTTGTTGCCGAACACTCTGATCCGGGTTCCATTGGCCGCAATCATACTCAATAAGGATACAGCTTTTAGACGATCGCCTGGCTCGGGGGGTAGGACTGATAGATCAGCGCCGGTATCAATTAAAAACTTCCTGTTTGACCTTCTGTCAAAAACAACCAGGCGACAAGGATTCTGCCCTATGGTGTTTGTCGCCGGGGACACCGAGCCTCCTAGTTTTCCGACTTGTAATTACAGGGTTCGACGCACCTCGACGCTCCAAATTTGGCATGATACCAACAAATATCTTTCCCAGCAGATTGGTTACTTCTTGGTCTTGGGGAGCAACCGCGAGAGTAAGTGCGATCCCTCGAGCGTGCTGCACATAACGCATCTAGTTTCTTGGTAACATCAGTAACTTGCTTTTGTAACTCATCTAGCCTCTCTTCCAGATTGCGCGAATTTGATCGCTTCTCCTGAATAGTGAAAAGTTGTGTGGTTGTAACAACATCAGAAATTTGATCTGCTTTACTAGCGAGCTGGTGTAGATCCACATCCAACGAAACCAATATTGCCTGGATGTTAGTTGGTAAATGCTGTATCCACAAGGACTTCAAGAACTGCGTTCCAACCAAAGGTCCGGCCAATTCTTGCATCTCTTTAAGCAGCTCCGATGGACGTCTATCTCCCAACTGTATAGTCGTTAGTAATCTCTTCAGCCTCTGTTGCTCGGAAGCCGAAAATACCTCTATAAGCCGGGCTTTCAACTTCTGATAGGCATCGGAACCAGGAGTATCAACGATGATATCACCGACCTGAGCAAGGACATCAGTTTCAATATGTCCCACAACAGTATGATATTTTGTCAAGGGTGCTGTAACTCCGCCAGGCACGGATTAAGGAACTTTTCAAGGGGGGGCGGTCTGATTTTTTAGGGTAATTTTTTATGTTATGGAAAACAATTTTGAAGCCCCGTGAAAGAGGGCCGTAGCCACAGTAATGTTTCGAGAAGAGTTTTTAACCTTTTAGGAAATTAATTTAAAAGTTTTATGGGTAGCATGGAAACAGTGAGGGTTTTTGTTTTTGAAATAAAAGTTTTTGTAATTTGACACTGAAAAGAAGTTTTGTGACAACTTTTTTGGAAACTGGGGACCATTTAGGTTGCACTCGAGGTAGATCACTCCTTGTATAACCTTCAGAATTTTCAAGGCAAGAAGCAACATTATAGACATAATCAGTGGCGAATCCAGGATTTTTGTCTGGGGGGCTGAGTTTCACAAATAACTTAATTGCTATTATGGGCTGTTGAAATATAAATGTAAGCAACTGAAAGGGGGAGGGGGGTTGCCAGTGCCCTAGCCAGATTTTCGTTTAGGGGGGTTACTCAACATCTTTTCTGAGGTCTAATCTTAGGAATACTAAGTTTTAGGTGAGATGACTTCGTAAAGTTTTAATTTGGGTCCACAAAATTTCAAAATTGTGTAAAAATGTCAACTCCAAGTAAAAGGGGGTCTGGGGGTCCCCCCCAGAAAATTTTTAAAAATTTGCCCCTCAAAATAGTGTTTTAGCTCATTTTGAAGCCTTTTAGATTCCACCCAAAGAGCACCACTCATTGTAAGCGGCAGTATTTTCAAGGAAAAATGTTTATAGCATATTATGAATTGGAAAATTTCTAGGGGGTTTAGGGGTTCCTATTCCAGAAAATATTTAGAATTTTGCCCCTAAAAGTGGCATTTTAACTCATGTTGAGACACTCTAGGTTACATCAAAGAGGATCATTCCTTGTAAATTCCTATAGTTTCAAGGAAAAACCGTACTTATTAGATTCCAAAATTTCGAGGGGGTTTGGGGGTCTTCACCCAGAAAAATTTTAGAATTTTTACCCTTAAAAGTAGGGTTCCGATTCATTTTGAGACCCTTTGGGTAACACCACCGAATGTCCGCAACGAGTTGAAATTTCTTTTTCGGCTTTATTCCTATTACCAAAACTTGAATGTCTTATTCCTGGGGGGGCTGCAGCCCCACAGCCCCCCCCCCTACTGGATTCGCCACTGGACATAATAATTTTGATATGGGAGTCAAATCCCTACCCCCCCCACTTTGATACGGCTACGGGTGGAAGCTCTTATTTTTAATTTTGAATCAGTTGAAATTAATTTTGGCAGGGGCCTAAAAATATTTTTCAGCCCCATTTATTCATATTAATAGGATTAATGTAGCCTTTCAACACTTTATTAGGTAGAATTTGCGATCAAGAAAAATTTATATAAGAAAAGTTTTTAGTAATTAAGGTTCAAGTTTCAAAGGGGGGCATGGGGGACCTCCCCAGAAAATTTTTGGAAATTTGACCCTAAAAACTGGGTTTTAACTTAACTAAAAGTAAAGTAAAAATTACTCGGGACTCAGAGGGGGCAGCTGCCCCCTGGCTATGCCCAATTTTTGTTTTTTGAAACCATAAATTTTTTTTCGTCCCAGAGCAAGGGGGGGCGATCGCCCCCACCGCCCCTCCCCTTAATCCGTCCTTGAACTCCGCTGTTGATGAACTGACTCTCCAGTTGTCGGAACCACAAGACCGGATTATCCTTCCAGAAGAGTGGTACCTTAACGCTAACTCCACTCAGTTGAACCTGAGGAGAGACCTCCTTCGCGTCCTGGCTGCCTGTCATGTCGTCACCTACAATCGTTAGCGAATTCGATTCTACGTGCTGGGTCACCAGTATTCAACCCTAATACTCCAAGAGCACAGAAAGAAGAAGTACCGTAAATTCCAAAGAGTTTTATTAAAACATTACGAGTCAGAATAACAACAACTGGAAAAGCCTTTATATAACATTTAAAAACGTTGCCACAAAGTTAATAATAATATAATAAAATAGAGTGTGAGGCTTCGATCTCGTCTAACTCGTAATCGAGCACTCCACAAACGTAATAAATTTGCTTGGGAGGGGGTGAAAAATAATTTTGGGCCCCTCCCGAAATAAATTTCTATATACGCCACTGACTGAAAACCTATAAAATTTTTCTTGGGGCTCCCCCCTTGTTTTAACATGACGTTCACGCGTTACACGTCATATACACGTTAACTGTTCCCCCTCTCCCCACCATTTTATAAACTCTACACGTTGTTTTATTTTGCGATCATGCAGAATGAGTTTGGAAAATTCATAAAAACGAAAAAATAAAAATAAAAAATATTTATCATCTCTTATTCTTAAAAAAAGTTTTTGGCGACCGGTTTCCAGCGAAACACTTTTTAATTACTAATCCGTCCGTATAACAAACTTTTGGTATCAAAACTGTTGTTTCACACAACTGTTGTTTCGGATATTCACAATTTTTAGTCTGATAATCTAATTGAAGTGTAAACATTGCTATTGTATTACGACTAGGACTAGACTCAAACCCGACATTTGCTACGAGGCGATAAGGGGACATTCATAAATCACGTGAGGTGTTTTTTCCAAAATCTGGACCCCCCTCCCCCCTTGGTGAGATTTTGCTGGACCCCCCTCCCCCCAAGTGAGATTTACCTACAACCTTTAAAAATAATTTTCTACCCTATTCGTTTGCATTTTATGATGGTGTTAGGGAAAAGGACATTATTTGGCGCAAGTTTAGAACTGCTGATGCGCCAAGTTTTTAGCGTTAAAGATGACTAATATGGTAACCCTAACTCATGTTAAAAGAGTCATTTGGCTTCTAAATATGGTGCTAAATAGCCAAAACTCGCCAACCATCAGCAGTTCTAAACTTGCGCCCATTATCCTGCCTAAAAATCACCACAGTAACTTTATCGGTGGGTTTTATTTCTTTCTCATACTTAAAAAAATCGTTTAATTTCCAACTTAAAATATTTAAATCGACCCCCCTCCCTCTTTTTGACCTCACGTAATTTTTGGATGTCCCCCAAGCGCTTCTCGAGCTGCGACCTTCGCACGCGTGTCGCTATCAGCTAATTTCTGATTTCTGACGTCAAGGAGGGAATTTCCCCTTCCTCGCGGCACGAGAATCTCGCCGGAACATCGACCCCTTACGAGTAGCTGTAATGCGCATGCTCAGTTACCCTTTATCCAAGAGAACAGTTTGAGAAGGCGAAGTTCCTAAGCATGCGCATTAAACCTACTCGTAAAGGGTCGATGTTCCGGCGAGACGGCAGTCACAATAATCACAACAACGACGGGCGGGCGATTTCAGTCGGTAGTAGTACTCGGTACTCGATGTGATGGAGACGGGTTGTGTTGATGTTGAATGGAGGATCGAGAACTTTAGGCACTGGTGTAGGGAAGTGCACGGTGACTGCATCGAGAGTCCCAAGTTCGGTTACCCATTGAAATACATGCAACTGTATCCGAAGGGTATCTACGGGCTAGGAGAACATCTAGTGGTGTGCTTCTGTGCTGGTACCAAAATAGTTCCCTTTTCCGGGGACCTCACATTCTACTCTTCTGACGGAGCCCTGCTGTGCAAGCAACCGGTGAACGCAGAATGGGACGAAAAGGTTCTAGAACTTCCTCCCGGACCCAAGTTCGAAGACGTGCTCTCCAGAATCCGGGATGACTTCATCACTGTGAAATTCCGGATGAAGGATACGAGTTTGCGGGAAAGACGCATGCGTACAACCATAAATGTTTTAAAATTATCATTAGAAATAAATCCGAAGTGGATTGAAAAAATTAAATCAAATGAAACAAAAGACTTTTTGTACATTGAACTGTCCCCGATTGAAAACTTTGACACTTTGTTGTTAAAAATCTGCACTAAGAACAATACTGTACAATTTATGATCGAGCCACAAATAAAGGACGAATACCCTTTTGCTGTCAAGATGTGTATTAGTTTGACGAGAAGCGATAGCACCGTTGACAATTGCGTACAGAAAGAACACGTCTTTCGCGACAACAGTCCATGGACATTCCCTAAATCACTGGAGAAGGAAGAATTAGTGGGGAAAGGAATTTCCCTCCTTTTCTGCTTGAAAACCAAAGACTTGGTTGAGAGTCCCTTTTACATGAGTTGTCCTAACAGTTGTGTCAGCATTGAGTCCAAGAACAAAATATGCTTTCCTGAAAAAGCGCCATCCACGGATCCTGCCACTTCCAACAAGCCTCAGGATTCGGTGCAAGTGCTCACTAAAGACTTGATGTGTCTCTTCCAGGACCAGAAGTTTTCCGACATCACCCTCAAGTGCAACAATGTATCGTTTCCTGTCCACAAGAACATCCTGAGTGCCCGGTCCCCTGTTCTCGACCGCTTGCTATCCTCTGAAATGAAGGAAGCAGCGTCCAGTGAGGTGGACATAGGGGACTTGAACCCCTCTACTCTAGGCCTCTTCTTGACCTACCTGTACACCGGGGCTGTAGAAGAGGAACTGCAAGATGATAGCGCCCTCAAGCTCTATTACACGGCAGACAAGTACCAGGTCCTCACCCTCAAGAAAGAATGTTCTAAGTTCTTGTGTGCCAATGTGTCCATTTCGAACGTGTGCAACATTCTGTCCCTCGCGGACAGACATCGTGACAACGAGCTAACTGCCGCGTCGCACGACTTCATCCTGGATAACTACAACGAGGTTTTGAGATCCAAAGAATGGAGCACTCTGAAAAGGAGTGAACCTATACTGGTTGCAGAAACTCTGACCCAGTTTGCTATGGAAGGCAGTGTTAGAAAGCACCATCATCCACAGTAAATCTATGCTGTCCCATTCAAATATCTTACAAAAGCAAATTTCTGGTGATTTCACCACTGCTCAACAAAAAAAATAGGGTCAAAATGCATCTGAAACAGTTCAAGCAGATTCTTATGTAAAATTATCTTCTTTTTCTACATATATCAGCCTCAGATTTTTGGGAAACAGCCCCTCCCCAAATTTTTACGTTTTTTGACTTATTGACTTCTAATTGGATTTTCAAGGTCAAAAATCATTACTTTAGTCTTTAAATTACAACTGAGGGGACAAAAAAGGTTAAAGTTTCTAAAATATGAAAAATTGTATCAAATTGTTAGGTTTTAATTGTTATTACTACCTCCCTATACTTGCAAAAAAATTGTTAAAAAATGAACACTAATTTTCCTCTTACTTTTCACTCAATTCATTTTTAAAGGATACTAGCCCTTCCCCAAGGACCCAAATTTAACGAAAATATGCAGAAATTATTTTTAATACATTCGTTACAAAACTATTTCAACTTTTCATTATACAACTATAATTCTTGATTATCTGCTTGTCTTGTGTCAGATGCATATTATCCCTATTTTATTTAAGTGTTAAGCTCCCCCCTTTGTCATTAAAAGTAAGGAAATATCTAACCCCCTTCCTTTATTTGCGATAGCAACTGGTCAATCCCCAAGTATGTTGATACTGTTTTTCTACACATCTTTTAACTAATTCCTTCACTTTTCAATGAAACGAGATAAGGTAGTAAAAAGATTATAAACAAGTTGGAATGGTATAAACTGATCCTGTAAAACCAATACCGTCCTGGTACTATAAATTTTTAAATTTTATATGATATGGAAAAAGATAAAACCTCTTGAATTGTTTGGGGTACATAATTGATTCTTTTTGTCTGCTAATATAAACACTAGTAATTTGGCCAGCACAGTTGTAGAATGAAACCCAATTATTCCTTATATGTAGTGAAATATTTTTAAAATATGATTGGTAAACACTGAATTTTCAAATTTTGTTTTTATTGGATGATGCTAACATACATATTTCATAGATATTTTCTTGAAGATTTTTATTTGGTATTATTTTATTGGTATTTGTTGGTAATTTTCATACTCTGGTGGTATTATTTTATGAGAAGGTATCATAATAAAACTGTTCTTGATAAATTGCTTATTTTTTTACACTATTTGATAAGATTTCATTTGCTGAAAGATTTTTAAATTATTTAAATTTCTGTAATAAGAAAATGAACAAAATGTTCTATAATTTAAGTTATGATTTGAAGTGGAGTACTAGTAGGGCAATTCCACGGGTAACTGACTGACATTTTTCAAGAAAGCAGTTAGTATTTTGTAATTTTCTTCCCAAAAATAAATGATAAAAAAATACTTTCCACCCAGTTTATTGCTTTCTTGTTAGCTTAATCTAATGGCACAATTAAATTTTCAAAATATATTTTTATTGATTTTAAAAAAATTTTAAACAACAAGGTAACTGACTGACATAAATGCTTCACAAATGTCAGTCAGTTACCATGTCGTTTAAAATTTTAAAAAAATCAATAAAAACATATTTTGAAAATTTAATTGTGCCATTAGATTAAGCTAACAAGAAAGCAATAAACTGGGTGGAAAGTATTTTTTTATCATTTATTTTTGGGAAGAAAATTACAAAATACTAAGCGTTTTTCTTGAAAAATTTTAGTCAGTTACCCGTGGAATTGCCCAGTAGTAAGTGGTACTATTCTAAATCTCTCAGTAAATAAGACTAATCTGAAATTACATTGTCATGAACAGGGCTCCCAGCAGACATTTGGTTTGTCTTTAGGGAAAAAAGAGACCTAATATCTTTAAAAAAGAGGAAAAAGAGACCGAAATTTTAAGTCAAAATTTAACAGTGGCATGAAAAAAAAATAGGTCGATGAAACAAAAATTTCAGAGTTTTATCCTCACAAAATAGTTAATGTTATGAAATTAATGTAGAAATTAGATAAAAAGGTGATTGATTGCCAAAGATTGAGATCCCAGGTGGCTATGTGAACTATGTGTGGCTATGTGTGTAATTGTGTCCTTTTTTATTTTTGGTACACTAAAAAAATTTAATTAAAATAATAAAAAAAGTATATTTTCAAGGTAATTTTTAAATGTTGAAATGAAATATTGGGATAATCCTTCAAAACAGAAAGTATACTTTTCGTAACTTGAATCAAATTAAAATTAAAAAACTGAAAAGTTGAGATTATTCTTGAATAAAAAAAATAGTGCCGTAGCCAAAAGGGGGGGTTCTTTGGGTTCAGACCTAAAATATTTTAGACCCTATAGTTTTGATTTTATAATAACCAGTTGCCACTCAAGGGAGAAATTTTGATACTGTGTTTCTCGTAAAAATTCTACACTTTAAAAGAGCGATCCTCTTTACTAGTAGTTGTAACCAAATAGGGCTCAAATATGTGAGTTTACACACTACTCTTTTAATGTTTAAATAACAAATATTTTCTATGGGAGGACCCCAAACATCCCTTTGAAACTCAGTGTGGTTTACAAGGAAGTCTTTGGATGTAACTGAAAAGGTCTCAAAATGAGCTAAAACACTGCTTCAAAAGATCAAATTTCCAAAATTTTTCTGGTGAAGCGCCCTCAAACTTTAGACTTATTGCACACAGATTAACATCCTATCACAGTAAGCGTTTTAAAACAAAGCATGTAAAAACTCTCATGAGTATTTAGTACTCTCATAAGTATTAAGTCAAATCCCCAAAACGAATATCTAGTTATGGGCCTGAGGCCAAAAACCAGTTCGACACAGTTTCCAAGGGGCAAATTCGCAAAAAGTTTTTGAGGAGATATCCTAATTAACATAGAGGAGTTAACCTCTTAATTAACAGAGAGGAGTATAGTTAAAAATGACCAATATATAAATGGGAAACTACAGAAATTTCATTGATTTACAATAATGCATTTTTTGACCTCCAAAGGAAAATCCTGGCTATGCCGCTAAATAAGGATGTCATAAAGATATTTATAAAGGGTATAAGGATAAAGATATTTATCCTTCATACCCCTTAAACATAATCAAAACAGGATAATGCTTATAATTTCTTCGGATAATACTTTTCAGACTATTTTTCACATACAATTTTTTCCATGGCTTCCGTAAAATTTTTGTATTTTACCCTAATAGATGCCTTGATTATACAGTTCTGCAACCTAAAAGTTATTTCACTCTTGACACCCATAATCAGACTTTTGTGGGGGGGTTGGAGGGGGGAGAATTGATTCAAACTAACAGACCCTGTAAAATTTTGTTCGCAGTTTGTATAAAATATGAACCCCAAGTAAAGATACAGGGATGAGGTTTCTTCACTGGAAAAGTTTTGGGAAAATTAGCCTTCAAAGTATTGTTTCAACTAATATTGTTGACCCATTGAGCTAACACCCAAAGAGACCGATATCTTGTAAGTCAGAATTTTCTACGGAAAATCACAGGATATAAAAAGACATAAAAATTTTAAAGGTAGAGGGTGTCTGGGGGCGCTCCCCCAGAAAAATTTTGTAAATCTAACCCTTAAAAGTAGGGAAAAAAAGGAAAAAAAGATACCTTGATCCTAAAAAAGAGACTTTTAGAGACCTCAGGTGAAAAAAGAGACTTTTAGGGAAAAAAGAGACCTGCTGGGAGCCCTGCATGAATATTTACTATCCTAATGAAGAAGGACTAATATTAACATAGCTTGTTTCACAGTGTAATAATAATATTTATTAACAAAATATTTTTTACAATATTTGATGAAATCTCTGATTTTTAAAATAGTTTAATCTGAATCAAGAAAATAAATAACATGTTTTATTATTTTAATTATACTAATTTTAAGTGAAGAATTTACTATTCTAAATGTCTCAGAAATAGGCTAATATTATTTAATTGCATTGTCATGAATATTTACTACCATAATGAGGAACTGTTAAACGTTTCATAATGTAATAATATTTATTAACAAAAATATACTTTTAAATATTTCATGAAATTTAATTTACTGTATGATTTTTAAAATTATCTAATAAGTTTCTGCATTAAGAAAATAAACAAATTTACTATTTTAATTACGATTTACTTGAGTGGAGAATTTACTATTCTAAATACAGTAAAGCACCGTTTATACGTCTCTCATTTATACGTCTTTTACATTTATACGTCGTTTTCGCTAAGTCCCAATTCATTCAAATAATCAAAATTGTTTTCAATTATACGTCTTTTCATTTATACGCCTTTTACGTCGGTCCCTTGAAAGACGTATAAACGGTGCTTTACTGTATCTCGTGAATAAAAACACATCTTTTGATGCAAAGTTTTCATGAAAGTGGTCTGCTTAAAAATGTTTGTAAGTTTCCATTAAAAAATAGTGGTAAATATAGTATAGAGCAGCGGTTCTTAAACTGTGGTCCGCGGACCTCTGGGGGTCCACAGCGCCTTTCTAGGGGGTCTGCAAGTTACCTCTTGGAGAACACTAAAGTTACCTAATTGAGTGTTCTTCAAAGAATTATATGAAACACTAGTTTTAAGAGGCAAATTTCAAAAAAATTTCTGGTGGGTAGCCCCCAGCCCCCTTCGAAATGTTGACTTCTATGTGTAATTTTTTCTTTGAAATTTATCTGGTTTACAAGGAACTGTTCTCTTTAAGTGTAATCAAAAATATGTCTCAAAATGAGCATGATGCTACTTTTTGAGGCCAATTTTTAAAAATTTTCTGGGAGAGACCCCAGACTTGGAGTAATTCAGGGGCGTATGAGTCGAAGGGGCTATGCAACCCCTGAAATTTGGACTTGGTGTACCAAAACAAGTAAAAACCCTGTTATTTTAGTTCAAATTTCATAAAATTTTCTACGGGAGGACTCCCAGATCCCCCCTTTAGTACTCGGTACTTTACTATTCAAAAATTTTAACATTAGTTCATCAAAATCCTACCTAAGAATATACAGTAGAACCCCGATTATCCGCGAGCGGATTATCCGCGGTGCGGGTTATCCGCGAGTGCCACAAAGAACATTTTTTAACGATGAGTGCAAATTTTAGATGAGATTACAGACATTTTAGATGTAGAGCAAAGGTTTCTGCTGTACTGTACAGATTTTAAAAGTTTTACATATCATGTTTTTTGTACAATAAAACATAGTTTTTATGCTGACATTTTTTTTTCGTGTTTTCACCTCATTTTTAGTCTTTTTTCGGGTTATCCGCGATTTTCGTTATCCGCGGTACCCTTGCCACCCAATTGCGCGGATAATCGGGGCTCCACTGTATGTCGGAAATTCGGATATAGTGTATCAAAACCAAGTTAAAACCCTATGTGTTTTTATATCCCCTTCCCCTTTTGAACTTAAAACTATTACTAATAATCATTATTCTAGTTCTTCCATTTTTATCTTGTTATCATATTAGGCTTACCATATTTTCTTGGGTCCAACCCAGGACATATTTTTGAAATATCTTAATAAGTACCATATCAAATCATCAAAGATTAAAAAAAACATTCCAACTTATAAACATTGAACAGAAATATCAAATTTATTTCTTCATTCGACATTATTTTTTCAAAAATTGTTTGATTGATTTAATTTTATTATAAAATTCACTGAAAGTAAGTTCTCCAAATTAATACAGATATGTTAGATAATGTAAAACAACGCAATTTGTAAGAGTTTTTTCACGATTTTTCATAAAAATGTCTGGCAAATCCTTAAAAGTATGAAAACCCCGGACATATTGCGACCCCGGACAGCACTTAAAACCCCGGACTGTCTGGGGTAAACCCGGACGTATGGTAAGCCTATATCAGATGCAGCTAGCTCATGGGTAGAACAAATGGGGGTTTACCAGGGGTGCACAAAATGTTTCAGGGACAAAATATTCCCCAGAACACAATTTTTCTCTCCCAAATTTCCCCCAAATGAGATTTCATTTTTCAATTAAACTTCTTTCAGATTTAATAATTATCACATGATCCATAGATTTAATTTTAATAATCTTTAGACTGTCCTCTTTAGTCTTTTTTTAATGGTGTAAGGGGCCATTCATTAATTACGTAAGGATGATTTTGGCAATTTTTGACCCCCCCCCTACCCCCATGAAAGGGTACGTAAGATTTTTCAAACCCCTCCCCCCCTATTCTTACGTAAGATTCCATTTCGTTTTAAACAGTTTAAACTCCAATAAAAAAGATACATCTGATATACCTTCATTTTTTTAAAATTAAAGCTTCGATAATATACCAAGATCATCAGCATTTTCAAGTTTTTCTGGAGTTATTCAATAGTTATTTGATTGGAATTTGTTTACATTAACTTGGAAAATCTTAGGTAAGAATTGGTTTGACCCCCCCACCCCCCAAGTAAGGGTATGTAGAGATTTTTCCAACCCCCCCTCCCCCTCGGGACCCTTACGTAATTAATGAATGGCCCCTAAGCATAACTAGAGTTGACTCATGGGGGTGTTACTCCTACCAGTCAACCACTTCAACATATTACTCCCTTCAAAAAAGATTTATCATAATATAGGTATACTACAGGGTGATGGGAAAGTAAGTACATGGACAAACTTTGCAGGGGGTAGAGGGGACCTAGACTAGACAAGCATATTTTGAAAAGGAATTGGAGGCGCAGATGCACCTTTAAAGAGGGAGTTACAAAAGGCGGTTTTCCCTAAGCCCGTCTCACAAAAAAAATAGAATGAAAAAATTTATTGCATGAGGTACAGCAGTATCCACAACTTCCACCTTTAAATTTGAACAAAATTTGACCACTTGTTAAACCGTGAAGGGAGTTATAATACGTGCAATATTAATCTTTTAGTCAAAGAATGGAGTTTCTTAGTGTAATGGCATTTTTTAAACCGATTCCCAACAGACACAACCAATACACGCTGTCCCCAAACTTCGCCGATCGCCATCAAAATCGCGCGATTTTTACGCCTAAAAATGTTTCATCTGCACAAATTTTACTTTTTTTCTACAAAAGCATTCAAATATTGACATCAAATCCCTCTTTAACACTTATGATTAGCAAACATCTATTGGATATCGCGGGGAAAAAATTCCCAAATTCCCATAAAAACAATCCGCCGCATGTTTTGTAAACAAACTGATCGTTGCCAACCGATGAACCGAAGTAAGTAATAAGATAATTGCGATATTCCCTCCTCTCGAGCTCTGTGACTGTAGAATATGCATCTGGCAACACTAATAATTGTTCATGCACCTGGCAACGTGATGGACTGTTTATGTTTACTATTTTACTTTACTTGACTTGACTTCTGGAACTTGCTTTCTGAGAAAGTGTAACTTGTCATGCTGGAGAAACTGTAAAATTAATTCTTCCACCTGAAACTAAATGTAACGCATAACTTTAAATCATTAAATAGACTTTTCTATGGTATCAGAGATCTTTCAGTGAACTTCGATCGCGTCTCCCTGTCCGTTAATTTGTGACGTCAGAAGTTGATTTTGCCTTTCCTCGCGGCACGACGACAAGCTCGGACGTTTCAGGAATCTTTCGCTCTCTCAAAAAGACTGTTCGTTTTCGTTATGACGGAGACGCGGACGGGTCATGTTTTTGAATGGAGGATCGAGAATTTGAGCCAATGGTGTGCGGAAGTGCATGGGGAGTACATCAGGAGTCCCCGGTTGTCTATCGGGTATTCTCTCTTCATGAAACTGTATCCGAAGGGTATCGGCGGGAAAAGAGAACATTTAGTGGTGCGCTTGTGTGATATCATTACGGCCTTTACTGGTGACCTTTCTCTCTACTGTTCCAACGGAGTCCTGCTGTGCAAACAACTGGTGAACACATATTATATCAAAAGTGTTCTAGAACTTCCTGCCGGACCCAAGTTTAAAGAGGTGCTCTCCAAAATCGGAAAGGGAGAGGACTTCATCACTGTGAAATTACGGATAAAGGGTAAGAATAAGTGGGAAACACGTGTGTGTACAACCATAAATGTTTTAAAAGTATCATTGGAAATAAATCCTAAATGGATTGAAGAGTTGAAATCGGATGAAACAAAAGAAGTGTTCCACATTCAACTGTTCTCGAATGACAACCGTAAGAGAATGATGTGGTTAAAAATCTGCTCCGAGATGAACAAAGTTCATTTTGAGATCACGCCAGAGTATGGATATCCTTTCGCTGTCGAGCTGTGTATGAGTTTGAGGAGAAGCGATGCCGTCGTTTACCACTGTGGAACAGAAGAGCAAGTCTTTCCCTTTTGCAACAACAGTCCTTGGAGATTTCCCCATTCACTGCAGAAGAAAGAATTGGATGGGAAGGTAATTTCCCTCTTCATCTGCTTGAAAACCAACCACTTGATTCAGAGTCCCCTTCACATGAGTTGTCCTAACAGTTGTGTCAGCATTGAGTCAAAGAACAAAATCTGCTTTCCCGAGACAGCGCCAACCACGGATACTGTCTCCTCCAACAAGGTGGAAGCGCTCACAAAAGATCCTTCCGACATGCCAGACGATCCGATACTATTGCTATCCAAAGAACTAATGTGTCTCTACCAGGACCAGGAGTTTTCTGACGTCACCCTCAAGTGCGACAATGTCTCGTTCCCTGTCCACAGGAACATCCTGAGTGCCAGGTCCCCAGTCTTCAAGTCCATGCTCTCTACAGACATGACAGAGGCAGTGTCCGGTGAGGTGGATATTGGAGACCTGGACCCCTCTACCCTATCCCGATTCCTTTCCTACCTCTACACAGGGGCTGTAGAAGAGGAGCTGCAGTGCGACAGAGCCCTCAAGCTCTATTACGCGGCAGACAAGTACCAGGTCCCCTCCCTCAAGAAAGAATGTTCCAAGTTCTTGTGTGACAGTGTGTCCATTTCGAACGTGTGCGACATTCTGTCTCTCGCAGACAGACACGTTGACGGCCAACTTATTACGGCAGCCCACGACTTCATCCTGGATAACTACAACGACGTCTTGAAGTCGAAAGAGTGGGAGAGTTTCATGTCTGGTGATCCCTTGCTGGCCGTGAAAACAGTGACTCATTTTGCCGCGAAAGACAGTGTCAGAAAGCACGATTGAAAATAGGGTTTTCTCAATGGTGGTTTTTTTCAGCATTTTTAAGTGTTTCAAACATTTGCTGTTTTGTTTCTTATATATAGAGATTTTCACATATTTGTGATCGGTAATATATCGCCGTAAAATCAACAGGGGTCTGTTCAGAGTTTTTGGAAACGGTACGGACCACAGGCGTAAATAGGCTAATAAATAAGGGCAATTCCATAGGTAACTGACTGACATTTATTTAAGAAAAACACTTAGTATTTTGTAATTTTCTTCCCAAAAATAAATTATAAAAAATTTTTAACATGGTAACTGACTGACATAAATGTCAGTCAATTACCATGTTGTTTAAAATTTTCAAAAATAAATAAAAACATATTTTGAAAATTTAATTGTGCCATTAGGATTAGATTAAGCTAACAAGAAAGCAATAAACTGGGTGGAAAGTGTTTATTTTAATTTATTTTTGGGAAGAAAATTACAAAATACTAAGTATTTTTCTGTTTTTCTTAAAAATTGTCAGTACCTGTGGAATTGCCCATAAATTAATTATAATTAGTTATCAAACTAATTAAATAATAAGAATTAAATTAGTTTAATGAATTAATTAAATGTATGAAATTTGGGGGGGCTTTTTCTTACCTGCCCCGGGGCCCCTTAAGTTCTAGTTAGGCAACTGGTCCGGGCTTTGTAAAAATTCGAAAAATCTATCAAAACTTTGTGAATTTGAAGTTAGCGTCAAACTAGGTCTTTTTTTCGGTAGGGAGCCTGTTTTTGTGAATTTGTGGGAAAATTCTGGGTACTTTTCGTTATTCGGGTGCAAATGCAGCTAAATTGTGAGCCAAGTCGCCAAGCGAAACGAGAAACTGCTGTGAGAATTTCACGGAATTCTACATTATTTGGCGAAAAAATCGCTAACGAAAAGTACCAAATAGTGTCTGTTTTAAGGCAAATTATTTTGTGAAGGGTCCGTTTTCACAATGAAATATATTCCTATGACTACTTATTTGATTTTAATACACTTGAAAATCCATATTTAAATATTGGTGCTATTTTACAATCAATATGGTGCCACTCTTGGCAACATACCCTGGTTAACTGTAACTGGCCAAATGTAGAATAAAACTCAATCAATCCTTTTGAATTTCTTATAAATATTGTTTCTAAATTACAATTATTACACAGTGAAATAGTTTTAAAATCTGATTGGAAAAAACTTAATTTTCAAAAAATATTTATTATTATAGTATAATGCTAACATACATATTTCATAGATATTTTCTTAAAGTATGGATGGGAACACCTTTAGAAAGAGTCCTCCAGTCACTAAAACATGGGGGCTGGAGGACTCTTTCTAAAGCTGTACCGTATGGCTGAAGTATATTTGTTGTGTGATAAAATTTCCATACTCTAGTTGTATTATTTTATGAGAAGGTATAATAAAACTGTTCTTGATAAATTAATTCTTTTTTCCACCATGTGATAAAATTTAATATACTAAAAGAAAATATCGAAAAAACGCGATTCGCTGTGAAATTTCAATTTTTCCAGCGCCTTGTTGAAGTTCGCTTCTTCTCACCTTCTAATTGCGATTAAGTAAAGCATAATTAATAGGTCAAGTGATGGAACTTGGATAATTTTTTTCCCAATTTTAGTCAGCTTTTCTCCTGATTTTACTTAAGGCTGAAAGTCGCTTTGAAGCAACTTTATAAGATAATAATGCAGTGTTTTTTAAACCTTTAAGACTATTATCTGTTTTAGATCATAATATCAGGGGCATGCATAAAAGGGGACCCGACCCCCAAAAAAAAATTGGACTATGTGTCCAAACTCCATGCTTTCTCCCCTATCTTGACAGGAATCTTAACGACTTTTTTATGACTTTGGGACTTCAGCGACTTCAAGCCGCTAGTGTGGCGGCCGCCAAAGAGGACCTCTTTTAATTGCTTTCTTCCCTGTCTCACCTTCACCATAAAAATAGCTTATTAGGGGCCGTTCAAATATTACGTAAGCGCTTTTTTGGTCATTTTTAACCCCCCTCTCCCCTTGTCAGCAAAGATAAGCAAACCTCAAACCCCCACCATAATTACTAAACTACCGGACCCCCCCCCGAAATTTTGACATCCTTTTAGTAAGTACTGTTTTTTTCTCCTTGAAAATTAGGTGACTTATACAAGCTGTGCTTTTTGGGTGTACCCTAGGGGTTTAAAAATGAGTCGAAACCCTACTTGATAAAATTTCAAAATGTGTGGGGGGTCCATCCCCAGAAAAAAGTACTTACGTCAGATTTCCTAATTCAATTTTTTGTTATATTTATATTTTGTTGAGTTTTGAAATTATTTATGCAAGAAACAAGAGATTTTCGAAAATGCAGTATCTTACGTAAGCATAACTCATATCCCCCCTTGTCAGGAAAAATAAGCAAAGAGCGAACCCCCCCTCCCCGCCTTAGGTGCTTGTTATATTTGAACGGCCCCTTATTTGTTATGACTCAAAGAGGTCTGATGACCGACCCAATCAAAAGGGAGAGATTTTTTTTGAAGATATGTGGGTGTGTCCCAATTCAAAAGGAAGGGTCCACGATCCAGTGTTTCGGTTGTACTTGAGTACAGTTGGGGGATCCAGCTCTTTACTTCTTTGTGCTCTTCGTTGTTCTTTTCAACTTCCAACTTTAAAAGGTGAGCTGAGCTTAGTTTTACTGATGATTTATTTAAGTGTTAGGTTTTAAGAGGGCCGTTGATTTTGAAAGAGGACTCTTTCCTTCTCATTGTAATGAGTTATTGAAGTTTTGTTGCTGGTCACTTTGAAAATATAAATTATGAAAATTGAGAAAAAAAATCTTAAAAAACTAATTTTCATTCATTAAATTTTAGCTCCAAACAAGTCAAACAGCTTCTTAAAAACTAATTTTTGCATTTTTAAAAATTGGGCCCAACGATAAATTTTTATCAAAAGTAATATTTTCCAACATCAAATTAAATACAAGCATTATGAAGTTTTGATACTAATTTTTTGTAATTCCTTAAGGGGTCAGTTAAGTCTTAAATCATAGAACTAGTACATGTATGCTCAAATGATCCCTACATCTTCCTAGTTTAGGTATTAACACAGTTTTTTGTGATTTTTGTGAGTGCAAAGTAAAATACTTGTACTTTTGGAATATATCATCATGTAGTAAAAAAGTTTTTAAAATTTTTATTTATAAATTCTATAAAAACTTAGAATTTTTCATTAAATACCCAGGGCTCCCAGCAGACATTTGGTTTGTCTTTAGGGAAAAAAGAGACCTAATATCTTTAAAAAAGAGGAAAAAGAGACCGAAATTTTAAGTCAAAATTTAACAGTGTCACGAAAAAAAATAGGTTGATGAAACAAAAATTTCAGAGTTTTATCCTCACAAAATAGTTAATGTTATAAAATTAGATAAAAGGCGATTGAGATCCCAGGTGGCTATGTGAACTTGTAATTGTGTCCTTTTTTTTATTTTTGGTACAATAAAAAAATTTAATTAAAATAATAAAGTATATTTTCAAGGTAATTTTTAAATGTTGAAATGAAGTATTTGGATAATCCTTCAAAACAGAAAGTATACTTTTCGTAACTTGAATCAAATTAAAATTAAAAAACTGAAAAGTTGAGATTATTCTTAAATAAAAAAATAGTGCTGTAGCCAAAAGGGGAGGGTTCTTTGGGTTCAGACCTAAAATATTTTAGACCCTATAGTTTTGATTTTATAATAACCAGTTGCCACTCAAGGGAGAAATTTTGATACTGTGTTTCTCATAAAAATTCTACACTTTAAAAGAGCGATCCTCTTTACTAGTAGTTGTAACCCAATAGGGCTCAAATATGTGAGTTTACACAATACTCTTTTAATGTTTAAATAACAAATATTTTCTATGGGAGGACCCCAAACATCCCTTTGAAACTCAGTGTGGCTTACAAGGAAGTCTTTGGATGTAACTGAAAAGGTCTCAAAATGAGCTAAAACACTGCTTCAAAAGATCAAATTTCCAAAATTTTTCTGGTGAAGCACCCTCAAACTTTAGACTTATTGCACACAGATTAACATCCTATCACAGTAAGTGTTTTAAAACAAAGCATGTAAAAACTCTCATAAGTATTGAGTCAAATCCCCAAAACAAATATCTAGTTATGGGCCTGAGGCCAAAAACAAGTTCGACACTGTTTCCAAGGGGCAAATTTGCAAAATGTTTTTGAGGAGAGATCCTAATTAACACAGAGGAGTTAACCTCTTAATTAACAGAGAGGAGTATAGTTAAAAATGACCAATATATTTGGGTAACAACAGAAATTTCATTGATTTACAATAATGCATTTTTTGGACCTCCAAAGGAAAATCCTGGCTATGCCGCTAAATAAGGATGTCATAAGGTCATATATTTATCCTTCATACCCCTTTAACATAATCAAAACAGGATAATACTTATAATTTCTTCGGATAATACTTTTCAGACTATTTTTCACATACATTTTTTTCCATGGCTTCTGTAAAATTTTTGTATTTTACCCTAATAGATGCCTTGATTATAATCAAGTTATATCAGTTCTGCAACCTAAAAGTTATTTCACACTTGAAACCCATAACCAGACTTTTGTGGGGGGGGTTGGAAGGGGATGAATTGATTCAAACTAACAGACCCTGTAAAATTTTGTTCGCAGTTTGTATAAAATATGAACCCCAAGTAAAGATACAGGGATGAGGGTTCTTCACAGAAAAAATTTGGGGAAAATTAGCCTTCAAAGTATTGTTTCAACTAATATTGTTGACCCATTGCCAACACCCAAAGAGACCGATATCTTGTAAGTCAGAATTTTCTACTGAAAATCACAGGATATAAAAAGACATAAAAATTTCAAAGGTAGAGGGGGTCTGGGGTAATTTTGTAAATCTAACCCTTAAAAGTAGGGAAAAAAGGAAAAAAAAGAGACCTTGATTCTAAAAAAGAGACTTTTAGAGACCTCAGGTGAAAAAAGAGACTTTTAGGGAAAAAAGAGACCTGCTGGGAGCCCTGAATACCATTTTGTGTGCAGGATTAAGAGCTAAATAATAAAGAAATTTTTAAACAATTAGTATTAAATTAATCTTTAGAGCTGCCTTTATAAGTTATACATCATTTTTTATAAATTATAGCAAGAAAATAAAAAATTTTGGCATAAAAAAGAAAACTTTAATTTTTTTACTGAAAAAAATTTCCTTTTCAATGTTTGTACAATAAATTTACAAAAAATGATGTATAACTTATGAAGGCAACTCTAAAGATTAATTTAACACTAATTGTTTAAAAATTTCTTTGTTATTTAGCTCTTAATCCTGCACACAAAAATGAAAAATTCTAAGTTTTTATTTAATTTATAAATAAAAATTTAAAAAACTTTTTTACTACATGCTGAATTATTCCAAAAGTACATGTATTTTACTTCACACTCACAAAAAAACTGTGTTAATACCTCAATTTAGAAAATGTAGGGATCATTTGAGCATACATGTACCAGTTCTATGATTTAAGACCTTAACTCACCCCTTAATATTTGTATTCATAAACTTTGTTAATTACCTCTTCATAAAAGCAGAAGTTAATCATTAAAAATCATAACTAAGCTATTTTTGTAATATTCAACTGTGACCTTATTAATTTTTCTATAAAAGAGGATTGTTAAATTTAATCAATCATCCAAACTTTTGAAAGTGAAATGGGTAATTGGTAGCATACTTAGGGGCCGTTCAAATATTACGTAAGCACTTTTTTGGTCATTTTTAACCCCCCCTCCCCCCTTGTCAGCAAAAATAAGCAAACCTCAAACCCCCCCCCTCCATAATTACGTAAGACACTGCCGGACCCCCCCCTCGAAATTTTGACATCCCTTGTAGTAAGTACTGTTTTTTCCTTGAAAATCAGGTGACTCGTACAAGGAGCTGTACTTATTGGGTGTAACCCTAACGGCTCAAAAATGAGTCGAAACACTACTTTTCGGGGTTCCAATTTCAAAATGTTATAGGGTGGTTCATCTCCAGAAAAAAGTACTTACGTCAGAATTCCTAATTAAATTTTTTGTTACAGTTATTTTTGGTTGAATTTTGAAATTATTTTTGCAAGAAACAAGAGATTTTCGAAAATGCACCATCTTACGCAAGCATCACTCATAACCCCCCTCCCCCCTTGTCAGCAAAAATAAGCAAAGAGCAAACCCCCCTCCCCCCTTAGGTGCTTACGTAATATTTGAACGGCCCCTTACTTAGGTGGTCCTTGCTCATTTGGACAACAATTACACGTGCTGAAAAAGCCTTGAAGTTTCAAAAAAGGCTAATTTTTTCAAAAAAACAAAAGATTAAAGCCTCTATCACCCCTCTTTCAGTTGTAATAACATTTTGTTGATGTCAAAAAAGAACTCTTGTAAAGTTGTTTTTTTGCATTTTTTTAACAGCTAGCAGTACCGAAATTTCATATTTCAATAAAAATGAATGAAAAATTTTGAGGTTTTTTGAAGCAAAGATAGGCTTTCAAACTTTGTAGTCATCATCAGTAACATATGATTAACCTCTCTAGGCATGAATTTTACAAAATATTTAATGCAAATTTTTTTACAAAGCAGTAAAGGGGAAAAATGGCAAATTTCAGAGTTTTTTAATTTTCAGGAACTTTTATAGATATTTAAATTTCCATGCTTAAAAGTGTCTATATATGTTTGATTTATGCTAAGAAAAAGAATCAAGTCAAAAGAACGTATAATTAAGGGAGGAGTATCAGTTTCAATTTCAGGCATTTTTTTAAAGTTTTTTAATAAATAAATTTTTAACTTGCTTTTTGTGCTAAATATGAATTAGTTTGAAGTAAATACATAATTTAACACCTAAAACGCGATAATAAAATCCTGTTATTATTTTATACTTTTTGAGATTTAACCCTTAATTTGATTTTTACTAAGACTCCTAAATAACAATAAACATTTATTAATTTGTTTTGAAGAATCAAATGGAATCTGACTTCGGTTTCCTTTAAAATAATTTGGTTTTCACAAAAATGTGCCATAAAAAATTAAGCCTGGATCAACACCTGTTATAGCCAGTAGTACATATTGTCCTTTCTTAAATCTTGTCTTACCTTTTGAGCTCTTGCTCAGTCTCGGAAATGGTGGAAGCCTTTCCTGCAAGGTGTAAACTACATGCTTTCTTATTTAAATAAATTTATAAATAAAAAAATTTATTTAAATTTTTAATATTTTAATAAATTTAGGTTAAACATTTGTAAATTAAATGTATTTTTCTACCAATTCATTCAAATCTGTAGAAAAGATTTTTTCATTTCATTTTTTATTAAGTTAATTTAATTAACTGTATGAATAAAAGGAATATAAAAGTACATTTTGTTTTTAAATGTTGGAAGGTCTGGCTTTAATCTTAAAGAAGGTTTAATAGATTTTTAAACAATCCATTTAAAAATGCAATATGAGCTTACATATTTTTAAAAAAGCAAACAAATATTTTCAATTACTATTATCTTGTAAATATGCTTTTATTTGTTGAGCTATTGAGAATATATTTTCTACTTTAAGACGCTCTAAATCAGTGTTTCCCAACGTGGGGCGCACGCCCCACTGGGGGGCAATATCATTTTCTAGGGGGGCAATTTGAAAATTTTCAACCAAATTGCCCCCCCAGGTGGGCCCAATCCAGGGGGAAATTTAAAAAAACTTTTTAAAAAGAAGTTTATCAAAATCTGATCCTATTATCCTATCTTAGAATGTATGTCTGAAATATGACCAGTATGTATCAAAACCAAGTTGAAACCCTATTTTTAGAGTCTAATTTCCAAATCTCTTCTGGGGGATGACCCAAGATATCTTTGTTTTTAGAACTCTTATATTTGAAATTTGTTTTACATTAGGTTCATCAAAATGCAAATCTTACCTAAAAATTTATATCCAAAATTTCCCAACTAGGGGTACCAACCAAACTAGTTAAAAACCTGCTTCTTAGAGTCAAATTTCCGAAAAATTTTCTGGGGGAGGACCCCCAGACCCCCCTTGGTACTTAGGATTTAATTACTCATAACTTGATTTAGTTCTTAAGCATGCAAATTCTACCTAAAAATTATCTGAAAAGCTTCATTAGAAGGCTCATTAAATATACATAGGAAGGAGGGCTAAGAAATAATTATGGCTCCCTCTCAAAATATATTTCTATATATGCCACTGAGACCGGGGGGGCATGGGAAATTTAGAAAGGCTTTGGTGGGGCATGGACCGAAAAAGGTTGGGAAACACTGCTCTAAATTAAAAATTGTTCCCCAAATTACAATTTTATTATGTAAAATATCAAACCTAAAATAAGAGTAAAAAGCTAATACCCTTTTCATTTTGAATTGGTGCCCGAGTAAATTTCCTTCCCCCACCACTGAGTTGGTAACCATGGCAACTATAAACGTCAAAGTGGCGAAGGCAGTTGCGTAGCCAGAGGGGGATTTGGGGATATATCCCCCCAACTCAGAAATTTTCCTTTTTTGACCATAGGAAACCACTAAAAATACTCCATATCCCCTCCCGAAATATCAATATCCCCCTCCGAAATTTTTTCCCCGGCTACACCACTGGAAGAAGGCTTACTATTGGCTGCGCAAAGAGCATACATGGGCGGATTTAAGGGAGTGCAACGCATCCCATCTTTTTGAAAAAATTCCATATTTATAGGTGAAAATCATGTTTCCAAAGCCATCAGGGACAGCTCTCACCCCCAAGTTTTCCAATATGCACCCCTAGGGTTCACCATCTAAATCCGCCCATGAGAGCGTAACCATGGTTATGCTTTTTCTGAGGGAGAAAGCACTATTTTTCAGGTGTCTATTCAAAATGAACAGAGTATAAACAACTTTGAATAAGCAACGTTTAAAAGAATATTTGATAAAATCGTTTTCTGTTTTTGTAAAATCACTTTCCTTTGTGATAAGTTTTGGTTCAAATTTTGAATTTTTTGAAATTGCATTATAATGAGAAAGTTAAATATTAGGTAATTTTAGTGGTAGTTCATTCTAAGTGTTATGAAAATAATAAATACCCTACCCTGCCTATTTAAGTTTAGTCGCTACAAAAATGCTTTAACTTGCTACTACATGAGTTTAGCTGCCACAAAACACTTGAAGTGGTGCAACATCCCTTACAATTAAATCACAATTATTACTAGTAACATAAGAAAAAAACATGCATTTAAGAAACTTTTAAATTTAAAATTGGTTATATTGTGAATTGTTGAGAGTAAACCAATTTTAAATAGCAATCAGTTAAAGATTTCTTAAACATCTTTGCTCTCATCAGTACATATATATAGGAATTTATATCGGGCAAGGTAGGAGTAGGAGACCTCAAATTATTCCTAACCCCCCTAATACATATAAATAGGTTTAATGTACCTTTTTAATGCATTTTTAGATAGGATTTAACTACCGTTTTGCGCAGTGGTCTGTCCAAGGCAATTTTACTACCGTTTTTCGGTACCTTCGCAATTTCACCATGTGATAAATAGGTACTTTCACAAATTCAGTTTTAGTAAAAGAGGTACCTTCACAAAATACATTTTTGTAAGAAAGTTCTCTAGGAAGTAATGTTATCTTAATAGTTAAGTTTTTAGCCATTCTATACTAAATTTTCTTTTGTTGTTAATGTTTAAACATTGTTTAATGTTACTTTGAACTTTAATTTTCACAAATTCACAGAAAAATTTTCACAAATTAGCACTAAATTTTTACAAAATAGGTACCTCTTTAAAAAACCTAGACAGACCCCTGGTTTTGCGGTACCTTCACAAATTCACCATTTAATAAATAGGTACTTCAACAAATTCACTTTTAGTAAATAAGGTACCTTTACAAAATACATTTTTGAAAGAAAGTTCTCTTTGATTCTCTTAATAGTTAACTTTTTAGCCATTCTAGATTGAATTTTTTTCTTTTTAATGTTTAAAACCTATTTACACATGTGAATTTTCACAAATTAACTGAAAATTTTTCACAAACTAGCACTTAATTTTTACAAAATAGGTACCTCTTAAAAAAACCTAGACAGACCCCTGGTCATGATAATTTAAAGTTGAGAGACCATGTTTTGGATATCTATCAATGTGCGTTAAGTTTGATGCTGATAAGACAATGCAAAACATATCAAGAAAATTTGGTACTTTTCCATTACACAGGCGCCAATCTCCCCAGGCAGACTTTTTAGCGACAGCATACAGTCCCCAGAAGAAATCACGGGAAGCAACTTCCGTTGGTGTTGCATCATTATTCGCAACTTTTATTGCCTGCGCCGGTATAATAGAAAAGTACCGAAAATTTATTTTTTACGGTACTTTACGGTTATAAAGAAAATATCACAGGAGAATTTCTAAAAAGGGGGTGCAGCAAAATCTCACCAAAGAGGTGGGAGGGGTCCAAAATTTGGACACCACAAGTAATAAACGTCTGCTTACAAGCTCATGTTTAGATTTATGGATGGCACAGCATATGTAATGCCATATTGAAAGTGTTAAAATCGCCTGTAAAAGAACATAAAGTAAAAAAAGAACATAATGTAAAGTAAGAATGAACATAAACTACGCAAGATTGAACATGAACTTGAATTTAAAGGGGGTGGCACAAAGACTTTTTGAGAGTGGTGCACAGCCAAATTTGTCAGAGTTTCGGCAGCCAGTGAAGGTTCCCTTTTCGTAAGAGTGCCCCATTCTTGAGATCTCAAAACGGCGCTAAAATTTTTCAAGATGAAGTCGTGCGACGCGGCAGTCAGCTCGTCGTCCCAGTGTCTCTCGGCGAGAGACAGAATGTTGCACACGTTCGAAACGGACACATTGGCACACAAGAACTTGGAACAGTCCCTCTTGAGGGAGGAGACCTGGTACTTGTCCGCCACGTAATAGAGGTTGAGGGCGCTGTCATCTCGCAGCTCCTCTTCTACAGTTCCGGTGTAGAGGTAGGTTAGGAAGAGGTAGAGCGTAGAGGGGTCCAAGTCCCCAATGTCCACCGTACCCGACGCTGCCTCTACCATGTCTGTAGAGAGCATGGCCTTGAAGACAGGGGACCGGGCACTCAGGATAGCCTTGTGGCCTAGGAACGTGACATAGTCACACTTCAAGGTGATGTCGGAAGGGAGGGAAGTCCGGCTTTCGGAATCTTTAGCGAGCATTGCCACCGTGTTAGAAGCGACTAAGACCGTGTTGGAAGCGACAGGTTCTGCGGAAGGTGCTTTCTCAGAAGAGGAGGGGGCGTTGTCAGTCAACTCAAAAATGCTGAAATTACTAAAATCCCAATTCATGTAACTGTAATTTTGAATCAAGTTTTTTGACTTCAAACACAAAAACAGATGTATTTTTGCTTTCCCATCTAATTCTTTCTTCTCCAGTGGATGAGGGAATGTCCAAGAACAGTCGTCGCGAAAGAAGTGTTCTTTCTTTACACAGCTGTCAATGGTGGCATCGCTTCTCCTCAAAAGCATAAACATTTCAACAGCGAACTGGTATTCGAACCCGGTTGGTGGATTGATCATAAAGTGAACACTATTGTTCTCGGAGCGTGCACTTAACTGCATCATATCAACTGCTGGAAATTGACTATCAGAATCGGAAAGATTAATGGAAAAAACTTCTTTAGTTGCATTTGATTTCATTTTTTTGATCCAACATGGATTTATTTTCAATGACATTTTTAAAACATTTATGCTTGTGTGCATGCGTTTTTTATAATAAACCAGACTCTTTGTCCTCAATTTTAAACTGATGATGAGTACGCCCTCCCGGATTTCTGAGAGCACGTCTTCGAACTTGGGTCCGGGAGGAAGTTCTAGAACCTCCATTTTCCCATAGATCACCTGTTGCTTCCAGATCAGGGCTCCGTCAGAAGAGTAGAAAGAGAGCTCACCAGAAAAGGAACGTCGGTAATCGCATAATTGCACCACTAGATGTTCTCCTTGCCCGTCGATACCCTTCGGATAAAGTTCTATGGTGGAGCACGCAAACCGGGGACTCCGGATGCACTTACCGTGCACTTCTGCACACCAGTGTCTGAAGTTCTCGATCCTCCATTCATTGATAACATAACCATAACCAGTTTCCAGCATGTCGAACAGTTTAAATGCTAGCGCGAACTAGCCAAACACTCTTCACTCACTATATTACGGGCAAAGCGAAGAAATGAAATAAAGCATGGGATGGGAAAATGCGCGAAACTGAATCCCTTCTTGAATGTCGGCAAACAAACATTCGCGGTTCGCGTCACTTCACTTCCACTTCATTTCGACCAAACTTTAACTCACAGAGTACTAGAACAGAGAGTCCGTGGCCATAGGCGCTAATGGAAATCGAAAAGTTGGATGGATGTGGGGCTTTTTTGGCGCTGCGATCGCATATACGTCACGAGAGGCGGGAAGAAAAAGCCTGAAGGGCTGAGAAAAACTTTTTCTTTCTCCTTCGAAAATAGCAGATTGAGTGACAGCCAATCACAGGTTCGAACACCAAATTATAATTTGATCCATCTGTCAATCATTTATGGTTTCTCGTGGCGCCCTCATATCCATCCAACTTTTGAAAATGTCGTTTTGGACCCTCTGTTAGGATTTTTCTCTGTGACAGAGGATTCATCTCCATTCCATAGACCACTGAGCTATAAAACAAACTGGAGTGGAGTGACAACCTCCGGTACTATGACAAGCGAACCGAACATGGTGCCGGCGCGGAAGGTTACAAGTTGCCTCTTTAGCTCAGAAAAAGAAGTTGGACTTTAGTGCCTTTAATAAGTTTTATTCAAGATATTTTTTTTTTGCTTGAGGTGTCTTTTCCTACCAAATCGATGCTGCTCTACAGCTTAGTAATTGACAAATTTAGTAAATCTCTAATAGGTTCTAAAATAAAATTCTTAACTCCTAAAATTTTAAAGGGAAAAATGTTGCATGGCATAGGACAGTCACTTTACTATACCTGGACCCTATTTTCGTGACTATATCTGTAGGGGTTCAAAAGTTAAAGGGTGGGCAGAAGACAAACTTTTCCGGGCAGGCACAAACATCGGCGTAGCCACCCCTAAGTCTCGAGTAATTAAACTTTTACTTTACTTAGTTAAAACCCAGTATTTTAGGGTCAAATTTTTAAAATTTTTCTGGGGGAGGGCCTTCAGGCCCCCTCTAGTATTTAAACCTTTATTATTCAAACTTTTGTTGTAAAATGTTCATTAAAATCAAAATTCTACCTAAAAATGCACGTCCAAATTTGGGTTAACGTGTACCAAAAAAGCAATTTAAAACCATATTCTTAGGGGCATATTTCCAAAAAGACCCCCAGACCCTCTGTTGAAACTTGAAGGGTCTCTCACGCGGAGCTTTTAAAGTGAACTCTACAAACATAAAAAAAAGGTTGACCCTGTTTGCCCCCCTCTAAGTTAAACCCTGGCTATGCCCATGGACACAAACTTGTGCTCCAATTATAAAAATGTGCTCCAAAAATTTAATTCTGGATCAACACCTGTTATAGTCAGTGCATATGGTCATTTCTTAAATCTTGTCTTCCTTTTATCTTTTGAGCTCTTGCTCAGTCTCAGAATTGGTCAAAGCCTTTCCAGAAGTAAAATCGGTTTAATTTTCTAAATAGCTTCGTGCAAACTACATTCTTTCTTATTTTAATCAATGTATAAAATAATTACATAAATTTTTAAGAAATTTAAGTAAAAAAATTGTAAATTAAATGTATATTATTCTACCAATCTGTTTAATAAAATTTTTTTTTGAAAAGATGGTTTATGTTACTTCAAGACAGGCTATAAGAAGCATACAATAAAGAGGAAAATTAAAATTGAGAAAGAAAATTAAATCAGGCTCTTCTGGGTTAATACCAATGAGAAAGTAGCATACACATAAAGTTTAATATTTTTTTTAAAACTGCTGCTCAATAGGGCGTATCACGAAAAACTTTTTTTCGAAATTCAAAAAGGCATACTGAAAAAAAGTTGCCTTAGGGGTCACATATTCACCATGAAAAATTTCAGCCCGATCAAAAAATGTTTAGGTCCCCCGGAATTGGGCCAAAGTTTTGGAAATTGCCTCATTTTTCAATAAATTGACTGAAACCTCCAAGATAAAATTTTTATATAAAGTTCATAATTTTTCTAGGATAATTTACTATCCAACCTTATAGTTGGCAGTTGGTTTCATATTTTTACTACTCTTCGTTTAGGAGTAATATTTTTTAAACTTAACACAATATCCATGAAGTTGTTTTTCCTGCATTACTAAAGTTACCATAAATCAAGTTCTATCTACCCTAGAAAGTTGTAATTTGTGTCATTTTGATTAGAATTTTATTTTCTAACATATTTTATGACCTGTACAAATTATTTCGGTTTTGTTTTACCTTAAAAACCGTGTATAATTAAAAAATAGTACTAATTTCGTCGTTTACAATAATATTATTAAAACTCCTATGATATGAATTTGTTCAAAGAAATTTATCCATAAAAATGCACATGAACTCAGATAACAGTACTTTATAATTTAACTTTCATATATTTATTAATGATTCTAGCTGTTCTAATTAAATGGAAAGTATTTGATTTATCCTTTTTTAAGACTCTTTTTTTGGTAAAGAGTAAAAATTCTAACTACATATAAAACTATCAAGAAAGCCAATATTACAAATTAGAAGTAAAAACAGATTAATTTTGCATAATCACTAAGTATTAAAGTAGGTAAAAAGAAATACATAAACTTTTATTTATAGTAGTACCATACAAATATTTTTATTCCTTTGTTTCTGAAGAAGCATCTAAGAAATCCCGTTTAGTTTCGAACTTGGAAAGGAATTTCTTGTCCAATAACCTGGATTTAATCAACACATCACAATTTTTGAACCCACAAATACGAAGGGAAGCTTCGGTGACTTCCTTCACAATATTTTCAACTGCTTGGGTGTGCGAAGGAACTTTGAACTCCCTCTATCACTCAATCCAGGTTCAACGATTAGCTCGATTTTTTCTTTATTTAAGTTATTCAGAAGTGGTGTGGTTCAGTTACAGTCACATAGACTGCCAGTTTCTGATGTCTACGATATAATCCGCCTCGAAATTGACTTGAGGTGGTTTGAAAACCCTTTTTCCTAGGGAATCAGCATAAGGTTCTTAGACAATGATCTAAATGATGTGGTTAAATCTACCATACAAATATATGTCTTTAGGGTGAACCCAGATCAACTTTTTTTAAGAAATGTTATTTGACCCTCGAAAACACATTAGATCTATGGGAAATAAAAAATACAGGAAGCTCGCATACCCCCTCAAGTAAATTTCGAGGTGGATGATATCGTTGACATCATAAACTGGGAGTCTATGATTGTAACTGAACCACCACTTCTAAATAACTTAAGTAAAAAGAAGAAATCGAGCAAATCGTTGATGGATTGAGTGATAGAATTCCTTCGCACACCCAAGCAGTTGAAAATATTGTGAAGGAAGTCACTGAAGCTTCCCTTCGTATTTGTGGGTTCAAAAATTGTGATCTGTTGATTAAATCCAGGTTATTGGACAAGAAATTCCTTTTCGAGTTTGAAACTTAACGGGATTTCTTAGATGATTCTTCAGTAACAAAGGAATAAGAACGTTTGTATGTACTATGTATAAAAGTGTATGTATTCCTTTATACCTACTGTAATATTTAGTGATTATGTAAAATAAATCTTATTTTACTTCTAATTTGTAATATTGGCTTTCTTGTTAGTTTTATTTGTAGTTAGAATTTGACTCTTTACCAAAAAAGGAGTCTTTAAAAAGGATAAATCAAATACTTTCCATTTAATTAGAATAGCTAGAATTACAGATGGGCTTCGCCAGTTAATTTTTTAAAAAATTATTCGGGTGTGTTACTTATGTGCCTCACCAGTCCAAATGGGGAAATAGTTAAATGAAGGATCCATTTTTATGTTCATGCTACAACAATGGATTCTAAACTACAATCGATAATATGCCTTCAACAATTAAAGTTACATCTTCTCTTATTATATTTACAACAATGTGGGTTTGCCATGAAGTTAGGTATGAAATATGGGTTTTGAAGCATAAAATTGACCAAAAAAGTTATTAGGACGCTTCGATTTTAAATTATTTTTATTCAGTAACCTTCCCGGGAGCGAGTAGATCAACGTGGTGTAGTTTATGTAGGTTCGAAAAGTTTAAAACTATAAAGGACAGAAATACAGATATACATACATACAGACAAACACTCATTCTTATATATAGATTTGTTTGAACAAATTCATATCATAGGAGTTTTAATAATATTATTGTAAACGACGAAATTAGTACTATTTTTTAATTAAACACGGTTTTTAAGGTAAAACAAAACCGAAATAATTTGTACAGGGCATAAAATATGTTAGAAAATAAAATTCTAATCAAAATGACACAAACTATAACTTTCTAGGGTAGATAGAACTTGATTTATGGTAACTTTAGTAATGCAGGAAAAACAACTTCATGGATATTTTGTAAAGTTTAAAAAAAATATTGCTCCTAAACAAAGAGTAGTAAAAATATGAAACCAACTGCCAACTATAAGGTAGGATAGTAGATTATCCTAGAAAAATTATGAACTTTATATAAAAATTTTATCTTGGAGTTTTCGGTCAATTTATTGAAAAATGAGGCAATTTCCAAAACTTTGGCCCAATTCCGGGGGACCTAAACATTTTTTGATCGGGCTGAAATTTTTCATGGTGAATATGTGACCTCTAAGGCAACTTTTTTTCCGTATGCCTTTTTGAATTTCAAAAAAAAGTTTTTCATGATACGCTAGGCTTACCATATTTTCTCGGGTCCAACCCAGGACATAGTTTTGAAATTTCTTAAGTGCTATATAAAACTACCAAAGATTAAAAACTCAGAAAAAACTATTCAAACTAATAACCCTTAAACAGGAATATCAGATTTTATATTTTCCTTTAACATTACTTTTTCAAAAATTGTCTGATTTACTTAATTTTTATAACAAAATTAACAGAAAGTAAGTTTTCTGAAGTAAAACAGACGTTAGAAAATGTAAAAAAGCGCAATTTTAAACAGCTTGGTTGGGATTTTTACCTAAAAATGACGGGGAAATCCTAAATGTATGAAACCCCGGACATTTTTCGACCCAGGACACTTCCCCGGACAGCTCTAAAAACCCCGGACTGTCCGGGGTAAACCCGGACGTATGGTAAGCCTATGATACGCCCTACTGCTCAACCATCAGACAACAAAATTATTTTACAATTGAGAAAACTGTTTTCCGTCTAGCATTAAGGGTATTTAAAAAGCAAATTTTGCTCCCATTTATCACTGATACTGCAACATGTAAAAAAGGTGAATTGAGAAGAAGTCCAGTATTAATAGTAAGTGAGGTGTCAATCGGATAAAAATAAATTTTAAAGAAGTCCACAATAAAACTTTTCACTTATTAAAATTCTTCAGTTAATAGTTCTGATTACAGTTAAGGAAATGTGAAAATTGTTTATTTACTAATTGATATTTTTATGTACATTTATTGCCATTTAAACAAATGTCCTTTCCTTAAAAATACAAGAAAAGTTTAAACAAATTGTGATTCACTTGCAATTAAAAAGTTAATGAAATTATTTAATTTACCTTATTTGCTAGCCATGAATGTCTTAGTATGTTTAAAAGTTATTATGATGCAATCTTTTAATTCTTTTATAAATCAATTTTTACTAGTATTGTAAGTATTTCACAAATGTTCAGACATGCAACAATCAGAACATCTGAAAGTTTCAAGTACTTTTGGTGAAAGTTGAATCTTGTGTAATAACTAATTTTTCTATCTTTTATGTGAGAGAAGGACAACATAAATTCAAAGGCTCCATTTTTTTTTAAATTAAGTGTTTTATAAGATAAACAAGGTTACAAATAATTACATTCAGGGTTAAATAAAAAAATCGGATATATTTGATTTGAATCGGATTTTTTTATATTTAAATCAGATTATTTTAATTAAATGAATTACTAGCTCTGAACTTCCTGAATTAAGGGAAGCAGTTCACTGTTATCTCACTGGGGAGATGCCTGTGGGGGAATGAATAATTCAGGCGTTTGCTTTCAAAACCAGCCCATTCCATTTTTCTGAAATCCACTTTTTTGCATATTTTGAAAGTTAAGAGGGTCCTTCATAACCTGACAAAGTGATACAGCTCAAATCGAGCTCATTTCAACCCAAAATTAGATGAAAAGGTGAAAACTGTGATCTCAACTGAGAAATTTCAGATCATTTGAAAAAGTTAAGAGGATGTCATTTATTTAAAACTCGTAAAGACACAAATATTAACTGGTAAACTGGAAAAAACCAATTTCACACAACTTAATTGAACATAAAAAACATGAAAAATTGTGTTTTTGCATCAAAATCGGCTCATTCCAACCTAATTACTGTAATTACCCCCAAAGTAATGCACCTAGAGTGAAAATGAAAACCTAATCAAATTCTAGGCGGTTATACCTACAATTAAAAATTTTAAAAAGAAATTTAGTTTTAGAACTGTGGACGTGAGAAGTTTTTTGTCTCCTTTATAATTTCCAAAAATGGAATGAACTGGTTTTGATAGCAAACGCCTCAATTGTACTATTAGTTACTAACATTTTTGTCCTTCATTCTATAACTATTATTGCCAAATTTTGAAATCGATATTAGTTTTGAAAAAATGTTGTGACAATGATTACTAAAAAAACATGCCCCAATTTTTCTGAAAATTAAAATAAATCTTTGAATTATATTGATTTAGTTAAAATAATTTTACTCAAGTATATGTTTATTTTTCTATAAAATAATAATTAGATTAGAGATAAAAATAAAATTAAAAAAGCAACTTATTGACAGTCATGTAAATCAGAATATAGAGCTTTATTTCCAAGAAAAAATTAGTTTGTGAAACATGACTTAAATTATAAAAACAAACTTTCGATAAAAATACTCAACATACTCGTATTTTAAAAAGCGTATCGATTCCAAACCCAGCTATTTACCCCTTTTTGTGATTGGCAGTAACGTTTTTTTCTTGGAATTGTAGGAAATCTTCTGATGAGTAATTTTATCTATCTCTACATATCTAGCAGAGTTTAAAGAGTTATATCTAGAAGATCTAGCCATTTTTAAAGCACATAAATAATTTTTTATTTAAATTGTGGTAATTTAAAATTTTTGATTTAAATCAATGATTTTTTTTTAAATCAAGTGATTTAAATCTAGCAACCCTGGTTACATTATGCTTCTTTAATGAGAATTCAGCTGCTTTTAGTATTGTTTGGATAAAGATGAAAATATCCAATTTTTAACATTTTTGAAAGTTTCAAATTTTCCAACTTTTAACCCCAAAAAAGTATACAAGAAATTTTAATAAAGCTTAGCTCTCTGTAATTTCATCTGGTTTATATCTTTACCTTTAATTTGATGCATAACTTATAGTGGTTAATGAAGCGAATCCGGCCTCATCAAATTTGGCAACCATTCGAATTCAGCTGCAGGCCGTATTCGCTTCATTTACCATTTATAGTTATAACCAATTTAAAATTTAACCACTTTTTCATGGAATGGCCCAAAAGCAGAAGGAACTGCAGTAATTATCTGAGCCATTATGAAGAAGATCCCATAACAACGTTTTAATAAAAATGTTAGGGGGCATCGAAAAGGGGGGTCCAGCAGTCTCACCAGAAGGGAGGTGGGAGTCGATTAAAGTTGCACGTCAATTTTTAGTTTCAGGAATATACATTTGTCTCTTATCTTTTTTGGCTTAGTTTAGTCACAACTCAGTGAATTATTGGCCAGTTAGTCATCATGATAACTATAAGTTGAGACATATTTTAGATTTCATCATGGCTTTCAATCAACATGCATTAAGTGTGATGCTGAAAAGCAAAACATTTCAAGAAAATTTATTCACTTAAAAGTTATACAGAAAATCTCACATGATTTCAAGGGGGAGGGGGATCCATCAAAATCTCACCATAGAGGTGTCCCAAAAAATGCCTTAAGTAATAACTTATAGACGCCCCTTTAGAAGCTGATGTTTAGATTTATTGATGGAACAGCATATGTACTGCCATATTGAAAGGGTTAAAATCACCAAGCAACACAGAGAGCACTAAGTAAAAGCAAATTAAGTATGAACATAAACGTACGATTGCATTTGAACGTAAGCTACACAAGATTGAACACGAACTTGCATTCGAACGGGCCGGCACCAAGTCTATTTGAGAGTGGTGCTTTCTAACACGACCTTCCACAGCCAAATGCGTCATAGTTTCGGCAACCAGTAAAGGTTCGTTGATCTTAAGGGTGTCCCATTCTCGAGATCCCGAAACAGCCTTAAAATTTTTCAAGATGAAGTCGTGCGATGCGGCAGTTCGCTCGTCGTTCCGGTGTTTAACACCGAGGGACAGAATGTCGCACACGTTCGAAATGGACACTTTGGAACACAAGAACTTGGAACAGTCCCTCTTGAGGGAGGGGACCTGGTACTTGTCTGCCGCGTAATAGAGCTTGAGGGCACCATCATCTTGCAGATCCTTGAGAACTCCGGTGTAGAGGTAGGTCAAGAAGAGGCTGAGTGTTGAGGGGTCAAGGTCCCCTACGTCCACCGTACTGGACGCCGGTTCCTCCATGTCAGAGGATAGCAGACGGTCGAGTACAGGGGACCGGGCACTGAGGATAACCCTGTGGGCAGGGAAGGAGACATTGTCGCACTTGAGGGTGATGTCGGAAAACTTCTGGTCCTGGTAGAGGCACGTCAGTTCTTTGAATAATATAAGAACTGAATCTTCTGGCATGTCGGAAACGATGGAGGTTTGGCTCCTGGAATCTTTGGCGATCACTGTTACCGAATCGTCGGAAGTGAGGCAAGTTTGGCTTCCGGAATCTTTTGTGAGTACTGCTGCCAGCTGGTTAGAAGTGACTGGATCCGCGGATGGTTCTTTCTCAGGAAGGCAGAGAGTGTCATTAAACTTAACGCTGACATTACTACAATCATAAATCATGCAAGAGGGACTCTGAATCTTGTTCCTAGTTTTCAAACACAAAAACAGTGAAATTCCCTTCCCTTCTAATTCCTTCATCTCCAGAGGATAAGGGAATGTCCAAGGACTCGCGTCACGAAAGACGTGTTCTTTCTTTACACAACTGTCGACGGTGCCATCGCTTCCCGTCAAACGCATACACATCTCGACAGCGAAAGGGTTTTCGAACACGGTTGGTGGTTTGATCATTAAATGAACCAGATCGTTCTTAGAGCAAGTGTTTAACTCCATTCTATGAAAGTAGTAGTTATTTGTATAATCCACCCATTTGTTTACCCAATTGAATAATGTATTCGTTTGTAGATATGAGTATCTATCTCGTAAAAAAGCAATGAAGCAAACTTTTTCCGTTTCATCTGATCCCATCTTTTCAATCCACCCAGGATTTATTTTCAAGGACATTCCGAAAACATTTATGGATGTACGCAAGCGCCTTTCACAATTACTCGAACTCTTCAGTCGTAATTTAACTATGAGGAAATCCTCTCCCTCCCTGATTCTGGAGAGCACGTCTTTAAACTGGAGTTGGTGAAGATGACGTGCAACTGGTTTCCTCCCTGCATTCACCTGTTGCTCGGAGCAGAGCAAGGATCCGTCAGAAGAGTAGAAAGAGAGCTCACCGGAACATCCATTGTCAAAACAGAGGTGCATCACTAGATGGTCTCCTTTCCCGCCGACACCCTTCGGATACAGTTGCAGGATGGAACAAGAAGGAGGACTAAAAAGCAACTCGGGACTCTTGATGCAGTCACCGTGCACATCCGAACACCAGTGGCTCAAGTTCTCGATCTTCCATTCAACGACATAAAAACTGTTTTCCGTCTCCATATTATCGAACAGTTTAAGATTCAAATGCGAACCGAACACTTCTTGCAAAACAAATAATAAATTTCTTGAATATAGATTGATTTAATTTGGCACTTGATTGTATACAATAATAGTATTTACGGCAAAGTCATCTTGACTATATAAAATGCAGGGAGCTTAGAGCGGCGAGCCAGACAACAAAGGATTTAAAAGTGACGCTCGCTCGAGGACGCAAACAGAAACAAGAAACCAAGGCTCAACTGGATCCTGCGCGCTGTGGGGTGCGCGTGGGGAACAGGCTATAACACTTGCTTCAAAAGTTGGGACCTGAGAATCGGTTCGAAAACCGTCGGCACTCAGCGCCTCCCTGTGGTGGAAGCGAGAATTAAAAGTAGTTTCGTTTTTTATCTCCGTGCTGCGTCTGCTTTGGAAAATGAGGCTTGAAAGTTTTCTTATCAGAGGGCATTTTTTCTCTCAAAATAAATATAACAGAACCATTTTTAGATAGAATCGGATTTAAATTATGAGTTAAAACGATTACAATTTCACTGAAATTGTTTAATTATATTAAAATATTTTAACCTATTCAATTAAAAATATGAAATTTTTTATTTTCAAATGTGTAAATAATATTTTTAAAACCTATTAGAGCGCATTATCATAACAGTTTACATTCATCATTGCTATTTTTTGTATTTTAACTATTTTTGTTAAATAAATGTTTTTAAAATTATCGGAAATATAAGTAATTTTATTCTTAGGTAAGATATTAATTTTTTATAAAAATAAATCCTGAAAAGAGCTAATTTAGGATATATTTTACCTTTAACAAGATCGAAACGACTGTTCGTGTGTTTTTAGTCTCACAGGCAATAAGGATTTAACCTCATTTAATAACTATTTGAGTGTTTCTGAAAGACATTAACTTCATACACAACTGAAAGTTTTAGAACCGTAAAATTATATTTTATAGTTAAATATTGAAAGAAAATTAAAATAATGACTATAAATCTCAAGATAGGAGGTACTCTGTGAAATAAAATTTTATTGAATCTTATATACACATAACAGACATTATGTAATGAAAAAAGGACTATTTCACACACTGAAATGTTTTTCAAACATTTTAGTATAACTTTTAATTTTTCTTAAACATGTTCAAGTTTTATACATTTTTAAAAATAAGATAACAAAATAACAATGTTTTTAAATAAAACGGTTCAAAAATAAATTTTTATAAATGTGTTAAAAACAGGGTAAGCTTTTTTAAGGAAATTAATTGTTAAACAGTCTTAATCAACGGTCATAACAGTCTAAAGAAGTTCATAGAAACATTTCACACCTTCATTCACACTAAAAGGGAAAAGCTTCTTGTAAATAATTAATGATGCCGGAATTAGATTTTTCTGCATATTTTAACCTTTTATTTAGTGCAGACACCTGTGCTCGAGATTTGAAAATATGGGTATTCAGCTTAAAAAATTTGTTACTTTGGGCTAAGGGGTCTCAAAACTGAAAAAGCAAATTCTTTTTAATATAAAAAGCATTTATTTTCAAATTTAAATTTAGAAAATAGATAATTATCAGGCCCAAAGTTATATATTTGCACAGGGGGAGGAGACTTGGAATTCCCTCTAAGCCCTTTTATGCGTGTTTACATGTTTAACGTTCCTGTTTTATATTTTTGTAATATAATCGAGCCCTGTATATGCCCATGAGTAGGTTCAATGTACTTTCTAATGGGTAGAATTTGCATCTTAATAAACTTAATATCAAACAAGATTTGAAAAATAGAGCTCCAAGAACTTAAAAAGGGTCTTGGGGTCTCCCAGAAAATTTTTGCAAATTTTATCCTAAAAATCAAGGTTTTAGCTTATTTTTGAACACTTCGTCTGCATTTCTTTTTCGGTAAAAAAATCAGAAATTTATGGAAAAATCAGAATAAGTGAAAATTCTAAGAAAGCTGAAAAAGTCGGAAAATCCGATAAAAATTGGAAAAATTTCTCTTGCCTGATAATATAAATATACTCAATAAAAATAAAGTACTGTTTAAATCTTTGAGACTGTGATCTACATTGTAAAGACTAATTCATTCCCACCACACAAGCCTGTAATCACTAGAAGAGTATTTTGAATTGACTATAACCAAATAGCAAGGATTCTTTTTAGAAAGATCAAACACCTTATTTAAGATATAATGCTATAAGATCATTTATATCTAATGTGATGGAACCCAAATATTTAGAAGTGAACAGGGCTAGATTTTCAGAAATTTCTGTAAAATAAAAAGTTGAAAATTGTAATGAAATGCTATAAAAACTATATGGAGGGAAAAAATCCACTAAAATATTATTAGTTCTTATTTAAATCCAGCGGTTCTATACTGCTCATAGATAAATTGCTTTCAACCATAAGGCTGACAGAGATGCGTCAAAAGGAAACTCATGATATGAAATCTTTTCCCTCTTCCTATCTGATTTACAAAACGGCACACAACAATACGGCATGGTGAAGGAAGTCCCTGCTTTCAATTTACAAAAAAAACATCATCGAAAGAATGAAAATTTTAATAGAAATTACAAAAACAATCAACTGTTCTAACTGAAACCAATAGTAAATATGAGTAAATAACAGTCGGGACTCAGCGACATCTAGCGGCGAGAATTTTCTCTAGCGAGGGAACCTATTTGCTATTGTTCTCGATTGAAATGTTACAGCCTGGTATGCAAGAGAGAGCGCTGCCAGATCCAGTCTAGCCTTGCAAGAAACAGACGCTCACCGGGGTGGCAGAGACGTTGCCACTAAACTTCTACTTTATAGTGGGATTACAATGAGGAAGTTGCATGATTTTATTTTTGTGATCGATTCTTGCAAAAATAACCCAAAATTTGAGTCCGATCGAGAAATTTTTTGATTGCCAAAAAAATTAACAAAAATCCACTTTTTAAAAGCGCGCGAAAACGCCAAGAGTTTGGGATCATCGTATGTTGACGTCATCATACGATAAACATTGTTGGAAAGCAATGGAGTTGATGGTATGATTGTTGACACCTTTAACAATAAGCGTTTTCAGTCACGTATTTTTTTTTCAACTTTTAAATTAAAATATTTAATTACCTGCACATTTTTTTGAAAAATTTGACTAGATATTTCATTTTACCATACAAAAAACCATACGGAACACTTGTATGTTTTTGAAAATCTGACACATGCAACTTCCTTATTATAAGTTGGTTGGTTGCTTTTATTTATTGTTGCTTTTTGCTAAGGGGTCATCCATAAATTACGTGAGGTCAAAAAGGGGGCAGGGGGGGGAGGGGTTTGGAAAAATCTCACCAAGGGGGGAGGGGGGGTCGATTAAAATCTCACGTCAACTTTTTTTAGCTTAATTAGGTGCTATGAAGCACAAAATGCAAATAATTTTTAGAAAATAATTTTAAAAAAAAATCCCCCAACTGTGATACTATATGATTATATGTAAAAATTAATTTCATAATTAAGAATTTTTAGTTTCAAGCCTTTAGTTTCAACTTTTAGTTTTTTATATATATAAAAGTAAAGATCACGATTCAATATAGGGAACAAAAGGGCGTTTCCATTGGAACGGTTGTGCCATTTAGACAAAATTTTTGAGTTTGTATCTAAATTTTGGAGGATATATTAACCAATGAATCCCTAAAAAGTATTTTTATCATGTTCATCTATGCAAGTAATTCAGAATTTGTGCAAAAATAAAACTTCAGCAGCTTTCAATATGTTTTTTTTTATTTTTAAAGTGTTCTGACACCTTTTGGACAAGAGTTTTCACTTACCTTTTGTTTAAATTCCTGCGAATACATAAAACTTCCTTTGCTGAAAAATATTTTCCTTATAAGAGATTCAGATTAAGTATAATACATAAATTTCCTAAAAAAAGTTTTAGTAATTTAATAGATAAGATTTTATTTTCTGCTATGATGAGATTTTGTCACACTGTTAATCATACAAAATAAATACTATTTTACATGTGTTCAGAATTGGAACAATCAGAACATCTGAAATTTAAGTACTTTTGCAGGGCTCATTTTCAGAAATAAAATTCCCTGACTTTTCCAGGTCAATTTTTGAGATTTTTCGGTAAAAAAAACTAGCAACTCACAGCATTTTTCGGATACTTCTTGCATTTCTGAACTCATAATTTTCAATAAATTGACTATTTTTCCACTTACTTGAGCCAAAATTGACACAGACATTAAACATTTTCCAGGGATTTTTTATGATTTTCCAGGTTTTGGGCCAAAATAAGCAATTTTCCATGACTTTTTAGGTGAAATTTAAATTCCCTGACTTTTACAGGTATTCCCTGACTGGTGGGAACCCTGCTTTTGATGAAAATTGTATCTTGTGTAATAACTTTTCTTTGTTGTGACAGAAGGACAACATAAATTCAAAGGCACCATTTAAAATAAAATTTTGTGTTTTAAAAGATCAACAAGGTTACAAATAGTGATATTATGCATCTTAAATGAAAATTCAGCTGCTTTTAGCATTGTTTAGGCCAAGATGAAAATACCCTATTTTTTACATACTTCATTAAAAGTTTTCAAATTTTCCAACTTTGAGCCCTGAAAAAGCAGGGTTGCCTGATTTAAATCACTTGATTTTTAAAAAAAAAATCATTGATTTAAATCAAAAATGTTAAACTGCCACAATTTAAATAAAAAAATAGTTGTATGCTTTAAAATGGTTTGCAAGATTATTTCCATTAAATTTTTTTAAAATTCTGCTAGACGTATAAAATAACGTATAAAATTCTGCTGCCAGTAACAAAAATATTTATGACGAAAAGGAGTAAATAGCAGTGTGTTTGGAATCAATAATTGTGATTAACTGAACAAGAATTAAAATATTTTAATTTTTGTATTTGGTACATCAACTTTTTAAAGTACAAGCATGTGAATGATTTTTATCCTAAGCTTGCTTTTATATAGTTAGTCATGTTTTCCAAAAAATATTGTTTTCTTTTACATAACTACAGCGAATAGAGCTCTATTCTCTATGTACATTACTGTCAATAAGTTGCTTATTAGATATTTTATTTTATTACTAATTATTATTTTAAAGAAATAAGTTATATAGAAAAGATAAAAGTTTTAGGGCCGATCTCACCAACTTTCTCGTAATCAACGGTTAACTAACCGGCCGTTTAATATAACAGGAGCTTTAAAATCGCAGTCGTCTCACCAACGAAACCTCCCGTTAACTTTTCTCCCGTTAACTAACCAGACGTTAAAAAGCTCAAATAAACTATTTTGATACTTGGCATTTTGTGATTGGTTAAAACATAATTAAAAAGACACTTGTGTCCTTAAAAGTGTTCTTTTATTAGCCAATATAAACACTAATATGCATTACAGCACATATAACTTGGAACTACTTTTTTCAACGCGTATGAACAAAAGGTGCATCTCGTCAAGCTTTTGGAGTTGAATAGCCGCCATCTTGGATGGAATATAGGTTAATTATGAATACGAGTCATTATACAATAATGATGGTAGTCATGATGTGTATTCTGTCTCAAATTGTTTATATTTATTTTTCCAAGAGTCTAATAAAAGTTCATGCAGTAGAAAAACAAGAATTCCAACTGAAGTATATACAAAATAATCCATTTGTACTTCACTGTTACGATTATAGATGGCAGCACAAATAAAATTACCCCTAACCGGTCGTTAAAGTACCTTAACCGGTCCTTAAAGTACTGATTAATTTAACGGGAACTTTAACGAACGGTTAAGGCTAATTTGCGTTGGTGAGACGAAATTTCGAGAGACCTACCGTTAAATATGACTTAACCGTTGATTATCTTTAACGGAAGGTTGGTGAGATCGGCCCTTAGTAACTGATAGTATAATAATTGTTCATTCACCATTTTGGGATAGGCTTGGGCACCTCACCATGAAATGGCAGCGAACCGCTCCGTTTAATTAATTCAATTAATTAATGCATAAAATAGATCAAAATTGGGATATTAAGGAATCCTTAACTATTATATCACACTGAAATTACAATATCAGTATATTAATCAGTTTCAGGAAGTTCAGAGCTAGTAATTCATTTAAATAAAAAAATCCGATTTAAATAAAAAAAAATCAGCAACCCTGTGAAAAAGTATACAAGAAATCTTTATAAAGTTTAGCTCTCCGTAATTTCATCTGGTTCATATCTTTACCTTTAATTTGATGCATAACTTATAGGGTTAATGAAGCGAATCCGGCCTGCAGATTTTTATCACCAAATTTGGCAACCAATTCTATACCCGTTTACCAATTCTAATCTGTCACCAACCATTCCACTTGGGGACAAAAAAATTGCCAAATTCAGCTGCAGGCCCCCATTTACCGTTTTTAGTCACGAAACCAATTTTAAATTTAATCACTTTTTCATGGAAATGTCCAAAAGCAGAAGGAACTGAACAATAATTATCTGAGCTATTGTAATTTAAAAAAGGATATTAAGGGAGGATTGATTTCAATAAATTACAGGTCATGATAATTTATAAGTTAAGAGACCATGTTTTGGATTTCATCAGTGTTAAGTGTGATGCTGATAAGACAAAACATATCAAGAAAACTTATTTACTAAAAAGTTATAGACAGGGTTCGTACACACTTTGAGGAAAAAAAATTCAAGGATTTTCAAGGACTTTTCCACCATACCAGATGAAAAATTCAAGGCTGACCGATATATGGTTTGCAACCATTTTTTAAGTAGTACTTCTCTTTCATTTTGTACAATTTTATCTTTTAAAAAGTTTAATAATAGTAAATTTTATACAAGTTCCCAGTTACAAAAAAGGGTTTGAATAAAAATTTAAAAGGGTTTGAAAGATATAGAATATTATGAAAATATTTTCAAGTAATTTTTAAATACATGAACTTATATGACAGATTAAATCTCAAAAATAAAAAACTACCACATATGTTCAATAAAACTTTGAATAATTAATTATCAATAGCCATTCTAATGCATTGGAAAAAATGTGTGAATTGCAGATAATTAAAACTATCTGAGGAAAAAATTTTTAATCCAAGAAGTTTAATTTCAACCCCCTGAAAATTATTTAGAAATTAAAATTCAAGGACTTTCCAGGACTTTAGTACAAAAATTTGCTTTTTCCAGGACATTCCAGGCCTTGAAAATTAAATTTGAAATTCCAGGACTTTCAAGGTTTTCAAGGCCCCGTACAAACCCTGTATAGAGAAATTCTCACATGAGAGTTTCAAGGGGAGGGTGGGGTGCAGCAAAATCTCATCAAAGAAGTGGGAGAGTCAAAAATTTGGAAAAAAAAAACACATGTAACTTATGGACGATTACGTACGTTTGGATTTATTGATGGGGCAGCATATGTACCACCGTATTGGAAGGGTTAAAATCACCAGAAAACCTAAGGATCATAAAGTAAATGCAAAGTAAGATTGAAAATAAACGTAAGAATGCATTAAAACGGGCTGGCAAAAAGACTATCCGAGAGCTGTGCTTTCTAACACGACTTTCCACAGCGAAATGGGTCAGAGTTTCGGCAACCAGTAAAGGTTCCTTTTTCGTAAGAGTGCCCCATTTTTGAGATCCCAAAACAGCGTTGTAGTTATCCAGGATAAAGTTGTGAGACGCGGCAGTTAGCATGCCGTCCCGGTGTTTGTCAGCGAAGGACAAAATGTCGCACACGTTCCAAATGGACACTTTGGAACACAAGAATTTAGAACATTTCTTCTTGAGGGAGGGGACCTGGTACTTGTCTGCCGCGTAGTAGAGCTTGAAGGCTCTGTCATACTGCAGCTCCACAGTCCCGGTGTAGAGGTAGGTCAAGAAGAGGTTGAGCGTAGAGGGGTCCAGGTCCGGTATGTCCACCATACCGGAGACGTGCTTTCTAACACGACCTTCCATAGCGAAATGGGTCATAGTTTCGGCAACCAGTAAAGGTTCGTTGATCTTAAGAGTGTCCCATTCTCGAGAACCCAAAACTGCGCTAAAATTTTCCGAGATGAAGTCGTGAGACACGGCAGTTAGCTCGTCGTCCCGGTGTTTGTCGGCGAGGGACAGAATGTCGCACACGTTCGAAATGGACACGTTGGCACACAAGAATTTGGTACAGTCCCTCTTGAGGGAGGGAACCTGGTACTTGTCTGCGGCGTAATAGAGGTTGAGGGCTCTGTCACACTGCAGCTCCACAGTCCCGGTGTAGAGGTAAGTCAAGAAGAGGTTGAGCGTTGAGGGGTCCAGGTCCCAAATGTCCACCGTACCGGACGCCGGTTCCTCCAATTTACATGACAGCAGACGGTCAAGTACAGGAGACCGGGCACTCAGGATAGCCCTGTGCACCGGGAAAGTGACACTGTCGCACTTGAGGGTGATGTCGGAATACTTCGGGTCCCGGTAGAGGCACATCAGTTCTTTGGATAGTACCGAATCAATTGGCACGTCGGAAGTGAGAGAATTTTGGCTTCCGGAATATTTTGTCAGCACATCCACCGAATCCCGAGTCTTGCTAGAAGTGACTGGATCTAGTTCTTTGGATAGTACTGAATCATCTGGCACGTCGGAAGTGAGAGAATTTTGGCTTCCAGAATATTTTCTCAGCACATCCACCAAATCCCGAGTCTTGCTAGAAGTGACTGGATCTAGTACTTTGGATCGTACCGAATCATCTGGCACGGCGGAAGTGAGAGAATTTTGGCTTATAGAATATTTTCTCAGCACATCCACCGAATCCCGAGTCTTGCTAGAAGTGACTGGATCTAGTTCTTTGGATATTACTGAATCATCTGGCACGTCGGAAGTGAGAGTATTTTGGCTTCCAGAATATTTTCTCAGCACATCCACCAAATCCCGAGTCTTGCTAGAAGTGACTGGATCTAGTACTTTGGATCGTACCGAATCATCTGGCACGTCGGAAGTGAGAGAATTTTGGCTTCCAGAATATTTTCTCAGCACATCCACCAAATCCCGAGTCTTGCTAGAAGTGACTGGATCAAGTTCTTTGGATCGTACCGAATCATCTGGCACGTCGGAAGTGAGAGAATTTTGGCTTCCAGAATATTTTCTCAGCACATCCACCAAATCCCGAGTCCTGCTTGAAGTGACTGGATCTAGTTCTTTGGATCGTACCGAATCATCTGGCACGTCGGAAGTGAGAGAATTTTGGCTTCTAGAATATTTTCTCAGCACATCCACCAAATCCCGAGTCTTGCAATAAGTGACTGGATCTAGTTCTTTGAATCGTACCGAATCATCTGGCACGTCGGAAGTGAGAGAATTTTGGCTTATAGAATATTTTCTCAGCACATCCACCAAATCCTGAGTCTCGCTAGAAGTGACTGGATCTGAAGCGGGTTTTTTCTCAGGAAGGCAGAGAAAGGAATTTGGAACAATGCTGATATCACTGTTATGAGAAATCAAGCAAGAGTCACGCTGAATCACGTTTTTGGTCTTGAAATACAAAAACAGTGAAATTCCCTTTCCAATCAATTCTTTCTTCAACAGTGGGTCAGTGAATATCCAATCATCTTGTTCGCGAAAGACGTGATCTTTCCTTACACAGCCGGTGTCATCGCTTCCTGTCAAACTCATACACATCTCAACAGCGAAAGGGTATTCGCAACTTTTTGATGGCATAATTTGAATATTAAATGTATCGTTCGCGGAGCATGTGCCTATTCGTACTACTTGGTCAAAAGGGTTATTTGGTGAAAAACAAATGAAGCAACCGGCTGTATTATTTTTTTTCATATTTTCAAACCACCTTGGATTCATTTCCAATGATAGTCTAAAAACACTAATGGTTGTACACATGCGGCTTTCCCAATAAATCTTATCCTCAAATCGTACTTTCACAGTGATGAAATCCTCTCCCTCCTGGATTCTGGAGAGCACGTCTTCAAACTTGGGTCCGGGAGGAAGTTCTAGAACTTTTTTCTTCCCATCTGCATTCACCTGTTGCTTGGAGCAGAGCAAGGATCCGTTAGATGAGTAGAAATAGAGGTCACAAGAAAAGGGAAATAGGATATCACAGAACAGCACCACTAGATGTTCTTCTTGCCCGCTGATACCCTTCGGATACAGTCCCATGATGCATTTAGGATAGATCTTGGGACTCTTGATGCAGTGACCGTGCACATCCGCACACCAGTGGCTCAAGTTCTCGATCTTCCATTCAAGATCGTAAAAATCGTTTTCCGTCTCCATATCGAACAGTTTGAAGATTTCAATGCGAGTGAAACGAACACCAAACACTCCTCACTATCTTACAATTGCAAATGAAAAAGCTAAAATTTTAAAATTCTCTGCTCCACCAAAACAAACAGTCGCTGTTGACGTCACTTCATTTCGACCAAACTTCAACTTGAAAGTTGTAGTGTAGATCACAGAGTACTAGGACAGAGAGTCCGTCGCCATAGGCGCTATTGGAAATCGAAAAGTTGGATGGATGTGGGGCTATTTTGGCGCTGCGATCGCATCGACGTCACGAGAGGCGGGGGAGAACAGCCTGATTGATTGAGAAAAACTTTTTCCTTCTCCTTCGAAAATAGAAGATTGAGTGACAGTCAATCACAGGTTTGATCTCTCTGTCAATCATTTAGTTCCTTGTGGCGCCCTCACAACCATCCAACTTTTGAATATATCGTTTTGGACCCTCTGTTAGGATTTTTCTCTGTGGTGTAGATAAGGGAGTGAAATTAAATCAATATTTCCAGAAAATCGGTCTTTTTTAAATCATTGTTTACTGCAAATATTACACGTTGTTTTAAAATGCTATTTTGTTTCATCTTAGTATCTAGCCTTCCTAGTGTGGAGCGTCCAGTTTTTGCAATGCTTTGACTTTATATGTACAGCTCCCGCAAAAAAAAACGTTACAGTAGACTTTGCGTGCGAACGGGTGGGGTTAGAAAGATGCTTTTGGTGTCATTTTTCAGGGTTTAGTATAAGCTTGAAAACACTAATTGACTATTTTTCTCTCAGAGGTCGTCTTCTGGCGCAGAGGAATAAGAAGTCCAAATTTTTTCAAAGAACACCCCAATTTTTATTCGATTTTTTGAAAGAGCATACTACAAAACCCCTAAAAACCAAGTTTCACTTAATTTGGTCATCAAGAAAAGAAATGGCAGAGTGTTAAAATTCGAAAAAATAACATGGGAAATCTGAATTAGTCGCCAATCGCCAAGTACTGAAGTCTGGTAACCCACAGAACTAGTAAATCGGTTTTCAATATATTTATTTTTAATTATTGAAGCAGAGAGAAGTTTATTTTAAAATTTTTAGCTTTTAAAAATAAGCTTGTAAATTTAATATTTATGGTTAAACAATTTTAATTTTTGTTTATCCATTTTATTTTATTAGTAATATAAATTTTCTAATTAGCAAATGATTATTGTTGATTTCACTAATTTAGGAAATGAAATAAATCTGCCAAAATTGAATCGCTTAATTCTGAAACTTGTCAAACACCACTTTTTTCAAAAATGAGTTATTGGTATCATGGGATTCTTTAGGGGTAAACGCACATTTTGGATTTTGAAGTAAAAATTATAAAAATTACGTGATTTTAAAATAGTTTTCCACCATCTTAAATTTCAGCTTTAGTGTAGAAACATGTCAAACGACGTCGTTTGACAGGTTTCTGCACTTAAACTGCGGGGAATTTTTTTTCATGCCGTCTCATCTGTAGCTTGTTTGGGACTGCTTTTTTTATTCAATACAAACACTATATTCAATTGGAAAATTTATCCTTTAGAGATTATCCGTTAGTTCCATCAAGCCATAGTAAAAACCATATTTTTAAAGTGTTTGTTGTGAATCTCAAGAATAAGGACGTTTTGGTAGCTATACATTTAAAATGTTTATGCTTGTGGCCCTTTATTACATCCATGTGATTGAGATTTTAGATCGAGGAATCCCTTTATGAAAAGAGGACAACTATACCCCAGATCATTATATTGAACGAATTAACTGATTGTATAGCCTTTTAAAGCAAAATCGATTCACTGTCCACTAATTTCCATCTAAAAAAACCTACGTAATTGACTTCGAAGGTGTCTATACTAATATTCTGGATTGGCTGACCACTCTTTTTGTGACTGGAGTTGAAATCGTTTATAAAAAAGGTATATATACATCTACTAACCAAAAGAGAAAAAAATATAAAAAATTCTATAATAATTTAATGGGTTAGTATTTAACAAGAAAATGTGTATTTTCAACTAATACTCCTACTTTTAACAACACAAAAACTAACTTTTAACCATGTAAAGTTAAACTATGGAAATAGGCTTGAATACTTTGTTTATTGCAGATATCTGTGAAATGCAAATTTTTTATAACTTTTTCTGACAAGAATAAAAACATTAAAAAAATTATTTTTGCTTGAAAAATATTCAATTAAGGTCTACTTTAAGAAAAAAAATTACTAAACATTTTCATAAAAATGTGGCGAGTTTTTATACAGGTTTTCTCGATTATCTCAAAACAAGAAATGGGCATTTGACATGTTTCAGAAATAAGAGATTCAATTTAGAAGACTGGTAAAATATATTAAATGGGAAAAATATAAAATGCAGGATATTGAAACTGTTAAAAAATGCAAAAGGTGCATATAGGGCATGACCGATGCATCAGCGCCGAATGTTTGAAAAAATAGCCATCGGCATCGGCGGCCGATGTTAAAATTTAAAAACATCGGCCCATCGGCCCAAAAAAACATAAATGCTAGAGCTCGACCGATGCATCGGCGCCGATTGTTTGAAAAATAGCCATCGGTGGCCGATGTTAAAATTTGGCAACATCGGCCAACGGCATCGGCGGTCGATGTTAAAATTTGAAAACATCGGCCATCGGCCAAAAAGTGCCATCGGGCAAGCCCTAGTGACATACATGACAAACTTTAAATTCTTATATTTTAATTAATTTTATAATTGAATTAAAAAATATTATTCTGAACTGCTTCTTATGATCCAAATAAAGATTTTTCAATTATACGTCGCTTTACGTAGGTCCCTTGAAAGACATAATGCTGTGTATGTGTATCAACAAAACTCTGTACAGCTATCTTAAATTGGTTTATTTGGTAACACCTAATAGTGTGATGGTCGACCATTTGTTCTTTCCAAACACCTGTTAATATTAAATTGTTATGTATATTTATAATTTTTAAATAAAAGTAAGAGAAATAAAAACTTAAATGAAAGTAGTCATAATTATGTGGATAAAATAGTGTTGTTCTCATTGTATTTATTTCATACGAAACATTGTTAACGATGATATGAAGGATGCTAGACATGGCATCTAAAGATAGGTTTCTTTAGAACAAAAATGTAACTGTACTAACTGGTTAAAATTGCTTTGATTCGTTTTCATTTAATATGATTTTCTTGTTATGAATTTTAATAACAAAAATAGTTTTCATATTATTGGGGTAAAGGACTAAAACGCGCAAAACAATATGGAAACTAATGATTTTTAACCTTGTTTACATTGAACTTATTTTCACTCAGTTTAAAAAATTATAAAATTTAATTAATATTAGATTTTCAAATTCAATTGCTTTTGAATAAATTATAATTTTGAAGTCAAATATTTCAAAAACTGTTCGAGCTATTTAAATACATTTATTCTTAAAATGTAGTTTATTTGTTTAATTATTAAATGAAAATTATGAACAAAAGTTGGAGCGTTTGATTGCTAAATCGTTTGGAGCAGAGTATGTTTCTTTAATTAGACAATTTTGTCCATTATTTTTTATTCAGTTGAAGCCAAACGGTGCTAGTTTTGACCGTGCACGTATATATGTTATGGGCAATGTGATAAATCGGGCATTATGCCCGAGGTAGAGGAGGGCAATGTGATAAATTCAATGGCATTAATCAATGAAATTTATCACTTTACCCGCCTCCGTTCTGGGCATTATTAATAATTCCCAATTAATCACTTTGCCCGTAACATATACTATATGCTTTTGTTGAATAAATAAATTACCTAAATCGATTGAAAATAGTTTTTTTTTAAATATTCGACATTAAAATTCCAGTTTTTTCCAGCTACAATAATGCTTTTTTGGGGCAATTTCTTTGCTGCGTAAAGAGGGAACTCCTTTATCAATATGCTTAAATTGAGAGTCAAAGATGCCGGTGGTTTTTTCAAAGTGGTGGATTTTCCCTTGGTGTGATTTTTTGGTAATTTTGGAATAATGATCAGGACATTATCTTTTACTTCTACACTAATTTTCACTTGTTATTTTGAATTCATTCCAACATTTTAACCCGGTAAATCATTAATTTAATTTGTTTTATTTAATCATGTTTTCGTGTAAAGTTAATAAACAGCTGTAATTCAGTGCACTCTAGCGTCAATACTTATTATTATAAAATTAAAGTAAAATAGTGCATTTTGTAGGAAATGAAATGATCTTTCATTTGGTATAAACTATTTTCGGTAAGTTAATTATCTTTAGAGCTGTAGTGGGAGAAATCGAGCGTTCATCACTTTTTTTTTTGTATAAAAACAAAAAAAATTTCTTTTCAAAATAATATAAAACATACAGAATATATCGCAAAATAAAAATTAACCAGTGCATCTTGAGGAAATTTTGCTTATACTTTAATTTGGTTTTGTGCAGATTTTCGAAAATTTAATATTTATTTAGAACATCTATAAAAAACCTATTAAAAAAAGCAAAAGGTTGAGATTTTTTGCGATTTTTGGTGTGAAGAAGACTTTTAAAATTAAAATAAACTTGAAATTCAGATTTAGCTATGCCAAAAACATATTAATTCGTTCATTAAAACACTCCCATAATTAAATTTATGAATTTAAAAAATTGGTCGAAAATCCGATAAAAATACCCAAAATAAGTATAAATTTAAAAATTCATTTTTTTAGGCATGCTTAATCATCAATTTATCCAAAACAACCCATTTTATTGGTAATATACCTGAAAGCGCAGATTTAAGATTAACAACCGCAAAAGTCCACTTGGTCTGCAAGCTGCGACAGTTCAATTATTTATCTTTTCTTCGCTCCCTCCCCCTTCTAAAAAAATGGAAATATAAAGCATGTCATGGATAGAAAATTAAATGTTCTTTCATATGGTATGAAATTTTTGTTGATAACTTTAATATTTTTCGTTTTGTAGAGGGTAGAAGCACGCGTTTCCATTTTTTTGGGGAGATGCTAAAAAATTGATGCTTTTTGAGCACGCTCTAGCGCCAAAACCACTCTTTGGAAAACCAAAGTTGAATAGTGCATTTTGTAGGAAATTTCCTGATCTTCAAATTTGTGACTGAAATTATCTTCGAGAAATTTATAGTTTTTAAATATAAGCTGAGAATCGAAAAAAGAGCAAAAAAATATCGATTTTTTGCGATTTTCAATATGAAGCCGACCCCCCACACGGGATCAAAATTCATATTCGTAATCAGCGCCCTCGAAAACATAAAAAACCGCCGAAAAAAAACTTCTATATGAAATTTTTGAAAAAGCTACCGTTTTCATGGGCTAATTGTTAAAAAAAACATTGTTTAAAACCTAAAACACATTGTTTAAAATACAAAAACGCCAGACGCGCCAAACCATCGATAAATCGCCAAGCCTAAAAAATAGCTGTAACGTTTTTTTTTGCGGGAGCTGTACATTAGGGTGGCCCTTATTTTTCAAAGTTGGATTTTTGTTTCGCGCCGGGCTGATTTTTTTTCCTTTTACTATAGAATGAAAGTGTGCAAAAGGATTTTCCAATATTTTAATATTAACACGTGCCTCATCGGGGGTGAAGTTTTCCCATTGCGCGCCATAGCAATAGTATGGCTTACGACGGGAATAGCGTCTCCGCTAAGAATTAAGAAACATAAGACTTCGTAAGACCTAAGAATATTATTCGTATGCATTAAATTAGTTAAAAAGTCGAGAATTAAACAAAAGTATTTATTGAAAAAAATTAAAAAGCATACATATTGCATATAATTCAGAACTGCTTAACGTAAAACAACAATTACACTACTCGACAAAAAAATAGGGTCAAAATGCTTCTGACACAATTCAAGCAGATTCTTATGTAAAATGACCCCCTGAATCCGAATCCGACCCCCGTTTTTCTCCACCACGTACAGATTTTCGGGGAACAGCCCCTCCCCCTTTTTGCGTTTTTCGATCACTTAATGACTTTGAATTCGATTTTCAGGAGCAAAAACTATTACTTTAGCCTTTAAATTACACCCGAGGGAACAAGAAAGGTTAAAGCTTCTAAAATATACGAATTTGTAGCAAATGGGTAAGTTTAAGGGGTTATTACCCCCCCTAAAAATGCAAAAAAAATCGTTAAAAATTATAGAGATTGTTTTTGGCTATTTTTTCCTCTAATTTATTACGCAATTAATCATTAAAGGGTCCTAACCCTTCCCCAAGGACCCAAATTTAATGAATATATGCAGCAATGATTTTTACAAAAAGCGGTTGAGGTGTTAGCGCCCCCAAAGCTCCCTCAGAAGGGTTCTATGCCATACTTAAGGGTTAAACTGCTATACAAAAAAAATTCCAACTGTTACTGACTGAATTTCAGTCGATTCTTGTGTAAAATGACCTCTTGAACGCAAATATGACACCCGTTTTCCCCCATCACCCTCAATTTTTAATGGGACAACCCCCAATTGTTATCCACAGCCCACGCATGTATTAACAGCTTGAAACATGGAACCCCCATCCCCAAAAAATGGCCAGTTTTTAACGAACTGAACAATTTTCCTCAGGATAGACTTAAATATAAGAACAATGTAATTTTTGAGCTTTTCAAAATATGAATATTAATTCCTGAGTTCACTAGCGGCGGCGCGATTCAGAGATTCTCTTCCGCGAGTGCTTCGGGGGCGCTAACACCTCAACCGCTACTAGCAAAAATCCCTGCTGCATATATTCATTAAATTCGGGTTTTTGGGGAAGGGTTAGGACCTTTAATGATAAATTGCGTGAAAAGTAGAGGAAAAAACAAACCAATAGTAGCCAAAAACAATCTCTATAATTTTTAACGATTTTTTTGCATTTTTAGGGGGGTAATAACCCCTTAAACTTACCCATTTGCTACAAATTTGTATATTTTAGAAGCTTTAACCTTTCTTGTTCCCTCGGGTGTAATTTAAAGGCTAAAGTAATAGTTTTTGCCCCTGGAAATCGAATTCAAAGTCATTAAGTCATCGAAAATGCAAAAAGGGGGAGGGGCTGTTCCCCGAAAATCTGTACGTGGTGGAGAAAAACGGGGGTCGGATTCGGATTGAGGGGGTCATTTTACATAAGAATCTGCTTGAATTGTGTCAGAAGCATTTTGACCCTATTTTTTTGTCGAGTAGTGTAATTGTTGTTTTACGTTAAGCAGTTCTGAATTATATGCAATATGTATGCTTTTTAATTTTTTTCAATAAATACTTTTGTTTAATTCTCGACTTTTTAACTAATTTAATGCATACGAATAATATTCTTAGGTCTTATGAAGTCTTATGTTTCTTAATTCTTAGCGGAGACGCTATTCCCGTCGTAAGCCATACTATTGCTATGGCGCGCAATGGGAAAACTTCACCCCCGATGAGGCACGTGTTAATATTAAAATATTGGAAAATCCTTTTGCACACTTTCATTCTATAGTAAAAGGAAAAAAAATCAGCCCGGCGCGAAACAAAATATTGAAAAAAATTTTTCTCCATTATAATAAGGGCCACCCTAATGTACATTCATTACTTCGGATCTATGGGAACCACTGTAGTTTACGTTTCCTGAAAGCATTTTCAACTAATTTCGTGCGGTGTGACTCATTTCATTAACCCTTTATGTCCCGACGGGACTTGTAAGTCCCACTTCCCTATGTTCCAAAAAGTAAAAAGTTCGCATATTTGCAAATTTTTCAGTGAAATTGTGTAGTTTTGTGTTTTTTTAGTTGAAAGAACACAAAATTTAATCAAAAAAATTTGCAAATATGCGAACTTTTTACTTTTTGACCCCTGAAAAAGTGCTATTTTCACATGCTAATATCTCCGCGAATATTCAAGATATTTTGATCAAATTTTTTTCAGTGAGTTCTTCTTGACGTTGGGAACAATACTCTCACTGAGGTTTTTGCTCTATCTCATTCAGTTTTTAAATTAATTTTTTTAACTTTTTAATTTCGCCGCTAGGGGTGCTGTAAGTCCTCTCTATGGATTCTCCAGGGTCACTTACCTAGGGGTAGACCTTACTTCCATGACCCTAGGAGGGGCTGGTGCCGAATAAAAGCCGTGCAACGCAATTTTGAAACACCCTGTATGTTTATTTCTTTAAAAAATAATTAGGGATAAAAAATAAAATTAAGTAAGCTACTACAGACCACAGATAATAGGGATTTCTCTGGCATAATATATACTCTCTGGTTATGTAATATAAGAAAATATTAGTTCGGAAAACATGAATTTAAAATTATAAAAACAATCTTCTAATAAAATCATCAACTTACTTGTATTTTAAAACTTTTATACCAGGTAGAAAAATAATTTAATTCTTGTTTAGTTTATCACAATTATTGATTTCAAACCTTGCTATTTTTATTTACCCTTTTTTTGTCATTGGTAATACAATTTGTTCTTGAAATTGCAAGCTATTTTATGTAGAACTAACTTAAACCTATCTCTCCCATTTATATATCTAGCCGAGTTTTTTAAAAATGTAAGCAAATAATATTGCAGACAATTTTTAAAGCATACAACTACTCAATTTTTTATTTAAATTATGCTAGTTTAAAATTTTTGATTTAAATCAATGATGATTTTTTTAAAAATCAAGTGTTTTAAATCAAGCAACCCCGGTAGGAACCCGAGAATTTTTTTGACTGATCAGATTCACTCTGCATCAGTGTAGTCGGAATGGTCTTGTTTTACTAAAAAATTTCAGTAAAAATTAAAATTACAACTTAATTAAAATTTCCAATAATAATCTTTCATACTGGAGGAAGCAAAAATTGAGGGTCTTTTTTGGTTAAATTAGCAAATTTTTGAGTGCCATAATCATAAAATAAATTTTGATGGATAAAGCAATTATTAAACAATGTGTAGAATAAGTCAGAATTGATCCTGATTCTTTAACTTTAACAAGGAGAGTTATGAGAGTTTACAAAAATTTATATCTAAATTTTGGAGGATATATTAACCAATGAATCCCTAAAAAGTATTTTTATTTAGTTCATCTATGCAAGTACTTCAGAATTTGTGCAAAAATAAAACTTCAACAGCTTTCAATATTATTTTTTTTAAATTTTGAAGTGTTCTGACACTTTTTGGACCAGAGTTTTCATTTACCCAATACATATTTGTTTAAATTCCAGGAAATACATAAAACTTTCATGGCTGAAAAATGTTTTCCTTATAAAAGATTCAGATTAAGTATAATACAGTATAGATTTCCTAAAAAAATGTTTATAATTTAATCAGGGTTGGCACGGTTTAAACCAAATGTTTTTTTAACCAAAAAAAACCACTTGTTTTTTTTAGAAATTATAAAATATATTCAGGATTTTTTTAAAGTGTTATTAAATATAATCTTTTGCACAAAATAAAAATGTCCGATTTATCAAAAAATTGACTTTTTAAGGTGGTTATTAAAAGAACTATTTTAAACCAAAGTAACTTTTATAATTAAAATTAATTATCTCAATCATTTATCCAATTTCAATTAACATTAGTTGCTTACATTTCACTTTTATTCATTAAAAAAATTAAATTTTCTCTTTCTAAAGAAATTTCTTAAGTTCATAAACTAATCCATATATAATTAAGATAAATAATTTGATTATTTCAACCATTTGTCCAAGATAAATTCTCACTGATTTTTATTCACTACAATACAATTAGATATTCAAATTGGAATATTTTAAAAACAAAAATTATTTTTAAAACAAATTAATTTAATTTTAATTAACTAATTAAATTAATTAATTGAAATATACAAATCATTTATCAATAGTAAACAACCCCTGAAATAAATGTCTCATTTACAACTCAATTTCAAACATCACTGCTATAATAATTATTCTGAAAAAAATATCCAAAAAAACTTGGTTTAAACCAAAAAATCTCGTTTTTTTGGGGTTTTTCCAAACCTGAATTTAATTAATAAGAACTTTTTTCTGCTATGTCGCGGATTTTGTCACACTGTCAATCATGCAAAATAAAATTTTTTACTATTTTCAGAATTGCACCAATCAGAACACCTGAAAGTAAAGTACTTCAAAAAATAAAAAAGAAATCTAAGCACTAAGTAATAACGTTACTATCTTTATTCTGACAGAAGGACAACATAAATTCAAAGGCACCATTTTTTTTTTAAATTTTGTGTTTTATAAGATCAACAAGGTTACAAAAAGTGATGTTATGCTTCTTAAATGAAAATTCAGCTGCTTTTAGTATTGTTTAGGCCAAGATGAAAATTCCCTATTTTTTATACATACTTGAAAAGTTTTAAAATTTTCCAACTTTGAGCCCCGAAAAAGTATACAAGAAATCTTTATAAAGTTTAGCTCTCTGTAATTTCATCTGGTTCATATCTTTTGTGGAAATTTCCTGAAAAAGGGAAATTTCCACAAAATTTAAAGGAAATTTCCTGAGTTTCGGGGGGAGGATATATCCCCAAATCCCTCCCCCTCTCGCTCAGGGTTGGCAAGGTTTTTCCCACCCCCGGTAAATACCATGGTAAAAACCGGTATTTACTGTCCTGGGAAAAACTGATTATTTATTGAATTTATTCTGTTCATAGATGAATGTTTTAAAAGTTTTTACAGCCTTTTTTTTAGAAAAATGACCTTAAATAAGCTTTATCTTATGTTATGAATATGGATTTTATCATGTGTCTGAGGAATGTCATCTTTTGATGGGTATGCCCTTTTCATCGGATTATCATACCTTGTTACTTCAAAAAAGTTATCTTGCAATCAAGACTTACATTTAAGTTTTATTTTATTTAAATAACGTTTTTATTTACATTTAAAAAAAACTATTTATAATGCTTCTCTTAAAGACACAGATATTATAAGTAAATTTGTTTTAAAATATTCTCTATTTTTATTTGAGAAATTCATTAATATTAAAAAATATATGCAATTTTTATGTTAAATGTCATAATTCTCTTGCTCACTTATATTTTTCCCACCTAATAATTTTAACCCCCCCCCAAAAAAAAATGTCATTTTTAACTAAAAGTTTTTATAATATGTTTAAAAAGGCCATAACCTAAAACTTCCATTATTTTGTCAATTGGAAGTTTTTCCCAGTATTTCCCACTTTTTCCCGGTATTTACCAGTTTTTCCCAGTGGTATGGGAAAAACTAATTTTGGACGGGAAAAACCCAACCCTGCTCTGGCTACACCCCTGGGAGGGTGGGGTGCAGAGTCCAAAATTTGGAAAAAACACATGTAACTTATGGACGTCCCCTTACAAGCTCATGTTTAGATTTATTGATGAGACAACATATGTACCGCCGTATTGAAAGGGTTAAAATCACTAGTAAACGTAAGGAACATAAAGTAAACGCAAAGTAAGATTGAAAATAAACGTAAGACAGCATTATAATTGGACGGCAAAAAGACTAACCGAGGGCCGTGCTTTCTTACACGACCTTCCACAGCCAAATGCGTCAGAGTTTCAGCAACCAGTGACGGTTCCTTTTTCTTAAGAGTACCCCATTCTCGAGATCCCAAAACAGCGTTGTAGTTATCCAGGATAAAGTTGTGCGACGCGGCAGTTAGCTCGTCGTCTCGGTGTTTGTCGGCGAGGGACAGAATGTCGCAAATGTTAGAAATGGACACTTTGGAACACAAGAACTTGGAACAGTCCCTCTGGAGGGAGGGAACCTGGTACTTGTCTGCCGCATAATAGAGCTTGAGGGCGCTATCATTTTGCAGATCCTTGACAGCTCCGGTGTATAGGTAGATCAAGAATTGGCTGAGCGTAGAGGGGTCAAGGTCCCCAATTTCCACCGTACCGGATACTGAATCCTCCATGTCAGAGGATAGCAGGCGGTTGAGCACAGGGGACCGGGCACTCAGGATGTTCCTGTGGACGGGGAAAGTGACACTGTCGCACTTGAGGGTGATGTCGGAAAACTTCTGGTCCTGGTAGAGGCACATCAGTTCTTTGAATAACACCAGCACCGAATCGTCTGGCATGTCGGAAGCGAGGGAAGTTTGGCTTCTGGAATCCTGAGTCTTGCTAGAAGTGACTGGATCTAGTTCTTTGGGTAGTACCGAATCATCTGGCACGTCGGAAGTGAGAGAATTTTGGCTTCCGGAATATTTTGTCAGCACATCCACCGAATCCTGAGTCTTGCTAGAAGTGACTGGATCTAGTTTTTTGGATAGTACCGAATCATCTGGCACGTCGGAAGTGAGAGAATTTTGGCTTCCGGAATATTTTCTCAGCACATCCACCAAATCCAGAGTCTTGCTAGAAGTGACTGGATCTAGTTCTTTGGATAGTATCGAATCATCTGGCACGTCGGAAGTGAGAGAATTTTGGCTTCCGGAATATTTTGTCAGCACATCCACCGAATCCTGAGTCTTGCTAGAAGTGACTGGATCTAGTTCTTTGGATCGTACCGAATCATCTGGCACGTCGGAAGTGAGAGAATTTTGGCTTCCGGAATATTTTGTCAGCACATCCACCGAATCCTGAGTCTTGCTAGAAGTGACTGGATCTAGTTCTTTGGGTAGTACCGAATCATCTGGCACGTCGGAAGTGAGAGAATTTTGGCTTCCGGAATATTTTGTCAGCACATCCACCGAATCCTGAGTCTTGCTAGAAGTGACTGGATCTAGTTCTTTGGGTAGTACCGAATCATCTGGCACGTCGGAAGTGAGAGAATTTTGGCTTCCGGAATATTTTGTCAGCACATCCACCGAATCCTGAGTCTTGCTAGAAGTGACTGGATCTAGTTCTTTGGATCGTACCGAATCATCTGGCACGTCGGAAGTGAGAGAATTTTGGCTTCCGGAATATTTAGTCAGCACATCCACCGAATCCCGAGTCTCGCTAGAAGTGACTGGATCCGAAGCGGGTTTTTTCTCGGGAAGGCAGAGAAAGTTATTCGGAACAATGCTGATATCATTGCAATGATAAACCACACAAGAGGGACTCTGAATCACGTACCTGGTCTTCAAACACAAAAACAGTGAAATTCCTTTCCCCACTAATTCTTCCTTTTGCAGTGGATTTTGGAATGTCCAAGGTCTCATGTCGTAAAAGACGTGTTCTTTCTCTACCCAACTGTCAACGGTGCCATCACTTCCCGTCAACCTCACACACACCTCAACAGCGAAAGGGTCTTTGGACTCGGTTGATGGTTTGATCATAAAATGAGTTATATTGTTCTTAGTGCGAGTTTTTAACTCAATTCCATGAAAGTATTTTTCTGGTGAAAAATTAATGAAGCAAACTTTCTTTGTTTCATCCGACCCCATCATTTCGATCCACCCTGGATTAATTTTCAGCGATATTTTAAAAACATTAATGTTTGTACAGATGCGTTGTTCACAATTAGTCCAAGGGTAGTTTACCCGTACTTTTACAGTGATGAAGTCCCCGCCCTCCCGGATTCTGGAGAGCACGTCTTCAAACTTGGGTCCGGGAGGAAGTTCTACAGGTTCTAGGTGTTTGTTACATTCTGCTTTCACCTGTTGCTTGCAGAGCAGGGATCCGTTTGAAGAGTGGAAAGAGAGCTCACCAGAAAAGGAAGAACTGACATTATGGATTAACACCACTAGATGTTCTCCTTGCCCATTCAAACCCTTCGGATACAGTTGCAATCGTTTAAAATATGCGATAAAGCACACGGGAATCTGTATGCCCCACCCGTGAACTTTCGCACACCATTGGCTCAAGTTCTCGATCTTCCATTCAAAAACAAAAACACCAGTCTCCGTCATATCGAACAGTTTGAATGGAAGCGAAACACCGAAACACTCCTCTTGCTCCAAAACAAAGCGAAGAAAGAAAACAAACACACACAGTCGCTGTTCGCGTCACTTCATTTCGACCATACTTCAACTTGAAAGTTGTAGTGCGGATTTTTGCATTTCAAGTTATAAAGCAGATTCTCAATTAGCCACCAATTAGCAGAGAAAAACAGACACATTCTTCTTAAGCACAATGCTGACTCCACCTTTTTTATTAAACAGACTTATTTGAATTTTGAACTCACGTAACAATATATCACGAGAACAATACTGTTGCCATCAATGGCGGAATATATGAAAAAAAACAACTAACACACTAGTTACAGTTATTTTCTTTAACACTTTCCCTTGTTAGCCTGGTTTTGTTTTAGAACAATCCCATAGTCCCATTTGATGACAAAACGGCGCAAGTTCAGAGGTGCGGATGATTGGCGAATTTTGGCTATTTGGCGCCATATTTAGAAGCCAAATGACTCTTTTAACATTAGTTAGGGTTACCATATTAGTCATGTTTACTGCTAAAAACTTGGCGCATCCGCACCTCTGAACTTGCGCCTCAACACACAGCAAAATCTACCGATGATAAAGAGTCGAAACTTGGTGTGGTGGAAGACTTTACGGTGTATACGCGCACTAAGAAGGGGATTTTTCAAAATTCTTTTTTTCTGACCCACCGGGGTGCTTGGAGTGTTTTCTACGTTTTTAAGCCTAGCACCGTCCAAAATGACCCCAGATCTTCGTTACTTCGCAGGAAGATACCTAGCTACAATATCTAGAAAGATAATTTTCAAATTTTCGATATTCGAATTTTAAGGGGTCTAAAAAATTCCAAAACCTGTTTTTGCTGTTTTGTCCTGTTTTACATTTTCGAAGAAAAAAATACTAATAATTTAATAGTTCGAAGTGACCTGTTGGTAATATCTTCTTAAGAATAATATTTCAAAGAAAGTAATTTCTGGATTTTTCGATATCCCATTCTGGAGAGGGTGTACGGGGGGTTGAATATTTAATCCCGATTTTAGTTTTTGCATTCTAGCACCAACCTTATTAATGCGATTGGTATGAAATTTTAGCATGTTGTTCCTCACGTGATCGGGAAGGTTTTCAAAAAAGAATTTTTGGAATCGAAGCATTCTAACCAGTCTTTTTTGGCCCTTTTCTAAATTCTTATACGTTAGCTTAATGTTAAATTGATAACGGTTATTACTCCTTTCAAGTGACGCAAAACCTATATTGTTAGAAATATTTATTTAAAAATGTTTTATAGCGAGTAGAATTTAAAAAAAATCTGATAAAGAAATAATTTGTGATAAAATAAATTTTTTCAATAAATTAAAACTATTTAACCGAAAATTTTTAATATTTTTTCCATTCAATAGAAATTTAAAATAGCAATATTTCATCAGAAGCATTTTAGATAGTTGATATCTATAATTCAAATTATGTCTACTTTTATTTCATGTTTGAAGGCGATTTCTTTAATGAATGAGTTAGTAATAAATCAACCAAGGGGGGTTCAGGGGGTCTCCCCCTGACCTTTTTTTAATTTTAATTTTAAAAACCGATTATTAAGACTTTAATTCCAAAAGTTTTTTGTTTTGTTTTAGATTTCAGGAAAGTATTTATTTTTTATTTGCTTTGAATTTTATGAAAACAGCGGGATGAAGGGGGGGGGATAAATATTAAGTCAGTAGAAATCACTGTTCAATCTTAGACATTTACCTTTATTTTGAAGTGAAAGTGGAAGAATTTTCCACAACAAGGCATTACCAATTGGAGAAAAGGATGGAGTGAACAAAGGATATTGAAGAGAACAAAGATATAACACCTTGAAATAAGGGGGTTAAGAGAGTCTCCCACCAACTTTTTTCTAATTTAAAAATATTAGTCTTAAAAATGAAGATTTCACACATTAATGCCAAACAGGTGGTTGTTTAAAAGTTTTTATATCTTAAGGAAGTATAGCATGAAAGAAGAATTCTAGCGGGAAGTCAGTTGACCCTATTGCCCCTAAATGACGCCCATGAAAGGAATATAGGGAAGAAAATAATTCTTATTTATTTTATCACCCAGTTTGAAAATCCTTTTTTTCCCGAGCAACGGCGGGTATATCAGCTAGTAATGAATAAACATCAACAATCAGATATTCGATGCATTTCTTGAAGGATCTTGTGACGTCAAATTTGATTTCTAAACGTTTTCGATTGCATCATTTGTTTACGACTTTTTTCAACTTTTATTTCTTCTGTATCGCAGTAAGTAAATTTTTGAGGAAAATTTGGATTGCAGATTTCAATTTGCAACAATTGTATATTTGCAACAATTTATATTGTATTATTTTACCCCAAAACCGAGAATTTAAAAAATACGAAACTTCCTCATTCCCTTTGACTTTTTAATTGTACTTATTAACAAATGAAACATCAGTACAATTAAACATTTAGGGATAAAACCAATTAGAAAAACTCAATTCATTCAAAAGGTGCAAAAAAATTCATTTCGATATCTTCAAAACTCACAAAGATATTAATCTATGAGATGGTTTTTAGGTTCTAAGAACTTCCTATATTACTATAAAGACTTTCCTGTTCTGAATGTGCTCCGTAAGAGTTCGTGTAAAATACAAACGTCTGCCGGAAAACTGTTTAAATACGTTGAAGAATACGAGTAACATCAAGTTTTCCCAATTATAAATTTACGCAAAACAACCGAAATTAGAAATTAGATATATAGTACAACATTTTTAGTATATTTTAGATGGATCTTACCTATAAAAAGTTGGTATAACTCAATTGACGTTGCAAAGAAAAAATTCCACTTACCTATAAAAGAAAGCATATGTTATCATCTCAATATAATAATGTGAAAGCAATCATATTAATTATTTAAATAATAATGGGGATGCAATAATGATAATTTCAAAAATAATGGCAAAGCAATAATAAATTCAATAATTATCGAAAAATATGCTAATAATAATGAGGAAACAATAATGATCATTTTAACGACAATGAAAAAAACCTGTGCTAACAATAATTTCAATAATAAATATCTTTTCAGCAATATAGACCAGTGCAGCAGCCTTTGAAAATGGTAAAAAAAGAAAAAAAATAATAGTAGGATGAAACACATTGGAAAAGGACGAGAATATAACAAAAAAGAAAGGAAAAATAAATTACGGCCGATCTGGGGTCGGGAAAAAGAAGGGGGGTAAAAAGGGGGTTTTTTAGAATAAAAAACGGTTTATCTCGATTTCCGACAAAACTACAAGTCCTATGGAAAAAATTTAAATAGCAAAGTTGTAGGTAATTCAAAGATCTACAACTTTTGTATTCACACTTTTTTCACATAACCTCAAAATTTATGTGAAAAACTCAAATAATAAATTTTTTGGTTTTTTATTTTTATCTTTTACAAAAAAAAAATTTTTTTCACGAAATTCGGTGAAAACTTACCTTTTGATGTCCCAAATACACCTTAATTTTTTTTATTTAAAATATTTATTTTTTCTCCTTATTTTGGCTTGATATCGAAAAAGCACCCTAATTTTCATTCGAAAAATCTCACGTCAAAATATCTGCTTTTTTAAAAAAGTTGGTGGGCTTTTTGTTCGTTGAAATCTCTACTTTCTGATGGTGTAAAAAAATATATACATCACTATGGTAAATGTTCTCAGAAAATGCAAAGAAATTGCCAGAGACACTAATAAAACTGTCATTGTTGTGGGTCAAGATATTGATCTTTTGGTTCTTTTGAATCAATTAAATTCAAATAATCAGGACATTTATTTTCTCAAGCCAGGTTCTGAAAATGTAAAATATACATTTTTCACATCTGATAGTTTCAAATATGAATCCTTCAAAGATATCGTTGCATTTCTGCATTGTTTTTCTGGTTGCGATACAACATCTGGATTTGCCGGAAAAGGAAAGAAAAGTATCGTAAATTCCTTATTAGACGAAAAAAATTTGTCAAATTTGGCCAGTGTTTTTTATAAAAAAAGATGCAAACAAAGAAGATGTCGAAAAAAATGGATTTCAATTAATCAAATCTATTTATAAATGTAAAAATGATAATATAACGCTTAATCAATTAAGATTTCGAAAATATCAATTGGCAAAAATTAAATCATCTTTCATATTGGCAAATCTCCCACCCACAGAAGGAGCAGCAGTACAACATTGTTACAGGGCATATTATCAAGTTCAAACTTGGCTGGGTAAAGAACTGACAGCAACAGATTGGGGCTGGAAGCAACATCACCGTGGAATTATGCCCAAATTTACAGAAAATGAATTAATTCCTGAAATATTGCTCAAAACCATTTGCTGCAGCTGCGAAACTGGATGCAACAATTTAAAATGTGGCTGCCGAAAACATGACTTAAAATGTACACATTTATGCTCCAATTGTCATGGTACTGAATGCTCCAATGTGGAAAAAAAACCTACGAGGAAGATGAAACTGTGGATGAAGAACCAATACAGAATAAAAATATTATTGTAAACGAAGACTGTGATGGTCTTGAAGATTTCGAAGATCCACTAAAATCGGGAAGGTTTGCCGATGAAGAAATGCCATCAAGGAGACTAAAACTATTCATATAATATATTCGTTTCAAATATTCAAAAATTTCGTTTTGAAAAACCCTTTAAATTAAAAAAGGTGTTTTGTTTCACTTTTTAATCGTTATTTAAGATTTTTTTGAGGAAAAATAGAATTTTTAAAGTCGAAAAATGTGTTTTTTTATCTGGACGGATAATGGTGCATGCATCGGTCAGATATTGGGGTAAAGTGAACGGCTACTGGTGCAATGGGAGTAAATTCATAAATTCTAAAATTTAGTGGCTTAATGTTTATTAAAATAATTTTTAAAAACATACATGTTATTACGGATAATTTTAGGTATTTAATTAGGTGGTAGTAGCCGGACATTTGATTGTTTTTCCAAGGAGTTATTTAAAATTGAATGCAAAATTTTCCTGAACTGCCCTGGTACTGGTGCGTTTACCCTAGCTCAAAATTGTACATACTGATTTTTAAAAAATTTCGGATTCGGGTTTTTTTCGTGTCTTTGCATTTTCTGAGAACATTTACCATAGTGATGTATATATTTTTTTACACCATCAGAAAGTAGAGATTTCAACGAACAAAAAGCCCACCAACTTTTTTAAAAAAGCAGATATTTTGACGTGAGATTTTTCGAATGAAAATTAGGGTGCTTTTTCGATATCAAGCCAAAATAAGGAGAAAAAATAAATATTTTAAATAAAAAAAATTAAGGTGTATTTGGGACATCAAAAGATAAGTTTTCACCGAATTTCGCGAAGAAAAATTGTTTTTTGTAAAAGATAAAAAGAAAAAACCAAAAAAATTATTATTTGAGTTTTTCACATAAATTTTGAGGTTATGTGAAAAAAGTGTGAATACAAAAGTTGTAGATCTTTTGATTACCTACAACTTTGCAATTTAAATTTTTTCCATAGGACTTGTAGTTTTGTCGGAAATCGAGATAAACCGTTTTTTATTCTAAAAAACCCCCTTTTTACCCCCCCTTCTTTTTCCCGACCTCAGATCGGCCGTAATTTATTTTTCCTTTCTTTTTTGTTATATTATCTTCCTTTTCCAATGTGTTTCATCCTACTATTATTTTTTTTGTTTCAAAAATTATCTACCCTGGACTAATAATGAAAAACCTATGCTAATGATAATTTCCACAATAATGAATAAACAATGATCATTTCAATAACGATAAACAAACTATGCTAATAATAATTTCAATAATGAAAGGGAACCAATGATCATCTCAATAGTACTGAAAAAAAAACCTATGCTAACAATAATTTCTGATCATTTCAACAATATCGAAAAACCTATGCCAACAATAATTTCAACAATAACGAGAAAATAATGATCATTTCAGTAAGATGAAAAAAAAACTATGCTAATAATTTCAATAATGAAGGGGAGCCACTATAATAACCATTTCAACAATAATGAAAGTAAAACTATGCTAACAACAATTTAAATAATAATGGGGAAACAATAATAACTGTCGAACAGTACTAAACATTCAATAATAATATCTCCAAACAGGGAAGACTTACAAAAAAGTATCCTTTCATAACGTAAAACTTACTACAGTCTCTTAGTAGCCGTGTATTCATACGGAGGAGTTTCTGCGCATGCTCCAGAACTTAATTTCGTGAGTGCTTTTATTCTTTCAAGTATATATTTTATTACTGTTTAATGACACATTGAAGTGTTTATAATTCGTATTCCATGAATTTTTTATTTCATTGTAAATTCCTAAATTTAATTAAAATTCAATTAAATTCTAACCTTCTTGCTCAAAAAAATTATTATGTAGTTAATTAAATGGAAAACGAGAGAATAAGAATTCTTATAATATGGGATTTCCTAATGCAAGAGAAAATGCGTAATTAAGCTAAATAAGATTGAAGTTCTGGAGCATGCGCAGAAACTCCTCCGTATGAATACACTGCTGCTAAGAGACGTTAGTGTAAAACTTAAACTACAACCTTGTATGCTTCCTTCTTAGGTATTTCACGATCTATTTCTATATCAGTAACAAAAAATTAAATACTTTCAACCAGTGTCAAAAAAGGTTAAATTCTAAATCCCGTGCTCCATTATTGCGTTACAACTTCAGAAATAAGGATAGTAGTTTATAAAAACCCCAATGGCAACCTATAATTTAATCTGACACGAACCGAAAAAACCTTACAAGTATTCGGTGGAAGTTTCGGATTTTATCTCATTGGTCGAATTGAATCGTGCAGAAACGAAGGGAGGTCGTGCCAGTGGAAGACTCGTGTCGAACAAAGAAAGAGAGAACAAGTGTCAATCCGCGGAGGACAGAGTCTTTTGGACACGTTTGAATCAATCATTGTCATTTTTGGGGAGACATTTTTTTCTCTATGTGAAGTGACCTTTTAAATGGTGTAGTAGAGTTCAGCTGTCGTTTATTTTATATTCTTCAATGAGATATTTGCATGAGTGAGGGATTTGCTTGATTTTATACTTTTTTGATACATTATGGTTTAAAACTCCTAAATTTCTGATTTTTAAGTTCAAAAATGTATACTTTAAAATTCAATTTTATTTTTGCCAAAACGTCAGAAAAGTCACATTATCAGAAAACGGGCTCTTATTGGATGTGACATCACAGCGCATGAAAACCATTGTGTTAACTGTTTTCACGTGATTAGAAAACGGGCTCCTATTGGATGTGACATCACAGCGCATGAAAACCATTGTGTTAACTGTTTTCACGTGATTAGAAAACGGGCTCCTATTGGATGTGACATCACAGCGCATGAAAACCATTGTGTTAACTGTTTTCACGTGATTAGAAAATGGGCTTCTATTGGATGTGACGTCACAGCGCACGATTTGTGATTCGAAAGTGTTTTCGCGCCCAAACCAAAAACGAAATTTCAAAATTTTATATCTCAGAAACTAGGTTACGAAAATACTTTATGTAATCGTCATTCTTCGTGTTTTTTTGTCTACTATTTTAATAAAATTTAATCTCAAAACGTGCAAATACCTCATTGCGACGCAGCGCATGCTTTTATAAAATCATCTGAAGTCACAGTTAAAGCAACAAATTTCACAGTTCAAATCACAGTAACGGCTATAATCACCACTAACTTAGGGTTAACCTGGAATCAAGCTTTTTTGACGACTGATTGGTTAAAAACTTGTTTCCCTTTTTCAACAACCCATTAAAAGCTCGATTCTGGGTTAACCTTAGGTTAAGTTAGTTGTGAATACAGCTGAAAGAGTCCAAAACATAGTCGAAATTAAATCCATGCTAATATAAAAACATGAATAAATTCAACCTTTCTAAAAAGTTGGTATTTTTAAAGATTACTCGTATACTTTTGAATAAGTTGGTATCCCCATTATTAGATATGCTAGAATACCTCTTTTATAAAAGTAGGTTCACTTTTCTCCTTTAACACAAATAGAAGTAAATCACGATCCTCAGAGAGAACGATAATTCTTGGGACGTATCACCCTCGAAAACACTTAAGAAGGTTCTCACACGCTTCTGTTTAATTACCTTCCAGATCATTCGGTGGGTAATTATCGCACTCGAGTAACCTTATAGCAATTAGCAACACGAAAAATGACGAAGAAAAACCGAAAAAAAAGGAGATTCACGTGACAGTGGGGGACACGGTGTCGAGCAAAAGGAACAGGTGTGGTCCCGGTCGATTACAAAATACCTCTTCTGGGGGTGTTTAAGCCACAAGAAAGGGTGTAGAGGGGATGTGTATTGATGGCGCTTTTGACGGGTGTGGTGACCGCCGCGATTCCCCTCTCTAAATACAGGGTGGTTATGAGATAACCCCCCTGTATTTAGAGAGGTTAAATAAATAAAGTAATAAAGTTAAATAAGAGGTTAAATAAATAAATAAATAAGGGCTTTGGGGAGCCTAGTGGTTAAGGCATCGGCTTCGGGATCGGAGGGTCCCGGGTTCGATTCCCGACACCGCTAAAGACCCACCGAGTATATGCGGAGTACGTGCTCGTTAAATCTGTGGGTCCGAAAGTCCTGTGGTCCGTCATGGCGCAGTTTACCACGGGTCCAGGTGTCTGGAGACTATTTCCCTCCCCTTCAGATACATGTCAAAATTGTGGAGGTGGCGATAGATAGTGGCAGCATCACTGTCATAGGATCATGATGCAAAATCGGACTCCTGCCATTTATGGGCCTCACTTTCTCAGGAGCCGCACCCCCTTTGCCTTGAATCCTTGTGGAGCTTGGGTAATGGTACACGACAACAACAACAAATAAATAAATTTAAACTAGTTTCTTTTCGCTAAACTAGTTTAAATATAAGACAGGTCGTTTAGACATGTTCGACGTAAGATAGATTAGCACTTAAACTATATTAAATTTTCATGTGTGAAAGTAGTATTAGGCTTTTTCTATGAGGCTCTAGCTCCCCTGTGTTGAAAAATTAAAGGTAGAATGCCAACTAACTTCCCTATGCTTCTTTTTTTTTTGCCTTTCACCATGTAGGGTCGACATGCCGAAGCGCACTCTGGTGCATAACGACTCTACATCGCTCCGTGCCTGGAAGAGGCCGCTTTAATTATGCACGATGTCTCGTGGAATGTCTTCCCCCACAAATTGAATTTTAAGGGGATATTCTGGGCAGGGATGTCTTTTGGTGGCTGCAGTCGCTTCAAGATTGCCGACTGAATTCACCTCTCTTTCTATTTTAGGGTTATACGTGAATATTTTGGAAATCGGTTGATTTTGGTCGAATATCGGTGAAAATTTTATTTTGATTTTGACTTCTCTTTCCTCTTATTTTTTACGCAATTCAACTTTAAAGAATCCTAACCCTTTCAAAAATAACCTCCATAGTTTTAAAAGTTTTTTTTTGCATTTTTAGGGGGTAATAACCCCTTAAACCTATTCATTTGCAAGAAAATTTCATATTTTGCCCACTTTAACCTTTCTTGTTTCCTCGGGTCTAATTTGAAGACTAAAGTAATAGTTTTCGACCTTGAAAATAGAACTCAAAGTCATTTAAGTCATCGAAAAACGAAAAAGGGGTGGGGCTGTTCCCCGAAAATATGAGCTTGATGGAGAAAAACGGGGGTCGGATCCGGGTTTATGGGATCATTTTAAATAAGAATCTGCTTGATTTGTGTCGGATGTATTTTGACCGCATTATTTGTCAAGGACAGTTATTAACGGCCGTATTCTGTGCTACTTGATCAGCGGTTTACCACCAATCAAAGAAGGAATCGCCGACTCTGATTGGTGGAATCCTACTTTTTGTTTAACCACTGAGCAGAAAGAACAGAATACGGCCGTAACTTGACTTAAATTGATTGTTTATTTATTTGTCTTTAATTATTGTTAGATTAACTTGACACCAGGGCATATATTCCCCTTCCAGAGTATTCTATTACATGAATTTCATTAATATATGCATTGTTCTTAAAATTAGAAAGGCCGTATTCACGAACTTTAAGACGAGAGAGACACCAAACGCAAACGAAACGCAGAAGATGAAAAATCTTACGTTTCGATATCGTATCGTTCTCGTAACGATTATTTTGGAAACGTTCGTCCCGGAGCTCCCTCTCCTCAAAAACGTGTCGTCCGCCATATTGATCTGAGATTCCGCAGCGCATTCCGATTGCTTTTACACTTTTTGTGGCCCGTTTTAATAGTTTCAAAAAATCTAAAACACCTATTTATTACCAAAATAAGTCCTCAGACATTAATATATTACGAAAGTAATGGACATCCGGTGCCTGTAAAAATTTGTATTAACAGTGTATAATTACTTGTGGTGTTTCTTAACAGATGGCAGCACAAAGGAAGCGATGTGGAAACGATTGATTGAGACGACTCGTTAGATTTCATCGTTTGCGTTTCGATTGCGTTTCGTGTCGTATTTCTCGTCTTAAAGTTCGTGAATACGGCCCTAGAAACTACCCATATTTTTTTGAACACGATTGTAGAAAAAAAGAAAATTTTCAAAGGGGGGATGGAGGTAGTTAAGTAGTATTCTCTCGCGCTATTTTCATTTCGTCGTTCCCTCTCACCATATTAACGTGGAACTAACGTATACGAACAACGATACCTTTTGAAAAAAAGTCTTTAAAGTAAAAGTCTTAACAGTAAAGAGAAAAATTCTCCTAGCATATTTAATCGAGACGAAAGCGTTATGTTCCAAAATGACCCCTCTCTCACCGTTAAGTAATCACCTTGCCGCAATTTCGTTCCGAGAGCTTTTCCTCCCCCCCTGAAACGACACCAGTAATTTCTGTTCCCGTGCGACAAAAAACATGTTTTTAGTCGCATTAAGAAGGCAAAACAAGCTTAATTAGCATATAAAGACAGCCCCCGTTAGCACTAAGTAAAGGCGCCGCTTCTTTAAGTATTCATAAAGATGCCTTTTGGACACAAAGATGCGAAGTGTTGAATGAAACTGTTTTGGGTCGACTATTTGGATATTTTGGTAGCGTCACTGGAAAGTTGTTTTTGCTGCCTAATGTCCGCTAGAAAGGAAAAGTTAGTTGTATAGTAGGGCCGTTATAGGGAAAAAAACACCCGAATTGTTCAGATTTTGATAAAGGCACCAAAATTGGTGGAAATGTAGTTTCAAACATGCTGAATCCAAAATGGACCAGAACCACTCTGGCGGAAGTCCCGTTCGGGACTTCCGGTCAATAACAAAATGGCCGCCCGCTAGCCTATTTTCGGTTATTTTAATGATACAAAGGCAATTTTGGTGTCGAATATTATGTTCTAAGGGTCAAGGAACATAATTATGAAGCAAAAATATGCAATTTATTTTTAAAAGTTGATTAAAATCCAATAAAATCTCTTAAATAGCGAAAAATTTTAAGTTTAAAAATATTAAGTTCCTGACCACTAACTGCACCCCATAGTTTTCTTCCGATTGTTATTTTGTTTATTTTTAAACATATTTTAAAACTGAACCGAATTAATTTTTGTAGAACACATTAAAATTTAAATCATACATAAAATAAATGGATAACATAAAGCTACTTTAGTACAGTACGCGTTTTGAAACATTCACACAGAAAAGTTGTTTGGGCACGTGAAATCCCGTGTTAGGTATGTTTCCTGCGATCGGTTATACCTAATTAAAAATCATTTTTCTCCTCCTTCGGGGGTTTAGGGCAGAATTTTGAAGAATTTTATTTATATCTGAAGATAAAAATCAAGGTATTATCTCTAATGGCAGAGAATGGTTTGATCCCCAAACTATTTCTAATCACATTGAAGATCATCGACCGATGATTGATTGGGATACTTGTATTATCTGCCAAGTAGCTGACGACTCCAAATCTGTAGTGCATCCAATAGCTTCGAGTTATATTACTCTAGAAGAAAATCTGATCGACTTTCAGAAATTAAATGCTATACCAACTACTTTAAATCTTGACCGGCTTTGTGAAGCTCCTCAAAGTATCTCTGAAATATTGTTAACAAAAGGGGCAGTGTGGCATAAAAGTTGTCGAGCTAAGTATTGGGTTGTCCCATAAGTTCTGTTACTTTTTACGAAATTTCGTGTTTGAAATATTTTTATGAAAAACTGGTAATAGGTGGAGATTTCAAACAAAGAGGATTTTGATCTATGTATATTTATGAACATAAGGTGTGACTTTGGTATTTCTCATGATATTATTTCTTTTCAAAATGGCGGTTTGAAAAAAAGACAAAAAACGACGATTTTCACGTAATTTTTGTCTTTTGTTTAAAAAACTAGGAAGAACGCATAATTCATGGCTAAAAAAAGTTTTACAGTATATTTGAAATGTTTCGAATAAGGTGCCATAATTTCAAGATGATTCAAAAAGTTTAAGGTAGGAAATTTTGGCTTTAAAACCTCATATATTGCTAATTTCACGTGTTTTTTAATTACACCCATTGCTTTTCTAAGCAGCTGGTATTGAAGCAAATAAAAGGCAGATGTTTTTGGAACCATAATGCTTTTTTACACAGTTTAAACATTGAAAGAATCTTTTCATATTATAGGTGAATAGATATATTTCTAAATTCCAACGAGTTGTTTTTATTGTAGCGTTTTCGTATGAAGCAAATAATTGCTTTGTTCGTATAGCGTATAAGTTCAGCGAGTGTAATTCGGATAAGCTAAAATGTTGCGCGCTTGAATTGTGCGCACTACTTTCTAAACTTAATTACAGAGATAATTTAATATACTGCATGTTTTGAATACTGGGGTCTATCCGTAAGCTTTTTTATTGTTTTTGATGATTTTTTGTAAGAATTTCTTTGAAATGACTAACATTACTGAGGAAAGTTTTTTGCAATTGATGTTATGTTTGAGACCGAAATTTCCTAAGTTAAACTTATCGAATTATCTTGAAACTATGGCATCTTAATCTAAACATTTTAAACATACAGCAAAACATTTTTTAGCCATGAATTATGCGTTCTTCCTAGTTTTTTAAACAAAAGACAAAAATTACGTGAAAATCGTCGTTTATTGTCTTTTTTTCAAACCGCCATTTTGAAAAGAAATAATATTACGAGAACTACCAAAATCACACATTATGTTCATAAATATACATAGATCAAAATCCCATTTGTTTGAAATCTCCACCTATTACCAGTTTTTCATAAAAAATTTTCAAACACGAAACTTCGTAAAAAGTAACAGAACTTATGGGACAACCCAATATAATTCAGTTAAGCTAGAAAGACTTATAAAGAAGTTAAGGCAACTAGAAGAGAACCTCGAAAGTCCCCTTGAAAGTGAGAAGGATCCGACACGAGCATACACTCGATCACTGAAGAAAAGGCACTGCTTATTTTGCGATGAGTTGATTAAAGATGAACAGCATCACTTGGTTACGAACCTTTCATTCAGTGAAAAGCTGTAGGAATTTGCAAAGTTGATGGAAGATCCAAATTTATTAGCTAAGCTTGCTGTTGACTATGTGATATCGTCACCGTCGATGTCTCGTTTCTTTTAATAATCGCGTAAGAGATATCAAACACAAGAGTCTAAATTCCAATGAAGGCCACAATGACAAAACGGAAATAGAGCCACTATTTATTGTAGAAATTGTAAATATGATTGAAGAATATAGGTACGACAGAATATTTTTTAGGCTAGCTGACATGGCTAATTTATATAGAAATACACTAGTCAAGTATGGACTACAGATCGAAGGCAGTGTGAACTCAACCAGACTAAAAGATAAGTTGCTTGAAACGATTGATGGACTTTAGGAGTACCCTAAAGGAAGAGAAATATATTTGGCATTTCGTGAAAATGTTGCAGATGCCTTAAATGATTCAACTGTATCTTTCAGCGAAGAAGAGCTTTTAAAATTTTCGAAGACTGCTAGAATATTGAGACAATATATTTTTACATTCCTACCGATTCCAAAACTAATACCGTTCGGCATAAAGTTCAAGAAAAATGGACTCCATATTGAACATCTTTGTCAGAAGCATCTGCATCTTTCCGTGAACTCATTTGCTGTGGTTGCAAAACAATGTGTTCATCACGCTGCAATTGCTTGAGGGCTAAACTTCTGTGCACTGATCTTTGCACTTGCACAGGAAAATGTAAATAAAGTCCGAATAAAAATATAAATATGATTATTTTAAAGTATGTTTCCATTATTATTAAAGCCTAAATTATTTAATATATTTAATTTAAATATTTCTAAACTTAGAATTTTTCGCTATTTAAGAGATTTTATTGGATTTAAATCAATTTTTTAATATAAATTGCACATTTTTGCATTATAAATAATGTTCCTTGACCCTTAGAACATAATATTCGACACCAAAATTGCCTTTGTATCATTAAAACAACCGAAAATAGGCCAGCGGGCGGCCATTTTGTTATTGACCGGAAGCCCCGAACGGGACTTCCGACAGAGTGGTTCTGGTCCATTATGAATTCAGCATGTTTGAAACTACATTTACACCAATTTTGGTGCCTTTATCAAAATCTGAACAATTCTTCCCTTTAACGGCCCTACTATGTACAGGCGTATTGCAAAGTGGGATGCGTTGCAGTGAAAAAACGTTCAGTTTTGTTTTTGAAAGTTTGAGATGGTATTGCAAAGATAGTTTTGGTGTTTTTTTCGTCACTGGATAGTTGTTTTTGCTGCCTTATGTCTGCTATAAAGGAAAAAGTCGTTCTACAGGCGTATTGCAGATTGAGGGGCATTGCAGCGAAAAAAACGTTCACTAAAGTTTTAATCCACTCAAAATGAAACTCTGGAAAAAAATAAATGTGAAATCAACATGCCACTCAACCTGACCCTCTCAGATTTTAATGAAACTTTCTGGAATAAAAATTATAATTATTCTCTTCAATAATTTAATTGAGAAAATGTTTTTATTATTCAATTTTATCAGTATTTTTTTATTTAAAATTTTTGAACAAAGGAAGAAAAAGTGAAACTTTAAAAATTAAATTAAAAATAAATAACCATCGTAGTTGAACAATTTTTGCGCGAATATTCCTCTCTTTGGTACCTCTATTGAATAAAAAAATTTTGTACCCCAGCATTGTTGAAAGAGCATCGAAACAATGAATTTATTTCAATTCTTATAAATAACGAAACGAAAATTACTCTCAGATTGATTTCTTTTGTGGAAAACAATACTACCACGACGAACAAAAGGAAAACAAACTCGTGTTTTATTTCGAATCTTTTGTTTGTGGAATAAATTGGAAGCTAAATCACGAGGAAAAAGGAACGTGTTATCCATTTCGTGGGAAAATTAAACTGAAATCGTTCTTTTTTCTTCTTCTGCAAGTGAAAATGATCGGAAATCGTGCATTTGGATTCCGAGCGATTGTGGCAAAAAAAGTTTTTGAATATTTGTTTTTTTGTTTCTGTTGATGTAACAAGATGCATGTGGATTTATAAACATGACTTTCCCTACTTTTTTCTCTGTTTTTATTTGTCTTTGGAAGACGATGCGGATATACACAGATGAATTATTAGTACGGATCAGATTCTTTTCGGTAATCAAATTTATTTTTTTGATTTACAACTGATCATTTCTAAATAAATAAGTTATTTTTCGAGAGCAATAAAATTGTTTTGTTTTTCAAAAATCGATTCGAAATCTTGATTTCTTCTAACAGTGGATCAACTGTATCTAGAAGAAGAAGTTGTACTTAATCACTTTTTCAATGGGGAAAGAAAGAAAAGGACTTGTATCGTGTTGGATATACCAATAACCAGATACTGCAGGAAAAAGCGTTGCCAGATATTCCATCGAACTGCCTGATGAGACGTTAGAGGGAGAAGGGACTAGAAGGAACATCGGGTGTGAACGAGGGGATATTTGATTGGGCAGTTCTCATGGTATTTTTTTGACATTTTGTAGAGTGCAGGGTTTCTCAAGCTGTGGGCCACAGGAATTGCCTAAGAGAGTCGAAAATTAATTAAAAATAATTAATGAATATATGATTTTTTACTTGTAATACTACTTAAAGTGTTAAAGTTAGGGTTGCAGTTACATAGCAACCAACTGTCAAACACCTTGTAATCCATTAAATCTTACGATTTTACAGTGAAACATATTCATTTCAAGTTTTAAAAATGTACTTTCAAATACTTTCCAAAATAAATACCTTTCAAAGATTGAAATAAGTGTTATAAAAATTAACAAATATACTTTTTATTTAAGAAAACTCCAGCTCTCAAGCGTCGCTTCCAACCGTGGACCGGTTTCGCCCTTGCTAGGGCTCATCAGCACGGTATAGGAAGGTAACGCAAGAGAGCGGAGGGAGAGCTTTTAGTCTAGCCGACTATAACGGAAAAAGTGGTGACTATTGACTAGTCCTCCACTGTCTGCCGGAATGAACTGCGCATTCCATAGAACAGATTTAATTCCTTACCTTCCTATACCGTGCTGATGAGCCCTAACAAGGGCGAAACCGGTCCACGGTTGGAGGCGACGCTTGAGAGCTGGAGTTTTCTTACATATTCCTCTAACCAGAGGTAGTGGTAAAATACTCCCTTTTCATACTTTTTATTACTAAAATTTTACATATTTTTAATGATATTTAGAAGACTGTAGTCATGTAGGTTTTGTCTTTTATTAGCTTTAGTGGCTTAAAAAGTATTGTTTAACAAGTCTCTTGGTTGTGGGACAAAAAATGAATGGTAAAACACTAGGTGTATTGACGAGTTACTAGGTAAAATATAAAATTTAAGATATTAATTTATTATTATAAAGAAAGATAATTTATATGATTAATTAATTTTTTTTCTGAATGTTAATTAACAGTAGTTAGTAGATTGATAAGTTAAAACTTTTAAGAGTTTTATTTATGGATATAAACTGTGATGCATTTTCGGAAAGTTGGTTAACATTTTCTTCTGCTAAGGTTTTAGCAGTTTAATCGAAGGAGTTAAGTCCATAATTTTCTTTTGCATCTTATAAATTATGATTAGTATTGCATCAGTCCGATTGCATATCCGCTAACAGTTAATTTAGTCATTTAAAATTTAAAAATCGTCAAGGCCAAAGATGAGGAAAATAAGTTCTTTTATTAGGAACAGTGTTTTAACGAACGTTTTAAAAAGTAAGTGCAGTGGTTTTGTGAGGAGTTGCGAACCGATCCGAATGCCCCTGCGTAAGCAGTCTGGGGTTCTCCCACAAAAATGTTTGTAAATTTGACCCTAAAATAACATGTTTTTAACTTTTTCTTATAGTTTCAATGCTTGTTAAACGGGACTTTCTTCATTGCTCTTATTTTCGTAACCACACACACAAAAAAAATCATGTCAATTCTTTACCCGATGACTTAAAATCAGAGAGATCCCCAATTAAATTTAAAAAAACAACTTAAACTTTTTGTAATGACAATAGATAAAATTGAACACTTCTTTTGATTCTTTTTCCTCACGATCGCTCTTTTTTTTAAATCTAAACTTATCACACTGAAGCTCACCTTGCGGTGGTTCACTTGAATCTCAGTGTAATTGTTTAATTAAATATCTTCAAATATAATTATATTTATTTAAAATTATCTTTTATTAGTTACTCATATGGGTCACTGCGTTGACCCCTGGTAGCCCAAACAACTTTGATAATTTTTCTCTCCTTTTTTTCTTTATAGAATATGTGTTTTTTGTAAGGGGCCATCCATAAATTACGTGAGGTCAAAAATGGGGGAGGGGTTTGGAAAAATCTCACCAAATCTCACCAAGGGGGGAGGGGGGTCGATTAAAATCTCACGTCAACATTTTAAGTTAGAAATTATACGATTTTCTTTTTTTCAAGTATGAGAAAGGATAAGAAACTGAAAATTATTTTTAAAAAGTTGTAGGTAAATCTCACTTGGGGGGGAGGGGGGTCCAAAAAATCTCGCTAAATCTCACCAAGGAGGTAGGGGGGGTCCAGATTTTGGAAAAAACGCCTCACGTAATTTATGGATGTCCCCTAATGTACATTTTTGCTTTGGTTTTTATGTTCTTTATTCTTTGTAAAAATTCAAAACAAATAAATGTTCTTGTTCATGTAAAAAAATAAGCAGCCCACGGCCCCTCTACTCCATCCCATCTCCACCCAGCTGATACTTCTCCTTTTTGGAAAAAACGCCTCATGTAATTTATGGATGTCCCCTAATGTACATTTTTGCTTTGGTTTTTATGTTCTTTATTCTTTGTAAAAATTGAAAACAAATAAATGTTCTTGTTCATGTAAAAAAAATAAGCAGCCCACGGCCCCTCTACTCCATCCCATCTCCACCCGGCTGATACTTCTCCTTTTATTTGTTTTTCTCGCGCAGCTCCCGAACACTTCTTAACGAAGTCTGACGGTTGGTCCTCTGCCAAGGAGCCCTAAATAGATTATGAGTGGGGTGGGGGAAGAGTGAGATGTCGTGGAGATACTTGATTGCTGTGTAATGGATACTTTGACGCAATCTGCATTTCAAGGGTTTTGTTACATAACTACCGTTGCTGCTGGGATATTGATTCATGTCTCCCCTCGTCTTTTATAGTCTGTGTAATTAGAATCGGCGGTTGAAAAGTCACGGGATTTCCCCAGTCTCCCCACCTTTTCCCCGTGCGTTGCCATGGTTTCGACCAGTCTTATTTTTTTCCCACATCACGCCAAGCCCACAACCGCCCAAGATTGTCACTGAATCTAACTCGAGTTGCAGCAGCCAATGAAATAATCGGAACACTTTTTTCGTTATAAAAGAAAAACTAATCATTGTAGACGTACAAAATTTTAAACAAATATACAATTATTTTTTTCAAAATTATTTTCAAAAAAATTATTAAGATTCAAAGTTTCAATTTAATTTCACGCACTGCCTTAACTGATGTGCAAAAATAAAGCAGAACCGCTTACGTTTTCTCCTTTGTTACCAAGGAGACGAACTTCAACTGATGACGTCCAACCACCTATTTTAATTACACAGACTATAGTGCTTTTATAAAGTAAGATCGTTGAACGGTCCGATAAAAAACGATCCTTTGCATTTACTGAGTCGTTTCTGTGGCGGCTCGGCCATGCATAGGACACGTGAACCCCCAGTGAAAATTAAACCTTTATCTACTGCATTATGATTTTCTGCAATTTTTTTCGTGCAAATATTTTTTGGAGTCGCTAAATTAAGAATTAAGGGATATACATAAATAAAGGGAAATTTAATCTGCTAAAGCTAATTAATTAATTTGATACTTTTGAGTATCGTCAGTACACTAAGGTCTGAAATATTCTCACAATACAAAAAAATTCATACGGATTTTTATCGCAGTTTTGAGTCAGTCCTAAAACATAATGCAGTTTCCTTTTGACTTTAACTACCTACTTTTTTGAGGAAACAAAAATTACAATCATGGGAATCCGATCAAAATGGCACAGCTGAAAGCACAAATTAAGTTTTTAATCTATTCGCCTGTCCCGCTAAAACACTTATCACAAAACCCGATTCAGGTATTTATTCCATTATAAACAATCATAGAGCTGAAATTTCAGCTCCTAAATAGGTTTTTTATGTAAAAAATATAGAAATCGAACGGTTATGAAAACTGAGTGCTTCACCACTACCTCTGGTTAGAGGAATATGTAAGAAAACTCCAGCTCTCAAGCGTCGCCTCCAACCGTGGACCGGTTTCGCCCTTGTTAGGGCTCATCAGCACGGTATAGGAAGGTAACACGGTAAGGTAGGAATAGGAAAGTATAGGAAGGTAACAGAGGTAGTGGTGAAGCACTCAGTTTTCATACCTGTCCTTTCGGGAATTAAATCTGTTCTATGGAATGCGCAGTTCATTCCGGCAGATAGTGGCGGACTGATCAATGGTCACCACTTTTTCCGTTATAGTCGGCTAGACTAAAAGCTCTCCCTCCACTCTCTTGCGTTACCTTCCTATACCGTGCTGATGAGCCCTAACAAGGGCGAAACCGGTCCACGGTTGGAGGCGACGCTTGAGAGCTGGAGTTTTCTCACACATTCCTCTAACCAGAGGTACTGGTGAAGAATTCTTCTTTTCAAAAATTACAATCATGGGAATCCGATCAAAATGGCAGCTGAAAGCACAAATTAAGTTTTTAATCTATTCGCCTTCCACACTAAAACACTTATCGCCGAACCCGATTCAGGTATTTATTCCATTATAACCAAGCATAGAGCTGAAATTTCAGCTCCTAAATAGGTTTTTATGTAAAAAATGCCGAAATCGAACGGTTATGCTGGTTTTAATATAATCATTAACGATTACGAGTCAATTTCCACTAATACCCCGTTCGCACTGGCAGAAAAAAGACCCTTTATTTTCGTTAACACTTTGTTGTCATGGAAACACACTAATCGATTCACTAGTCAATTAATAATCTTTTATGTATTTTTACTTGTATTTTTGGTGATTTTATTTATTAGTTTTAAGTTGTATTCAGAAATTAAATTTTTAATTATCAATACAACTTAAGACTAATGAATAAAATCACCAAAAATACAAGTAAAAATACATAAAAATATTAATTGACTAGTGAATTGATTAGTGTGTTTCCATGACAACAAAGTGCTAACGAAAATAGAGGCAAAAATAAAGGCCAGTGCGAACGGGGTATAAGGATTTCACAACTTCCCATGCCTGCTTATAAAAACCCCTAGCTCGTTAGGGGTACATTTCCGACCCTCCATTCCTATGTGATTCTGAACCCTCTAGCTGTGTCCTACCCAAACACTTATCTGAAACACCCTGTATTGACATTTCATTGGATATCGTGATTCATCTTTATTAATGCCTCTCTGTTGGGCTGTGGGGAGCCTAGTGGTTAAGGCATCGGCTTCGGGATCGGAGGGTCCCAGGTTCGATTCCCGACACCGCTAAAGACCCATCGAGTATATGGCGGAGTATTACGTGATCGTTAAATCTGTGGGTCCGAAAGTCCTGTGGTCCGTCATGGCGCAGTTTACCACGGGTCCAGGTGTCTGGAGACTATTTCCCTCCCCTTCAGATTCATGGCAAAATTGTGGAGGTGGCGATAGATAGTGGCAGTATCTATCATCTCATGAGGAAGAAGTCGGACTCCTGCCATTTATGGGCCTCACTTTCTCAGGAGCAGCACCCCCCTTTGCCTTGAATCCTTGTGGAGCTTGGATATTCCAAGTGGCACACGACAACAACAATGCCTCTCTGTTTTGGATTGGATTCCGTCGCACTCACTCCTTTCAAAAACGTGGTATCTCAAAAAACCTTATTGTTCAGGAGAGGGATTTGAAAGTTTAAAATTAGATTGAAATGCATAAAACCTAAATATTGAAAAACACATTAAATATTTTACTATACAGCCTAAAATATGGTGTTTTTTCAGGGCTATACTACTATTTCAGGGCTTTCTAAAAACAGTCATAACTAAAAATCGCTGATTTTTGAGATATGATAGAGGTATGTGTGACATTGTTGAAAGGAGTGAGTGATATATTCTCACGAAGTGTCTATACTATACACTAAAGCCCTAGATCCTCTACCTTAAGTAGCGACATCACGCTCAATCGGCCGCCATTTTGGGGAGAACTCACTACTAGTGACGATAAGCTTGGCCAACCCAAATGTTGTTGAGGGCCACTTTGGAAAATCACAATACTCTCGCGGGCCGCATATAAAATTTTAGGATATTAGGTTCACAAAATGACAGTGAAGTAAATTGAATAAATTAGGTATATAAAATAGGTAGTTTTTTTAGATCCTTTGTGCTTAGTTTGACAGATTACTAAATAAAATATTCATTCAAATTTAACTTAAGAAGCAACCCCAAGAATACCTTCTGTAGTATATCCATAGGAACTAAACAGGTGCCGTTAAATACACTTGGAATCACTCGAAACTATAAGGAACCTGTGGCGCTTATAGAAAATTATTTCGGGAGGACCCAAATTTTCTCTAAGAATTGCAGCTAGATTTTTGCATCGGGAAAAAGTACACCCAAATCTTCCTCCCATGTCCCCATGCATATTTAATTGGTTCAATGCATAAATTAAAATATATTTTAGTTAGGATTTAAACCTGACTGAACTAATATCTTAAAAAAGTTGTGAACTATAGAGTTCCTAGTACTAAAGGGGGATCTGGGGGTCCTCCCCCAGAAAAATTTTTGGAAATACGACTCTAATTAACAGACTTTAACGTGTTTTGGTACACTTTGTCCGAATTTGGGGGGCCTTAACTTACCCTAAAACTTTAACTTTTGACTAAAAAAATTCTTGCGGACCACAAAATTAGTTCAAAAAGGGCCGCATGCGGGCCGCGGGTTGACAAAGCCTGATCTAAGAGGTATATGGGGGTCGGGGGTTCTCCCCGAAAAAATTTTGAATTTTAGTGTGCTAAAAAGTGTTTTGAAGCTACTTTTTGGGGAGTTTTCAGAGAGCTTCGCGGGCCGCACAAAATGACCCGGAGGGCCGCATGCGGCCCGCGGGCCGCGGGTTGGCCATGCCTGAGCTAGACTATCCAGACTAGTAGTGAGTTCTCCCCAAAATGGCGGCTGATTGAGCGTGATGTCGCTACTTAAGGTAGAGATCCAGAGCTTTACTATACACGAAAGTTAACCCATGCTAAATGATTAGCGAAATTAGTTAGAGTTGAGTTGTTACTTTCGTCGTGGAGCTTGAGAGTGCCATATTCTCTGGCTTGTGTGCTTCCTCTCAACTCCCTATTTTCATAGCATTAATATTTTATAAGTTGACATCATAAATATCCTCTAAAACTTAATGCGTTTTCGTTTATTTATAGGATTACGCAAACTACTCGTGGATTCCTGATGTTTACCGGTTCAACAAAAGGTAAGCGACATTTTTTATGCTGAATTATAAATGTTTTATAAAGTGAGTTTGATTTGTCCGATTTTTACGCATGCGCTTATAAAAGCGTGTTGTTTATTTTCTTGCATACTTTTTCGGATTCCACGTTCAATTCATGTGGTTGATAACAAACGATTACACTACTGTAGCGTTGATATCGGTTTTTTAAATTAGGTGCGAACATTTAATCTAAAAGATAACTACTATGAAGTAGATTGCGTTGGGGTTTGCATTAGTTTTATCTTGATATGATGCATGTTTTTAAGTTTGTGTTCTGATTGACCAATAGGAATCGATAATGAATGTAGGCACAGCTTTCGATAAGAGTCTACCAGCCGCGGTTTGATCCTAGCAGAGCCCACACCCTTGCCAAAGTTGGCGATAATTCCACCATCTCGGTAACCCTAGGAATCTTGGTAACCCTACTTTAATACACTAGATGGCACTTGGCGCCATCTTGTTCTGGTTTGGAGCTTTATTTCAGTTTGTTGCCAAGGGTGTGGGCTCTCCTAGGATTTTACCGGTCCCAAAGTAATCTACTAAATATTATTAAGGATCCATTAATAATGATAGTAATAGGTAGATCAGCTATATGGTTGTGTCATCATTTGTGCTATGGGTAAACATGGTGGCTGGTATACTCGAATGCAACTTAAGTTGAGCCTTTGACGTCATGGCCACGCGGAAGAAAATCTGAGCACACAGAAAGCCTGCTGGGTTGCTAGACGCTCTTATTGGCTGGCGAAATTTAGAGCGAGTTGTACTACTACGCGTTACGCCACTTTAAAAAATAATAATACTGAACATTTTATGCATATCGGGATGAAAAGATGCTTAATATACGTGGATTTAAAAAACTAATCATTATTCAAAATTGAAGCTCTAAATTTCACTCAAAATTCAGACACCGCGCGGGGAACTACTTTCTTTGGTTGCTGCTCTCAGCATATTTATACAGGCTCAAGTTAAGTTGCAACTGAGTATAGACTCTTATCGAAGCTGTGCCGAGAACCTATAGAGTTGATTGTGTGTTAGGGTTTGCATTAGATTTCGCTAGGTATCTTGATATGATGCATGTTTTTAAGGTTTAGTTTGGGTTCTGATTGACCAATAGGAATCGATGGTGACTGTAATATGTTAGAGTGATGATGAAAATATTATTTTTTGTATCCACGAATTGAAGGGGGCACTCCGGAAGCTTCCCCCTCCTTAGGGCAGGAAAGAAAATAAAGGGAGAAAAGGTATAAAAACAAAGATTCTGAACAACTAGATTCTGAAAGACCAAAATATTATCAGTCATTTAAGATGCTATTTTACTTCTTTTTTACCTTTTTAGCTCTTTTAGTCTAGAGGGCCACTTTCCCCAGACTGTTCAAACTTTTTTGTTTACTTTTTAAAAAAAATTATATTTAGAATCAAAACCCCTTCGATTTTCTAGGGGAGGACCCCAGACTCTCGTCTGAAAAAAATATTGCGTTCTCAAAACTTTCAAATCAAAGAAAAATTTCCACTTACTCTGTTGCATTTTATTGTTTGGTGAGGAATTTATTCGTCGCCAAAAGAAACAAAAAAACCCCCCAAAGGCCAATTGGCGAGATTCGCTGCCGTAAAAACGAAAAAGGACGTAAGCTTAATTAAAAGGAAAGTGTTACATTACACATTCCAGGTCCATCAATTAAAGAGAACAACGACGCAGACGATAAAGCAAAAGGGAAACCACCTAAGAAAAAAAAGAAAACGTTTCCAGCACCTACGTGCCCCGAATGGAACGGAAAAGAGTTCCGATTCTTGCGGTGTTAGGCCTAATGGGACAGAAATGCCGACATAAATAAGGACTAGAAGGCCATTTGTCTCTCCGTTTCATAAGTTTCGTATGGGGTGTTGGGAACGAAAAGGGAGTAACTCACACATTACTTAGTCTAAAATAGTTATAGGTTAAAAACCTTTATAAGTCCGAGGGCTAAAATTGATACTTGTAGAGACTACAATAAATACCCCACTTCATACAATTTAAAGTATTTTCTTTAAAAAAAATTAACTTTAAAAATTGAGCGAGTTTGCCCTATTTGGATAAAAATTAAGATATTAGCTATGGTGAAAACTATTCTTTCTTTAATATCGCTTAATTTTATTAAGTAATAGGAAATTCCAGTGTTAAGCGATATTAAAGAGACAATAGTTATCACTCTAATTAATATCTTAATTTTTATCCAAATAGGGCAAACTCGCTCAATTTTCAAAGTTAATTTTTTTTTTAAGAAAATACTTTAATTTGTATGAAGTGGGGTATTTATTGAAGTCTTTACAAGTATCAATCGACCGCCGACATGTTTATAAAAAATTTAGGTAATTCAATATTTCAAAATAAAAATAGACAATCCCTTATTTGACAAGACCCTAGTCCCAAATTCCCAGTTTTAGCCGAGTCCGACCTTATTGGTTGGTTGAAATTGGAAAATGTAAGTTTTTTTTAAACAAAATAATAACCGAGGATATAACCCATGAACTGCCGCATGCTAATCAAGCATCGTACCACATTTCCAGTAACTTTAAAACTTATAACATCTTATTGGGGTTAACTTTTGGCGTAGTTGCAAATTTCGAAAATTGGCACGTAGAAAATAGGGCTCACTATCTCTTTGTCTTTGTTTAGGATTTAAGAACGTCACAACTGATTCGGCCTACTTACTTTAAAGTGAAAACCAACAATGACTTTGAATCGTTTAAACAATTGGAGTGTTGTTTAAAACGAATGTTTAGAATTAAATGACGTCACATACTGTTTTCGCGCCTTTTTTTAAAGTCAAACTTCGAAAACGAATTAATAAATAAATAATCATCATAAATAAAATTACGCACATATATTCCTCTGTTGGGTACCTCTATCGAATAAAAAAATTAAAATAAAATACCGGAATGTGAGACCCATTGACTTGCTTCACTCTTATCTCAAGCACAGCGGCGTTTTAGTCTCGAAAAGCCGCCGGTTATAGATAGAGAGGACGCAGAGTAATAGACTACGCAGAGGGCAATTAAGAAAGAAATGAAGAACATATTTATAACGGAATAACACCAATTAAGAGTTGTTTATAAGGTTCTTCCGAATCTAAACTAAAACAATAACTTTCGGTTTTCGGAATGTATGGGTAAGATAATAAAGTAATCGAAGTAGAGAGAATCCTATGTATGCATTTAAAAAAATGGGATAGCTATTTCTACTAATCTAAAAAAATAACGGCACTTATACCAATTCTATCCCTGTTTCGCTAGTTTTTAAGGAGGGAAGAAAAACATCGTAATTTAGATCCCAGTTTCTGACGTAATTGTTTAATTTATAGAGAAGTTATACCAATTAAGGATCGTTCATAAGGTTCCTCTGAATCTTCTCTAAACAAATAAAACCATAACTTTCAGTTTCCGGAATACATGGGGAAAACAATTAAAGTAGATATAATCTTGTATATCTAAATATTTATTATTTATGTAAAATAATAATGAAACTAGTAAATTAGCTAATTTACTGGCCACATTACTGTTTAACTAAATTTTAGTAGTTCCACTGTTGTCATTATCATTGTTAACTCATTCATTTATGGTTATATCGTGGCAACAATTACTTCGTCCTGTTATGGGAAGATAAAATTTAGTTTTTGTTACGTTTTCAGCTAGCAAATTTAAGTGAAAGTTACATATTAACATATTACTTAAGTTAAGTGTAAATACATATTGGGTAGTACTATGATTTGTAGTTGAAAATAAAAAGCTTGGTTTTTTAAAAGAAAAATATATTTCATTCTTTTAAACTGGGAAATAAGTGTGAATTAAGTATAATTAACCCTGTTGTTGCTGTTTCTAATACCACATGGAATGTGCAAACTCCATCCGCTAGGGCTAGGGTGCACAGAAACAGAAATTAAGGCAAAGGGGGCGCGACTCCTGAGAAAGTGAGGCCCGTGTGAATGGGAAAGGTCAAACTTAAGGCTCGGATGATAAAGGCCGCAACTGTATATCACCCCCATTCACAATTTTGCCATGTTTCTGAAGGGGAGGGAAATATTCTTAACCACTAGGCTTATTAACCCTTCAATTAAATTTATCGTTATCCATTCACGAATTCAACCAGATTGTCCGCTAAACATGTATATCAATTTTCGTTAAGTTTAGAGGCAGTCTACTGTGTGAACTTTGATTGTTAAACAACGTTAAAAACCTACATTTTATTCTTCCTAACACACCTTTAATTCTTAGCCTTTTTCTCTCCGGGTCAGCAGCCTTTTAAAAACCGAATCACGCAAAGAACATGTTTTAAAAAAGAACAGTTGCTAATAACACCCGGCAGAGCACTAGTCTCTCCTCTCCAGCCGGTTGGTTGGTGTGTTAATGAAGTCGAGGAAAGAGCGTCTTTTAAGCAGCCGCGGAACAACTCGGCTTTTTCAAAAACTAATCTTTTTTTGAAGGCGAAAAGTGAAGTTAATAAGATTTTAATGCAAAAAAAATCGGAATGGGTAAAAATGGGAATTTGTATTCTTCGATGGGGGAGTTACATATTATGCGTTTTTTTATTTGCGTAAGGGGCCGTTCAAATATTACGTAAGCACCTAAGGGGGGAGGGGGGGGGTTTGCTCTTAGCTTGTTTTTCCTGACAAGGGGGGAGGGGGTTATGGTGATGCTTACGTAAGATACTGCATTTTCGAAAATATCTTGTTTCTTGCATAAATAATATTAAAACTTAACCAAAATTAAATTTAACGAAAAATTGAATTAGGAAATCGGACGTAAGCACTTTTTTCTGGGGATGGACCCCCCAAACATTTTGAAATTTTAACCCCAAAAAGTAGTGATTCTACTCATTTTTGAACCTTTAGGGTTACACCCAAAAAGGAAAGCTCCTTGTATAAGTCACCTAATTTTCAAGGAGAAAAAAGCAGTACTTACTAAAATGGAACTTTTTTTTGGGGGGGGGTCGGGCAGTTTCTTACGTTATTATGGTAGGGGGTTCAGGTTTGCTTATCTTTGCTGACAAGGGGGGAGGGGGGTTAAAAATGACCAAAAAAGTGCTTACGTAATATTTGAACGGCCCCTAACTAGTTTATTTTAAGCAAGTGTTATTATTAACTATTATTTGGATGACTAGAGCAGCGGTTCCCAAACTGTGCTCCGCGGAGCCCTTAGGGCTCAGGCAAGCATTTCCAGGGGCTCCGCGAAGAAATTTGAAATAAATACATTTTTTGATAATTTCTAATTTGCTTTTCTCTGAAATGTTATATAAAAAATTTTCTGTAAGGTGGTCTGCTGGTTTTTGCCTTTTTCAGGTCTTTTTTGGTTTACCAAAACAAGTTAAATCCCTGTTTTTAGGGTCAAATTTCCAAAACTTTTCTGGGGGAGGAACCCCCAGGATGGGACGATTTGGCGCTGGCCGTTTGGGCGCCAGCCCGTTACGGCACCAAATTTTTCTTCTAATTTTTAGAAGAATTAAGAGAGTTTTTTATTTTTTCTATTTACTTTCATTTTATTTCTGCCGCTGAAACGGCCGGTATGTATACAGGGTGTATCTGAAATGGTGCAACAAACTTTCAGGGATGATAGTACTCATCAAGACGAACAAGAATCGGTATAGAAAGGGGGTCCCAGACCAAATCCCAGGGAGTTAAAAATGGAGCGACACCCCAAAAAATCATTGAAAAATTCAATTTGTAGAAGAACTACTATTGGTAAAAACTTAATTATGGTCTCAAAAATTGTAGTTTAATATGATCTTTAAAATTACCTCAAAAGTCTTCACTTTAAAATTTGTTTTATTATGAAAAAAGTTAAAAAACACAAAAAATGTGAAAACTCTGCCAAAACCTTATTTTGTATTTCGAAATCCTTTCTTTTGATTTGATAATCTGAAAGATCATAGTTGAAAACCCTTAAGTCCAAAGTTTCACGTAAATACAATCAATATTAAACGCTTGAGATTCTGTTAAAGTTTGGTTTTTGGGTGCGCAAGCTGTTTTCTAGAGCTGTTTCCAAAACAGCTGTTAGCGCACGCAAAAAACGAACTTTAACAGGATCTCAAGCGTTTAATATTGATTGTATTTACGTGAAACTTTGGACTTAAGGGTTTTCAACTATGATCTTTCAGATTATCAAATCAAAAGAAAGGATTTCGAAGTATAAAATAAGGTTTTGGCAGATTTTTCACATTTTTTGTGTTTTTTAACTTTTTTCATAATAAAACAAATTTTTAAGCGAAGACTTTTGAGGTAATTTTAAAGATCACATTAAACCACAATTTTTGAGACCATAATTAAGTTTTTAACAATAGTAGTTCTTCTACAAATTGAATTTTTCAATGATTTTTTTGGAGTGTCGCTCCATTTTTAACTCCCTGGGATTTGGTCTGGGACCCCCCTTTCTATACCGATTCTTGTTCGTCTTGATGATTACTTTCATCCCTGAAAGTTTGTTGCACCATTTCAGATACACCCTGTATATGTCCAAAATTCGGCGTAGACGTGATTAAACCAAGGAAAAACCTGTTTTTAGTAGATTCAAATCCCCCCCCCTTTATAGCATTTGGAACTTAATTACACAAAACTTTTCTTATATTAAGTTCTTTAAGATGCAAATTCTGCCAAAAAATGTAGAAAAAGCTACATTGATCCTATGGCATGGGAGGGGATAAGGAATAATTTTGGGCCCATGTGTAAATGAATTTCGATATGTACCTCTGACGTACGGTCTAGCAGCCCCCAAAACAGCTCTCGATTTCAAAAGAAGTAACTTAGGAAAACAAAATTTACAAATGTACCAACATATTTCTGTATGAATCCTATGTTCATGCATCTCGGGCATAATGATTAAAAAGTGAAAGCTTTAATATTCAGAAATTTAAAACAAAGATTTACATTGTATCCAATGATAAAATATAACTGGTTTACAAAATATTTCATATATCCCGGGGTGTATATCATAGGGGCGAGGGGGCCCTGCCTCCCCCCGGAAAATTGGACTACGTATAACAAAACAAGTTAAAACCATGTTCTTTAGGGTCAAATTTCTGAAATTCTTTAGGGGGAGGACCCCCAAAATTGTACTTGAAACTTTATTATTGTCAATTTTTATAGTAAGTTCGTTAAAATTAAAATCCTACCTAAAAATGAATCTCCAAAATTTGGACAATGATGTACCTAAAACGAGTTAAAAACTGTTTTTAAGGATCCCATTTCACAAAATCTTCTGGGGAGGAAGGACCCCCAGACCCTTCTATTGTAATTGGATCTTAATTCGTCACAATTTTTCTTACAAATAAATTATCTTAGATGCAAATTATACATAAAATGTTTTTAAAAGCTACGCTAAACTGTTAAATATGCATGGGAGGGGCTGAGGAATAATTTTGGATCCCTCCCAAAATAAATTTCAATAATGCTTTTATTTCTAGAAGCGATGGGTTTTATGTAATTTGCTTTTAATACCTTGAAAAATTTATTTTGGAAAAAGGCTCCGCGAAGAATTTGTCTCTTGAAAAGGGCTCCACGACATAAAAAGTTTGAGAACCCCTGGACTAGAGGAATGTGGCTGATGGGTGGTAAACGTGAGAATTTTATATTTTCCTCCCATTGTTATACATTTTATTAGCATTGAATACTAATTTAGATATTTTATGGCTCGATGAGTATTTTATTCTTTAATGAAATTTGGTGGTTTTTTTTTTGGGTTTGTTGGAGAATAGAATGAGTTTTCATAGCATGAAGGACAGAGTGGCATACATGCTTAGATTTGTTTTTATTATATGGCTTGGTCCGACATGGGTTTCTTGTTGCTTACGTATTAAAATTTAGTACTTGTTGTTATTATTTAAATATTATGTGTTTAACTGTTAATCCTCTTTTGTACTTAGATTTTTGGTTAAAATGCAAATCCCCCCTAAAAATGTGTATCCGAAATTTGAGCTAAAAGCCTCAAAACTAGTTAAAAATTTGAATTTTTGAATCCAATTTCTAAAATTTTATGGGGGAGAACCCCCAGACCCCCCTTTGGTAGTTCGAACTTTTTTTCGCAACTTTTCCTATACTCAGAACTTCATCATGACGAAAATTCCGTCCAAAATGTGTTAATATACTACATTAAAACTATTTAATAATATGTATGAGAGATGCTGAAGAATAATTTGGGACCCTTCCTGAAATAAATTTCTTTATACGGTTTGGACTGAAGAATAACTTATACATAACTCGTTGTTGCTAAGGGGCCATCCATAAATTACGTGAGGGGTTTTTTTCCAAAATCTGGACCCCCCCTCCCCCCTTGGTGAGATTTAGTGAGATTTTTCTTGACCCCCCCACGTGAGATTTACCTACAACTTTTAAGATTTTTTTCTATCCTATTCGTTTGCATTTTGTGCTTTATAGCACCTAATTAAGTTTAAAAAGTTGACGTGAGATTTTAATCGACCCCCCCTCCCCCCTTGGTGAGATTTTTCCAAACCCCTCCCCCCCTTTTGGACCTCACGTAATTTATGGATGGCCCCTAAGTTGAAAAATTAAAGGCATTGGTAAATTAAAATTTGAGCTTGAATTTTGAAATAATAAATTAAATGCCAATATAAGAACACAAATATAAAATGGGGTTCCACCTGAGACCCTCAGTTCTAGACTGGTGTCGCAAATTTTATTATTTTTTATAACCGAATTCCAAAAGGGGGTGACACCGAGAGCTACGCCACTGATTGGGATGCCCACAAAGGAAAGCCGCCCGAGACCGCCTGCTTCAAATGTGCGCTACTGCGCATGCCTATTTCGCCTCCTCTCCTCCTCCAAGGATAAAATTGTGTGGCCACACCAGATGCCGCCACGGTACAATGAGCTGGGGCTTAACTCTAGCTCAAATAAAGAATAATGAGTTGCTAAATTAATTTTAACTTAAATCTTAAATATTTTTTAACTTTTTTATAAACATTAATTTAAATTACTTAATTAATTTCTCTTTTTGTTTTTAAATTTATTGTATGTCTTTCGTTAAATTATATGTAAGAGGTAAGCATAAAAACACCTCCACTTGTATCAAGTAAGAAATGTTATTGTTGTCATCGGTTCAGTTCAGACTTCAGATTGAAAAAACTCGTGTTTTACTGTTGCTGGCGGAAAAAAATTTAATTGATTTTCAATTATTTGATTTAAGATTGATTAAAAACGGTTTACGACCAGTTTGGCGACTGTCTACATTCTTCATTGCTTTGCTTTGGACGTTTCTCTGCCATGGAAGGATTCAGAGCGGACTATGGTGCTGTGGAGTGGACCATTGAGAATTTCAGCTGCTGGATATCGTCAATTCACAATGAAATGATCACCAGTTTGATCTTCTTTGGGGACTTTCACTTCGAAATCTGTCCAAGAGGAGGGCCTCACCCTCAGGAAAAGATGTCAGTGCGAATGCTTGGTGCCCCTCCTGTAGCGGTTTTTGGGGATCTGTCCCTCATTGCTTCCGATGGGCACGTGTTCTGTTCCGCGGAAGTAGAGATTGACTCTCAGCGGCAAGCGTTTGAACTTTCTTCTGCACCCGTGTTCGCAGACATTGCGGCCCACATCAAGATGAACGACGGTCTACACAAAGACCAAGTATCTCTGCGATTCCAGATCAGAGCAGCTGTCAGTGACAGTGTACTCTACATGCGAACAGCGATATGCGTTCACGAATACTCCCTGAGAATTTCTGGTGAAGTGTTACATAACATTGATTTGTATCGTTTAGTAAATACATGCATTCGCACGATCGAGTATTCTTCAGGTGATGGTACAACTGAAAAAATAAATTTATATGCTGGGATTGGTGGACACGAAAATGATTATATAGTCTTCAGAGTTAAGCAAACTGGACCAGGAAATACAGGATTTATATCGCGAATGTCTGCGTTGGACAAAGATGGGACATGTGTAGGGAGTGTAGCAGATAATTGTATATGTCGTAGTACCACATATTGGCCGATATCATCGAATTTCCTAAAAAGGACTGGAATAAAGGAAAAAGGAATAGTACTCTGGCATCTTAAAATTGTTCCCGAAAATAGGTCGGAACTTTTGTGCACTTACGAGACAACTGATCAAAGACCAAATCTCCCCATTGCCAGTTCAAGTCGTCCCACTTCTAATAAATATGTTGTTAAGCCTTCAGAGAACAACAAAGCCGACACTTCCAATCAGCCAGCGTTGAATGCCCTTTCGAAAGATTTCATGAGCCTCTACCAGGACCAGATGTTTTCCGACGTTAACCTCAAATGCGACGATGTCACTTTCCCTGTCCACAAGAACGTCCTGTGTGCCCGGTCCCCTGTCTTCAAGACGATGCTCTCGACTGACACGGCAGAGGCAGCTTCTGGCACGGTGGACATTAAAGACCTTGACCCCTCCACCTCCACCCTAGGCCTCTTCGTGACCTACCTCTACACCGGGGATGTAGAACTGCAGTCTGACAGTGCTCTCAAACTCTACTACGCGGCAGACAAGTACCATGTCCCCTCCCTCAAGATGGACTGTTCCAAGTTCTTGTGTGACAGTGTGTCCATTTCGAACGTGTGTGACATTCTGTCTCTCGCTGACAGACACGGGGACGACCAACTTACTTCAGCTGCCCACGACTTCATCTTGGACAACTACAGCGCAGTTTTGAGATCTCCAGAATGGGGAACTCTTGTAAGGAGTGATCCTTCACTAGTTTTAACAACTCTGATGCAGTTTGGTGTGGAAGGTCGCTTACAAAGAAATAACTTTAAAAAAAGGAAATTTAGGTACTTACGTGTTATACCGTCGACTGTACAGTGTCCGTCTAATTCAGCGACACAACAATAGAAAAGTCAATGGGGTTTGAAAACGTTTTCAGATTCAGCGGCACGGTCGACGGCATAATACGTAAGAACCAGGGTTGGCAGGTTTTTGACATGCGACGGTTTTAACCGGTTTAAACCATGGTTAAAACCGTCATGTCAAAAACATCCCTGTCAAAAACGTCAAAAAGTGTCAAAAACCTTATTTGTAAAAAAATTATGAAAGAAATGATTTAGCAGAATTGGTTGGATTTAAATCAATAAATTTTTAATTAAAATTCATAAGAATTCATCTAATTTATTAAGTTTTAGTTCAAATTTTAACTAATTACCTGCTTAATTGGATGTATTTTTAATATCTTTTTTATTTCTTAGTGAAATGCTTTAGTATTTGGTGTCTATTTATACATTTTGCTGCAAGGAATTCAAATCTGTTTTTATTTTTACAATCTGGATATGAGATCAAAAGTTATTGCATTTTAAAGTTTTTGTGTCACAATATTTCCTTTCCACTCTAATCTTCCATTTCTCCAACCTACTTAGTGATTGGTGGTTTTACTGTAAAACATAATATTTAAAAAACAGGTGTTTTATTAAACAGGTGTTGTAAAACTTTTACAACACCTATTTTAAATAGATTGGTACATTCAGAATTCCTTGTAGGATTTGTTTCCCCACAGATATGAGTAATTTTTGGAGTGTAGAAAATAACTGCTGCTAGAACAACTGTTCTAGCTGTTGAAATTCTGCTGTGTGTGTTTTTTAGAAGCCCTGATTTCCAAATTTAAAAATGAATTGTGGTAGAAAGCCAATTGATCCCATTTGGCAGCATTTATTTTTTATTATTAATTTGATTATTAAATTTATTGAAAATAAGTGTAATAAAATGTATGATGTAATTATAAAAAGTATAAATTTCAAAATTTTTACACAATAATTATGTAATAATATGTGTAAAAAAATTAAAATTAAGTCTTATATATAAACAAAGAAAAGTATGTAAATTAATATTTAATAATAAGTCATATTCAATGTATACTAAAACTAAGGAGGAACAATTAAACAAAAATGCTGTATCTTGCTATTATTAACAGCCTTCTTTTTTATTTTTAGCGTATTTAAATTGTTTTTGGGGTTTTTGACGGTTTTAACCGGTTAAAACCTGGTTTAAACCTCTGTCATGTCAAAAACTAGTTTTTGACAGCTAAAACCCAACCCTGGTAAGAACCGAAAGTTACAAATTAAAGGCTATTTGGCGACTCGTTTGAATACGGGTCATTTCACAGTATTTGGCCTCACAAGCTTGAGAAAAATATTAAGTAATGATAGTAAAGCTTGAAATCTCTTCTTTTTACATTTATCAAAAAAATTATAGCATGTAGTTTGCAACCATGTTAAAAAATGTGCTGCATGCGGAATACTTTTTACTGAAATATTGTTAAACTATTTTAAAATTAAAACTTTTTATAAAAACACAAAATCTTTCATACAAAAAAAACAGAAAATATTTTGAGAATATTTAGTTAAAAATTATGTAAATAGAGATCAAATTTTAATAGACAACAAATCTTTGGAAAAATTTAAATTTAAAAAAATTAAAATTTTTAAAAAACTTCAAATTTTGCAGTATTGACATGATGTGATACATGACTATAGGCTACAATTTAGTGTTAATTTTAAATATTAGGCCAGCTTTTAGATAAAATTTAGAATAAGTGTGGAAAAATTGAAGTAATTAAAATAAAAATTAAGTTTATAAGATAAGTACTTCTATTTTCCTACACTTATTCTAAATTTTATTCAAAAGTTGGCCTGATTAATGTGAATACTACAAAATTTAAACATTTTTTAAATTTTTTTTAAAATTGTTAAATTTGCTTTGTTTTTTTTTATAAAAAAGGGAAAATACCAACATTTCTTATTTGTTACCATATCCTACAAACTGAATAAAGCAAAAGTAGTATGAATTGTACAAGATTTCATATCACAAAATATGTATTTCTCAGGGGCTTATTATCACCTGATCCCATTGAGGTCGCATCATAAGATTTTACTGTAAGTATGTAGGCAATACAAACTAATTTTGGTAATTTTTTCAGATTAAAAAAAAACTATTTTTTTAGAAATTCAAATTTTAAAGTTTAATTGTAAAATTTCAAAAAAAATTAAATGGTTACCATTAACTGCACTGGTGCACATCATATTAAAGCCCCACTCAAGGGCTTTAAAATGATACCACTTCCAAGTCTGAATTATCTTTAGTTGCCAATTTACAGGCAGGGATCTGTCTAGGATTTTTTGCCAACTACCTAGTTTGTGAAAATTTAAAAATAATTTGTAAAAATAAAATACGCCTAATAAAATGAATTGAAAAAGATGTTTTTAAAAATCACTTTACATATACATTTTGTTAAAGTTTTCAAATATTAGTATTATTAGTTTAGTAATAATTTGTGAAAATTCAGTTATAAATTGTGAAAATTTAGCAATAAATTGTGAAAATTAGAAATTTTAAATTTGTGAAGCTACCGTTTTAATGATCGGCGAATTTGTGAAGCTACCGTAAAACGGTAGTAAATTTGTCCTGGACAGATTCCTGACAGGTAATCAAATATGTCAAGAAGTGCAGTTTTCAAAATACCTTCAAAAGTATCGGAGCTAGGCCGCTGAAATTTGGCATTTTTCCAAAACTCTCTGATGTCTCGTAACTCTATGATAAAAGAAGTAAGTCTATTAATTCACCTTTTAGAAGGATCAACTTTCTCGGAAGTACAACAATGAAAATTCATTGATTGAATGAAAGGAAGAAATGGGTGAAATTTGAGGAGTCATTTACAATTCATATTTGTTCTATTTAAGACGAAATCCATAAAACACCCTTTTGATATTTTTTTATGTTGAAGAGAATAAGGTTTGGAATATTGTGACAAAAAATCAAAATGGTGAACGTGAATTTGGGGTTCTACCTTAAAAAAAAATTCTTTAAAAAATAAATAAAAATTTCAATTTTTTTAACTTCTTTATTTTTTTAAAAATTGACAACAAAAAAAAACCCTCCTGAAAATTTTTTAAGTTGAAATATGAGATTTGCAACATTGAGAAAAAAATTCAAGAGGGTGAAGGGTGGGGAAAAACCTTTAAAAATTCCTTATAAATGTTTTAAAAATTTCCTCCAAAATTTCTTTTAACGGATTTTTCTAAAAGTTGATCCACTTTTTCTGGAATATTTTTGACTTTATTATTTAGTTGGTATTTTATCTTTAAAAAGACATAACTTATCTATATCAGATGATAAATAAGAAAGTTATTGAAGTTAAAAGCACCCATATTACTTTGTTTAGTGCCACCATTTTGAGGATTTGTGGCAGTCGCCAATGTGGCGGAAAGCCATCACTCCAAGTTGTTGTGGACGCAGAAGAGAAAATCAAAAGCTGGGCATTGATTAACAAAAACTTAACGTTTATTAAAACTCAACAGAACATTTTAAAAGTTAGTAAATACAAAGTAAAGGTAAAGGTGCGTGTGTGCAGTCGTAGTGGTACAATATCTGCTGCTATTTATAATGATGATAATTCTAACGATTAAGATTAAAATATACAAGTTAAAATCTGCATGTAATAAAGGTTTAAAAGTCCTATTGTAAAAAAGGTTAAAAGTTCGATTAAAGGTAAAGAGTTCTTTTCACAAGGTAGAGAGTTCGATGCCCACAGGACTCCCCCGCAAGTTCCTTTCGGACGAAACACCACACTACATCTTCCAATGGACGCGGCGTCCTGAGCGGGTTGTAGAAACTCTTTGGGGCGGAACATCGGAGTTAGTAAGCTGTAGGTCTGCAGATAAGGAGTATGCTGGTTGGAGACGGTCTATGGACACTGTCTTAGCACAGCCATTCACGTCGCACTCGAAGAACTTACGATGCCGCTTGAGCACCTTAAAGGGGCCAGTATATGGTGGAGTCAAAGGTTTCCTCACGGCGTCGTTTCTGATGAATACATGCGAGGTAGTCTCCAGGTCTCTATTCACGTAGACATCTCTGGTTGTATGGTGGGAAGCAGGTACTGGACGAAGGCTCCGCATGGTCGCTCTCAGGTGGCCGATGAAGTCGGAAACCGGAACAGGAGCTGAGTCGCAACCTCGTAGGATTTCTCCTGGCAAACGAAGTGTTGAACCGTAGACGAGTTCCGCTGGGGATGCCCCGATATCCTCTTTCAGCGCACATCTGATCCCGAGAAGGACTGTGGGCAGGACCTCCATCCACTTCTCCGTGTTGTGACACATGATTGCGGCTTTTAATTGACGGTGGAGACGTTCCACGGCTCCGTTGGCAATGGGATGGTATGCAGTCGTACGGGTTCGATGAGATCCTAAGAATTTGGTGAGGCTGTTGAAGAGGGAGCTTTCGAAATTCGATCCTCGATCCGTTGTTACTACTTCAGGCACTCCATATCTTGAAATCCAACCGTCGTAGAACGCTCTCGCTGTCGTCTCCGCTGTCTGGTCTCGCAGGGGAAAAGCTTCGGGCCATCGGCTGTAGCGGTCGACACATGTTAGAAGGTAGCGGAAGTCCCTAGATGATGGCAGGGGTCCAACTACATCAAGATGAACGTGTGAGAACCTGGCGGAAGGCAAGTCAAACTTAGTCAGTGGAGCCTTAGTGTGACGTTTGACCTTCGAACGTTGACAGGCAAGGCAGGCTCTGCACCAGGACTTGACATCCTTATTCATGGTACTCCACTCAAACCTCTCCTTTATCAGCTTCAAGCAAGGCCTATAAGCTGGGTGAGAAAGACTATGAATGCTGTCAAAAACTGTTTTTCTGAAAGATTCAGGGACATAGGGTCTAGCAACACCAGTAGAAACATCGCAAAATAAAGGTTTAGAGGACATAAATTTAGTGGGAATAAGTTTCAGACACGTATCCGAATCCACCAAGGAACGCATCTCCGGGTCGGATTCCTGAGCGGAGGCCATCTCATCGTAATCTATACTAGAGGGCAAGGTAATCTCAGAAATCCTAGATAGCGCGTCAGCGACACTATTTGCTTCCCCGGAAACATACCTCAGGTCAGTTGAGAATTGACCTATAAATTCTAGGTGCCTAGTTTGACGTGGAGAGCACCTATCAGGTCTCTGACCAAACGCATAAATGAGAGGACGATGGTCCGTATAGATAGAAAATTTTCTACCCTCCAAAAGATATCTAAAGTGTTTTACAGCAGAATATATTCCAAGCAGTTCTCGGTCGTAAACACTGTATTTAATTTCAGCTTTGTTTAACTTACGTGAAAAAAAACCTAGAGGTTCAACTCGATTGTTTACCTTCTGCTGCAATACAGCGCCGAGAGCAATGTCAGAAGCATCTGTGAAAAGAAAAAGCTCTGCGTTAGGTACAGGAAAAGCTAGCAACGTGGCTTTTGCCAACATCTCCTTACAGTCTGAAAAAGCTTTCTCGGCTTCCTCAGTCCAGGTGATGAGAGTCTTGTCGTTCTTCTTCTTACCCGCAGTTAGAGCATGTAGAGAAGACTGCGTACCAGAGGCGTTCTTCAGGAACTTGTGGTAGAAGTTCGTCATGGCCAGGAATCGCCGCAAATCTGAAACGGTTTTAGGCAAAGGAAATTCGGTTAAAGCTTTGATTTTATCAGGCAGAGGAGAAAGTCCGTTCTCTGAAACTCTAAAACCCAGGAAATCTAGCTCTTTTTGCCCAAATACACATTTTTTAAGATTTATTACAATACCGTATTCCTGTAACCGAGTGAAAACTCTGGCAAGATCTTCTTTGTGGGTAGCTTCGTCGTTCGAAGCGATGAGAAGATCATCTATGTAGGCAAAGACGCAATCAATGCCTCGCAAGACTTGATCGATGAACCTTTGAAAGCTCTGGGCTGCGTTGCACAAGCCGAAGGTCATTTGGCAGTATTCGAAAAGACCAATCGGGGTTATAACTGCTGTTTTGGGAATATCCCGCGATTCAATAGGGATTTGATGGAAGGCTTTCACCAGATCCACTTTGGAAAAGACAGTTTTACCTGCCAAGCCTAAGGCGAAATCATGAATGTGGGGAAGGGGATATCTATCAGGGACCGTTACGGCATTAAGTCCCCGAAAATCTCCACAAATCCTCCATTCATCGTTTGATTTCCTAACCATATGAATCGGGCTTGCCCATGCACTTTTAGATGGTCTTATGATTCCTTGTTTTAAGAGGTTTTCAAACTCTTTTTTCAAAAAATCTAACTTTTCTGGCGATAGCCGCCTAACTCTTGAAAAGACAGGTGGGCCACGAGTCTCAATACAGTGTGTGACTGTATGCAGTTTAGCGTTAGTGTTAGACAAGGGCTGCAAGAGTAAAGGGAACTTATGCAAGATTTTTTGGAAGGGACAATCGTTACCAATCAAGGTAAGACCCAGGGAAGGACCTGACTGAACAGTACCTTTCCTAGAGAGAGAAGTAACGCTATCCACTAAACGGCGGTTCTTAATGTCCACCAGTAAGCCGTACTTCTCTAAGAAGTCTGCACCTAAAATGGGATGGGATACGTCAGCAACTATAAAAGTCCACTCAAAGTGACGACGTAAACCAAGGTCTAAAGAGATGGCTTTAACACCGTAGGTTCTAATGGGTGAACCGTTTGCTGCGTACAAGGTCAGACCTCCTGAGGAGTTTTTTGAACCGGCATGGATTTTACCCAAACAACTAACTTCTGCGCCACTATCAATGAGAAATTTCAATCCGTTAATTTTATCCCAGATAAACAAGCGGCGGTTTCGAGGGCTACCATCTGCTGCCGCGATGACAGTGGAGCCTACTTGTTTTCCCGAAAGTTACAGGGAGATTTACACTTGAGAGCCTTTTCAGCATACTTAGCATGGTACCAACAAAGGTCTCCATTACCTTGATCACGTGAACGAGATCGCCTACGAGAACGGGAAGGCTGTCTTTTAGGACTGCGTTGTCTGAAAAGTTTGCCAACCTGATCCTTCAAAGCTGAAATTTCGGCTCGTAAAGCCTGTATTTCGGATACCGCTGAACCAGATGCTTGGTTTCCTGAAGGGGCAGGTACCTCTGAACAAGAAGCAACATTCCTTGATGGGGCAGATACCTCATGTATTTTATCGGCAAAACTTGCCAAGGCATTTAAGTCACCCGGGGCTGCCGAGAGGATCTGCTGGGTGTTAATGGGGAGGCGTTGTCGCCACAAAGTACCCAGAGTACCATCATCAAATTTGTTATCAGCCAAATTCCTCATCTCTCTGAGCAATTGGGAAGGCTTCTTATCCCCGAGATCAAGATCCTGCACCAGTAATTTAAGCTTTTCTGATTCAGATTGGGAGTGGACCTCAATTAATCGTGACTTAAGGGTCTGGTATTTATCAGAATCGGGTGGATTACGTAAAATATCTCTGACTGACGCAAGGATTTTGTAATCCAAGGCGGCAACCACATAGCTGTATTTAGACAAATCTACTGAAATACCAGAGACGTAAAACTGTCTTTCTAGCTGAAAGAACCAAGTCTCAGGATCGTAATCCCAAAAGGGCGGTGCCTTGAATGATACCCTAGCCAATTCAGGCTCCTTTGAGTCAGGGTCAGCATCAGGCTGTTTTGATGCCTGTTCGTTTGGATCCTCGTTAACCATATTGAAACACAGAGATCACTAAAATGGCCAACGCTCAGAAACCCAACCGCGAACCTGATGGAAACAGAGATATGTCTAAAACTTACCCGATCCAGAAAGGCTGCAGGACGTCAGCATCTGAAGGTCGATGAGGGAACTCCAGAACATCAGATCTTCAAAGTCAACGTAGAAACTCCGTAGGCTGAAGATACACCATCATTTCAGAAATCGAAGAACGGGTGAGCTCAGAGCTCCGAAAAATTCACACTCCGGTGTCAACCACTGTGGCAGTCGCCAATGTGGCGGAAAGCCATCACTCCAAGTTGTTGTGGACGCAGAAGAGAAAATCAAAAGCTGGGCATTGATTAACAAAAACTTAACGTTTATTAAAACTCAACAGAACATTTTAAAAGTTAGTAAATACAAAGTAAAGGTAAAGGTGCGTGTGTGCAGTCGTAGTGGTACAATATCTGCTGCTATTTATAATGATGATAATTCTAACGATTAAGATTAAAATATACAAGTTAAAATCTGCATGTAATAAAGGTTTAAAAGTCCTATTGTAAAAAAGGTTAAAAGTTCGATTAAAGGTAAAGAGTTCTTTTCACAAGGTAGAGAGTTCGATGCCCACAGATTTCAGTCAAATTCAAAATGGCCCCACAACGTCAGTTTTGATCTAAAAATTCTGAAAAATTAGTTTAGCCTTTTTTCATCATGTTCTTTTCCACATAAAATTTTTCAAGAAAATCCGTGACATGGTGGCTAAAAGATTTTTTTATTTTGGGTGATTTTAAATTAAATGATCCTTATAGGAATGACCTCAATAATATGATAATTCTAAAAATTGGATAGTAGAAAATTTAATTTTTTTAAACTTTTAAAAAATGGATGAAAAGGACTAAAAAATTCAACCCCCCCCAAAACTGTAATAAGAGATATGTGATACATGTTTATAGGTTACTTTTGAGTGCTGAAACCGAATATTGCTTTTAGTTTGTAAAAAAATTTAAATTTCAATTTTTAAAATTAATTTGAATAATTAGCTATATGAAAAAAATAAAGCCATTTCCAAAGAAGTGAAAACATGTAATATTTTGGCATATTTCCATCAGAATTTATTTAATCAACAATAAAATTATATTAAGAACACATAATTAACAAAATAGTTAATTTTTTTTAACAAATTAAAAATTATAATATCACCATTTAGCCTTGTAATACATGTTTATAGGTTGATTTTTAATCCTATTAAATACTATTATTTTTCTAATAAAAATTGAAATAGATTGAAAATTTTAAAATTAAAAAAATTCTTAATTATGTCAATAGTCTCAACACCTGGAACAAATTGCAAAAAACGCTTTTTTAACGGTTTATACTTCGAAATGTCTTAATTAACAACATACTAATTCAATTTAAAAAAACAGGCATTCTGAAAAACACATTTAATTTTTTCTGTAGAGGCATGTTATACATGTTTACAGGTTAATTTTCTAAATTGTGATGCAGAAAAATGTAATATTTTTCCAGTAAAATTTAAATTGGACTTCTAAATTTAAAAAAAAATTCTTAATTATGTCAAACTTGTCTTAACACCTGGAACAAATTGCAATAAACGCTTTTCAACTGTTTTCACTTAAAAATTACTTAATTAACAACATACTAAAAATCGAACTGTGATAATTTTACTTAATCAATGCATTTATACGCTCGTGTTTCCTTCAGGTGACGGTGCAAACTCAAAAATAAAGTTATATGCTGGGGTTGGGGGAGAAAAAAATCTATATATAGTCTTCAGATTAAAGCAGACTGTACCAGGAGAAACTGTATTTATCCGCTCACGAATGACTGCGGTGGACAAAAATGGGACACTTCTAGGAAGTAAAATAAACAAACGTGTAATGTGTACTGATTTCGGATACTGGACGATAACGTATTTCCTAACGAGGACTGGAATAAAGGAAAAAAAGATACTCTGGCTTCTTAGAATTGTTCCCGAAAATAGGTCTCAACTTTTGTGCACTTATTGTAACATTACTGGTCAAGGACCAAATCTCCCCACTGTCACTTTAAGTCCTTCCACTTCTAACGAATACGTTGAACATTTTTCGGAGAACGACAAAGCAGACACTTCCAATCAGCCAGCGTTAAATGCCCTTTCAAAAGATTACATGAGCATCTACTGGGACCAGACATTTTCCGACATCACCCTCAAGTGCGACAATGCCGCTTTCCAGGTCCACAAGGTCATCCTGTGTGCTAGGTCCCCCGTCTTCAAGACTATGCTCTCTACCAACATGAAGGAAGCAGCGTCCGGTGAGGTGGACATTGAGGACCTGGACCCCTCCACGCTCGGCCTCTTTGTGACCTACCTCTATGCTGGAGTTGTAGAACTGCAGTATGACAGTGCCCTCAAACTCTATTAGTACGCGGCAGACAAGTACCAGGTCCCCTCCCTCAAGATGGACTGTTCTAAGTTCTTGCATGGCAAAGTGTCCGTTTCAAACGTGTGCGACATTCTGTCTCTCGCGGAGAGACACGGAGACGACCAACTTACTTCAGCTGCCCACAACTTCATCTTAGATAACTTTAGCGCCGTTTTGGGATCTCAAGAATGGGACACTCTTAAAAAAAATGAACCTTTACTGGTTGCTCAAACTATGACTCAGTTTGCTACTGAAGGTCACTTACAAAGAAAGGACTTTTAAAAAAGGAAAGTTACAAATTAAAGGCTATTTGCTGACTCGTTTGAATGCGGGTCATTCCACAGTATTTGGCCTCACAAGCTTGAGAAAAAAATTAAGTAGTAATGATATTAAAGCTTGAAATCTCTTCTTTTTACATTTATCAACAAAATAATAGCATGTAGTTTGCAACCATGTTGAAAAATGTGTTGCATACGAGAGAATTTTTAACGAAATGTTGTTAAATATTTTATGTACAGGGTGTCCCAAAAAAGGGGACACATTTTAAAAAATTTCAATTAAAAAACTAAAAAAGATAAAATTACGCGGTTTTTGGTAATTTTTTCAGATTTTTAAAAACACAATTTTTTGAAATTGTGTGTGTCATTTAATATTTGACATATTTATGACGAAATACAAAACAAAATACTCTTGATATTTTTTTATGTTGAAGAGTATAAGATTTGGAATATTGTGACAAAAAATCAAAATGGTGAACGTGAAAGTTGGGGTTCTACCTTAAAAAAAATATTCTTTAAAAAATAAATAAAAATTTAAATTTTTCAACTTCTTTATTTTTTAAAAAATTGACAACAAAAAACACCCTCCTGAATTTTTTTAAGTTGAAATATGAGATTTGCAACATTGAGAAAAAAATCAAGGGGTGAAAGGTGGGGGAAAACCTTTAAAAAATTCCTTAAAAATGTTTAAAAAAATTCCTCCAAAGTTTCTTTTAACATTTTTCTAAAAGTTGATCCACTATTTCTGGAATATTTTTGACTTTATTATTTAGTTGGTATTTTATCTTTAAAAAGACACATAACTTATCTATATCAGATGATAAATAAGAAAGTTATTGAAGTTAAAAGCACGCATATTACTTTGTTTAGTGCCGCCATTTTGAGGATTTCAGTCAAATTCAAAATGGCCTCACAACGTCAGTTTTGATCTAAAAATTCTGAAAAAATTAGTTTAGCCTTTTTTCATCATGTTCTTTTCCACATAAAATTTTCAGGAAAATCCGTGACATGGTGGCTACAAGAATTTTTAATTTTGGGTAATTTTAAATGAAATGATCCTTAGGAATGTGATCTCAATAGTAACATACTAAAAATTGGATAGTAGAAAGTTTCATTTTTTTTAAACTTTTAAAAATGGATGAAAAAAATTCAAAAAAAAAACCCAAAACAGTAATAGAGATATGTGATACATGTTTATAAGTAACTTTTGAGTGTTGAAACTGAATATTGCTTTTAGTTTGAAAAAAAAATTGAAATTTCAATTTTTAAAATTAATTTGAATAGTTAGCTATATGAAAAAAATAAAACCCTCCCAAAAACATCAAAAGAGATGAATCCAACAGTTTTCATTTAAAAATGACCTAAATATTAACATTCTAAAATTAAAAAATTTTTACTAGTAAAAGAAATTCAAATTTTTTTTAATTTCCCCTTTTTTGCAAAAAATGCATTTTGGTTTTTCGAATTCGTGCCACAAACTTTTGAGGCTTTGGAAACAGTAAAAGTACAAAGTTTGGAACAGTACTGTTCAAAGATAGTTATATAATTGAAAAGCCAGTGAAATTCCCACCCAATTAGTTAGTTAACCCGGTGGGACTCGCGCCTCCCGGGCGAACGTTGAGACTCGCGGGGGTTATGGAATAGCCCCAACCTTTTCGCTCTTTTCAACATCGTTAAAAATATTAGTTTCAATCGAAACCTTAAATATTTAGGCATTAAAACTTAGCTGATTAAGAAAACTTATAATCTACAATATTTTCTACGCTAAGAAATAATTTTTTGAGTTTGATATTAATTTTTCTTATTAACACAATACACACATATGAAACAAAATAACACAAATAATTTCAATGTAAAAATTAATTTAATCACTTAAAAATACTACAAACCGAATTTCTTTAAGCTTTCTTTCACGTGAGCTTTGCAAAAAAAATTAAACAAAAATTACAGACACAATTAGTTTTTCTATCCCCAAAACTCTACTTCCAACCTTTGTCTCGTAACACTCAAACTTTGGTATTTTTTCTTCAAAAACTTTTTATCTCAATACACTTTCCTAGCTCCTTCCCCATTCAATACAAAAGCAAAGAATGTAAGGGCGGAGTACAGTTGTCGGGTGAATTACAAGTCATAAAACTGTCACAGGGACCAGTATTTAAAGTACTTGCACCTGTGTCCTCCTTTTCTTTGTGCTAAAATGCAATAGAACCCCCTGTGAATTTCTTGAAATTTGTTTACCAATGTTTTGGGCCCTTATCAGTGGGTTGTATAGAAGGTGGAGTACAAAAGAACGGATGCGCAGCACTAACGAAAATACTCACGGGGGTCATTCCATTACCCCAAAAGCTAACAAAATACGTCTGGGGGGCGAAAAAATAAACCAAATTCCACGAAACTACTCGGGCATGTAGATATGGGTCAGAAACCCAACTACTGAGAAGTGAAGAATCCCCAGGTGTTTAATTTTCCGTTAAATGGAATGTTAGTGTGAGCTTGGGGTTATAAAATGACCCCGCGAGTCCCAACAGGTTAATTAATTATTTTGATATTGGTTAAATAGTAGTAGGTAGTACACATTTCCAAAGAAGTAAAAACATGTAATATTTTGGCAGTTTCCATCAGAATTTATTTAATCCACAATAAAATCATATTAAGAACACATAATTAACAAATTTAATTTATTAAAAAATTTAAAATTTTAATATCATTATTTAGCCTTGTAATACATGTTTATAGGTTGATTTTTAATCCTATTAAAAGGTATTATTTTTCTAATAAAAATTGAAATAGGTTAAAAATTTTCAATTGAAAAGAAATTCTTAATTATGTCAAAATAGTCTCAACACCTGGAACAAATTCTAATAAACGGTTTTTACTGCAAAATGGCTTAATTTTTAAATTGGACTTAAAAATATAAAAAAATTCTTAATTATGTTAAACTTGTCATAACACCTGGAACAAATTGCAATAAATGTTTTTCATCGGTTTTCACTTGAAAATTACTTAACAACATACTAAAAATCCAACTGTGATAATTTTAATTTTTTTTTAATTTTGAAGTCCATTTCGATTTTTATAGCAAAAATATTACATTTTTCTGCATCACAATAGAAAATTAACTTATAAATATTGTGTTACATGGACTCTAAAAAAATATTATAAATATTTTTGTTCCATAATGAATGTTAAAAAAATTGAAAGTAAATTTCCCATTGTTCGATTTTTTTGTATGTTATTGTTAGTTAGGCCATTTCTGAGTGAAAACCGTTGAAAAAGCGTTTATTGCAATTTGTTCCAGGTGTTGAGACTAGTTTGACATAATTAAGATTTTTTTTTACATTGGAGGTCGATTTTAATTTTTACTGCAAAAATATTATATTTTTCTGCATCACAATAGAAAATCAACCTATAAACATTTATTACATCCCTCTGGAAAAAATGTTAATATTTTGTGCCAAAATACCTCTTTTTAAAAAAAAATAATGAAAAAATTAAATTTCCAGATCTAGATCAGCAAGCGAATTCTCATTTTTGAACATGGGCGTATTAACATTTTGACTGGGGGGCGGCAAAATTTACCAAAAATCCAGTGGCGTAATTAAGGGGGGTAGTTGCCTCCCCCTCGCTCTTTATAGCCCTCGCTCGGTTGGTGTTCAAGATCACTTAAAGTTCAAACTTAAGATTTTCTTCTTTGTCTCTTCCAATGGTGTTTTTTACAGCTTCATCTTTAATACCAGATGGGTACTTTGATTAATCGATAACATCCCAAGATTTTTAAAAACGTTTAAATAAAAAGTAATAAGGTCCAAGGGATACAGTAACACAAGCTTCAAAACAAAAGCCTTTTTAACACCAATTCCTAAATTAACACTAATTGCAGAAAATTAAAATGTATGATTTGAACTTCAGCTTATAAATTCAGAGTAAATTTCTAAGTGCAACTTTTAATTATGATGAATTTAATTTAAAATCTAACTTTCATTGTTTTGAACAGAATAATTAAGTTTTGTTTTTTGTCCCAACCATCATTTGGAAATCCTCCACTTTACCTTAAATCCTCCTTTGGAATTTACTTATAATAAAGAATTACACCCTAAAATATCTGCAATAACCAGTGTAGGAGGTCTTCAAGTTTATCACAAAATTCATGAAGATATACCGCCTTTGAAAGCAGGGTTGGCAAGGTTTTTCCCACATGGGAAAAACTGATTATTTATTGAATTTATTCTGTTCATAGATGAATGTTTTAAAAGTTTATAGCCTTTTTTAAGACAAATGACCTTAAATAAGCTCTTTCCTATGTTATGAATGGGTTTTATCATGTGTCTGAGGAATGTCATCTTTTGATGGTGATGATTATCATACTAAGGTACGTTGAACCGCACTTATTTCAGCGGAACAAATCTTAATAGTGCGGAAAAGTTGAGTATAAAGGTCTATAAAAACCAGAAGATTGACAGCTATGCATAAAGTAAAAAAAAAACTGAACAGCTTTAAACTGCTTTTTTTTTTAGAGTTCTCCAGTCGCCATGTATAACCACAGCATCATGATTGTTTTTGTTATTTGAAATTTGGTTTCAAAATTATTTGATTTTGGTTTCAAAAAGTGATCATCTTTAGGTGTTTTTCTTAACAAGTGTATAAAAATGAGTAAAAATTCTTTTTCAATCAAAATCCAAAGAAAAATTATAAAATTAATTTTTTTTAAGGGAGGCCCCAGGCCCCCTTTTTTGGGAGAAAGCATTATTGCTTACACTTAAAAAGACCATTCAGTACAAATTATTATCTTAATTATTTTGTGTTTCAAGCATAAAAGGTAATGAAAACTGGTCTGAATGTAACTGAAGTAAAGATGGGAATGGCCAGAAAAAACTCAGAAACTTTGGGCAGGGGTAGAAGTGACCAAATAAAAATATATAGGATTTTTCAAAAAAAATATATAGGACAAAAATAAATTTTTAATAGTTTGGTAACAGGACTAATGACACTTCTGTACCAGTTTTAAGTGTTTGGTATTTAGGCTTACAAAAACAAATTTACTTGTATTTGGCTACAGAAATTGGCTAGAATAAGAGAAACTATATTGCAACTAAATACTTTCATGAATTTTCAAACAAATGAACTTTGAAAACAAAATTAGACTATTTAAATTAAAAAACTACTTTTAGTAAAACCATAGTTAATTAAATCTAAAAAGTAAAAATGCATGAATGGAAAATCTAAAAAATGTAATTTTTTATTAAAAAAACAAATTCCAGTAATTTTAAAATCTAAAAAAAAATACCAAAAAAAGATGTTTTGGACTGTTTTCCTGGTAAAAAATACCATTAAACAATATTTTATAAAAAACACTACTTTGCTTATAGCAAGCAATTTAAGTGGTTATCTTTTAATATGCCTGCTAAAACTGTCCATATTTGGGACACAAGTAAACTTCTTACAAAACCAAGTTCTAAAGTCGAGAATATCGACTTGAGACACGAAAATCGCTATTGTGAGAGAATAAAGTTGTTTTTTCTGCCCTCATCGAATCTGAAAAACCAACTTTATAAGCAAAAGCCCAAAGAATAATTGAAAACTCATTAACTTTCAGAAGAAATCTGGACCGTGATACAATTATGGGACTTCTGAATGTTCAGTAAACATCCTGTAATAATTATAAAGTAATTTAAACTTTTAGGCATTTAGTAAGTATCAAAAATATTTTTCGAGGATATTCAAGACATTAAATTTAAATTTTGTATACTTGAACTCGAAAGTAGGGTCATTTGATGGAATATAGGATTATTTTTTGAAAGGACGCTTTTTTCATGTTTTTTGAAAATATAGGACGACTTCTACCCCTGTTTGGGAGAAAAAAAAACGGGTTTTTCCCGAAGGGTTTATTTCTTTCCGGAAAAATTTAAATGTTTATTTCAAATACTTTTTACAGAATTATTTTACCGATATTAGTTAAAAATGTTTTAGATGATATTCTTATATACTCCTGTTCATAAAAAATGCAACACCAAGAAGGAATTGTCCGATCAACTTGAAATTTTCAGGGTATGTTCATTATGGTTAGATTATCAAATGATATCAAATTCAGAGCTATAGCGCATGCGCGAGCTGAGCAGTGTCTTCGCAACCACTGATTTATTCGTATATTTGGGGGGCTGTAACGGGACGTTAAGGGCTTGTAAGAAGGTTGTCTACCGTTGATTATCTTGTCATTAGATGTTATTATACCCCTTAGACCTTAACGGATGTTATATGAACATTTAACAGAGTTTTAAAGAGGATTAATGTTAGGCCTCCCGGAGAGAGGTTTTTCACACTGTTTTACCGCTGGTCAGATGAAAGGAAACTGGACAATATTGATATGGGTTTGGAAGCAGAGGTCCAAAAAGGGTAAGGCGAGTTGAAAGTTGGGGTCTGGACCCCTTATAGTCACGTCAGCACGGGATGAAAGAGGCTTCATTCGCATGGCAGTGCCGGATCATTGAGTGACTTTTCGACATGTTTCAAATTGTTAGAATACTGTTACAGGTCTATCATTGTCTGCTCCATCAGTTAATCGGTCGTCATTGCACCAAAATTCACTAAGTATCGTTTTTTTACAGCGCTCCATTGATGGAATTCCATCGGTGCATAAAGCTACCATGGGATTTACAACAAAAATATTTTCTCATGATTACTGATAACAAATGGTCCCCTTTTAAAGAAATTCCCCTTCAATTTTGGTTAACATGACACCTAAATTGGGTTTGGAGGCTATGCCGAAAATCGCAATTTTTGGAGTGTTTTATCTTGAGTCTGTGGTGAAGAAGAGAAGTGTTTTGACCTGGATCACTATTGGGTAACATGGGCAACCTCATTAGATAAAAAATGAGGGCTATCTCATTTCTTAAAAAAATTTCTAAAAATTTTTGGAGCCAAAAGTTATACCCTACCTTTGAAGCGATCCTGAAGCTGTAATTCATCAGAACAAATCCCGTACACATGTTTATTGGAATGTTCTTAACTTACTTTACATCCAATAAAGACAGTTTTTTTCTCGACAAATTTCTTCATCCACAATTTCACCTATGGAGCTCGACTAAAATTTCGTTGGTTTGTCCTCATGCTTAAAATGCTTGTTATGTTGCCAATATTGGAAAACTTTGGATTTGGGATGAATATTAGATGAAAATCACCTCTTCAGTCAAAATTTCAATCTGTTTGATTCGATGGCCTGTCGTATAGAGGCTCTCATTGCAGCGCGTATGGAAGACATTAAACACCGATTTTCGATATTAAATTTTATTCCTTTGTTCTGAAAATTATATCATTCATTTGTATCTACAAAGATCACTTGCTGTGTAAATTTCATCAAAATCTAACAAGTCCTTCATGGTGTTGCATTTTTTATGAACAGGAGTATACAATACTTAAAAATGAAGTTTTAACCATATATTAAGCATTTTTCCTCCAAAAAAGTTGGATTCCACTCGGGAAAAACTGAAAATTTTTTTAAGTCTGTAATAAAAACTTTTTTCAGAAATATATTACAGTTACTTTGCAATGCTTTTTCTTTAGATATTTAATGTCACACATGAAAATATTTAACTTAAAAATGTAAGCTGCAAGTGAAACTAATTGAATGAAGTATCAAGTGAATCTAAATTATTACTTGCTATTCTTCTAGATAAACAATAATGTGCATTCCCAATTATAATTAATGAACACAGAACAGTTGCACAATCATGATGAATTTCATAATTTTATAAACAATTATTAAATCCAGTACTTTAAAAATAAAATTTGAACAATATAATATAACCCACGTTTTTATGAAATGGGTTTATTTTTACTTGAAAAATTGAAATTTTATTTTGCAATGTGATTAATTTATATTTTAATTAATAATATTATATTTTATTTTACTGATGATTTATTTATTATATAATGAATGATTATTTAGTTAACAAAAAATACCTACTCTTTTCTATGCAAAATAGGTCGATTTCTCCAACTTTTCCGGAAAAAAAACCCGTTTTTTTGTTTTTTCCGCCTTTGCAAAATTTCTGGAAATTTTCCATCTTTAAACTGAAGTCACTTTGGAATGACCCGGCCAAGTTTTATAATTGAAACTTGTGCATTTTGTCCCATACATAACACATTTCTAATTATGCCCAGCATCTAAATTAAAAGATAAAAAATATTAAGTGAATTTTTTTAGTAGCTAGTACCCCAGAGTTGGTAAAAATTTCGAGACCGGTGCCACTCTCGCCAACAACATAACACTTAAGGGGACATCCATAAATTACAAGGTGTTTTTTCCAAAATATGGACCCCCCTCCCCCCTTGGAGAGATTTTGCTGGACCCCCCTCCCCCCCAAGTGAGATTAACCTACAAACCTTAAAAATAATTTTCTATCCAATTCGTTTGCATTTTGTGCTTCACAGCACTTAAAACTTTTCCATTTTTAATGATGTGGGGGAAAGGACATTATTCTGCCTAAAAATCACCACAGTATCTTATCTGTGGGTATTATTCTTTTCTCAAACTAAAAAAAATCGGTTAATTTCTAACTTAAAAAGTTTACACGAGATTTTAATCGACCCCCCTCCCCCCTTTTTGACCTCACGTAATTTATGGATGACCCCTAAGCATGGCAAACCCCCAGAGAAGCAGGAAGATCCCCTTAAGTCTTTTTTGCCTTAGGGAGAGTGGCATTGGTCTCTTGAGAAAACAAAAAACTGTTCAGTAGACCAGTATTACCGGTTAAAAAAATTAAAAACAAGCTTAAAATTAGTGTAAACCCAAATCTCAAGCATCGCCTCCAGCCATGGACTGGTTTCGTCCTTGTTAGGACTCATCAGTACAGCATTAGAAGGCAACGCAAGAGAGCGGAGGGAGAGCTTTTAGTCTAGCCAACTATAACGGAAAAAGTGGTGACCATTGATTAGTCCTCCACTATCTGCCGGAATGAACTGTGCGCATTCCCTAGAACAGATTTAATTTCTGCTGAAAGGCAAGAATGATAAAGGGGGAGGTCCTAACAAGGATGAAACTGGTCCATGGCTGGAGACGACGTTTGAGAGTTGGATTTTTACACTTATTGTCCTCTAACCAGAGGTAGTGGTTAAAGGGCCATTCCATGGTGATGGGTGTGACAATCAGAGAAAATTTTCGAGGTTGTATATAAATTTGGGGGTATATATTAAACATTAAATCTCTAAAAAGTATTTTTAGCATGTTGTCCTATGCTTATACTTAATTTTGAAAGCAAGAGTAAAACTTCAACAACTTAAAATTTTTTTAAAAAATTTTTTAAAACACTGTGACGGGTGTGACGCTCCCGGGACAAGAGTTTTCACTTACCTACACATTTGTTAAAATTCCTGTGAATTTATGAATGTTAGATGACTGAAACATTTTTTTTCTTATAAAGGAGATTCAAATAAAGAATAATATATAAAATTAAAATATTTATGTAATTTAATTTATAAGAATTTTTTTTCTGCTGTGACGGGTGTGACAGGATTTGTGACGGGTGTGACACAGTGTGAATTATGCTATTTTAAGGCTATTTACTAAATAAACTATGATCAATATAGGCAGTTAACTTGATTAAAGCTACTATACAAACATAAATTTATAAAACTGACCACATTTCATTATGTTTTAAAACTTTTAGTGTTGATTATTTTTTTTTGTTGGGTTTCATGAGTTTTCCATCTATTTATATCAGCATAATTTTATTTTCTAGCATTTAATGTGGTGTAAAAAGCAATGTTTATATTTCCCTTATTTCCTGGGTTCATATAAATCCTTCCGTATCAAATTATAGTGTTGCTTTCTGTAATTTTCCAACATTGCACGTCTAGACTTAGAAATACCTTAATTTCATAAGATGCTTGGTATGTGTAAAAAAGTGTAAAATTTCATTCTAAATTAAAACCAATGAGAAAGTAACATATACTTTAAGTATGATATTTGTTTTTAAACTTTGATGCTCAACCCACAAATAACAAGTTATTTTAAAGTTGAGAAAACTTTTCCGACTAGCTGTAAGGATATTTAAAATGCAAAATTTGCTCCAATTTATCACTGATTACTACAACATATAAAAATAGAAATCATAATGATTTGAGAATGAGTCTAGTATTAGTAAGTACTGGACAATCTAATAGTGTTAATAAATTTTGAATAAGTCAATCATAAAAATTCTTAACTAAAATTTTTTTAATTAATGATTAGTTTAAAAAATTTTAAAGTAGTTTATTTTTTATTAATTTTTATTTTTTATGTACATTAAATGTCATGTTAACTTTTTCTTCTTTAAAAATCTACAAAAAGTTTAATAAAATTTTGATTAACTCGCTTTTAAAAAATAATAAAATTATTTTTTGTTGAATAATTAATTTTTTTGCTAGCCATGACTATCTTAATATGTTTAAAAATTTTAATGATACAATTTTTTATTTCTTTTAGAAATCATTCAACTATTTTTAAAAAAATTTTAAATGTTGTCACACCCGTCACAGGAATTTCGTCACACCCGTCACACTAAAAAGCACACAAAATAAAAATTTTAAAATTTTTTACTACATCACATGTGTTCAGAACTGCAACAATCAGAACATCTGAAAGTTTAAAGGATTTATGCTGAAAATTGAATCTTGTAGAATAACTTTTCTATCTTTTTTGTGACGGGTGTGACAGAAGGACAACATAAATTCAAAGGCACCAAAAATCAAGTTTTAAAAATATTTTTTGAAAATTAAAGGTTTTATAAGATAAACAAGGTCACAAATAATGATATTATGCATCTTTAATGAAAATTTAGCTGCTTTTAGTATTGTTTAGGTCAAGATGAAAATACCCTATTTTACTTACTTGAGAATTTTTTTAATTTTTCTAACTTTGAGCCCTCAAAAAGTATACAAGAAAATTTTTTAAAGCTTAGCTCTCTGTAATTTCTTCTGGTTCATATCTTTACCTTTAATTTGATGTATAATTTATAGTTATAACACCCATTTGAAATTTCAACCCTCATGTCCACTTTTTCATGGAATGGCCCTAAATACTACCTTAATCAAGCTTATAATTGAGCTGGTCAGGATGAAAGTGGTATAAGTCCAAAAATTACAAAAGTTAAGTTAAGAGTGGATTTGGGTAGAGTTTTAGGTCCTTTATTTAGTGCAGTGGTTGGTTAAGCAAAATGTTTAATTTTCACTCCTACAGCGCGACTCAAAAAATCACTACTTATCGAAACAGAACTTTTGGTCAGGATGAAAGTGGAATTAGTCCATCAGCCCGTTTTGCTCGGTGCGTGTTTTGATAAGAGAACTCAAGGTTATAAACACAGCTGCAGACTGCGTGAACGAGGGGGGGGGGTCCTTTTACTAATAATTGGTATATGTTCATTAGAGAGACAGGCTTTTTTCTGAACTTTAATTGCATATTTTTGTATGACCCCTTTTTGTAAGAATTTATCCGAAAATAAATCCGCGCGTTATTAAATTAGGCGGGAAAGCTATAATCCCTTAATCGCCATGGCTAATACAGAGGATATAAACATCAAATCTCACCCATTACAGTCATTAACATGTATGTATTTTAACATCGATTCTAATTACCTGCAGGATTCTAGTAACTTTAGGTATTGGTATTGATTTTATAATAGAAATATTGATTTTTAGAAGGTTTAAGTGAAGTTTATATAACTAAATTTTCATTTTACCTATAACCTGAGAATAGGTACCTTTTCGATAACATAATGCTTAATTTTATAAGAATAATTTTCGGGATTCTGATAAATTTAAGTTTCTATTGACTAGCCAATTTTTAAGTGAATTTAAATTATTATTTTTATTTGTAAGAATATTTTTATAAGGAATGATGTTAAACATGCTATTGTCTTAAAATTATAGGTTTAAAAACAGTTTGTTTAATGACTAGAAAATTTTTTTAATTTTAAAATTGAAAATTAATGGTTGAAAAAATAATTTATTGTTGTAAAAAATAAATTTAATTTAACTTAAATTTATATTTCCTAACTCAAAATCAATCAATTAGCTACTATATTGCTCCACATCTGTCATAAAATCTGTAACAGTTTATAAACGGTGGCCATCTTGGACGCCATTTTGAAAGTTACCCTAATACAAAGTTATAATGAAATTGATAATGCCTAATAACTCAAAGCGAAGTGTTGTAATTTTTATCAAATGTCATAAATGAAAATTGGTAAAATGTATTTTTATTTTGGTTTAATTTAAAATTATTAAAATTAAAAATAAATGGTTGAAACAATTATTTATTGTTGTAAAAAATCAATTTATTTTAATTTAAATTTCCATTTCCTCACTCAAAATAAAAAAAATTTATATATTACTCAACCATCTGTCATAAAAACTGCTACAGTTTATAAACGGCGGCCATCTTGGACGCCATCTTGAAAACCCCATCGGCAACAAGTTTAAAAAAAATGAAAACCTATTTTAAATTAAACCTTATCTTTAGTTTAACCAATCCGAAAAAATTAAATAGAAAGACATATCGAGCGAAGAACCTTTCACGGTCGCCATTTTGAATATGACCCCCCAAAATGGGCCATAAAAATTTTTCTATTAAAATATTCGTAATCTACGCATCAAATTCTATAGAAAGAAACAATAACATCAAACTTTGTGCTTACCAGTCGCTCGCGAAGTCATATTTACTATATCTCAATAACAATCTTCCTTTCCGAAACCCATCAAACTGTTGGGATGAAAGTGGTATAAGTCCATTAAAGTCAATTTAAAGCACTTTCAGTTTAAATTTGATAAAAGTTGATCCGCAGAAAAAATTCTGCCCATGACTTAAGACAAATCCACCCCAGAAAGTAAAAATGCAAGTAATCCTGATTTTTTTGCAGAAGTTTTTAGAAAACCTTCAATAACACAAAACGGAGTTCAGTGGACTTATACCACTTTCATCCCAAGCAGCTCAATTGTTACTTACAGGACAAGATTAAATTAATTACTGAAAATTTCTAATTAAATATTTTAAAAACTTGTTTCTTTTTAATTCATTTGAGCAACTATCAAAAAGGTTAATAAAACATATAAACTTGGAAATAATGTAAAATATTATTTAGTTCCAAATAAAAATTTGTCCCGTAGTGAACACATTTTTCTACATGGTCGCAAAAGGCAACATGCTATAATTTTTGTTAGGTTCAAAATGGGGATTTTCTGTTGAGAAATTTAAAAAGAAAAAATTTCAAACTTTAATATAATTAATTTATTATACTTAATTTTTTTTCTGAAATTGTTTTTGTTAAGATTGTGAGGCCAAATACTGTGGAATGACCCGTATTCAAACGAGTCAGCAAATAGCCTTTAATTTGTAACTTTCCTTTTTTTAAAGTTATTTCTTTGTAAGCGACCTTCCACACCAAACTGCATCAGAGTATGGAAAACTAGAGTAGGATTACTCCTTACAAGAGTGTCCCATTCTGAAGATCCTAAAACTGCGCTATAGTTGTCCAAGATGAAGTCGTGGGCAGCTGAAGTAAGTTGGTCGTCCCCTTGTCTGTCAGCAAGTGACAGAATGTCGCACACGTTCGAAACGGACACACTGTCACACAAGAACTTGGAACAGTCCATCTTGAGGGAGGGGACGTGGTACTTGTCTGCCGCGTAGTAGAGCTTGAGGGCACTGTCATTCTGCAGTTCTGCAGCTCCGGTGTAGAGGTAGGTCAAGAAAAGGCCTAGGGTGGAGGGGTCAAGGTCTTTAATGTCCACCTCACCAGACGCTGCTTCCTTCATGTCAATCGAGAGCATTGTCTTGAAGACGGGGGAGCGGGCACTTAGGACGTTCTTGTGGACAGGGAAGGTGACATTGTCGCACTTGAGGGTGATGTCGGAAAAAGTCTGGTCCCGGTAGAGGCTCGTGAAATCTTTTAAAAGGGCGTTCAACGCTGGCTGAATGGAAGCGTCGGCTTTGTCTTTCTCCGAAGGATTTCCAACATATTTGTTAGAAGTGCGACGCCCTAAACCGACAGTGGGGAGATTTTGTCCTTGATCAGTTGCGCCATAATAAGTGCACAAAAGTTGAGACCTATTTTCGGGAACAATTCTAAGATGCCAGAGTGTCTTTATTTCCTTCATATCCATTTGCCTTGTTAGGAAAACTGATGTAACCCAGTATCCGTTATCAGTGCAATATATAGATTCGTTAGCTACACCTCCTCCTCCTCTCCCATCTTTGTCCATCGCAGATATGTGTGACTGGATAAGTGCAAATTTTCTTGGTCCAGTTTGACGTAATTTGAAGAGTATATATCCATTATCGTATCCTCCAATTCCAGCGTATAAATCTATTTTAGCAGTTGCACCGTCACCTGAAGGATACTCGATCGTACGAAAGCATTGATCTGGTAAACCATACACATTGATGTTAAATAATACTTTATGAGGAATTGTGATTGAGAATTCGTGTGCGCATATCGCTGTTCGCATGTAGAGCACACTGTCACTAACAGCTGCTCTCATCTGGAATCGCAGAGTGATTTGGTCCTTGTGTAAACCTTCGTTCATTTTGGTGCGCATCACGACATCTTCGAACATGGGTGCAGAAGAAATTTCAAACACAGCCCCCTGGGAGTCAATATCCACTTCCCCGGAACAGAATACGTATCCATCAGAAGCAATGAGGGACAGATCCCCCGAAACCTCTGTACGAGAATCACCCAGAATTTTCACCGACATCATTTGCCGACTCCCTCTTGGACAGATTTCGAAGTGTAATTCCCCAAATAAGTTCAAACTGGTGATCACTTCATGGTGGATAGACGCGTTCCAGCAGCTGAAATTCTCAATTGTCCACTCCACAGCACCGTAGTCCGCTCCTACTCCTTCCATGGCAGAGAAACGTCCGAAACAAAGCAATGATCAATGCTGACAGTCGAAGAACTGGTCTTAAAGCGGTTTAAATCAATATTAAATCAAATAACGAAACGGTTCATCAATATTATTTATCCCCCAGTAACAGTACAGCACAAGTGTTCTCAATTTCAATCCGATTCCCGATCTGAAGCCGAACTGAAAACTCATTTAATAACAATAACATTCCTTCCATAAGTTGAGGTGTTTTTATGCTTTCATATGTCTGGTTATTCTTTGGTCTGGTGTAGCCACATTGGGCCACTCACTTATTTTTATCGAACAATTTTTTATTAGCATTAATTTTCATCACTTAATATATATCTCTCTGTGTTTTTGAAATTTATTGTGTGTGTTTTATTAAATTACATGTAATTAGGAAAGCATAAAAACACTTCAACTCTTAACATGTAAGAAATCGAAATGTTGTTATTATCAGTTCAGATAGAAAACGTTCATGCTGTGTTGTTGATGTTGGATAAAATAAAATTAATTTACGATTATTTGATTTAAGATTGATTCAATTTGATTGATTAGAAACGGTTAAAGACCAGTTTGCCGACTGTTGGCATTCGTCATTGCTTTGGACGTTTCTCTGCCATGGAAGGATTAGGAGCGGAATACGGTGTTGTGGAGTGGACAATTGAGAATTTCAGCTGCTGGAACGCGTATATTCACAATGAAGTGATCACCAGTTTGAACTTCTTTGGGGAATTACACTTCGAAATCTGTCCAAGAAGAGGGCGCAAACCTCAGGAAAAGATGTCAGTTCGAATGCTGGGTGATCCTCGTGCAGAGGTTTCCGGGAATCTGTCCCTCATTGATTCTGATGGATACGTGTTCTGTTCCGAGGAAGTAGAGATTGACTCTCAGAGGCCTGTGTTTAAACTTTCTTCTGCACCCATGTTCATTTTCGTTGTGTCCCGCAGCAAAATGAACGAAGGTTTACACAAGGACCAAATCACTCTGCGATTCCAGATGAGAGGAGCTGTTAGTGACAATGTACTCTACATGCGAACAGCGATATGCGTGCATGAATTCTCCCTAAAATTTTCTGGTGAAGCAATGTATAACATCTTTATGTATAATTTAAAGCTTGATCACTGCATTCGTACAATAGAGTATCCTTCAGGTGACGGTACAACTGCAAAAATAGATTTCTACGCCTCAGTACACGATAACAATATAAACTTCGAAATAAAGCAAACTGAATCATATGAAATAGTATATATCCGCTCACGCATTTCTGTGATCGGCAAAAATGGGAAAGCTGTAAGATGTATAGCAGACGAATGTTTATGTGAAAGTGATGACGAATACTGGGAATACTGTGCAGCATCCAATTCCTTAACAAGGACTGAAGTAGAGGAAAAAAGGTTTGATTTACTCTGGCGTCTTAGAATTATTCCCGAAAATTATTCTGAACTTTTGTGCACTTATAACACAACTGATCAAGGACAAAAACTTCCCACTGTCACTTTAAGTCACCCCACTTACAACACATGTGTTGAAAAGCCTTCAGAGATCAACAAAGCCGACACTTCCTGTCAGCCTGAAAATTCGGTTGCAGTGCTTACAAAAGATTTCATGTGCCTCTACCAGGACCAGAAGTATTCCGACATCACCCTCAAGTGCGACAATATCACTTTCCCGGTCCACAGGGCTATCCTGGGTGCCCGGTCCCCTGTACTCGACCGCATGCTATCCTCTGACATGAAGGAAGCAGCGTCAAGTGAAGTGGATATTGGGGACCTTGACCCCTCTACCCTATCCCGATTCCTGACCTACCTCTACACAGGAGCTGTGGAAGAAGATCTGCAAGATGATAGTGCCCTCAAGCTCTATTATGCAGCAGACAAGTACCAGGTCCCCTCCCTCAAGATGGAATGTTCCAAGTTCTTGTGTTCCAATGTGTCCATTTCGAACGTGTGCGATATTCTGTCTCTCGCGGACAGACACCAAGATGACCAACTTACGTCGGTGGCGCATGACTTCATTCTAAGTTATTTCAACGAAGTCTTAACTTCCGATGAATGGGGCTGTCTAGTAAAGAGTGATCCCGCTTTGGTTGCTAAAACTCTCACTTACTTAGCTCAGAAAAAATGTATTGGAAGCACAAGTGCCATGTGAAAGATTTAAATTCTCTACCTATTCTGTTAGGGTTTATGGTTCTATTCCTTCCTGTGCCTATCGTGCCGCGCGGGAGCTCCTCTTCTCAGTGAAGAAGAGGAACACCAGAGGTAGAGTGACGTATGCTTTGAGAAGTATATATAAGTTAGTTTAAGCTGCCTCACGCTCTCTCCCTCCCGTATGTCTGTTAAACGATATGTTGATTAAGCGAGCTGCTTTACGATTATACCATGTTTTTCTTTTGGTATGATTTTAACTTAATAAAAGTCAGTACTGTAAATATTTCCACTGCGCCCTTTCTTTGCTGCCATTTTTCCCAAGATATTCATCCCCTAACCAGTTCATATTGTGTAATGAAGATATCTTTAAATAGTAAGAATGAAACGCTTTCAATGTTATTTATGTTTAACCCTTAAATCTTGAAATTAGAAGAAAGCAGATGAAAGGAGTTTAAGAAATACTGAATCTTTATTTTTCTCTAAATAATTCTCTAAAGCTTTTACTATAGGTTTGTTCGTTTAATTTTTACCTGTGTGTTTACCAAGTGAAAAATTGTGATATATTATGGGAAATATTTTCGAAAAAATTTTGAAATTAAAGTAATAAAATTATTTAGAAAGATTTAGATGTTCTACATCTTTACCCAAATCCCAAAGTGTATTTTTTCTCCTCATATATTTATTTATAAAACATAAGATTTTAATAATTTTAATTACTTAAAAGGAACCATGTTAAAAAATCTAAATGGTATCGGAAAATAGTTTTCAGAATATTGAAACTTTTTGTTCTGAAATACATTTACTACTTAATTTGCTTGTTTAAATTAACTCACAAACTTAAACTAATTGTATATTTTTGATTAGAAGATTTTTGTAATATATTAGTTAATAACATGTCATAGTACTTTTTTCAAACCATTTCATAAATAGCTATAGATTGATAACTACTATAAGGGTCAATCCATGTGAAATCATCCAGAAAAAGAGAAAATTGTTGCTCGACATTTTTGATTTTTTTCATTCTTTGCCAGTTAGTTATCCTTATTTTAGAGATACTAAAACAAGTGTTTAAAACTTTTTAAACCTTTCCACTTTTTTTTGGCAGCCATTTTTTACCTGGTCGAAACCCGTTTTCGGTGAAAAACACACTTTACGAAAACCCTTATTACTTTTTTTCTATCCAACATTTATAAATGATTTCAAAGCTATTTTATTTATTAAAGAATGAACTAATTTAATGTGTTAAGTATTTTTATGATAATAGTTAAAAACATTTTTTTATATATTTTTGAAAATCTCATTTTTTGAGTGAAAAATTCGGTTTTTGACCTAAAAATTTTATAGGAAAAAACTGAAACTCACCTTTGCAAATTTTTTCCTCAATATATCCCTTTCTAAACAATGTTTTAGAAGTGAAATGAAACAATTCAAGCCTGTCCCTTTTTTATAAAAAATAGCCAAACTTGGCATCTCGGCTAAAAAATGCGAAAATCAAAGTTCAATATCTAAAATTGGACAGATAGGAAAATTATGAAATTTTTACAGGATATACTTATAATGTATATAAACAAGTAGTAAAAATTTCATGAGTGATATCTGGGTGGTTTAAGAAATATGAAGCTTCGAAATTGCATTGAAAGACCTATTTATTTACATTCATTTCTTAACACAAACAACTTATGTATTGCACAAAACATATTTTTCTCACTACTTAAAATAAATATAAATGTATTTTTTTGATTTCAAAAATTAATATTGTGAAATATATACAAATCACTATAAATATGACGTTATTTAGACACTTAAAGGTTCCATTAACTTTATTAAAAATAGGTAATTGTTGAATCAAATCAAAATCCGTGAACAAAAAGTGATGTGGTATTTGAAATTTTGGAATATCAGAAATTTAAATGATGAATAAAATGGGTTTTTCTTCTGGTTATGAAGTGTGTGAAATAAATATTAGAGATATTTCATTACAAAGTGTTTCAGTAATATTATAACTGCGTCCTGTAATAGTAATTAATTTCAATGGAGTTAATGTCCAAAGCACATTGGATACTTCTACCCAAACTGTGCCATTTTTGGATAATTGAAAGGATGTTTTGGGACCATAATGGATGAATAAAGTGAATTAAAAGGTCACTGTTTTCCCCGTTTAGTTCCGAGAACTTTCCCAATCCACCACTTATTGTCATAAATGCACGCAATGTAGTTATTAATTTTGAAAAGTTAATGGAACCTTTAACTGTCTAAATAACTACTGAAACCTCTAATTTCACCATTCAACCCATAGAGGAGATATAACAGTAATTCAACCCATTTTTTAAAATCCGCCTCTACATAACAAAATAGGCATGTTAGCAGTCTTGCCCTGAAGCCTTTACTTTATGCACATATATTTCACACAGACACACCTCAGTTTCCAATGAAGTATTTCTGATTTTTGAACCCTCTTTGTTGTTTGCTTTCTCTAGTTTTTATATTGTGCAATTCAAATCTTTAGTCAATAATTTACCATGCAATATCGGGTTTTTTTGTAGAGAAACACCTCCTCCATTGTTTTCTTCTAGTTTTTTTTGCTGTGCAATACGAGTTGTTAGTCAAAAACTTAGTAAAATCAGTTTATTTTGTCAAGAAATACCTCTGCATTGTTTTCTTTTTCTTACTGTGCAATAATGAGTTATTTGTCAAGAATTTACTATGCAATTTACAACAACAGTTTTTTTCATCACAAAACACAAAGATTTTCAAGGCTTCATATTTCATACTAGAATATATGGAGCAATATGAATGGTTCTGAGTTAAGAATTTTCTATACAGTATCAGTTGTTTTTGTCAAGAAATACAAGGACTTTCAAGGTAATTCCGAGGCTTTATATTTATTTTAAGTAGTGAGAAAAATATGTTTTGTGCAATATATAAGTTGTTTGTGTTAAAAAATGAATGTAAATAAATAGGTCTTTCAATGCAATTTCGAAGCTTCATATTTCTTAAACCACCCAGATATCACTCATGAAATTTTTACTACTTGTTTATATACATTATAAGTATATCCTGTAAAAATTTCATAATTTTCCTATCTGTCCAATTTTAGATATTGAACTTTGATTTTCGCATTTTTTAGCCAAGATGCCAAGTTTGGCTATTTTTTATAAAAAAGGGACAGGCTTGAATTGTTTCATTTCACTTCTAAAACATTGTTTAGAAAGGGATATATTGAGGAAAAAATTTGCAAAGGTGAGTTTCAGTTTTTTCCTATAAAATTTTTAGGTCAAAAACTGAATTTTTCACTCAAAAAATGAGATTTTCAAAAATATATAAAAAAATGTTTTAAACTGTTATCATAAAAATACTTAACACATTAAATTAGTTCATTCTTTAATAAATAAAATGGCTTTGAAATCATTTATATATGTTGGATAGAAAAAAAGTAATAAGGGTTTCCGTAAAGTGTGTTTTTCACCGAAAACGGGTTTCGACCAGGCAAAAAATGGACGCCAAAAAAAATTGGAAAGGTTTAAAAAATTTTTAACACTTGTTTTAGTATCTCTAAAGTAAGGTTAACTAACTGGCAAAGAATGAAAAAAATCAAAAATGTCGAGCAACATGGCCTGGATGATTTCACATGGATTGACCCATAAGCATATTTTCATTTAGTATTTTTCTTTAGAAAAATTTGTCCTTTTTCCTAATATCTTTCAGTAGAATAATTTAGAATTTATGTTGATGTTAAAGTTTTGTTTTTTATAGTTAGTACATAAAATTCCCTTTATTAAAATTGTAATAACGTTTCAGTGTGAATATCTGCTTGAGACTCACTGTGATTTGAAATGCGTATTAGTACAATACTTTTAAAATTGTTTTTAAACTTAAAAGGGTAAATTTCAGGGTTGGGTTTTTCCCGTCCAAAACTAGTTTTTCCCATACCACTGGGAAAAAGTGGTAAATACCGGGCGGGAAAAAGTGGTAAATACCGGGAAAAACTGGGAAAAACTTCTAATTGACAAAATAATGGAAGTATTAGGTTATGGCCTTTTTAAACATATTATAAAAACTTTTAGTAAATGACATTTTTTTTTGGGAGGGGGGTTAAAATTATTGGTGGGAAAAAATACAAGTGAGCAAGAGCATTATGACATTTAACATAAAATTTGCATATATTTTTTTAATATTAGTGAATTTCTCAAATAAAAATAATTCTTTAATAAATCCTATCTTGTCTGTAAGAGAACTCTACATATTTCGGTTACTGCTTTTCATTTTCAATAATAAATTTTTTTATCAATATAAAACTAGTAACTTTTCTCTTAGAAATATACAAGGAAATTATTTTATACCAAAATCTAACAAAGAAATTTTTCACAAATCACACGTGTTTCTTGGTCCCTTTTTGTTTAATAAATTAAATGAAACCCTTAAAATCACTAATAATAAATCTGAATATAAATCTGGACTACATAATTTCATAGCAGGACACAATGACATAGAAATATTATTTAAGGTAACTAAATAGAGTCAGCGCAGCTTTGTTGCCTAGGGAGAGTTTTTGGTATTGGGTACCATGGACGAGCTACGAGCTCTTTTGGTACTTCAAAACTACTATTTTCTTTTTGTATGTATGTGTTCGTTTTTTTTTTGTCTCTTCAATGTTGTGTGCGTATTATTCCATTGTTTTTTTTTCTCTCTTTTGTGTAATTTTTAATTATATTTTGTTGAAATAAATCCTTGAATCCTTGAAAAAAAAATAGAGAATATTAATTAATAGAAAATAGAAAACAAATTTACTTATAATATATGTGTCTTTAAGAGAAGCATTGTATAAAGTTTTTTTAATGTAAATAAAAACGTAATTTAAATAAAATAAAATGTAAATGTAAATCTTGATAGCAATATAACTCTTTTGAAGTAACAAGGTATGATAATCCGATGAAAAGGGCATAACCATCAAAAGATAACATTCCTCAGACACATGATAAAACCCATATTCATATATAACATAGGATAAAGCTTATTTAAGGTAATTTTTCTAAAAAAAAGGCTGTAAAAACTTTTAAAACATTCATCCATGAATAGAATAAATTCAATCAATAATCAGTTTTCCCCACTTTTTCCCAGGTGGGAAAAACCTAGTTTTTCCCAGGACGGTAAATACCGGTTTTTACCATGGTATTTACCGGAGGTGGGAAAAACCTTGCCAACCCTGGTAAATTTTCCAATCTTTATAACTTAATTTATTATGTGTTTCTCAAAAGACATTTTAGGAGGAACATACAAAACCTAGAGATCAATATCGTATTATACGTAATTCTTTTTTCAACTTTTGTTTAGTGACCACAAACAGTTTGGATATTTTGATAGACATATTTTAATAATATAAAATTGTATATACATATGTATAAAAAGCTATTTACAGGGAAAAAAGGAATACAAGATACAAGGCCATATAATAACTAAATTGTCAAAAAAAATTTCTTAACAAATATAAAACTCAGTCACATTTAAAGTCTAAAAATAAACATCTCAAGATACTGGTTTTAGTGCTGGTTTTTAGTCTAACTAGTTCTACAAAATATCATATCTAATATTATATTATGGTATTAATGATAATTTTATAATCTTAATTATACACCACAATTTATTATTTATCTTTAAATTGGGTACTCTAAAATGAAATTTCTCAAAGATACCTCCAGCATGGGCCGGTTTCGTCCTTGTTAGGACTCATCAGCACGGCATAGGAAGGCAACACAAGAGAGCCGTGCTGATGAGTCCTAACAAGGACGAAACCGGTCCATGCTGGAGGCGATGCTTGAGAGCTGGAGTTTTCTCAAATTACAAATTTGTTACAAAAAGAATCACGAGAAAAATTTAAGCGTAAAAATTATAAATATAAGGGAACAATAGATGAAAAAATAAAAGAACAATATAAATCAGGTACAAGTTGGCTATAGGAAATATGTGATGTCTCTAGTTTTTCCTAACCTACTACGTTTCTCTTCTCACAACGTAGCTGTAGTAGAGAAGCCGATTTTCTTTATTTTCTCAAAGATAATACCTTCGCTCCGGCCGGAGCAGAAAATAATAAAGAACTCCCGCTTCTCGAACGAAAATGACTCCCGCCATAATTTAGCTCTACGAATTCTCGTCTGCAGTTTTAGGGGGGGAGGAGGCCCTGTAATTTAAAACGCATTAGAAGCTGTGTGCCTTCTGCCGACGAAGAAAGGGTTTTTATAAGTAGAGATCGCTCTAATTTCCGGAAGAATTGATATTTTCTACACCCCCTGCACTCTGTGTTTGGAGTTGGAGCTGTGTAAACGTTTTCCTTTTTATTTAGTGCGAAAAACTCTTGGAGATGTAGGGTTCTAAATATTTCTCAAAGAATCGATTCCGGAATCGAATTGAAATCGAATGCATATGAATCGATACCAAGGAATCGAATAATAGGAATCGTACTTAATTTTCCAAGTAATACAGATAATTATAAACAATTTTTTCCCTAATTAGTAATTAGTATTTCGATAATTAATTAGTATATACAGCAGGAATCGAATCTTAGGAATCGTACTTTTTTTCACGATTAATACAGATAATTATTAACAATTTTGTTCACTAATTAATTAGTATTTTGAGAATTTTTTAATAATTTCATGACAGTAAATTAAAATATATTTTCACAAAGTTTCCCAAGTTTAACTACTACACATTGATTGGAGATAGAAATTTTAAATATATATATATATATAAATATATATATAAGAATATATATAGAAATATATATATAAAGAGAAATTTTAAAATATATATAAAAGAATATCTACTTTTGTTCTCATAGGAAAACAACCTTTTATTTCTTTGCGTATGATAAAACACCGCCGAATAATTTCTTATAAAACTATTTCTAATGTTTTTTTTAGCAATTAACTGCTTTTTTTACAGTTTCACCAAGTTTTCACAATATATTTGAAAGTTCTTATTCACAATTTCAAATGTTTTAAATTTGTAAGCTAGGAGATAAGCCCTATGGTATTAAAATGCTTGTCCAGATATTTGTTTTCGCAGCTGAATAATATACAGGGTGTTTCACAATTGCGTTGCACGGCTTTTATTCGGAACCAGCGCCTCCTAGGGTCATGGAAGTAAGGTTTACCCCTAGGTAAATGACCCTGGAGAATCCATTGAAATTACTTACAGCGCCCCTAGCGGCGAAATTAAAAAGTTAAAAAAATTAATTAAAAAACTAAAGAAGATAGAGCAAAAATCTCAATGACAGTATTGTTGCCAAACTCACTGAAAAAAATTTGATCAAAATATCTTGAATATTCGCGGAGATATTAGCATGTGAAAATAGCACTTTTTCAGGGGTCAAAAAGTAAAAAGTTCGCATATTTGCAAATTTTTTTGATTTTATGATTAAATTTTGTGTTCTTTCAACTAAAAAAACACAAAACTACACAATAACACTGAAAAATTTGCAAATATGCGAACTTTTTACTTTTTCACCCCTGAAAAAGTGCTATTTTCACATGCTAATATCTCCGCGAATATTCAAGATATTTTGATCAAATTTTTTTCAGTGAGTTCTTCATGACGTCGGCAACAATACTCTCATTGAGGTTTTTGCTCTATCTCCTTTAGTTTTAAAATTAATTTTTTAAACTTTTTAATTTCGCCGCTAGGGGCGCTGTAAGTCATTTCAATGGATTCTCCAGGGTCACTTACCTAGGGGCAGACCTTACTTCCATGACCCTAGGAGGCGCAGGTTCCGAATAAAAGCCGTGCAACGCAATTTTGAAACACCCTGTATTGTCAATTGATTAACTTTATTAAGAATTTTTAATAACTTCAAGACAGTAAATTGTATTAAATTTTAATCCAATTTTCAGAATTTTACGCCCTCTTTTTTTTGACTGAATATTGTTAATGATAACCTTCTAAAGATTTTATTTTAGATAATTTCACGTCACAACAAATCATTAAAGTTTGCATTTTTGTGTGCGCCATCAGAAACTGAGGGATATTTATGATATATTGAAGCAGTGTAGATTGCATACAGGTAAGTATGCTGAAATCTCGGTTGTGCGAACCTATATTTTAACTAAAAAAATTGCATTTGGCGTTAAAAATGATGATTATTAAAAAAAATATCAGCTATTCTACTGTACAGCTCATCTTTTCACAGTAAGTAGTGTGAGTAAAACACTTACTTTGAAACAATTAGCCGCGGGATTTCAATAGGAGAGGATTTAATTAATTATGAAAGATTCTGAGTTGCCGAACATTTTGGCCATTTGATGAACCTTTTTTGATTGGTTGATTAAAATTGCATCAGAGAAAACGCGGTCAGTTCATTTAAGCATTGGCGCTTTCTCCTCATATCTCAACTATACTCTTTTAATTTTGAATAGGCGCCTGAAAATATTTCCAAAAAAAAGAATAAAATCAGCACATGGCTACACGCATTAGGTTGAGTAAATACACGAGGGCACGCACGATCGAGCGCCTTCCATAATGCATGGAATAAATTGTCTCACTGAGGAAGTGTGGTAATTGCCGCCGGACACACTGTCCGGCCTCCTCGCGGTCGTGTCTCGAGGTGCGACGGCGGCGGTTCGTGTTCGTCCGGCCTTCTCTACCCCTCTCTGCTGTAGTACGTGGAGCTAATGTTAAGTGGCCGGACGGTTTGTGAGTTATGGCCGCTTGGATTTGTTTGTGTGAAGGAATATGTTGCTGAATTAGTAAAGGAGAATTTTCAGTGAGTTTTGTAATTAATTGATGAAAAAATAATCAAGTAACATACATGTAAGTTTCATAACTTCTAGGAGGAGTAGGGCACACATAGCCGGCATGGTATAAGTTTTAAAATCCACACGTAACCTTTTATGATTGGATTAACCCATAACGCCCCAAAATTATTTTCGATCAAAGTAGAAAATTCGAACTTTAGTCCATCCCTATTGTAAAATAAATGAAGCAAACGCAAAAAACACAGGGTGTTAGGATTGAGGGATGTTTCCTCTTGCCATTTGTGCAGTTTCGTTACTTTTGGGTTAGTTTAAGGTAATTTAAGAGAGTATTTATGACCTTGTATTAAGCGATCTAGAAATAGATCACTGGGCGCTAATCGGTTAAAACCAGCAAAACCATTTGATTCCAGCATTTCTTACATAAAAAACTATTTAGGAGCTAAAATTTCAACTCTTCAATTGGTTTTATGGGATAAATACCAGAATCAATGGTTTTAATTTACAATATTAAAAGGTTACGTGTCAATTTCCACAACTTTTTACAACTTCCTTTCACCGCTCTAGCTCGTTAGGGGCGCATTAGCCTAGGTGTGCCCCACTCTTCCTCTAGAAGTTATGGAACTCTTATCTGTAACACCCTGTATGTTCTTAACCATGTCTGATTTCATAAACATTTGTGTCATGTCAAACGCTCATTCCTGAGTCCAGGGGCGTCATTTAGGGGGGGCAGGGGGGGCAACCGCCCCCCCCCAAGGTTTCCACTATAATGTGAAAAATAGCTGCAAGTCCCTTGAAAATTCTGTTACTTCCACAAGGAGCTTTGGGTGCAACTCAAAATGTCTCAAAAGGAGTTAAACATTACTTTTGAGGGTTCAATTTCAAAAAATTTCTGGGGGAGGACCCCCAGCCCCCCCTCTAAAATTTCCACGTCTCTTATTTAGTGTTTCCCCCCTTGAAAACCATTCCTTTTACAAGAAGAGTTTCTCTTTAGAAGTTCCCCATAGAGTTTGGAAAAGAGATAAAACACTAGTTTAAAGGGGAATTAAAATTCCTGCGGGAGGACCCCTAGCCCCCCTTAAAACTTTGACGTTTATTTACAACTCTTTTCCCTGGAAAATTATGTGGTTTACAAGAAACTGTTCTCTTTGGGTGCAGCCCAAAGGGTCTCAAAACAAGCTAAAACACTACTTTAAGAGCCAAATTTTCAAAATTTTCCTGGGGGTGAACCCCCAGACCCCCTATTTTTCCTTGGAGTTGTCAAATTTTGACATGATATTACCTTAAAAATGAAGTATATGGCAACCCCCGACAAAAAAAACCGAGTTACAGCAAGGTCCAGACCCATTTAAAAAAAATTCCTTGCCCCCCCCCAACCAAAAACTGAAATGACGCCCCTGCCTGAGTCTAATGCTAACCCACTAATAAATCCATTTAAATTGATGCATTGTAACTTTTTCACATGGAGAAAAATAATCAAATTGCCTCTGAATAGAATTTTTAAAATATTTTTTTGCTGGATGCATACTTTTCAATAAGTCATCGGGTATACAAGGTCTTTCAAAAGTACTGTCCACTCCCTTAATTTTTGAACCCCTTAAGATAGTGACGTAGGCCACTAGGGCTGTTGCACCAATGAGTTTAGTTAAAGATAGTTGCAAAAGTGGTGTCTATAGATATAGTTAAGTGACCATACCTTATCCGATGAGACCCCTTTCAACGCCCCCTAGACACAATATTTTGAGTCAACAATGTAATGTGCTAATCGTCACCTTAGTATCAAAAAATACTATCTCCATTCGGCAAACTTCGGGAATCCCGATTCTTGGCGTTTAGATCGTTGTAGATAATAATTTAATTGGTTTTGATCTTTTCTACTCCATCATGTCAGCTCTTACAAACCAAAAAACGAGCTCCTCCACCAGTGGCGTAGCCAGGATTTTCCTTTGGGGGGGTCCAGTGCGAAAAATTTACCTTTGGATATCAAAAATTTTCTACAATTAGTGAAATAAAGTTAAAATTTTCCGATACTTTTAATTTCTTCTCTGTTAATTAATGTAGTTAATAATTTATTAATAATTAGTGTAATAATTAAGATTAATAAGTATTACTTCGATTGAAAGTTCTGATCCACAAAATTTTTTTATTATTTACAGAAGTACAAAGACCGTCAAGAAACAGATTAAGAGTTTTCAGTAGCTCCATATTTGATTTTTAAAAGGAGTTTTTTTTTCATTTATGAGGTAGTAACCGAGGATCACCGCTCCTTCTAAGCCAGATAATTTTTAAGGGAAAAAAATAGAAAATCAGACGTTTCTGAGGCAGTATAGTTCATCCAGGATTCGGGTTTTTTTTTGGGGGGGGGGCTAAAAATTTTGAAAATCAAATTAAATTTTCTCAACGAATATAATAAGGTTGAAAATAATCGTGTTCAAATTACCTTAAAGGGGGGTTTGGGGGACCTCCCTCCCCCAGAAAATTTTTGGAAATTGAAGTCTAAAAAGCAGGTTATTAACTCGTTTTGGTACACCTAATCCTAATTTCGAACATTATATTTTCAGGAATTTATTATTTTCTAAGAGTTTTGTATTTTGACGAACTCATCATAAAAAAAGTTGTTTATAATAAAGTTCAAAGTCCCAAGGGGGGTCTGGGGTTACTCCCCCAAAATTTGTTTATAAATTTGACACTAAAAACAGGGTTTGGTTTACTCGTTTAGTACCCTTTATCGCCCCCTACCCTTATATCTTCCCTCAATAAATACGTTTGTTATGGGGAAACCGGGGGTTCCCCCGGAAAATTTTAGATTTTAACATGCAAAAAAGGTGGTTTTTAGACACTTTTAAGGGACATAGACGCCCTCTTTTGAGTAGGCACTGGAATATTTAACGCCTAAAAAAGGGTTCAAAAATTTTAGGTCGGGCCCATGGGGGGGGTCCGGACCCGGGACCCCCCCCTTTGCTACGCCCCTGTCCTCCACCGATTTGATCGCCAAGGATCGGGATTCCCGAAGGTTGCCGAATGGAGATAGTAGTTTTTGATACTAAGGTGACGTAATGTAAGATGTGCTCTACGCGATGCAAACTCCTCCAATAAACACCTGCTTGAATGTAGGCGACCATTCCGAGAAATTTTTGACTCCACCTCGTTGTTGTCGTGTGTCACTTGGAATTCACAAGGTTTCAAGGCAAAGGGGGTGCGGCTCCTGAGAAAGTGAGGCCCATAATTGGCAGGAGTCCAACTTCTGCCTCATGAGATATGATAGATGCCGCCACTATCTATCGCCACCTCTACAATTTTGCCATGTCTCTGAAGGGGTGGGAAATAGTCTCCAGACACCTGGACCCGTGGTAAACTGCACCATGACGGACCACAGGACTTTAGGAGGCACTGATTTAACGAGCACGTACTCCGCATATACACGGTTGGATCTTTAGCGGTGTCGGGAATCGAACCTGGGACCCTCCGATCCCGAAGCCGATCCCTTAACCATTAGGCTCCCCACGGCTTCACCCCACCTCTTAAACCCCTCTTATCTTAAAGTAAGATAATACCTTTAAAGTAAGATAAATAATCATATTTTTTATCCAGATTGTTAAATTATAAGTACTTTCTTCAACATCCATTCAAACAGCTATTCCATAAAGAGTACTTTATCATTCCATTGACACAAATTGGAACGTATTGTTGTTTCGGACCATCAGATTGAACGCTCCCAACAATACGCTAATTTATACACTATACTACTCTAAAGCGATATACGAACAAGTGGCTAATCCCCGCCAATCGGAATTTAAATGAAGGGGATTATAATTAAATTGTCTGGAATACCTCTCATCTGGATTTCTCTGCTTTTATTGGAACTGCTGTTGTGACGAATGAGCTGGTTTGGGGCAAGAGCGGTGTAAGTCAAGCGAGAGATAAATTTTGAGTAATTAAGGGCTGGAAACGTTCACAAAATACGTTATTCGATTTTTTGTGGGATATAACTGTTACAGGTAATGCGATAGTAGAAAAACTTAAATGATAATGACCGGTTTATCACTTTACCTGTAACATAACCATGGTCAACTATACTCATAGGTTGTTGCGCGACGTATATACTAGTGATCCGGAGCACTCGATCTGGACCACGCGGAGATTAAAAAGGAAATAATTTTTGTGTAAATAGTACTAGTGTTTTTAAATTACTTTTACTCATAATGGCAACTCTTAATAATTCAGTCGTTTGAAAATAATAAAGATGATGGCGTTCTTTTCAACACTCGATCTGAAGTTTTACTACTACTTACTCAGTGTTATTCCTAGGATTTTTTTTGGAGGTGTAAAAATACTCCTCGAAATTTTTGGGAGGAGTGAAATTCCTTTATGACGCGTGAAATACGAAAATAGCTTTAACTGGGACAAATATTTCACAAAAAACGCTTATTTTTTTAATGTACAAAATGAAATAGAAAACAACAATTATTGCATAATATTAAGTATTAGTAGAAAATATTTTTTTTATTTCCAATGGTAGGTAATTGAACAGTTACGGATAACAGAGTTCATTGACCAACAGACATGCCATAATTAGTACTTTCTTCGCGTTACCCAGTGGGCACATGTGTTCCGAAGCCACGGAGGTGAAGTACTGTTGCCCACGTCATACACTCACGCATTCGCTCGCACAACCCCTTTTTACAGGGGGGCCACATTCATTCATCACACACAAGGACAGAAACTAACATCCATGCCAAACGGGGTTCAGAACCATAGACGTATGGCTTCGCAGTCAGATGCTCTAACCACAATAAAAAATAACTACCGCTTTTGTGAAAATTCAAAGCGTGAAAATACGCCGGACTAGTTTTTTAAAGCGTATTTCTTATTTTCACTGCGTGAAATACGCTCTCAGAGGCTTTAAAAATATCTCTGTACTTACTACTAATACGTACTTTTACGCGAATCAACATAGGTTAAGTAAACTTTAGTAGTAGTAATAGGTTAAGTAAAAACAGAATTTCCAGTAAAAAAATTGGTGGTTGTACAGTGAAAAATTTGTTTTAATATCTCAAGACTTGGTTTTTGGATTTCTTATTTCCTTTTTCAAACGGTATTTTTTTGCATTTGACATAAAACACACACAAACACAATCAATTAAACTAAACAGAAATCCAAATTTATTTGTAACTCTAATTTTGAATATTTTGGCTTACTCCATTTTCGTTCCAACCAGTTCATGTGCCTAGTACCATTAGTTTTCCCAATTGAATCTGAAGTATATGAATAACTGATTGTCTGTTTTAACATATAGCATTTACGTGTGATTGTATCTGAAGTGCCTGTTTATATGAAGGGCTATTCATAATTATACGTAGGCGAATTATTAACTGAAGGCGAAGAAAAAAAAAGTTTTTTCTTTCACTTTTTTGAGGTTCTGGTGCCGAGAGGGTGGAATCTAAAATTCGGACAAAATTTCAGATCGAGTATAAAAATAAAGACAAAATCACTCTTACCTTGATCGGTGAGGATGACGAAGAGAAAGTAGGAAATAATCAACACTTTCATTTTCTTTCCTTTTTTCACTTTGTAAATCCCTCTTTTCAACACATCGATGGAACACAAGATGATCGCACACACACAAAGAAGTAATCCAGAAAAAAAAATCTGTTATTTCGGCACTAATTCGGTTGATTTAATACTGTTTTCACAACAATGCACTGACAGGTATCTAACACAGAGCTTTAAAACGTCTATTTTATGAAGAAAAATGCGTTGAAACTGTCCAATCCTCAAAATTCTGATATTTATTTGTGTTGATTAGTAATAACTGATGTATTGACACTTAAAACACCAAATGCATTTGCAGTTTTATTGTTTAACTATTCAGGTTTTCAATCATTCAAATAATGTTAATAACACTGTATTTTTTTATATTAATCCACAGGTTTAAAGTCAAAAGTACGACAGTGAGTTTCCAAAATACAATATACACCGATTTTGTTATCGCATATAATTGTTTAAAATTTTTCTACCATATAGAAAATATCCATGGATAGTTTTTTCACTTAAATATAAATTCTCTGTTTATATCTTATAAATCGGGATAAAATATCCTGAATGATTATCTGAATGTATCCTAATCCAGGTGTGCTTTATTCAGCTTCTAATACCCAGTATTTGAAAACTTGAGCCAGTCCGGCAAAAACTGCGGTTTTGTAAGAAGTTATCACCCGGTACTTCTTTGGACTTGATATAAATTCAAAAAAAATTTCTGCAATTCGTTTGAAAAATGTCAAATCACTTTAAACACGCCTGAAAGTAAAATGTAAAACGTCCGGCAAAATCCAGATTTTAGTGTCACACGTAAAATTAGGTCTATCGACGAAACGTCCGTCAAATATATGTTCGACGTATCCTTTGAAAAGTCGATATTTAATCCTTCAAAATCCAGCTCCGGCAACAAAAGAGAAAATGCCTTACGTGGTGTTCTCCTACGCAGTCTAATCCAAAGGAAGTTCGAAAGAAAGTCCGGCAAAGTTCGGAAAAAGAATTCAGCACCCAATTGCCTCAATGAACGATAATGTGGCAGATGCTACATCCCTTATATCAAAGAGTTTCATTTTTACGAAACTGTTTTTCATTCAGCGAAAACGTCCGGCATTCGTAAAATAAATCAAGACTATATCAAAATCCGGCAAGTGTACGAGTTCTCCACCAATCACTAAAACACATTTCTGAAAGGATTAATCCGGCAAAACAATATATATCCTTTTTTTCGAAACCAGTTTTCAATCTGAGAAAAAAAACGTCCGACTTTCGTCAAATCACGACAACATCAAAATCCGGCGAAGTCCAATAAAACAGTCTACCACCAATCACTGAACAGCCACATATCTATACAAATCCGGCAAAACTCTACTTGTCAATTTTACACTCGGAACTGGATTTTAAACGTCCGGCATTTTTTGTGAAATCTCAACAATATCAAAATCCGGTCAAGTCCAATGAAATAATCTACCACCAATCACTAAAACACCACATTTCTGATGAAAGTACGAATCCGGCAAAATCCTTTTTTATATCCGGAACTGGTTTTCGCGCGATGAACGGAGAAAACCGTCCGGCGGAATATCGACGGAAGGTCCGTGGAACTGTTTCCAGCTGCGGGAGGAAACGTCCGGCCTCCGCCGGGAGAGACACGGTTGTGCCGGACGACCGGGAGAGAGTGAAGGCCGGATCCGGAGGTGGATAGAGGGCGCTGCGATACAGTGGAGGAAAAGATACATCGAAAAAGAAATTCCGCTTGGTGTGTAGATATACCTCGGTAATGTTCGGAAACTTTGGTTTTTCATCCCTTATCTGCAAAATTAAGAAAGCAGCAAATATCTATGTTGCGTCTACGCACTAGTACAGTCGAGTCCGCTTAATGTGATCGCAATTGTCCGAGATGAAATTGATAACATTATCCGATTGAAAACAATAAGCGATTCCATATAAAAAAGCAACAAAAGAAGTAACTATATTGTTTACTTTAAAATCAAAATTATGTAATGGAAGTTAATGTATTTAAAACAATTTTACACTATGCACTTGGCAACTTATAATTTTTAATGTAAAATATAAGAGTAATCCAATAAATAAAAATAAAATAATATCTTACTTTGTAATTTAATGTTTTAAAATACTACACCTATGTGATTCCGCTCATACATTCGTTTTCTTTTGACATCCAGACAAGATCAACGCGAACTTTCAAAAAACTAACATGGAAAAGGCTAAAACACAAATCTCTGAAATTAATCTGTCCACTAAACAAGGATAAAATCAAAATCCCTTATCAGAAACATTTGCAAAGCGCCAATGGTGATAACCAATCATAAGCATTGCTTCACCCCCTCCCCTTCGAATATTTTCTTTATAAATATAACGGTGCAGCTGCAAACTCATACTGAGTTTCAGAAAAAAGCAACTGACCTTCAAAACGCAACTTGAAAATGGACGTTTTTTTAGGGGATATATACAAAATTTGATAACATTAAGCGGCGTGTTGATACTTAGTTGATCACATTAAACGATGTGTTTTACATTATATTAAATAGGAATGATCGGGACTTGTTGATTTCGATAACATTATCCGATTGATCACATTAAGCGGATTCGACTGTATCTACTGTATCTACTAGTAGCTTTGTGACTTTTGTTGTGAAGAATGGCAACGAAGTAGTTGCGCGAGAAAGTATTATTGTTGTTAGTTAAGAAAAATGCCAGTTCCTCTTTGTACATTAAATTTTAACCGTCATTAAATGTGATGTGAATATCTCATCTCGTATCGAATGTTTCGTCATCTTAGTATACATCTGTTCAGTACAGCAGTCCATACACTATGAAAGAAACAAAACAATCTAGTTTCCCTCCTTAGGTGCTTTATGAATGTCTTCACAGTTTGGATCAAGTATAAATATTTAAAATGATTTCTTAAACTGTACTTATTACATGTTTTTTGGATCTTCCTGGTTATTATCACAAAAAAGATATTTGACTATTTCTCACTCGAAAAGTGACCAAACTTTTATAGAATTGTAGTAGAATTATAAAAGTCAAATAACCCTTTACAACAATTTTGGGCTGTTCAAGGTTTAGTTAGTGACAAATTTTTCCTATGGGTAGTTCTTTAAATCATTAACTAACAAAAGCTTTATTGTTAGTATCTTTTCGTTTAATTTAATCATTTTTGTCTTCAGAATATAATTTTCTTTTTGAATTTTCTTAATTTAGTTTTATTTCACCTATTAGCATATGGTTTACGGTAGAGATTCGATACCTATGGCAACCAAACAATTTTACTCTTATGTACTCTTACTCCAATTACTCCAAGTACTTTTTTTGCTCTCATAACTTAAATTAAAAAGTAAAGTTTTCAAGTTAAAAAATAAAAAGTACCTAGAAGTACTTATCTAAAAACTACTTAAAAAGTACTTTTTATTCTTTAACCTGTACATCATCTCCTTAGATATTTGTATTATCGCGATACCTAAAACTACTATAAACAACAATGATACCAAACGTTTTTATTTTTGCCATCCATAAAAAACCCAGACTATTTGACTTAACTCCGAATAAAAATCATACGTTAACGATCTCCAACCACTAGTGTAATTAAATTAGTGAATTAACTTTAAAAATTCTTTATTTACATTTTATTTAAAAAAAATATCTTTAAAAATTTGGTGAAAATAATCCTCTTTAACAATACAAAAGCCAATACCCACTGGAATTATTTCCAAACATCAAGTACCTCGTTTTTGGAATTTTAACATCGCACACAAAAAAAGAGAGATTAGAACGCACAAATTCTTATTTTAACGAACACATTTATATTTGATTAGAACATTAAGCAGATTGTTTGCTTCTTTTTACCTCATTTCGAGGAACTTTTGGAATAATCCTGCTGAGAAAGATTCTTTTATTAGATTTGATTCTATCGAATGTATTTTTAAAGAAATATCGAACTTACAATCTTATTTCGGTTTTTCTTCCTGTTATTCCATAATTGGATAATGTTTCGTTTTTGCTTTATTCCATTTTCGCCATTTTTAAAAACAAATGGTACATATCAGGTTCGTGTAAAACATCCCAGTTATTTTTTAGTAAAAGCTTGGTTTTTAAGTAGTAATGATAATAGTATAAACGATAATGCGTAAGTTATTTGAATTTAGTTATACCCTTTCAGTAATATTTTTACTTTATTTGTATAGTGTCTACCTTTTTTTATTTATTTATTTTATATTTTACAACTTCCATTACATTTTTTAATATTTGGCTAACAAACCCCGTTTGTGCACATGGAGAGAATAATTGAATATATGTTAAGAATATGTATGCATAGAATATGTCAGACGTGGTTGTAGGATCATTGTCTTGGAAGTTGTCGAACAGAATAAATTTCGACTCAACGCTAGAAGCGTCAAGATTTGAACTTATTCTACCGCAAATGCGGTCATTTTAAACATTCGTAAGTAACCTTCAATTAAAAGGGTTGAAAAAGTTTTTTATGTGAGTAAAAGTTTTTGAAAACACTTATTGTGTATGATCCTATCAATTCTAAATGCACAAAGTACAGTTTCATCATGTTGTACCAATAGTCTAAGAGCCAGTAAATAGCTGACGACACATATTTTAGGAAAGCCTTAAATTTTCTCAGTGAGTCAGGTGTACCTACCGTACATTAGGTGGGGGTTAGATAAGCCCAGTCGCGGTAGGTTCAGCTTTGGCAGGTGTGTCACGTGTGTTAATTTGGTAAAATAAAAAGTATTTTAGGAAGTCTGCCGTTTTGACATGGTCAAAATATATTATTATATGTACTCAAAAACAATACGGTAGACCATTCCCATGGTTATTTGTTCCCCAAAAGTTCCTCAAAAGTCGAAATGGTGGTAAAACAGTCGTCACATACGGCATTTAAAGCACCATCTACACTAGTGTTGGAAAGACTAGTGCAGTGAAGTTTGACGAGAGACTTTCCTTTAAACTATTACGAACAGTAATAGTTTTTTTATAACCTTTCTTTGTTATCTTCTTTTGTTTAAATATGATTAGTTTGTGTAGTCACTTTTTTTCCTGAAAATAAATGTTCTTGAATTTTTTTTATTTAAACTTGATACAATTTATTATATTTTACTTAATTTTTATATATTCTGTTTTAGGTGAGTTCCCTATTCTTCAACATCGACGTATTAAAAGTTGTACCTAATCTGAAGGTGAGCTTTTTTGGTTTTTCAAAATAACAGGATTGCGTATCCTATATTTAACAAAATATCACTAGAGTACAACGTAACTTGACCTTGAGTGACAGCCAAAAAAGAAAGCATTTCTCAGCGCGCTGTCTGAATTTTCAATGAAATTATAGGAACTTCAATTTAGAAATACGATTAGTTTGTTTAACCAATGTATAATATATAGCGTCTTTTTATCTTAATTTGCGTACCGACTCCAAGCAACCCAACAGTCTTTCTGTTCCTTCCGCGAAGTAACGTCATATGGGTTCAAAAAACATTGCATTCAGAGTATAATAATCTAAAAGGTCAGTAGAACTTATTTGTTGGTCTTGTGTTGAATTTAGGTCCAACAATGAGATACCAGATTGCTGGTGAAACGAATAGTACTGTTGGATTGAATACTGTTACTATTGATTTATTACTGTTGGATTAAAAAAACAATATACCGTTTTAATTTTTGTAATTGTTGTATACTTATTTAACAATTGAAAAATTAACGAAATAAAACCCGTGGGGATCAAAAGGGGTATATGTTTACGCCTTACGGTATTCTAATATCTCAATAGAGTTCAGTAACAGTTGCCGGAATTTCCGTTTGAGTAAAAAGGTTGGAAAGCACTGTTCCAAACTAAGTTTGGTCGACTATCACTATCGTGCTCAACAGCTCTATGAGGACTGGACTTCAAAAACAATCTAAGTGCCAAAAAGTAAATTTTCTGTAATTGATCATTTTAAATTTGATTCTCCATAGGAATACACATAAAAAGTCATCTTTCGGGCTAATTTTAAACTACTAATAATTGTTTTGGAGCTAAGCCGACTTTATAGGTTTTTGGCAATGGTACTTAGATTGGTTTTTCGGGTTTAACTCATATTTTTTACTTTTGGCACTTAGCTTCTTTTTGAAGTCCAGTCTTCTCTTGTAGAGGGAAATGCGTTAAGTCACATGAACGTCGATTAGAACTCTCTATTACATTATTTAACCACTTAAAGTACTTATTTCATGCATTCATGAAAAACCCACACTTTCCGTTCTACAAACAGAAAATAAAAAAATAAGGTGAAATTTTGGGTTTTTTTTCGGATTTTACCGCAATGCGCTTCGAAATTTTGTATGCAAAGTTAAGATTCAGATTCAGCACCCCTGAAAACAAATAAAACCGTTGAGAAAAAAAACCTACTGTATTTTTTCCTGAAGCACCCCTTTCTTGACACCAAGTTACTGGACTGTTTTGGGTCGACTCTTTGGATATTTTGGTAGCGTCACTGGACAGTTGTTTTTGCTGCCTTAAATCCGCTATGAAGGAAAAGGTAGTTCTACAGGCGTATTGCAAAGTGGGATGCGTTGCAGTAAAAAAAACGTTCAGTGTTGTTTTTGAAAGTTTAACCCTTTAGTGCGCACATTTTCCAATTAATGTCAATATTTTTTTATTGATTACTTATGAGCCCCAAACACTAGGAAAAATACTAAAAAAATTCCCTCTTAATTATTTTTTTAATTATCGGCAATTATTTAGTATTTGCATATATGCAAAGCTGCGCATTTAGGTCTATTTTGAACACACTATTAAAAACAATGGAGTTAGAATGAAACTTTTTTATTTAAACACAAAAATACTTATTTCAACTTGTTTAAAGCTTTTAATCACTTATTATCTTTATTTATACTTAATTTTAGACTTAAGACCTGTCTGTACATCGGGGTCGGGGCTTTTTTTCGGTTGTCAGGGTCAATTTTCCAGGGATTTTGAAACAAGTCTATCGGATTTTTTTTGAGAAAACTAAACTGTAATGTGTTTAATGCAAACTTAGGGATATTAAATCCTGTATTTTTCCTAATATTCTGTTCACTAACAGTTAGCAGTACAGAAAAAACGTGGATCCAACGCCCAGCTATTTATCTACATTTCAACCTGTAATTTTACTAAAAATATAAATTTTTTCAGAATAACTACGTTATAACACAGTATTATAACTACATTGATGAAAAATAAAACCCAATAAGCACCCAGTGTCAATTTATTCTTTTTTACACACACAAAAAAACATCAAAACGAAACCATCAGACTCAGACAAACGCTCCGCTATCATCACTATAGCAGAATAAAAAAAGAGAAAAAATATAAAAAAATCATAACAACCTGAAAAGAAACCTCATAACCTCTGAAAAAATGTTTGTCTTGCCACGTGCGAAGTTTCATTCTCATGGGATAAATCCAAGGTCATTTAAAAGTGCATCTTTCACACTATGTCTAGTGTTCTAGAAATATGCCCCCTGGCTGGGCGATAATGAGTTAATAACTATAAAATTCTTACACTGGTGGATCCAGAGGGGCTGACGGTTATATTTACCCCCCCCCCGGATCTTGTTTTCAAATGTTGGTAAAAAATTAAAATTTTTAATTAATTAAATTTTTTATAAAAGGAAACAAATTAAAAGTTCTTGCAAAAAAAATCTTATCCACCCTCAAGAAAACTAATATCGGTATTGAAAAATATATTCTAACGATACAACCCATAAACCATGTAAAATTCGCCTAAAATAATAAAATAGATCCATAGAAACATTGAGACAAATATCTAAAAATGAAATGTGAAAAGCAACCTAAATGCGCACCTTTGCAGATATGATAAGTGGTTAAATTCGGCCCTAGAGAATCAAGAAATACTCACTTTGAAGATTCAAAGGCAAATATGTGACAAGAAAGGTCCAAATTTTGATATAAAAAATTATCACATCTATCTGAACACTTTTACTAACTTTTAATTGCAATCAAATTAGCCCAAAATCGGTAATCTGTGATTTCCGCAATCTTCAATACTGTTGGCCTTATTACTTGAGTGCAAAGCCATAAATTAGCAAACTCATGCCATACATTTAAAAACACTGCTTTACAGATGTGGTAAACCGCGCATTTGAGCATCTAAGTTTAAAAGGAGGGGGAGAATTAGCTCGGATACATCGCTTTGCATATATGATAAGCTGCGCACTAAAGGGTTAAAATGGATTGTTTTGGTGTTTTTTTCGTCACTGGATAGTTGTTTTTTCTGCCTAATGTCTGCTATAAAGGAAAAAGGTGTTCTACAGGTGTATTGCAGATGTGGGTGTATTGCAGTGAAAAAACGTTCACTTTTGTTTTGAACTCCTTAACAGTGACATTTATTTCAGAATAATTGACCAAAAATTGATTTTTTTGACTGTTTAATTTTGTTCTTTATAGTGTTATTAGTGTCGAAAAATAATTTTTTTTTACAAAAATCAAAATTTAAATGAAATTACAAGTGTATTAATTATTTTAACAAACACATAAAAAAGTAATCGGATTACACACACATCTTATTCAATTAGGAAGAAGATAATCCAAAAATAATGTCTCCCAATCTCTAAACGAAGAAAAATCACTATCATCATCGAAACGAACTCAGTTTGGGCTTCACAAAACGGAAACGTTAATTTTTCTCCAAAACCCGAACTCAGTTCGGGCATCACAAATTCTGCACGTAGTAGTTGCCCGAGCTCAGTTCGGGCGACACTGTTAACGGAACGTACCCATACAACGTGACCCATTTTTGACCCCCTCCCCCCTTGGTGACCATTCGTAGTATATGCCCAGACACCCCCCTCCCCCTCAAGTTTTCACGTAGTAATTCATAAATACGGTTTTCGATGATTTTTTGCAAACAGAAAGTTCAAAAAAATTAATTAAGCTTAATTTGTCTTATTTTAATAATTAATTTGGCTTAATTTGTGTTAATTTGGCAAATTTCAATAATTTATTTGGCTTAAACTTTGTCGTATTGACTAGAGGAAATTCACTACGTGACAAAACCCTAAGCCCCCCTGTGACCGAGCGTGGTGTTTTTAAGACCCCCCTAACCCCACTGAACGGGTCACATAGTATGGGTACGTTCCCAAAGGGGTTAATGAAACTCTCTACCAGAAAAAAAACTTTGTAAAAATTATTTTTCTGGCCTAGTTAAGCAAATATGAATTCCTTCCAATCCCGAATACCGAATACCACCATATTGTTGAAATATTGTACGATTTTTTAAACAATTATTGCACTCATTGTTGCAATAAAACTTTTTGGAGGCTCATTGTTGAAAGATATATTGTTGTAACCCACCATTGTTGAATGAATGAATGAATTTATTTCAATTGTTATAAATAACGATACAACGAAAATTACTCCCCGATTTATTTCTTTTGCGGAAAACGATGCTACCAAAACGACGAACAAAAAACAAAATAAAAAAGCAAACTCGTGTTTTATTTCGAATCCTTTGTTTGTGGAATAAATAAATTGGAAGCCAAATCACGAAGAAAAAGGAACGTATTGTATAAATTTCGTGGGGAAATTAAACTAAAATCGTTTTTTTTCTCCTGCATAAGTGAAAATAATCGGAATTTGTGCATTCGTATTCCGAGCGATCGTGAGAGTTTTCTGAATATTTTTTGTTCTTTTGATGTAACGAGAGACACGTGGGGAAGAATGGGATTCATAAACATGACTTTTCACCTTTTTTTGTTCTGCTTTTATTTGTCTTTATGGAAGACGATGCAGATAAATTTTTAGATAGGATAAGCTGTTCGGTAATCAAATTTATTTTGAGTTGCAACTGATCATTTTTAAATAAATTGGTTATTTTTTGAGTGCAATAAAATTGTTCCGTTAATGCTGTTTTCTTTTTTTTTTTTAAATTGGGAGTTAATTTCATTCAAATTATTAATTTATCCTATAAGCCTTCGTTGGAATTAAGTGTATTTTTGGTGACATAAGTTATTGGTTATTTCTTATTGGTTATTTATTTAAAGAGAATGTATAAGGAATGTACAGTGGGCCCTCGCATATTCGCGAATTTCGATCTCAAAGTTTTTTTTAGCAATTAAACTTGCATATTCGGCAAAAAAGATATAATTGTTCGATTCCGGCATTTATTATGTAAAACCATTTTTTAAAATTTAACGTTTTCTAACTAGTAACCATTTTGATATTTACTACAAATTATTTACAGTTATTACAATTATTTACAGTAATTTACAGTTAAAACTACTTTTTGCATGAACCTGTTTTATGTAATAAATGACGGAATAGAACTATTATATCTGTTATATTATCACATATTCGCGTTTTAAAACTGGGTTCGTTATTCGCGGTATATTTTGGAACGTAACTACGGGCCATATGCAACTCCGTTTTACGACGATTCGGTTGACGGTTGAAGCTGGTCGAATCCTACTTCCGAACAACTCAACTATCGTTTTCTTTATTCATTTGCCCAGCTTGCCGCTGATTGGTTGGAATAAATAAATGGAGCTACGTCATCGGGCATTTCAACCAATCAGAGGAAAGCGGCAGCGGATGAAACGGCCGACGTCTGCTCCTGACCTGACGTTACCGTGGTACGGTGGATGACGGTGAAATACGGTTCCTTAGAACGTAACGAAACGGAGTTGCATCCGGCCCTACGGCGAATAACGAGGGAACACTGTATAACGAATGTATAACAGTAATTTTTAAGGAATAAAATTTGTTCGGTATTTTTTGTTTTTCTTTTTATAGTTTAGTGATAATTTCATTCAGATTATTCATTTATCCGATAAGGATTTATTAAAATAAAGTAAATTTTTTAAGTGTACAAATTACTGATTATTCCTTTTTAGTTATTAATAATGCCCAATTAATCACTTTGCCCGTAACATATGCAAGATTTTTGTTCTATGTTTCCATTTAATTGACATTTTGTTACACTGCAACAAAAAATAGCAGAAAAAATGACAACACAAATAAAAAAGTCGTTCAAAAAAGGCCCGTACAAAAGCAGGCTTGAGTGTACATTATTTTAAGGATTTCGACAATCGATTAATTCGTTTTACCGTCCAGACATAACATTCGAACTTCCAGAAACGGAATGATTAATTTTTTTATTGCAAAGAAAATCATTAACTCGATTTGAAGGATCGATTCGAAATCTCGATCTCGATTTGTTCAAAGAGTGAATCTACTGTATCTAGAAGAAGTTGTACTTAATCACTTTTTCAATGGGGAAAGAAAAAGACTTGTATCGTGTGTTGGATATACCAATAACCAGATACTGCAGAAAAAAGGGCTGCTAGATATCCCATCGAACTGCCTTCTGATGAGACGGTATAGAGGGAGAAGTGAATAGAGGGAATATCGGTTGCGAACCAGGCGAGGGGTGGTGGAATTGTATGTGATGGGTCAGTTCATTGGCGTCGTTGGCTCCTAAAAATTGGGGGGGGGACCCAAGGATTTTCTCCCTAGAGGGATTTTGGAACAGCTTTAGAATAAGTCCGCTTTTAGGGACCTTGGCGCCGGCCGACGTATTTAAAACCCAGCTGCCATGTTTACCTACGATTTCACGGCCTGTCGGCCATGAAATACCGACAATTTGGCGACCGTTCAAAAAGTGGAATTATAAAGCTGTACCGGGATTTTACCAAACCATGAGTACCCCCCCCAGAAATAATCTTTTGCTTCGTTTAAGGCTATGGTGGATACCAAAATCTAAAACTAAAACTTTTTTGTAATTCTTAACCTACATTCTTAAAATTTTTAGTGTTTGTTTATAAGCTTATAAACAAACACTAAAAATTTTAAGAATGTAGGTTAAGAATCATAAAAAAGTTTTAGTTTTAGTTTTAGATTTTGGTTGGGGTTTGATCATGCTTGCATGATCAAACACCCCTCACAAATTTTCAAATAAAAAACTTGGTTAGATTTTTTTAAATTTAAATTTTAAACAAAAATTAACTTAATTTCAAAATTTTCCATGCGGCTTCATTTTAACCCGATAATTTCAAAACTTCTTTAAAATACCCTTCTTTAGTGTAACATTAGACTCTTATAAAAATCATTTGGTTAGTACTAGTGTGAAAAAAAATATCCGTCAAAATAAATGAAATTTTTGCAATTGTTGCGATATGTTCAACAAAAAGCACGTAAATGGCCATACTTTTTAAAATATTTTTTTTGTTACTAGGGGGCTCTGCCCCCTGCTCGCTATCGCTCACCAACCCCCGGAACTGCTTCCCAGTTCTATGAAGATCGCTTCGCGATCTTAGCGAGCAGAGCTCGCTTGTTTCATCTCAACAGTCCAGGCTCGTCGGCTTAGTTAATGCTCCTTTGATACCGAAGCTACTCATCTCTCTAGTTTATCAATGATTTAATTTGAATCATTCATTCCCTCAAAGATATCAAAATAAAACTGTTTCTAAAATATTCATCTCTTAACTTCAATTCTTCTTTCTTCAATTATTGAATAGAAATGTTTTTAAAAAAATATCAAGCAAGTCTAACAATTATCATCAACCAACTTAGAGTAAAAACAAGCCTTTAAGAAACTTTAAATTTTTAATATGCACGTAAACATCTAGTGAATCGTCGGAAATTAAAGAAATAAAACTCACAAAAATAAGCTGTTTCCCTAGTGAAAGACCGGAAAGAGAAGAAAAAATTGAAACTTTGAATCTTAATAATTCTAAAACTAATTCGAATTTTTAAAAAAGCGAAACGCCAATCTTTCAATAAAAATTAATTGCATGCGTGTTTAAAATATCATAGTTCTACTGTGATTAGTTTTTCTTTTATAACGAAAAAACTGAAAAGGGGTGAAAAATTTCGAAACTTTAGAATTTAATTACTCCAAAAATAATTCGAAATTCGAAAAAAGGGTGACGAGGTGCACAACTTCATACCTAAGAGTATGTGTCTGCAAAAAATCATGCTTCTGCTGTAAATAGATTTGGCTGGGGGCGAACTCGCAGCAGAAAAAAATAATTTTCGACTTTGACAATAAATAACTCCAGAACTAATTATCATATTAATTAGGTTTTGGAACCAAAATGACCCTCATACATTTGTCTACCAATGGTCAAAATTTCATAATATTCCTTCAAATATTTTCTGCGAAGTGATAGTTCAAAGTGTTCAAAAATAACATTTTCTGAAACAGCGGCGGCGGCGGCGACTGTTACTTTTTTTTAATATAGAGAGATTCCCAATTTTAGAAAAACTTATAAACCATAAACTATTTATATAAAAAGAAGTAAAATTTTGATTTTTTTAAACTAAGCCGCACCAGTAACTCAAAAACTCAATTTTTGCAGATAATGACGGTTTGATTTTACAGCGACGATGTGAAATCCCTGGATTTATTACTGGTTTTAATGTGATGTGTAATAAATCGGTTACACTTGATTGTTACGCGTAAAAAATACAACTACATAATAATTATTTAAAAAAAAAGTCAACATCATAAAAGCGTTAAAATAGTCATCCTAAAGACAAAGAGTGTCTTTGAGTTTGAAAACCCTTGTTGCAGAATTTAAAATGCATACTAAATTATTTTCGATGTTAAAAATTCGAAAATAATAAAGTTATTATGGTATAATTTTCAAAACTTATTTTGAAGGGTACAAAAGCAGCTTTTTTACAGTGTGTTTCATATAAGTGTCTCATAACACCAAGGGGCCATTCATTAATTACGTAAGGGTCCCGAGGGGGAGGGGGGTTGGAAAAATCTCTACATACCCTTACTTAGGGGGTGGGGGGGTCAAACCAATTCTTACGTAAGATTTTCTTACAATCAAGAGATAATAATCAAGATAATAATATAATAGTAATATGTAGTTGACAGCAAGAATATTACTTATCTGTTGAAAAATAAAAATCTTTGATTTACGTCTAACGGAGAGTTTTCTAACATTTTATTGTTTTGAAAAACATAATGGAATCTTACGTAAGAATAGGGGGGGGAGGGGTTTGAAAAATCTTACGTACCCTTACATGGGGGGAGGGGGGGTCAAAAATTGCCAAAATAATCCTTACGTAATTAATGAATGGCCCCCAATCTCCTAGAAGGGGAAGGGCACACCTGTATTGTGGTTTTCCAAAGTGGCCCTCAACATCACTTGGGTTGGCCACCCCTGGTATATTCAATGTTTTTGACGTGGAATCACCCCACGGCTCCCCTCTAGTCCATCCCATCTCCACCGATACTTCTCCTTTCATTTGTTTTTCTCGCGTGAACACTTCTTAACGAAGTCTGACGGTTGGTCCTCTGCCAAAAGGAGCCCTTAAATAGATTATGAGTGAAGTAGAGGGAGGAGAGAGTGAGATGTCGAGGAGATACTACTTGATTGTGTAATGGATACTTGGACGCAATCATTTCAGGGGTTTTGTCACATATAACTATACCGGTGCTGCCGGGATATTGATTCCCCTCGTCTTTTATTAGTGTTTTACAAAGTAAAATCGTTGAACGATCCGATCAAAGACGATCCGTTTTTATTCGTTTCTGTGGCGGCTCGTCCATAGGTCACGTGAACCCCTTATATAGGTAGATAGGTCACGTGATTATAGGTAGTAGACTGCAATAGAAAGTGTCATGACGAAAACATCTCAATACTAGAGTCTTGTTGCTTGGTTGCTTACTTGGAGTTATAAAGTCTGACCAAGAAAAAAATTGTTACTTAAATCTACCTTCAACGCATGCCTGATTCATTTATTTGTCTGTTTGGATAAGAATTAACACTTAAATCTCATTTTTACATTGAAAATTTGATTTGGTTGAATGTAATAAATGCCGGAATCGAACAATTGCTGTACATATTGGCCAGATATGCGAGGTTGGTTGCTAATTTTCACCCCTTAACCCATTATTCCCCGATGGAACTTGTAAGTCCCACTTCCCAATGTTCCAAATTCGTCCAATTTTCGTCATGTAAGGCTAAATTTCGCTTACTTCTAGTTGCAGTTACCTAAACTTGACATATTTGGGACGAGCTGTGCTACTAGGGCTAATATGAAGCTTATATACTTAATATACTTATAGCGATAACGTATAAAAAATATACAGCACAATTTTTCTGAAAAACATAATTTGGGACATAAAGGGTTAAAATCCACTTGCGACTCCCCTTTCTATACCAATTTTTGTTCGTCTTGATGTACTCTACCTACCCTACCAAGTTTGTACCACGAATTCGGGACCACTCCTGCTTGTGTGCTTCATCTCAACTCTCTGTTTTTACGGCATTAATATTTTATAAGTTAATATCGTATCCTTTAAACTTAATGCGTTTTCGTTTATTCGTAGGTCGACGCAAACTACTCGTGGATTCCTGATGTTTACCGGTTCAACAAAAGGTAAGCGACATTTTTATTTATGCTGAATTATAAATGTTTTATAAGTGAGTTTGATTTGTCAGATTCTCTTACGCATGTGTGCTTATAATAGCGTGCTATTTTTTTCTTGCATGTCTCTTCGGATTTCATGATGTTTAATGCATGTGGGTGATCACAATTATTGCATAAATTATTGTAGCGATGAAATTCTTGTATTTAGATTTGTTTTAAAAATTAGTTGCGTGCATTTAAGCTAAAAGAGAACTATAACGTTGATTGTGTTGGGGTTTGCATTAGTTTTCGATAGGTATTTTGATATGATTCATGTTTTTAAGGTTTATTTTGGGTTCTGATTGACCAATAGGAATCGATAGTGATTGCAATACGTCAGAGTATAAAGGTCAAAATACAACGTTAAGAACGTATGATGTGGTCTGTAATTTTTTTGTGCTAATTCTGTGTTTCCGCCGAATCCTATAAGCAAGCTTCCCACTGTTTCTTAAGTTCCTAAAATTTTAAAGCTTTCGTTAACGTAATTTTCAAAAAAATATTACTGTTCGCCAACTAGTGGTCACAAAAAATAGTTAACTACCAACTACCACACCATACTAGACAGCAATGTTGATATGATTCCTGTTTTAAAGGTTAAGTTTGGGTTCTTATTGACCAATAGGAATCGATATAGTGATTGCAATACGTCAGAGTATAAAGGTCAAAATACAACTTTAAGAACGTGTGATGTGGTCTGTGATTTTTTTTTTGTGTTAATGCTGAGTTTCCACTGAATCCAATAATCAGGCCTCCCACTGTTCCTTATTCGCGGTTGACCAATGTTGCCCCCGAATATTCGCTTATTTCGATCTCAAATTTTTTTTTTAGCAATGAAACTTGCGTATTTGGCAGAAAAGATACAATTGTTCGATTCCGATATTTATTACGTAAACCCATTTTGAAAAATATAACTTCTTCTACTTAGCAAGTTTTCTAATTAGTATACCTTTTGGTTTTATTACAAATTATTTACAATTATTACAATTACTTACAGTTAAAACTACTTTTTGCATGAACCAGTTTTATTAGTTTTATGTAATAAATGACGGAATCGAACCATTTATATCTGATATATTATCATATATGCGCGTTTGAAAACTGGGTTGGTTATTCGCGGATTTGGCGTATTCGCGGTATATTTTGGAACGTAGCTTACCACGAATAACGAATGTATAACAGTAATTTTTAGGGAATCAAATGTGTTCATTTTTTTTCTTTTATAGTTTGGTGTTAATTTGATTCAGATTATTCATTAATCCAATAAGGATTTATTAAAATTAAGTGAATTTTTAAGTTCACAAATTATTAATTAATTCTTTTTAAACATATGTATAAGAGCCTTATTCTTGAACTATAAACTTTTTAGGGTTAGCTACCCTAAATTATTGATTTTCATAATTAATAACTTTTAACCAAACTTTGCTTTCACAGTTAATGGGCAAAGATTAGGTTCTTTATTATTAAGTTATTATTATTATTAATAATTCTAAGTTATTACTTATATATTCTAAGTTACAGGGTAGGATGTGGTATTTTTCTTGTAAAAAATCAAGGGATTTCAATCATACAACAAATTATTCACGGTTATTACAATTATTTACAGTAATTTACAGTTAAAACTACTTTTTACATGGAACCAGTTTTATTAGTTTTATGTAATAAATGACGGAGTCGATCCATTACATCTGTTATATATTATCAGTTATGCGCGTTTTAAAACTGGGTTCGTTATTCGCGGATTTTGCGTATTCGTGGGATATTTGGAACGTAATTACCACGAATAACGAGGGAACACTGTACATCAAAAACCTGAATCTAAAATAACGGGTTTTCCCTTCTGAATAACTAGCGAAACAGATATAGAATATAGATTAGTAGAAATAGCTATCACGTACATGCAAACTTAGGATTCTCTACTTCAATTATTTTATTATCTTACCCATACACATTCCGAAAGTTATTGTTTTAGTTTAGATAGATTCTGAAGACCCTTATAAACAACTCTTAATCGGTGTTATTCCGCGATAAATATGTTCTTCGTTTCCTTCTTAATTGCCCTCTGCGTATGGATGAAGGCAAAATCTCGCCCACTAAATCAAGATTAAAATCTTTATGTACCGAGATAAGCCTGACGCGCTTGGAGTAACAACCTCTAAAACCGGCGGCTTTTCGTGCCAAAAACGCCGATTTGCTTGAAACGAGAGTGAACCAAGTCCTATGGGCAGTTCCAGTATTTTTGTATTATTATTTTATTCGATTGACCAGAGGTTCTATAAAACTGTGTGTCCTGAGGGTATGTCAATATCCTCAGTTAAAAGTTGTCAAAAACAAGCGCAGATCCAGCACGGCTCCAAAGGGGGGGGGCACTTTTCCAGACAAGATCCCCTTGTGGTACCATTGGGGGTATGGGGGTCCTTCCCAGATTTTTTTTAAAATTTGACTTGTAAAAGTAGGGTTTTAACTCATTTTGAGTCTAAGGAGGGCACTTTTCAACACCATTACCTTTACTTCTTGACCCAAAATGTCAAAATATTGGGGATTGCCTAAAAAGTATCACTCATTATCCCCTTGTGGAACTAATGGGGATCCTTAGTCTGTAAACAATTTTTAAAAGGGTTTTTACTAATTTTGAGAACTTTTTTGGGTTCCCAAGAGGGAATGGAATTCATCCTGGATCCGCGCTTGGTCAAAAATTGCGAAATTTTAAAATATGGAACCAAGATACTTCACTATTTATGGGAGTTGAAAACAGTCAATGTAATCTTACTTTTTCACCATTTTTTTCATGTATTTCATGTACTTTTTTCATATCTTTTTAACAAAAATTTTTATAGCGATCAAAAACAGTTCTTTTCACAGAAAAAGGGACAAATATATGCCTAATTTTCTCTTACACTTGGGGAAACTTCTGTAGCACAGAAATAAAAAAAAATATGTCTCAAAAAATTCTGAGGGTTTTTTCAGAAAACATTTTAAATTGTATGAAGTGGGGATTTCATTGTCGTCCTCACAAAGTTTAAACTTTAGTCCTCGGATTTATAAGGGTTTTTAACCATTAACTATTTTATACTAGGTAATGTGACTTAGGCCCTTTTCCCTCTGAACACCCCATACGAAACTTATGAAACCGAGAGACAAATGCCCCTCGAGTCCTTATTTATGTCCGCATTTCTGTCCCATTAGGCCTAACACCGCAAGAATCGAAACTCTTTTCCCACTGTTGTTCCATTCGGGGCACGTAGGAAACGTTCTTTTTTTTTTATTTCTGAGGTGGTTCCTTTTTGCTTTATCGTCTGCGTCGTTCTCTTTAATTGATTGACCTGGAATCTAACACTTTCCTTTTAATTAAGCTTCTTTTTCGTTTTTGCGGCCGCGAATCTCGCCAATTGGCCTCGATTTTTTTTATTTTGGCGGCGAATAAATTCTTTGCCAAACAATACAATTGCAACAGTGTTGGGTGAAATCTTTAACTTAATTTATTATATTTTCCGGGATGGATGGCCGTGTTTCTTGGAAAATATCATTAGTAACTGATGATGCTCTCCGAAAAAGAGAGTGAAACGTGTGGAAATAAATTCCAAGAAACACGGCCATCCATCCCGGAAAATGGAATAAATTACTCTTCAGGTCGGTGGAAGTTTTCATCAATTTATATCTTTAACTTAATTTATTCCATTTTCCGGGATGGATGGCCGTATTTCTTGGAAAATATCATTAGTAACTGATGATGCTCTCCGAAGAAGAGAGTGGAACGTGTGGAAATAAATTCCAAGAAACACGGCCATCCATCCCGGAAAATGGAATAAATTACTCTTCAGGTCGGTGTAAGTTTTCATCAATTTATATCTTTAACTTAATTTATTCCATTTTCCGGGATGGATGGCCGTATTTCTTGGAAAATATCATTAGTAACTGATGATGCTCTCCGAAGAAGAGAGTGGAACGTGTGGAAATAAATTCCAAGAAACACGGCCATCCATCCCGGAAAATGGAATAAATTACTCTTCAGGTCAGTGGAAGTTTTCATCAATTTATATCTTTAACTTAATTTATTCCATTTTCCGGGATGGATGGCCGTATTTCTTGGAAAATATCATTAGTAACTGATGATGCTCTCCGAAGAAGAGAGTGGAACGTGTGGAAATAAATTCCAAGAAACACGGCCATCCATCCCGGAAAATGGAATAAATTACTCTTCAGGTCAGTGGAAGTTTTCATCAATTTATATCTTTAACTTAATTTATTCCATTTTCCGGGATGGATGGCCGTATTTCTTGGAAAATATCATTAGTAACTGATGATGCTCTCCGAAGAAGAGAGTGGAACGTGTGGAAATAAATTCCAAGAAACACGGCCATCCATCCCGGAAAATGGAATAAATTACTCTTCAGGTCGGTGGAAGTTTTCATCAATTTATATCTTTAACTTAATTTATTCCATTTTCCGGGATGGATGGCCGTATTTCTTGGAAAATATCATTAGTAACTGATGATGCTCTCCGAAGAAGAGAGTGGAACGTGTGGAAATAAATTCCAAGAAACACGGCCATCCATCCCGGAAAATGGAATAAATTACTCTTCAGGTCAGTGGAAGTTTTCATCAATTTATATCTTTAACTTAATTTATTCCATTTTCCGGGATGGATGGCCGTATTTCTTGGAAAATATCATTAGTAACTGATGATGCTCTCCGAAGAAGAGAGTGGAACGTGTGGAAATAAATTCCAAGAAACACGGCCATCCATCCCGGAAAATGGAATAAATTACTCTTCAGGTCGGTGGAAGTTTTCATCAATTTATATCTTTAACTTAATTTATTCCATTTTCCGGGATGGATGGCCGTATTTCTTGGAAAATATCATTAGTAACTGATGATGCTCTCCGAAGAAGAGAGTGGAACGTGTGGAAATAAATTCCAAGAAACACGGCCATCCATCCCGGAAAATGGAATAAATTACTCTTCAGGTCAGTGGAAGTTTTCATCAATTTATATCTTTAACTTAATTTATTCCATTTTCCGGGATGGATGGCCGTATTTCTTGGAAAATATCATTAGTAACTGATGATGCTCTCCGAAGAAGAGAGTGGAACGTGTGGAAATAAATTCCAAGAAACACGGCCATCCATCCCGGAAAATGGAATAAATTACTCTTCAGGTCGGTGGAAGTTTTCATCAATTTATATCTTTAAGAATTTCTCAGAAAATTGGGGTGTATGGGGGTTCTCCACTAGAACAATTTTTTGAATTTTCCCCCTTCTTCAAAGTTAAGTTTTAGCTCACTTTGAGACCCTTTTGATTACAACCAAAAAGCACCTATTATTGTAAACAGCAGAATTTTTTGGCGGAAAACAACACTAATGTACAATAAAAAGCAAAAATTTTTAGGGGATTTAAGGTGGTCCTAATCTAGAAATATTTTGGAAATGGTCCTAAAAATAATAATTTAGCTCCTTTTAGTTGCATTCAAAAAGGACCACTCCTTGTGAGTCACAAAATATTCAAGGAAAAACAGAACACCTAAAAAAATTTTACATTTTGAGGAGGGTTTGGGGGTTCTCAACCACAAAATTTTTGCAATTTTACCCTTAAACGTGTTGCTTTGATTCTCGAAAAGAATTATTCAAAAAGTCTCGCATGTGTGTGAGCGTTACAACGAATACCGATACAACGAAAAATCCCAATATTACGAAAGTCCAGATAGTCCCTAACCGTTTTTTTAAGTTAACGATAGTACGGTTACAACGAAATTTCCGTTAAAACGAAGAAATTTTACGGTCCCATGACAGGATTTTACTGTACTATAACTGTATTTATAGCGTACAGTAAATTAAGAATCATATATCAATGCTACTTAGTGGAATCAGTTTTGTGAATATTTAATAAAAACTCCAATAAGTTCCTTCTATTGTAAAAAGATTGGTTATACTTAATTTTAACTGGTGGCTTAAGTGAATAAAAAACACACATTTAATTTTTATTACAAAAACAAGTTCTAAATTTTAATAAGTAACAAGAAACCCATGTCCAACCAAACCTTATAATAAAAACAAACCATAAGGAACGTGTATGTCACAGTCTTCATACTATAAAAACTCATTCTATTCTCCAACAAACAAAAAAACTTCATACAAGATAAAAATATCCATCGATCCATAAAATATCTAAACTGGTATTCGATGCTAAAAAATTTAAAAACGATGGTAGGAAAATATAAAATCCTCACGTTTCCTACATCGGCCACATTCTTCTAGTATTCCAAAGAGTATAATAGTTAAAATAACACTCTTACTTAAAATAAACTACAGTAGAACCCCGATTATCCGCGAGCGGATTATCCGCGGTGCGGGTTATCCGCGAGTGCCACGAAGAACATTTTTTAACGTTGAGTGCAAATTTTAGATGAGATTAGAGACACTTTAGATGTAGAGCAAAGGTTTCTGCTGTAATGTACAGATTTTAAAAGTTTTACATATCATGTTTTTTTGTACAATAAAGCATAGTTTTTATGCTGAAATTTTTTTTTCGTGTTTTCACCTCATTTTTAGTCTTTTTTCGGGTTATCCGCGATTTTCGTTATCCGCGGTACCCTTGCCACCCAATTGCGCGAATAATCGGGGCTCTACTGTAGTACTTTACCCAAGAAAAAAATATACCATCTTCTGAAAACACGAATTCCCATTCAAAACCGTGTAGCTACTCGCACTTTTAAACGCCCAAAACCGGTTTTTTTAATTTTCGCAATGAAATCTTATTAACTTCACCTTTCACCTTCAAAAAAAAGAAAGCTTTAATTTCTTGAAAAAGCCGAGTTGTTCCGCGGCTGCTTTAAAGACGCTCTTTCCTAGACTTCATTAACCAACCAACCGGAGAGGCGAGACTAGTGCACTGTCGGGTGTTATTAGCAACTGTTCTTTTTTTTAAACATGTTCTTTGCGTGATTCGGGTTTTAAAAGGGTGACCCCAGGAGAGAAAAAGGTTAAGAATTAAAGGTGTGTTAAGAAGAATAAAAGGCGGTTTTTAACGTTGTTAACAATCAAAAGTAAACGCGTTTATTAGAAAGAATAAGAGGTTAGGGAAGGTTTTTAACTTTAAAAATCAAAAAGTAAACACAGTAGACTTAAGTGTAAACTAACAACTCTCAAGCGTCACCTCCAACCGTGGACCGGTTTCGTCCTTGTTAGTAAATCCATCACCTGCAAAAGTCCACCCCCTTTCCGAAATTGGGGTGTTCGGCTGCGCAGCAGAAAAAGAATAAAAAATATCCGAAACGAGGCTGCTTGGATTGACATTTTTGACATCTGACAACCCCGAAAAGTGAATAATTTTTTTTCTTCCGGTGAATAAATTGAGATTGTGTGGGTGGTGGCTTGGTTGGGATAGACTTAAATATTTTCCCTCAAACTAGTTCTTTTTTTTTTCTTTTTAGAATTTTTTTTTTCGTTGGGGAGGTGTAGAGAAAAAAAAGTTGGCGAGAAAATGTCGCGGAGTCAGCCGAATTTCTTGGGGCGTGTTTGTCGTTAAACATTGAAGGGGGCTGAGCTGAATAAGTGAAATATTTTTTTTACGGATGTTGGGATTCAGGTGATGTGTCACATTTACTGAAAATAGAGATTGTGTAGGGCAGTGTTTCCCAACGTGGGGCGCAATATCATTTTCTGGGGGGGGGGCAATTTGAAAATTTTCAACCTAATTTCCCCCAGGTGGGTCATGGACAACCAGGTTTTATTTACATTCCAAGAAGGATTTTTGGAAAAAAGAAGTGACATGGGGGGCAAGGAAGATGGGGCATGGACAGAAAAAGGTTGGGAAACACTGGTGTAGGGTAACTATCATGGGGTTCCGCCCACTCTCCCCTATAAATTCTTTAGGTATTTTTTTCCTTGTAAAAAAACTATTTCAATCAGGATTATAGGCGAAACTGCAAAACTTGACAGTTTCTGGCTAAAAATATCTGCCGGATAAGTTTCAAAGCTTAAAGGGATAAAGGTCAACAATTTTGACAACATAATACCCCTCAGAAGATAAGATATATATAAATCCAGAGATCGCCTCTTTTTTTAATGAATCAACGACCTTTTATTTTGAGTTTTTATCGTAGAATCATCTTTTCAGTAATAGTAAAATAAGTGTTTTCTTAAAGTTAATAATTTGATTTTAATATCATTACGTTTTATAGGGTTGATTCAGACTACTATATCATGATTCCAATTTTTCACTTTAAGTACCAGTATATGTTACTACATGGCTTGAAAAAAGTCTGCAGTATCTGATGCTGATTATTAATGTGTTTAAGTTATTCAAATTTCACAACACATTAATATAGAAACAAAAATTTCGTTTTCTGTTTTTTATCTAGTGCTGAATATGAGTTACGGTTTTAGTTAATCTGTTAGATGAATAAAAGTGTGGAATTATGCGTGTTATTAAAGTGTTATTGTTCGTTACATCTGAGATTTATTCGTTATGAGAAAGGGTTTTTTGCATATGGAACAGTGGAGTAGCCAGAAAAAAATTTCGGAGGGGGATGTTAGAATTTCGGGAAAGGATATGCGGTAAATTTATACCTTTTATATGTTCAATAAAGGTAAGTTTCTGACTTTCAGGGGGATATATACTCTACATTCCCAAATGCCCCCTTTTGGGCTACGACTCTGGTATTGAATATGAAAGTTAGATACTAAACATGCAACTAAATAATGATTCTTTTCAGTAAGTTGGTTGAAGCTAAATTTTGATTTAGCTCTAAATGTTTGTTGAGGCAAGTTGGTCCGATATTATATTCGCTATAGTAAACTGTTTGTAGTAAACAAGAGTAGCTAGATGATTGAAGTACTCTTATAGGTAGCAGTAAACGCTGTTCTATTCCACTTAAATCCTCTACTACCCATCATGGTAGCAAAATATACTCTCACGAGTTTAGCTTCAAGTTTCAGCAAAAAGCACCAATGATTTTCAGTGTGTTTTTAAATAATAGCAGCAATGAGGTATTCTCACGTTTTGAGATTAAATTTTATTAAAATAGTAGATAAAAAACCATGAAGAATGACGGTTACATCAAGTATTTCCGTAGCCTAGTTTCTGAGATATAAATTTTTCAAATTTTGTTTTTTGTTTGGGCTCGAAAACAATTTCGAATCCCAAATCATGCGCTGTGAGGTCACATCCAATGGAAGCCCGTTTTCAGATAACGTGACTTATCTGACGTTTTGGCAAAAATAAAATTGAATTTAAATTATTTAAAACACATTTTTGAACTTAAAAATCAGAAATTTGGGAGTTTTAGACCATAATGTATCGAAAAAGTATAAAATCAAGCAAATCCCTCACTCGTGCAAATACCTCATTATTACATCTTCATGTGGATTTATAGAACTTTGGTTCAGCCCCAGTTTCAAAATGGAAAAAATACCCTTTTTTGTCATTTTATTTGGCCCCCAATTACATGCATAGGAAGGCAAATAATAATTTTTAGTTATTTCTTGTAGTTGGCATTTGACGGTTAACGTGAATATCCCCTTCAAAAAGTGTGACGAACCGCATCAATAAATCGTCAAAGTCACACCAACCACGAAACTTTCATATCAAGTGAAACAAAAAAAAATAACCCGTCAAACACGTCAAACACCTATCCCGGGAAGTCCCGTGTTCGCACAGCTTGGAGAGTTCGCTCATTAAATATTCAGCGGGGCTCGATGGTTTTTCGAACCGAAGTGTATATTTGGACGGCCAAAACGGCCAGTGGCGCATGCGCTGTAGGTCTCGTGATTACGTAGCAGTCTCGGCGCTTAGTGATGGAACCAATGGAACGCCGAGCCGTGAAAATTAGAGTAGACTTTAGTTGAAAAAAAGCCGTCCAAATATACAGTGCCTTTTCGAATTACGGCGATAAATCGTCTGAATGGGAGAGACTCCCCCCTTCCCCCCTCTTGCAATTTGTCGGTCCACTGCTCGTTGCGCGGAAAAAACCCTTTGATGTATAGCAAATACGTTTCCGAAAGATGGTTTTAACTTATATACGTCTATATGACTCTCGAGAATATATTAGTTTGAATTATGCATATATATTTTGTTTACGGCGATTGGATAGCTTTTACCGTTAAGTTTATACTAGACAGCAACGTTAGTTGAACCTACTACGTCACAAACAAACAAAGTAGTTCCCATCGCGGTGTCTGAATTTCCAGTGAACGTCAATTTTAAAATATAATTTTTAAATAGTGTCTTTGTATCGCGTATCGAATTTCCTCCTATCAACCCAACAGGCCTTGTTTTTTATACTATTTTTCTCCTTCCGCGTAGTGACGTACTGGGTTCAGGAAACGTTGCTGGGAAGTATAGAACAGTGCGGTTGAATGCAAGTGCGGATCCAGGAGGGAGACAGTCTAATGCAGTGGTCTCCAACCCCCGGTCCGCGGACCGGTGCCGGTCCATGGATCAAATGGTACCGGGCCGCGGGACAACCATTTCATTGAAAATGAATTTAAATTCCTAGGTTTATACTCCAAATTAATGACTGAAATTAATTATAAATCACTTTATATTTATTTTTTGGTGTAACTGTATTTTATTTTGAAAGCATGTTTAAATACAATGAAATTAAAATTAATAAATCAAAATAATCTAGAATGTAAACAATCAACGCCCCACCCTCGGTCCGCGGTAAAAATATCAAACGTTGACCGGTCCGTGGTGGTAAAAAGGTTGGGGACCACTGGTCTAATGGACAGTGCCCGCCCTTGGGGACCCAAGAAGGTGTTCAAAATGAGTAAAAACCCTACTTTCATACGTAAAATTTCGATATTTTTCTGGGGAGGACCCAAATACTTCCCATTAGTTCCACAAGGGGATCTTCAGTGAAACTTTTTAGGGGCGATGGTGTTGAAAAGTGCCCCCCTTAGACCCAGAATGTTTCTCAAAATTAGTGAAAACCCTACTTTTACACGTCAGATTTCAAAAATTTTCTGGGGGAGAATCCCCATAACCCCCCATTAGTAACACATGGGATCTAAAGTGATGTAGGAAATCCCCAATATTTTGACATTGGGTCAAAGAGTAATAAAGATGATGGTCTGGAAATGTGCCCCCTTTGGACCCAAAAAGGTTTTCAAAATTAGTTAAAACCTTAATTTTACTCGTCAAATTTCAAAATTTTTTCTGGGGGAGGACCCCTATACCCCCATTATTGGTACCACAAGGGGATCCTGTCTTGAACCGTGCCCCCTCCCTTTGGAGCCGTGCTGGATCCGCGCCTGGCTGAATGAGGGTCTGATAAGGATAGTGATTTATTCCGGAATCACAAAATTGTGTATAAATTTGATTGTGTTTTGATACTTTTACTACTGTTGTAATGTAGTTTCAGTCAGAAAATATGATCTATATCACTAGCGGATCCAGGGGGCTAGGGGAAGAGGGCTCAAGCCCCCCCAAAAAAAGAAAAGTTTTAATCTATATAATGTGACATTTTATGTACCAAAATGAGTAAAACTTGTTACTTTAAGGTCAAATTTTAAAATATTTTCGGGGGGAGGACCCCAGACAGACCCCCTTTGCACTTGTAACTCTGTTATTACAACTATATTTTACTAAGTTTGTGTCAAAACGCAAAATAAATTTATATCTGAAATTCGGATGAGGCATACTAAAGAGTTGAAAAAGTTGGATTTTGGACTTAAATTTCCAAAAATTTTCCGGGAGAGGACCCCCAGACCCCCTCTTTTGGTAGTTGGAGCAGGAAAATTCATTACCTTTTCCGTATTACCATTAACAAGAAGATTCAATTGGATTATGAAAATTCTTAGCCCCCCTCCAAAACTAAATCCTGGATCCGCCACTGATCTATATTCATGTGTAAAAGGCAATAAACGCATTTTTGTACCATCTCTCCATCTCCATAGGTTTCCAAACTTTACATAGGACCAACAAACATAGGACCATCAGCCCCTTTTCAAGAAAAGGTTTTCCGCCACCCCCTTACAAATTTTTGTCTTTAATTTGCATTTTATAGAATTTTAGACAAACGTTTTGTAATATAAAGACTTATTTATTACTTAACAAGATAAAAAAAAAAGCTAGTGCATGGACAATATTCAAAAATGTTCTATGCACCTTAAAATCTAATTTGACATAATTAGGTAGTAATGAGGAAGTTGTATGATTTTTTATATTTTTTTAATCGATTCTTCTTGCAAAAATAAGCAACTACCCGAAATTTGAGGCCGATCGATAATTTTTTTGATTGCCAAAAAAATTAACAAAAATCCACTTTTTAAAAGCGCTCGAAAACGCCAAGAGTTTGAGATCATCGTATGTTGACGTCATCCTACGATAAACATTGTTGGAAAGCAATGGAGTTGATGGTATGATTGAGATCTTTAAACAATAAGCGTTTTCGGTCACGTTTTTTTCTCGACTTTTAAATTAAAATATTTAATTACTTGTACATTTTTTTTGAAAAATTGACTAGATATTTCATTTTACCATACAAAAAACCATAAGGAACACTTTTTTGTTTTTGAAAATCTGACACATGCAACTTCCTTATTCTTCTACCTTTTTAAATGCGTTGATTTAAAAACAATTTTTACCTAATTCTGAATTATCTGAAATCTTTCTGTACGTACAAAAGGATTTGGTTATATCCAACCAAAAATTACCTTTAATCATCTTAAAAGTTATGTTGAAAAAAATGAATGAAAGTTAAAAATGAAATTAAGCAATGGTTAAAAAGTGTTCAACACCCCCTTTTACTCTAATAACGCCCCACAATTTCCTTTCACCTCATCACCGCCCACCCCTACGATTCTTCAACGCTCCCCAGGGGGCGGTACCGCCCACTTTGGGAATCACTGATTTAAGTTCGATAAAAGTGTGTGGCCTGTGGCCCAATGTGGCTACACCAGAGGTCGCCACTGCTCAATGAGCTGGGGCTTATCTCTAGCTGAAATAAAGAATAAGAATTCATTAAATTAATCATAACTTAACTTTTAAATATTTTTAACTTTTTTATTTATATTAACTTTAATAATTAAATATAATTCTTTTTGGGATAGTAAATTTAGAGTGCATGTTGTTTGGAAAGCATAAAAACACCTCAACTTATGTAAGAAAGAACCTTTGAACTTGAACTTTGTTCAGACTGTTTGAATTGAAGTTGCTTGGGGAAATTGAAAAACCCCATATAGAGCTTATAGAAAAATCAAAAATCCACGTGCTGTACTGTTACTGGCGGATAAAATAATATTGATGAACCGTTATTTGATTTAAGATTGATTAAAAACGCTTTAAGACCAGTTCGCCGACTGTCAGCATTCGTCATTGCTTTGCTTTAGACGTTTCTCTGCAATGAAAGGATTAGGAACGGAATATGGTGCTGTGGAGTGGACAATTGAGAATTTCAGCTGCTGGAACAAGGATATTCACCATGAAGTGATCACCAGTTTGAACTTCTTTGGTGAATTACGCTTCGAAATCTGTCCGAGAGGAGGGCGCAAACCTCCGGAAAGAATGTCAGTGCGAATACTACATGGTGATTCTCGTACAGAGGTTTCGGGGGTTCTGTCCCTCATTCTTTCCAATGGATACGTGTTCTGTTCCGCGGCAGTAGAGATGGACTCTCGGAGGCCTGCGTTTGAACTTACTTCTGCACCCATGTTCGAGCAATGTTCGGAGACCAACATCGTAACGTTCGGAAGAAAAACATCGTTGAACGATAACCTAATCCTGCGATTCCAGATGAGAGACGCCGTTAGTGACAATGTACTCTCTATGCGAACAGTGATATTCTTTCACGAGTTGTCCCTAAAAATTCCAGGTCGAGCATGGGTGTTGACTATCCCTAAGTATCGCTTCCCAGTTCAATGCATTCGTACGATTGAGTACCCCTCAGGTGACAGTGACACTGTAAAAATAAATTTATATGCTGGGGCTACCGGACACAAAAGTCATCAAAGCTGCGCTATGGTGTTAAAAATAAAGAAAACCGGATCACAAAAAACTACCTTTATCCGCTCACTCCAATCTGTGATCAACAAGTATGACGGGAGAGCAACTAAAAGTTCAACTCAGGATAATTGTTTATGTAGTGATAACGAATACTTGACGGTATCAACTATCACATCACAGGATTGTTGTGAGACACTCTTGCATCTTGGAATTATTCCTGAAAATAAGTCTAAACTTTTGTGCACTTATTATAACGCAACTGATCAAGGACAAAAACTTCCTAATGGCAGTTCATGTTCCCGAGAGCCTTCAGAGAACATCAATGTTGATACTTCCAATCAGTCTGAAAATTCGATGGACTTGCTCACTAAAGATTTCATACTCCACTACCAGGACCAGAAGTTATCCGACATTGCCCTCAAGTGCGACAATGTCACTTTCCCTGTCCACAAGAACATCCTGAGTGCCCGGTCCCCTGTACTTGACCGCATGCTATCCTCTGACATGAAGGAAGCAGCGTCCGGTGAGGTGGTCATTGGGGACCTGGACCCCTCTACCCTATCCCTCTTCGTTACCTACCTCTACACCGGAGCTGTAGAAGATCTGCAAGATGATAGCGCCCTCAACCTCTATTACGTGGCAGACAAGTACCAGGTCCCCTCCCTCAAGAGGGACTGTTCCAAGTTCTTGTGTGACAACGTGTCCATTTCGAACGTGTGCGACATTCTGTCGCTTGCAGACAAACACCAGGACCATGAGCTCACTACAGTGTCCCATGATTTCATTTCAAATAATTTCCATGAAGTTTTGAGTTCCGAAGAGTGGGACACTTTTAAAGGTCGGGAACCTTTACTGGCTGTGAATACTGTCACAAGTTTAGCTCAGAAGTTTGTATTTAAAAAATTATTTCAATGTAGGAAATGTCACGAATTCAATTATTAATTGTAATTAATTATTGTTCAATTATTTTTTGTACTGTCATCAGGGTAGCTTGATTTAAATCGCGAATATTTTTTAAATAGGGGAGACCGGGCAAGGATGGGACACTTTTTCCAAGAATATTTTTTTTTAATTTAGTTTTCATTGTATAAATTTGAAACTTTCAAACTAACATCTTGGAACATTTTAACATGTTTAAAAAATATAACCAAAGTGATAGCAAACAAAACTTAGGATTTATGAACGAATTAAAGTAACCTCTAAAAGTGTCCCATCCCGGCCCGGGGTTGGATGAGACATATCTTTTTAAATTAAAATTTATGATTACTTTTTAAATATATGATTAAAAACCACAAAGATGGAAGTATTTAACACATTTTAAAGATTGATTACAAAAACATCAGTTATTTTACCCTATATATACTTCGAAATATCTGACTTGAGTGAAAAATACAAAATGGTTAAAATTCTTCTTTAATCTAAAAAAATATGTTTTCAACTGCAATATTAAACAGTTCCAATACAAAGGTATCTAAAGAATTGTATGCAATAGCTTGTATTTAGGTATTGAGAGGAATTAGGCATGGTGTCCCATCCCACCCCGGTAGCAAAAGTTTTAAAAAATAGGTTCTTCCAAAAGAACTGTGGGTTTTAGGCTTAACTCAACTATTTATTCTTAAAGAATACATTATTCCGTTCAGAAAACAATATAAACCATTAAGAAAGCAACCAAGAATCAGATTGAAAATTCACTTTGAAAAGTGTAATACTTAGTTAATTTTGCTATAGTGAAACCATCTTTTTCAATCAAAAACTTGTAAGGGCTTGCAACTAAAATTGTAAACAGCAACAAGTATGAAGCCATGGTGGCTTTACCTGGTGGAACTCTCAAAAACTAATTTTATTTATAATTTTAAGATTTATTGAAGGTGTCCCATCCATCCCCAGCCTTCCCTTATTGCTTTAAATCAAAATTGTTTAACTACCACAATTCAAATAAAAAAGTTAGTTGAATATGCTTTAAAAATGGTTTGCAAGATTATTTGCAATGCATTTTTTCAAAAACTGGCTAGATTTGTAACTATTTTGTAATTGCCTTCAATTTCAAGAACAAATATTACTATCAATAACAATTAAATATTTATGATGAAAAGTGGTAAATAGCAGGGTTTGGAATCAATAAACTAAATTAAAATCTTGTATTTTTTACCTGGCATAGACTTTTTAAAATACAAGTAAGTGGATGATTTTTATCGAAAGCTTTTTTAAAAATTTTAGTCATGTTTTCCCGACTAATTTTTCTTATACAAATACAGAGAATATTACCTACTCTATTCTGTGTATATGACTGTTAATAAAAATGGGTTATTAAATTTTCTTTTTTATCACGAATTAATTATTATTTTAAAGAAATAAACTCATAATTCTTTGAGTAAAATTAATTTAAGATTGATTTTAATTTTTACACAAAAATGATACATGTTTTTTAGTAATCAATGTCACAGTATTTTTAAAGCTAATATTGATTTCAAAATTTGGCAAAAATAGTTATAGAAAGGAAGACAAAATTTTAGATCTGATAGTACAATTATTTATTCACTCTTTTAGGACGGTGAGATGGCAGTGAACTGCTTCCCTTAATTAATTCAATTAATAATGCATGAAATACACTGCTCACAACAATTAAAGGATATTGGTGGTTTGGTTCATATTGGCAAGCAAATAAAAAATTTGCAGTGGTTCAAGCATTTTTCATAAACTTCGTGCCATTTCAAAGCTAAATCCATGCAGTTATCAAAATAAAAATTTTATTTTTACTTTTTTTTATCAAAATTGGAAAATGCACATTTTGCAATGTTAATGCACGTTAAGCAAAAAAAACTGAAAAATTTATCAATACTTAATTGAAACCCCATTTTGCTTGAGGTATGCTTTCTCCTGACTTGAAACAACGTTGTGGGACTGTTTGCCACCAGGTTTGTTTGTTTATTTTTGAGGGGCTGGGGTGTTTTCTCCATTTTCCCCTTTTAGAGCATTTTTCAGCACCTGAGCTGTTTGAAAGATATTGGATGGTCAGAAATTGGTTTCTCAAGCATGTCCTAGACTTGTTCTATTGGATTCATGTCGAGAGAACGTGCTGGTCGATCCCTTTCTAGCGATTTCTTCATCCTGAAGAAAATTATTAACTAAGGTAGCACAATGTTTTCTGCAATTACCATCCCTGAAAGTTAAATTATCACCGATTTCTCCTGCTTGAGAGGCAACCAGATGTGTAAGGATATTGACCTTATTATCCTGAACCACCAGAAACGGACCCTTTACCGGTGGGGGGTCTTTATTCCATAGATAGAGATGGTGCTCTATTTCATCACTCCGCATCTTCAAATCTGACTTTTTCATGCACAAAAAATGGGTTATTTTGTGTTCCTTGTACCCTCCAGGCAAAAATAAGAAGTTATCAGGATGAACTGAGAGTCAGATTTGAAGATGTGGAGTGATGAAATAGAGCACCATCTCTATCTATGGAATAAAGACCCCCCACCGGTAAAGGGGCCGTTTCTGGTATTTCAGGATAATAAGGTCAATATCCTTACACATCTGGTTGCCCCTCATGCAGGAGAAATTGATGATAATTTAACTTTCAGGGATGATAATTGCAGAAAACATTGTGCTACCTTAGTTAATGATTTTCTTCAGGATGAAGAAATCGCTAGAAAGGGATCGACCAGCACGTTCTCTCGACATGAATCCAATAGAACAAGTCTAGGACATTCTTGAGAAACCAATTTCTGACCATCCAATATCTCCCAAACAGCTTAGGTGCTGAAAAATGCTCTAAAAGGGGAAAATGGAGAAAACACCCCAGCCCCTCAAAAATAAACAAACAAACCTGGTGGCAAACAGTCCCACAACGTTGTTTCAAGTCAGGAGAAAGCATACCTCAAGCAAAATGGGGTTTCAATTAAGTATTGATAGATTTTTCAGTTTTTTTTTGCTTAACGTGCATTAACATTGCAAAATGTGCATTTTCCAATTTTGATAAAAAAAAAGTAAAAATAAAATTTTTATTTTGATAACTGCATGGATTTAGCTTTGAAATGGCCCAAAGTTTATGAAAAATGCTTGAACCTCTGCAAATTTTTTATTTGCTTGTCAAAATGTACCAAAACCACCAATATCCTTTAATTGTTGTGAGCAGTGTAGAACAAAATTGGGTTATATCCAGGGTTGTTATGTTTAAAACACACTTTGTTTTAAACATGTTTAAAACAAAGCAAAAAAAACATTGTTTAAAACACATGTAGTTTTTAGCAAGTTGCTCCCTTTATTTAGGCAACCAACTCATTATTTTCATGTATGGACGACCCAGAGCCTAAAAAGATGGTGCCAAGTATAAGGCTTGGGTACAAACCACCACATTGCCATGACATAGGCAGCACATTGCTTGATAAAGAGCATGATGCTGTGAAGAAAACTTTAAAAAATCATTTTAAAAAATGAACTGTTTGTGGTGTATTTAAAAGTATAGCTTTATTATATAATCTTAGTTCGATTTGAAAAGTCAAATTTAAATCAAAAGTCAAATTGAAAATCATGGATTTTTTCATCATTTCTATGTCGAGGGTAAAAAAAACAAATAAAACGTTTTAAACAAAAAAAAACATGTTTTGTTTTTTATTTAAAAAAACGTTTTTTTCCAACCCTGGTTATATCACATTGAAACTGCAATATCAGTATATTATTCATCAGTTACTGGTGCAGAAAATGTTTCAGGACCCAAAATTTCCTCAGAACACGATTTGGTTTCTCCAAAATTTCCCCCCAAAAGAAAATTCATTAAAAAATAATTAAATAATAAAATAATAATTCATTCAATTATTGAACTTCTTTCAGGTTCAATACTTTTCGCATGATCCAAAAAAATTTAATTCCAATGATCTATGTACGTACTTTCTTTTTTAGTCTTTCTTGCACACTTATAATTTTAGCTCAAAAAATGCCCCTTTTCTTAAAATATGAAAATTTTCTCATAATTAACTCAACTTTTTCGTTAACATCGATGTGTTTAAACAAGAACGCAATTTATAGTATCGTAAAATTATAGTAAAATTATCCATCCTGATCCTACCACACCACAGATAGATGGTTTTACCTTAACTGGATATCAATTGCAAACAGTGGCGGCTCGTCCATAGGGGCTGCGGGGCTGTAGCGCCCCCAACCAAAATTTCCCAAAATTCCAATTTTTATTTGCTTTACAATATTTAAAAAAATTATCTATTTCCCCCTTTAATCTTTGTCCTTTTTAATCCTTTTTCAATTAATAATTCTCTGCTATGCCGTCTCGCCAACAGATTTCTTTCCGGGTCGATCAGCCCCCGCAGATGTACCAATCGTTGTATAAAACCCTAGCTCTATCACATCAAATCAAAATATCAAGAATTTAGCATGCGAATCTGTTAGGAGAAAAGGGGCTGCTGAAAAGCAGCCCCGACCAAAAGAATGATAGCTTTTTCTCTTGAGAGAGCTGTGAGGAAAAAGAAAATAAACGATTTCAGGGGTGGAAAATCTGCGCCAACTGCGCCGAAATTGGTTACCTGCGCCAATCTGCTCCAAAAATGGCAAAATTCCCATTTTTGCGCCAAACTGCGCCAAAAACGCGATAATCCGTTCAATCTGAATCAGTAACCCTGAAAATCCAACTGATAAAAAAAGAACCTTCAGCGGCACAAGTTCAGAGTTGCGTATGCTTGGCGATTTTTGGCTGTTTAGCGGCACATTTAGAAGCCAAATGACTCTTTTAACATGAGTTAGGGTTAGCATATTAGTCATCTTTAACGCTAAAAACTTGGCGCATACGCAAGTCTGAACTTGCGCCTTCTCAGCCACTATGATCGATTCTCTTCCCGCTATGATCGCTATGAAAAGGGGTGGAAATACGACGATTGTAACGGAGTACGTTATGCGTTGATTTGATTTTTGGCAGTGTTTTTTGGTGAGAAGCACACACAGGGTTTCGTACGCTCCTTGAAAATTAATTTCATTTTCAAGCACTGGAAAGTGGAAACTCCTTCAGGGTACCCTGGAAACCGGGAAAACCTGGAATACTCAGGGAATTCGAAAATGCCCTGGAAAACCTGGAATACTCAGGGAATTTCAAAAATATTCTGGAAAAATGTGATTTTGTACGATGCGTAGCGTTTTCCAGTGTTTTTTTACATTGTGGAGTTACCATCTCCGGTATTTAGTCAAATCAACGAAATCCTAGCTCGCACGCGCATCGGCGCGTCACGGCGATACGTTCACGCGACTCGGCCTGTAAAGGCGCCTTCTCCTCCTTCGTTTACTGTATTACGGAAAAACTACTTTTATTGGAAGAAAGCCGTGTTTATGCTGTTCTTACCATGCAGCCTAAAGATGAGGAGAAGCCTATTTTACGGGGTGTAATCGTCGGTAAAGTCGGCTTCTCGCATTTGGTGTATTGTGGAAAACGGACTTGAGAATTTTCATGGAGAGATATTTTTAAGTCAAAGATTTGCTTATGAAGTCTTATTTTATTGGTGCTCAAATTAAAATTATTTTAAGTAGAAAAATTGAAAGAAACTTTATTGGAAAACTTGAATTACTATGCTTAAGTCCTAATTTAAATGTAATAATTTTATAGTTATAGTATGGTTGTGAGTGATAGGTAGTTTTTTTCCTCAAAAAAATATAACATAAGATTTTCAGCTTCTTTATGAAAATAAATAATGAAATTTCTTTACAAGGTATCTTTATACACAAATAGGATCTTTTACTTAAAATTGAAGCTTTAATTTTTTCAGTTAAATTTCTGAATAATTTGATACTTTTTGAGCATTAGCCTTTTAAAGTTAATTTTTACTGAATGCTCCTGATTATCAATTAACATTTCTCAATTTTGGTTTTTCAGAATAATTTGAAGATCAAATATAATCTGACTTCAGTTTTCATTAAAATAATTTCATTTCGCAAAAATGCACCCCCAAAAATTAAACCTGGATCAACACCCATTCTAGCCAGTGTATTCATTTCTCAAATCTTGTATTCCTTTTACCTTTTGAGCTCTTGCTCAGTCTCAGAATTGGTCGAAGCTTTTCTAGAGAAAAAGAAAACGGTTTAGTTTTCTCAATGAGTAAAACATCTGTAAATTAAATGTCTAATTTAAAAATTAATGTATTATTCAACCAATTAATACTAATCTATAGAAGATATTTTTTCAGATATTTTTTTTTCAAGTTTATTTAATATATGGTATGAACAAAATGAAAATAAAAGTTCCATCTTATCATAAAAAATTTAAAAAAAGAAAAGAAACCCCTTAAAGCTTTAGTTTGACCGAACCTGGAAAATCAAAAAAATTGTCCTGGAAAACCTGGAAAACTCAGGGAATTCTTAGCTTAGAATTAAGTGGACACCCTGTCCTTGAATTTGGGTTGTGCTCCTTAAAAACTCTTTGATTTTCATCCTGAATCGCGAAAGTTTCGTGTGGTTTTTTTTCCGGGATGTTCCGTTTTTCCGCGACTTTCTTGGACGGCCGCGGGTGCTGTTTCAAGTTGGCTTCTTCTTGCGTCATTATTGCGATGTAGAAAAAACAACTTTACCGTGGTTAGAAGGCCACAAGTCCGGTGTTCCGGAAGCCGGAAGAATAGCAATTTTTCGGAATTTTTTTTTGCGGAGTGTTCCGTTTTTCCGCGACTTTCTTGGACGTCCGCGGGTGCTGCTTCATCTTGCGTCATTTTATTGCGATGTAGAAAAAACAACTTTACAGTGGTCAGAAGTCAACAAGTCCGGTGTTCCGTCTAGTGTTCCGGAAATCGGGAAAATAGCTACTTTTCGCGAAAGTTCCGTTTTTTCTGGGACTGCTTTTCCTACGGACTTACGGACGTCTGCTGAAGTTAGCTTCAACGGCGATGCAGAAAAAACAAATTTACTTTGGTCGGACCAGCCTGATAAGTCTAATAAGATGATTTTTTCCCATTTTATTTAGTATTTTCAACTTAAGAGAATTTTCTAAGTTGTAAATGTTAATGAATGGTCGCTTTATAGCAACTTAATAAGTTGATAATACAGTGGTTTTTTTAATCTTGTTAGATTATTACCTGTTTTAGGTATCTGATCTGATTCATAAGATTCTAAAAATACCTTCAAAAATAATAATTTCTTACTTTTTTCTACTTAACTAAAGGTTTTTGACAATATCGTTTTTGCAATTTAATTTTTACTTAAATAATTATTCTGTTAACTAATTTCCTTTATTTTTAATTGATTTTAGTTAACATTTTGACTTTTAAAGTGGTTTTAAAAACTGATTCAGGAATGCAGTGTGGTGTTTGAATCTGTGTAAAAAATGTCTTTCTTAAGTTATGTAAAACAGTACTCCTGGAATTTAAAAAAAACTCTCCTTGAAAACTCCTGCAATACTCCTTGATTTTGATTTCTCAAAATTTGTATGAATCCTGTTGCATTATATAAAACCTAACTATTAGATTCGCCTGATGCAGATTCACTGTAAACTGATACAGAAAGGAAATTTGCTTTGATACAAAACCGCTAAAAGCTGATACAAAAATGCATTTTGACTTGATACAAAACTGCCCTAAAGCTGATACAAAAATCATTTTTGGATTTTCCACCCCTGCGATTTCTACTACTAATAAATCACATTGGCTTTTTAGCTTTTATCACTCCAACACTGTTTTAATTTTTTATTTATAGCTTCTTTTTTTTCTTTTCAACAGAGAGAGAACAAAATATTTTCTGATGTTTCGGCAATTCAATAAAGATTTATGTTTACTTTTTTGTAGCCAAGTTTTTATTTCTTTGATGAACAAATTGAATTCGAAATGTTGATTTTAGTTTCATTTGCTTTCGAGATACTAAATGAAATAGACTTCATCTTAGATTCTTCATATTCGTAATAATCAGCTAAATATAGGTGAGTGAAAGTTTTTGAATGCCTATTAGTGTGAAATCGAAATTTTATGTTGTTCCCATCTTTTCTATTTGATTTTTTCCACGTTTTTGTTTAATAGAAATATAATTTGGCATTATATCGCTTAAAATACGTTGCCAACTCGGTACCACCGGAGCAGCACCCCTTATAATTTTACCTTTGAGCCGCCACTGATTGCAAAGCAAGGAAAAGCCAACACTCAGGTATTAACATAGAAAATTAGGTTTTTTAGCACAGATCCATAGCTTTTCCACTCTATATGCGTAATTCAGGCCCATAGCCAGGAATTTCCCTTTGGTGGGATGCCCATAGTCCACTGAAAATCGCGAAAAAAAGGGCCGAGACAAATTGCAATAAAAGGTTTCTCAACGGTTTTCACTTAGGAATGACCTCAATAATAACATACTAAAAATCTGCCTGGGGGGAAGTTTAATTTTTTTTTTAATTTTTTAAAAATGGCCGAAAAAAATTTTAAAAAAAACCAAAACAATAATATAGACATGTGATACATGTTTATAGGTTACTTTTGAGTTTTAAAACCGAATATTGCCTTTAGTTTTGAAAAAAATTGAAATTTCAATTTTTAAAATTAATTTGAAAAATGAACTATATGAAAAAATTAAAACCCCCCTAAAAACCTAAACAATTCATCAAAAGAGATAAATCAAACGGTTTTCATTTAGAAATGACCTAAATATTAACATACTAAAAGTAAAAAATTTTACGAGTTAAAGAAGTTCAATTTTTTTTTTAAATTTCAACTTTTTTTTGCGAAAAATGCATTTTTTTTTTCAAATTTGTGCCAAAAACTTTAGAGGCATTTAGATCCTTTGGGTTAAAGTATAGAAGGAACTGTGACTCCATGTATGCCCCAGAATTGAAATTTTATAAAGGGTGTCAACCTAACCTCCCTTTTTAGTCAGTACTAGGGTATATAGAAGTTTATTTTGGCAGGGGCCTAAAAATATTAGTCAGCCCCCTCCCATGCATATTCAATGTAGTTGCTATACATTTTGGAGTTGAATTTTCGTCTAAGAAAACTTCATAAATTCGTGTGATCTGTTCTTATATTAATATGAGAAAATTTTTCTGTAATAATGGGGGATGCAAGTAACAAAGGGGGGTCTGGGGGTCCTCCCCCAGAAAATGTTTGAAACTGGACCCTAAAAACAGGGTTTTAAACTGTTTTTGTAGTAGTAGTTTTGTAATACTTGTAGACCAAAATTAGGACAAATATTTTTAAATAGAATTTTGATTTTGATGAACTTGTTATTTTAAAAAAAATTGTGAATAATAAAGATTTAAATACAAATGGGGGTCCTCCCCCAGAGAAATTTTGAGAATTATTTGGACTGGCAAAGCCCATCTCTAACACATCAGATGATGTTTATTAAAAAACTGAAACCTGGTTCTAGCGCGTCACCGCTAGTTTTCAATATAATAATTAATTTTATCCTTTCCCCTACGTAACAACTTTATGCTTGTTTTTAATTTTTTAACCAGTTATACTGATGCCAACTGAACAGTTTAACTTGTTTTCTCGGAGAGACCGGTGCTACCAGAGACTTTTTGTCTTATATTTAATATATTTAGTCTGATTTAATCGAAATTAAAATTGTAAACATTGAGTGATGTGTAGCAGGGTTGCTTGATTTAAATTACTTGATTTAAAAAAAAAATCATTGATTTAAATAAAAAATATAAAACTACCACAATTTAAATAAAAAATATATTTTTATGCTTTAAAAATAGTTTAAGATTATTTGCATTAAATTTTTTTAAACTGCTAGATATGTAACTGGGAGAGATAGTATAAAGTTACTCTACATACATAAAATTGCCTGCGATTTCAAGATCAAATTTTTGCTACCAATAACAAAAATGTTTATGGCGAAAAGGGGTATATAGCAGGGTTTGGAATCAATGATGGTGATAAACTAAACAAGAATTAAAATCTTATTTTTTTACCTTGTTTGAGTAGGATAATTCACTACCTTTTCCGTATTACCATTAACAAGAAGATTCAGTTGGATTATGAAAATTCTTAGCCCCCCCAAAAAACCAAATCCTGGATCCGCCACTGGTCTAAGGTAAATCAAGTTGGTGAGTCAAAGGTAAATCAAATCCTTTAAACAGTTCCATCGCAGAAAGCTGTCCTTCTACTGCAGATTTGAATTATTTCATCAGGCTTTCACTTGTTTCTTTCATAGGGGATGCGGGGCATCAGCACCCCCAACCCAAGTTTCCCGAATTTCCAATTTTTATTTCTTTTATTTATAGCTTTTTTTCTTTTCAACAGAGAAAGAACAAAATATTTTCTGATGATTTCGGCAAGTCAATAAAGATTTATGTTTAATTTTTTGTAGCCAAGTTTTTATTTATTTTTATAATGAACAAATTGAATTCGAAATGTGGATTTAAGTTTCATTTGCTTTTTTGAGATACTAAATGCAATAGACTTCATCTTTGATTCTTCATGTTTGTAATAATCAGCTAAATAAGTGACAGTTTTTGATTGCTTATTAAGTGTGAAATCGAAATTTTATATTGTTCCCATCTTTTCACGTTTTTGTGAAATATTATTTGGCATTATATCGTTTAAAATACGTTGCTAGCTTGGTACAGCACCCCTTATAATTTTACCATCGGGCCGCCACTGTTCTTCACCATTTCAGCAAGGAAAAAATGTTGGAGTCTGAAAATTCTCTGGGAAAACTAAATAGCTTTGAAAATTTTCATCGAGATCCGGAGAAAAAAATAGGTTAATACTACTACTTTAAATTCTTAATGGATAATTGCAGTCAAATTGTTTTTAATCTTAATGTGTTCAGAATGGCTTAAAACCTCCCAAAAACATTTTAATTTACCTTTCAAAACCCTAAATTTTAAGTTATTTTCAATTGAATCGTCAGTTTGAAGAAGGGAATAAGTCCAAAAAATGACAAATTGACTTTTTGTGCTCAAAACAATCTCCAAGCTTTGCCCTACACATGGGTGAAAAGAGGGGCAAAATAACTAACCCTTATAGGGAGATATCGCCTCTTGAATTTGTGAAATCGCTATCCATACAATGAAAATTCCATTTCTTTTTTCGATTTTCTCAAAACTTGATTTTTGGACTTATTCCCTTCTTCAAACTGACGATTCAATTAAAAATAGCTTCTTTTCTTGTCTGAGCTGACAGCTGAAACAGCTTGTTGTTATCATCCCGCTTTGAAATACTGAGCTCTAGATTTTTACAGCCTAGTGTTTCGATGAAAACAGTGTTTCCCACATTTCCAAATGACACGTGACGTCAAACTGTTAGGAGCTTTTGTATTAAAATATGTCATAATTAGTACCTTGAAAAAGTTTGTGGGAAAAGACAAGCGTATTTTTAATAAATTAAAATTGAATATTTAGAATTTTAAGAGATGCTGCAATTCTCCATTCTGTTGGACCTGGAAATGATCCAGGGGCATGGGCGGATTTAAGGGGGTGCAACGCACCCCCAACATTTTGAGAAAATTCCATTTTTGTAGGGGAAAATCATGTTTTCAAAGTCATCAGGGACAGCTTGCACCCCCAAGTTTTCCGGTACGCACCCCCAGGGTTCACCATCTAAATCCGCCCTTGTCCAGGGGCGTCATTTAGGGGGGGCCAACCGCCCCCCCCAAGGTTTCCACTGTAATATGAAAAATAGCTGCAAGTCCCTTGCAAATTCTGTAACTTCCACAAGGAGCTTTGGGTGCAACTCAAAATGTCTCAAAAGGAGTTAAAACATTACTTTTGGGGGTTCAATTTCAAAAAATTTCTGGGGGAGAACCCCCAGCCCCCCTCTAAAATTTCCACGTCTCTTATTTAGTGTTTTCCCCCTCGATAACTATTCCTCTTACAAGAAGCTTTTCTCTTTAAAAGCTCCCCAAAGAGTTTGAAAAAGAGATAAAACACTAGTTTAAAGAGGAATTAAAATTCCAGGGCCCCCTAATTAAAATTCCCCTAGCCCCCTTAAAACTTTGACGTTTATTTACAACTCTTTTTTATATGGTTTACAAGAAACCGTTCTCTTTGGATGCAGCCCAAAGGGTCTCAAAACGAGCTAAAACACTACTTTAAGAGCCAAATTTTCCTGGGGGTGAACCCCCAGACCCCTCCATTCTTCCTTGGAGTTCACGTTGTCAAATTTTGACATCATATTACCTTAAAAATGAAGTTGAGGCAACCCCCGCCAAAAAAAACCTAGTTACAGCAAGGTCCAGACCCATTTAAAAAAAGTTCCTTGCCCCCCCCCAACGAAAAACTGAAATGACCTCAAGCTGTCAGTTGCTGCCCCCTGAACTTTACCAACATAAACTTATGCCTTCCAAATGATATGTTTTAAGCTGTTATACATGCGCAAAATTGATGAATATGTCCTTCATTTTTTAAATCGTTTTTTTTTCGTAATTTGTGTTGTTATTGACTGGAGAATATAGAAAAGGTACAATATAGGACAATAAAGAAAAGATAGTGAATTATCCTGTCCTGTTCTACAAAGGGTGCCCTCCCCCCGAAAATGTTTGGAAATTTAAGTCAAAAAACCTAATTTTTCAACTCGTTTTCGCTCACGCTTTATCCGAATTTCGGATACATATTTTATGCTAGAATTTTTGCGTTTTGACGAACTTAATATAAAATATAGTTGTAATTATAGTTACAAGTACTAAGGGGGTCTGGGGAAGAAAATGTAAGTAAAAAAATCACACTTTTTCAAATTGTTTTCGCACACGCATTATCCGAATTTCGGATATAGGTTTTGTGGTAGAATTTTTGCGTTTTGACAAACTTAATATAAAATATAGTTGTAATTATAGTTACAAGTACAAGGGGGTCTGGGGTAGAAAATTTAAGTAAAAAAATCACACTTTTTCAAATTGTTTTCGCACACGGTTTATCCGAATTTCGGACATAGATTTTGTGGTAGAATTTTAGCGTTTTGACAAACTTAATCTTATATATTAAAATAATTGGGTTTTTCTTTCGGCCGGCCGCCAGGCCGAACCCCTCAACCGATTCCGACAAACTCGGTCTCGATCGAAAGCTTCCCCCCCCTAGATGAGCCCATTTTAGGTCGCGTTCCTCCAAAACCTTCCAATTTAAAATTATGCCTTCTTTTCGTTTTGCCCCCATGTTAAGTCAATGGGAAGCTTCCTTTCGGCCGGCCGCCAGGCCGAACCCCTGAACCGATTTGGACAAACTCAGTCTTGATCGAAAGCTTTCCACCCCTAGATGAGCCCATTTTAGATCACGTTCCTCTAAATCCTTCCATTTTAAAATTGTGCGTTCTTTTCACTTTTCTGTAATGTTAACTCTATGAAGAGGATCCTTTCGGCCGGCCGCCAGGCCGAACCCCTGAACCGATTTGGACAAACTTGGTCTTGATCGAAAGCTTTCTACCCCTAGATGAGCCAGTTTTAGGTCGCGTTTCTCCAAAACCTTCCATTTTAAAATTATGCGTTCTTTTCACTTTTCTCTAATGTTAACTCTATGGAGGAACTTTTTGCCGGCCCCCAGTCCGAACCACCGAACCGATTTGGACAATCTCGGTCTTAAACGAAAGGTTTCCACCCCTAAATGAGCCATATTTAGGTGTAATTCCTCCAAAACCTTCCATTTTAAAATTATGCATTCTTTTCGTTTTGCTGTAATGTTAAGTCAATGGGGAGCTTCCTTTCGGCCGGCCGCCAGCCCGAACCCCTGAACCGATTTGGGCAATATCGGTCTTAAAAGAAAGCATTCCACCCCTAGATGAGCCAGTTTTAGGTCGCGTTCCTCCAAAACCTTCCATTTTAAAAATATGCGTTCTTTTCGTTTTGCTCTAATGTTAACTCTATGGAGAGGTTCCTTTCCGCCGGCTGCCAGCCCGAACCCCCGAACCGATTTGGACAAACTCGGTCTTAAAAGAAAGCTTCCCATCCCTAGATGAGCCAGTTTTAGGTCTCATTCCTCCAAAGCATTCCATTTTTTAATTACAATTTGATTTCAATTTACCCCATTGTTTTTAGTCAATATTTTTACCAACACAGGCAAAACGTCCTTGAAAGAGTGAGAAGAAAATCTACATTGAAATTGAATTTCAAAGTTTTCACGGTTCACTAGATTTATCCCAACGGGATACTAGAGCCTTATTGAATTTATAAAAAATTATGGTACATACATGTTTGATTGAAGTATTTCTTCTTTCCCTTTACACAGAAGGGGATAAGCATTTAACTTCAAACAATGAGACAAATAAAAATCAAATAATAATTTAAAGTGGAAGGTTTTACGACACTTAAAATGGGTTTATATCGGGGTAGTAAGATTTCATTTAAGAACAAGTTTGTACAGATCCGGTTCGGTGGATTGGGCTGACGACCGGTCAAAATAAAATGACAATTATTTCAATGTAATAAATTTGTGACAATGCCATGTGAAATCGGAGACAAACCCCTTTCGAAGATAATGAATTAAAACTGCATATTTAATGATAGGGAATGAATAAATACGAACAGGTAGTAACGAGTGAATCTTGCATCAGCGCCAAAGAAGGCTAGCTGTAAAACCCGGCTTTGCCGGGTTGAAACAGCTAGTCTAATACCCCGTTCGCACTGGCAGGAAAAAGACCCTCTATTTTCATTTCGCACTTAGTTGCCATAGAAACACACTTTAGGAATAACAAAATCGCCCCATTTTTTAAGGGTGTTTGAAAATCAGCAAAGATGGCGGCGCACACTGTTTCCCAGGATGGGAAAAATTTATTTTCGGTGATATTTCTTCAAATAAAGACCAAGGACACTGTTAAAACAGTTTAAACTGGACACAATTACGAACATATTTATAGGTTATTAGGTTCTTTGAATTAGTACAATAATTTAACACAAAAAAGCCCATCAAAAATTGAACCGTGAGCTAAACAATGCTGTACTTCAATATCTCCGCTCATTGCTTTTAATTACTTAATAGTGTAAATGTAATTAAAAACAGCTGCTGATAAAAAGAAATCAAAATATTAAACAAAAATTCAATCAAGAAATCTTTTCAGAACATTCTTGTTATGAATATGATAAAATTTATTTCGTGTTCTGCTATGCCAAACTAATATATCCATTGTATCCAGATATTTTAGATTTTTAAGGCAAAAAGACCCAGTTGGTAAAATAAAAGTACATCAAAATATGGAAAACAATGGACCAAAAACTGATTAAATTTAGTTTAATAAAAAAATTTAGTTTATTTACCTTGATATGATCCAATTTATCCCACTACAATCCAGTCAGCTTGTCTCGTTTTTGTTTTTATTTGAAATTCAGAAATAGTTTTCTTAAATCGTCTGTCAATTAATAATTATTTATGTATTTTTACATTTTTACTTTATTTTTTTTAAAAAGTTGGTGATTATATTTATTAGTTTTAAGTTATATAATAATAAATTAAACATTTCTTAGATTTCCACAATTAAGTGCTCAATCACCCTTTGCCAGTGCGAACGCTGTTTTAAGAAAACGCACTTAAAGTTTAAGTGCACTTAAAGTTTAAGGGCCCTTTAGCGGCAGTGCGAACGGGGTATTATATATTAAAATAATTGGGTTTTTCTTTCGGCCGGCCGCCAGGCCGAACCCCCCAACCGATTTGGACAAACTTGGTCTCTATCGAAAGTTTTCCACCCCTAGATGAGCCCATTTTAGGTCGCGCTCCTCCAAAACCTTCCATTTTAAAATTATGCGTTCTTTTCACTTTTCTGTAATGTTAACTCTATGGAGAGGTTCCTTTCGGCCGGCCGCCAGGCCGAACCCCTGAACCGATTTGGACAAACTTGGTTTCTATCGAAAGTTTTCCACCCCTAGATGAGCCCATTTTAGGTCGCGTTCCTCCAAAACCTTCCATTTTAAAATTATGCGTTCTTTTCACTTTTCTGTAATGTTAAATCTATGGAGAGGTTCCTTTCGGCCGGCCGCCAGGCCGAACCCCTGAACCGATTTGGACAAACATGGTCTTGATCGAAAGCTTTTCACCCCTAGATGAGCCAGTTTTAGATTGCGTTCCTCCAAAGCATTCCATTTTAAAATTATGCGCTCTTTTAACTTTTCTCTAATGTTAACTCTATGAGGGAGTTTTTTGCCGGCCCCCAGTCCGAACCACCGAACCGATTTGGACAAACTCGGTCTTAAACGAAAGGTTTCCACCCCTAGATGAGACATATTTAGGTGTAATTCTTCCAAAACCTTCCATTTTAAAATTATGCGTTCTTTTCGTTTTGCTGTAATGTTAAGTCAATGGGGAGCTTCCTTTCGGCCGGCCGCCAGCCCGAACCCCTGAACCGATTAGGACAAACTCGGCCTTGATCGAAAGCTTTCCACCTCTAGATGAGCCAGTTTTAGGTCACGTTCCTCTAAATCTTTCCATTTTAAAATTAGGCGTTCTTTTCACTTTTCTGTAATGTTAACTCTATGGAGACGTTCCGTTCCGCCGGCCGCCAGCCCGAACCCCCGAACCGATTTGGACAAACTTGGTCTTGAAAGAAAGCTTTCCACCCCTAGATGAGCCAGTTTTAGGTCTCATTTCTCCAAAGCATTCCATTTTTTAATTACAAATTGATTTCAATTTGCCCCATTGTTTTTAGTCAATATTTTTACCAACACAGGCAAAACGTCCTTGAAAGAGCGTGAAGAAAATCTACATTGAAATTAAATTTCAAAGTTTTCACGGTTCACTAGATTTATCCCAACGGGATACTAGAGCCGCATTGAAGTTATAAAAAATTATAGTACATGTTTGATTGAAGTATTTCTTCTTTCCCTTAACACAGAAGGGGATAAACATTTAACTTCAAACAATGAGACAAATAAAAATCAAATAATAATTTAAAGTGGAAGGTTTTGGGAGGATACCACTTAAAATGGGTTTATATCGGGGTAGTAAGATCAAGTTTGTACAGATCCGGTTCGGTGGATTGGGCTGACGACCGGTCAAAATAAAATGACAATTATTTCAATGTAATAAATTTGTGACAATGCCATGTGAAATCGGAGACAAAACCCCTTTCGAAGATAATGAATTAAAACTGTATATTTAATGATAGGGAATGAATAAATACGAACAGGTAGGTAACGAACGAATCTCGCTTCAGCGCCAAAGAAGGCTAGCTGTAAAACCCGGCTTTGCCGGGTTGTAACAGCTAGTATAAAATTAAGTTGTAATAATAGAGTTACAAGTCACAAGGGGGTCTGCCCCAGAATTTTTTTGAAATTTTGACCTTAAAAAACAGGGTTTTAACTCATTTTGGTGCATAAAATTCTATTTTCATTAGTGTAAAACTTTTCATTTTATATGAATATGGGAGGGGGGTAAAGCCCTCCTGGATGCATTTTCGCCGATCCCAACCGTTTCGTCCAATGAAGACTCAAGCGCATGCGTTCGGACTTAGATATTTCCACAAAACTCCGTGGTCTTGAATGGGGTTGCCAAATTTTGGCATAAATCGCGTTTTTGGAGAGTTTTGAGAATATGTTTAGGAACACTTAAGAGTTCTGAATGTTCTGTTTTACAATTTTTACTTTCATGAATTATACCTAACGTATGCATTTTTTTTCACAGTTTAGCAAAGTTTAAGCAAAAGTTTTTTTTTAAACCTTTCTTTTAATCATCAACATATATATATATATATATATATATATATATATATATATATATATATATATATATATATATATATATATATATATATATATATATATATATATATATATATATATATATATATATATATATATATATTAGGGTGGTCCTTATTTTTTAAGTTTGGAAATCTTAACGCGACGCCCCCCCAAATTGTTCCATCATACAAATAAATAGTTTTTGCAAAATATCAGCTCATTCGAATAATAAACACCCGTGCGCAGTTGCCTTGAAGTTTCAAAAAAATACTGATTTTTTCACAAAACATCCCAAAAACCATAGATTAAACCCTCCCAACTTCTGCTTGATTTTTTAATGAGAATCTAATATAGTTATAGTTATAATGTTCCAGATTCCATTCTTCTATCACCCCTCTTTCGGTAGTAAAAATGTTTTAAAGTTAAAATAACTCTTGTAAAGTTGTTTTTCCTGCATTTTAAAAAAGCTAATAACTCCAGAACCATACAACTTAAAAACCTGAAATTTGTGCCATTTTGTTTGTAATTTTATTACCTTTCATTTGATGTGCAACATAACTGCCTTTTTAAAAAAAATTTTCTTCAAAATAAAAAAAATGGAGAAAAAATTAAATAAAAAAAAATTTTGAAAAAAAAATTTTATTAAATAAATTTTAAGTTTTTCCACTCCCAAAATGAACATTTCTGCTAAATTTCAAGTTGAAATTAAAATTTGATCATGTAGAAAAAAATAAAAGTTTGCGAAATTTTGGCAAGTCCCTAAACATTCCATGTAATTTAACAAAAAAAGGTGTTTTACTCATGGGGATTCCAAAAACTCCCTTGAGGGTGTTCATACGATTTGTACCATGCAAAAAAATTTACTTAAATATCAGAAAATACAGCTATTAGCCGATTCGGTACAAAATCCTACAGAGCTAGTTTCCAACCTAATTCAATGTGCCTATATTTTACCTGAATTTCCCTTAGAATTAAATTTTTACGTTATTTTTTCACTTCCAACATGTCAAATCAAATGAAATTAAAAGTGTTTAAAGATAAAAGAATAAAATAAAATCATACCCCGATGACTACGCACAAGGCAGTCTACCATTTGGTACCCGACAGGGCTCTGTAAGATTTTGTACCGAATCGGCTAGTAGTTGTATTTTCTGATATTTAAGTGAATTTTTTGCATGGTAAAAATCGTATGAACACCCTCAAGGGAGTTTTTGGAATCCCCATGAGTGAAACACCTTTTTTTGTTAAATTACATGAAACGTTTAGGGACCTGCCAAAATTTCGGAAATTTTTATTTTTTTCTACATGATCAAATTTTAATTTCAACTTGAAATTTGGCAGATATGTTCACTTTGGGAGTGGAAAAACTTAAAATTTATTTAATAAAAACTTTTTTCAGAAATTTTTTTTATTTAATTTTTTCTCCATTTTTTTTATTTTGAAGAAAATTTTTTAAAGAAAGGCAGTTATGTTGCACATCAAATGAAAGGTTATAAAATTACAAACAAAATGGCACAAATTTCAGGTTTTTAAGTTGTATGGTTCTGGAGTTATTAGCTTTTTTAAAATGCAGGAAAAACAACTTTACAGGAGTTATTTTAACTTTAAAAAATTTTTACTACCGAAATAGGGGTGATAGAAGAATGGAATCTGGAACATTATAACAATAATTGTATTAGATTCTCATTAAAAAATCAAGAAGAAGATGGGAGGGTTTAATCTATGGTTTTTGGGATGTTTTGTGAAAAAATCAGTATTTTTTTGAAACTTCAAGGCAACTGCGCACGGGTGTTTATTATTCGAATGAGCTGATATTTTGCATACATTATTATTTTATATAGTGACACAAAACTAGGGGGCGTCACCACCGGAATTCCCAAAAAAAATTTTTACCATACAAATAAGGACCACCCTAATATATATATATATATATATATATATATATATATATATATATATATATATATATATATATATATATATATATATATATATATATATATATATATATATATATATATATATATATATATATATATATATATATATATATATATATATATATTTCTCCTACTCAAATTTTGGCTGTATTTGTTATCCTTGGTTGCAACAATCAGTTTATTTTTATTTAGATTTACAAAATATGTGGATTTTTTAATAAAATTTTTTTTCTACAGGGGCCGTTCAAATATCATGTAAGCACCTAAGGGGGTCGGGTTTGCTCTTTGCTTATTTTTCCAGACAACATGGGATGGGAAGTCAGTGACGCTTACATAAGATCTTACTAACACTGAATTTTTAAAAATCTCTCGTTTACTGCATAAATTCAAAATTCAACCAAAAATAAATTTTACTTTAAAATTTGTTCATATAAAAAAGGGGATCGGGCAGTTTTCTTACCTAATAATGAGGGAGGTTTGTGGTTTGCTTATCTTTGCTGCCAAGGGGGGTTTCAAATGTTACCCAAAATATACTTGGATATATTTAGCATGTGAAAATAGCACTTTTTCAGGCCTCAAAAATGAAAAAGTTAGCAACTTCACCAAGTTTCCAGTGTCCTTATGTAGTTTTGTGTTTTTTTTTTAGTTAAATAAAGACACAATTTAATCAACATTTAAAAAAACTGAAAAGTGTTGTTTTTACATGCCACATATTTATCTCCATGAATTATATTTTTTCAGTGCGTTTTTAATTCCAATGACAAAAATACTCTCATTATGGTTTTGGGTCTATCTCCTCCATTTTTGATTAATTTTTTTAACTTTTTTATTTTGCCTTTAGAGGCACTGTAAGTGTAAGTCTTCTCAGTGGATTTTTTAGGGTCACTTACACAGGGGTGTAGACCATATATATTATGAGGCTAGGAGGCGTTGGTTCCAAATAAAAGCAGTGAAACTGACTTTTGAAACACCAGTATATAAAATTAGAAAAACGACGTTTCATTTGCACATTGTTTATTTAAAGATGTTAAAATCAGACATGTTTCGAGGGTGTATTGAACCCTCTTCGTCAGTGAAATGACGATGTAAGAAAAATTTACCCATGGCATCAGTAATATATATAGGCAACAAGAAACACAGTTACAGTTAATACAGAAACATATTTAAATTGAAAAGAAAACTATGAAAATACAGATACAGAAAAATTTTATGGTGATTCACGACATCCAAATTTCAGAGAAAAAAGGTGCACTTGACAGGTCATTTACAAGATCATTGGAGAACTGATTAATGTAGAAACTTTCAAAAAATCAAGGTCAAGTGTTGAATTACAGTTTTTAATAAGGGTAGCGGAAGAAAAGTTAAACGTATGGTTATTTTCCCAAACATGCCGGGCAATGGATGACTTGTCAAATTCTTGTTTTTTAACATAATTGATGTGTTCTTTAATTCTAAATTTTAAGGCGCGTCTAGTCTGACCAACATAGGATAACCCACATTCACAAAATATTCTGTAAATACCCCAATTATTGAGCGTAGGAATCGGATCCTTCAAGTTAGAAAATTTAATTTTATTTGTAGGGGAAAAAACAGTCGAAAAGCCAAATTTTATAAGGATATTAGATAGTTTGAAATTAATTTTAGAAAAATATGGAAGAACAATTAATTTGTTTGGGATTTCTTTAGTACATTCAACAGGGTTCTTTTTTAAAATTCTACCAAGTATCCGGTCTATCATGGTATGGCAAAAGCCACGATCAACAGCAACAGCCTTTAAGTAATTTATCTCAATTTTAAGTAAATCATTATTGGAGCATGTGTTGACAGCTCGGAAAACAAAAGAATTAAAAGCAGCCTCTTTCTGATTCAAGGGATGATTAGATTTATTATGAGGGGGCAATGAAACAGCAAATGATTTGCGATAAACCGTGGTCAAGAAAACATTATCATTACGCATGATCAAAACGTCTAAAAATGCCAATCGGCGATTATCCTCGATTTCACAAGTAAATTGTATACACGGGTCAATTGAATTAACAATAGAAAGAACCTCGTCTATATTCAGGTCAGGATTTAATAGAACAAAACAATCATCAACATATCGAACATAAAAAGGGAATTGAATTAATTTAAACATCTTAATCTCAAAAAAATTCATATAAATATCGCTCAAAATAGGGCTTAAGGGGTTTCCCATAGCCAAACCGTTGTTCATACAGTAAAATTTATCATCAAACACAAAAGTACTTTGTTCAAGACATAAACTAGTGAGCCGCAACAAGTTCTCGATCTCAAATTGAGAAAAATGGAACTCGTGTAACCTGGTTGATAAACATACCAAGGCTCCGTCCACAGGGACATTAGTAAACAGGGATTTCACATCAAAAGAAACCATAATGTGATCGTTAAGCTGGATTTCGCGAATTTTCGATATAAACTGGAGAGAGTTTTTAACTGTAAAAGGGTTATCATCCATTAGGGGAGAAAATATGGTAACCAAATGTTTAGCCAATTTATACGATGCCGTGCCAATATTAGAGACAATAGGTCTGAACGGAATGTCGGGTTTGTGGACCTTCGGTAGGGCGTAAAGTCTTGCACAATTTGCAACCGACGGAATGAGAGTTTTTTTAAGGGAATCAGGGATTAAAGCGGAAGATTTTATACCAATTTTGATTTTAGTGAGTTCAGTAGGTGAAGGGTCCTTTTTTAAGGGTAAATAAGGGCCTTCATTGATTAATTTATAAACACCCGTGACATAGTCAACCTTATTTAAGACAACGACTTGTCCTCCTTTATCCGCTTTGGTAACGACCACACTAGGGTTAGACATTATAGATTTTAAACAGGTCTACACGATATGGCAAAATTGTGATTGAGCTTGAGTAAGTCCAAACTTAAGTAACAAAATACCATCACTTCCACAGTTGGTAGCTCCTATTGAGAGATCGTTTAAATTCTCTGTTTTGTCGTCTTCGCAAAAGGAGACCCTCAGGTATTTGGTAAAAGATACTTTGGACTCTAATTTTTCAACTAATAAAGATAACTTAAATAAGTCGGAAAAGGCCTGTTTAAAATCTATAATGTCTAACCCTAGTGTGGTCGTTACCAAAGCGGATAAAGGAGGACAAGTCGTTGTCTTAAATAAGGTTGACTATGTCACGGGTGTTTATAAATTAATCAATGAAGGCCCTTATTTACCCTTAAAAAAGGACCCTTCACCTACTGAACTCACTAAAATCAAAATTGGTATAAAATCTTCCGCTTTAATCCCTGATTCCCTTAAAAAAACTCTCATTCCGTCGGTTGCAAATTGTGCAAGACTTTACGCCCTACCGAAGGTCCACAAACCCGACATTCCGTTCAGACCTATTGTCTCTAATATTGGCACGGCATCGTATAAATTGGCTAAACATTTGGTTACCATATTTTCTCCCCTAATGGATGATAACCCTTTTACAGTTAAAAACTCTCTCCAGTTTATATCGAAAATTCGCGAAATCCAGCTTAACGATCACATTATGGTTTCTTTTGATGTGAAATCCCTGTTTACTAATGTCCCTGTGGACGGAGCCTTGGTATGTTTATCAACCAGGTTACACGAGTTCCATTTTTCTCAATTTGAGATCGAGAACTTGTTGCGGCTCACTAGTTTATGTCTTGAACAAAGTACTTTTGTGTTTGATGATAAATTTTACTGTATGAACAACGGTTTGGCTATGGGAAACCCCTTAAGCCCTATTTTGAGCGATATTTATATGAATTTTTTTGAGATTAAGATGTTTAAATTAATTCAATTCCCTTTTTATGTTCGATATGTTGATGATTGTTTTGTTCTATTAAATCCTGACCTGAATATAGACGAGGTTCTTTCTATTGTTAATTCAATTGACCCGTGTATACAATTTACTTGTGAAATCGAGGATAATCGCCGATTGGCATTTTTAGACGTTTTGATCATGCGTAATGATAATGTTTTCTTGACCACGGTTTATCGCAAATCATTTGCTGTTTCATTGCCCCCTCATAATAAATCTAATCATCCCTTGAATCAGAAAGAGGCTGCTTTTAATTCTTTTGTTTTCCGAGCTGTCAACACATGCTCCAATAATGATTTACTTAAAATTGAGATAAATTACTTAAAGGCTGTTGCTGTTGATCGTGGCTTTTGCCATACCATGATAGACCGGATACTTGGTAGAATTTTAAAAAAGAACCCTGTTGAATGTACTAAAGAAATCCCAAACAAATTAATTGTTCTTCCATATTTTTCTAAAATTAATTTCAAACTATCTAATATCCTTATAAAATTTGGCTTTTCGACTGTTTTTTCCCCTACAAATAAAATTAAATTTTCTAACTTGAAGGATCCGATTCCTACGCTCAATAATTGGGGTATTTACAGAATATTTTGTGAATGTGGGTTATCCTATGTTGGTCAGACTAGACGCGCCTTAAAATTTAGAATTAAAGAACACATCAATTATGTTAAAAAACAAGAATTTGACAAGTCATCCATTGCCCGGCATGTTTGGGAAAATAACCATACGTTTAACTTTTCTTCCGCTACCCTTATTAAAAACTGTAATTCAACACTTGACCTTGATTTTTTTGAAAGTTTCTACATTAATCAGTTCTCCAATGATCTTGTAAATGACCTGTCAAGTGCACCTTTTTTCTCTGAAATTTGGATGTCGTGAATCACCATAAAATTTTTCTGTATCTGTATTTTCATAGTTTTCTTTTCAATTTAAATATGTTTCTGTATTAACTGTAACTGTGTTTCTTGTTGCCTATATATATTACTGATGCCATGGGTAAATTTTTCTTACATCGTCATTTCACTGACGAAGAGGGTTCAATACACCCTCGAAACATGTCTGATTTTAACATCTTTAAATAAACAATGTGCAAATGAAACGTCGTTTTTCTAATTTTATCCTATTTTGCACAGTTTGCCAACTATATTTGACCAGTATATATTTACTTAACCCTTATAAATTTTTCGGATACTTAATTTTGGGATTACTTAACTCTAATTTCGTTTCATAATAAAACTTACACACAAGTGGGGAGTACGTCTGAATTCAGAGAATTCATTTATTCACAGAATTCAATTCTCTAAAAGTTAAATTTCTGTTCACAAAAAACCCTTCAGTTATAATTCTTTTAAACTTTGGATTAACATACTTTTAAAACATTATAGTCCAAGATCCCAGAGCCCCCAGACATTTCTTATTTTCTCACAAATAAAATATATGGGATAATGTAGTGTTAGTATAAACTTTGAGTGTGGGCATACCCGCTAACTTAGCCCACCGGCCAATTGACAGGTACCAGGTGCTAAAGGTAGGTAAAAACTGTTCTCACTTTTCTCATTTTCTCAAGGATGATTTTTACATATGATACTCGGTGAACTATTTTAATATTTTTTGTAAGCAGCCAGACCAATTGGATGGGCCAAACATCCCCCCAGACGCACTAATAGTGTTGAATAGCGAGAAATGCAGCCAATCCCACCAACCCTAGCTATCGCATAAAGCTGTATAAGTGCATTGTAACTAGTGAGAAATAACTAGTAGTGAATCGACAATTTTGTTTGCAGCTTTATGCGATCGTAAGGTTTGGTGGGATTGGCTGCATTTCTCGCTATTCAACACTATTAGTGCGTCTGGGGGGATGTTTGGCCCATCCAATTGGTCTGGCTGCTTACAAAAAATATTGAAATAGTTCACCGAGTATCATATGTAAAAATCATCCTTGAGAAAATGAGAAAAGTGAGAACAGTTTTTACCTACCTTTAGCACCTGGTACCTGTCAATTGGCCGGCGGGCCAAGTTAGCGGGTATGCACACACTCAAAGTTTATACTAACACTACATTATCCCATATATTTTATTTGTGAGAAAATAAGAAATGTCTGGGGGATCTGGGATCTTCATCTATTATATTACATAAGCATAATCAAAACACAATTACATTATATTAGTAAAAATGCTTACATAACATAATATTTATTAATAAATCAATAATATTAGAAAATATCCTTATTTATAAATTTCACACATTTTCAAGTAAAAATGACTTCATTTTACTGTATATTTAATACAGTCTCATTGGAATACATTTTTATTACATACCAAAGGTTAGATAATTGGTCAAGATAAACAAATTTATTATGTACAATAACTGTCAATTACGAACAAAAGTAGATTAAAACTTTTAAATTATTATTTAAAATTTTTAAATGATATTTTACTTTTAACAAGTGAGATAAGTACTATGGCTTTACAAAAATTGGCTGATATCTTAAATATCCCACCCTCAATTCCTCTAAAAATGTACTATAAACTTGTAAACGAAAAAAAAACACAGAATATATCCAAGTAATTTTATCACCAATCGGAACAAGTCCAATTTAATCGCCAAGCAAAATGTAAGAACTGGAACAACCTTAGACTTCGCAGACTTCGACGCATGCGCCTGAGTCTTCGTTGGACGAAACGGTTGGGATCGGCGAAAATGCCTCCTGGATCCCCTAGCAGATAATAGTGTGTGGCTTCACCAGATGCCGCCACTGTTCAGTGGACTGGGGCTTAACTCTAGCTCAAATAAAGAAAAATGAGTCATTAAATTAATTATAAATAAACTTTTAAATATTTTACAATTTTTTATAAACATTATTTTTAATTACTAAATATATTTCTCTGTGTTTTTAAATTTAGTATGTATGTGGTTTATATTAAATTATATGTAATAGGAAAGCATAAAAACACCTCCACTTGTAAGAAGTAAGAAATGTTATTGTTATCATCATAGAGATCGTATTACTGAATTAGAGTGGCAGTCACGTGACTTTCACGGGACCGACAAGGCGCCATGTTGGGACGGGCAAAAGAAGCGTTTCTCCGGTTCTCCCATTGAGAACGCAAGCAATAGCGCGGCCTTTTCGGTTTCTCTTTAACTTGGAAAATTCCTTTTAAAAAATTTTCAGAAAATTATAGGTTTTTTTATTTGTAAATATTGATATGGGCTTAAAGTGAATTTACAGGTACAGCTGAAATAAAGCTTGAATAGTTGGTAAAAAATATTTCTTTAAGAATAATATCAAACGTCGGTATTTTGTAATAAAAAAGAAAGAAAAGGTTAAAAATAAATAACACTTGATAAAAACTATGTACTTTTAAATTAAATCTTTCAAAAATAATTATTTATTGAAACTATTTATTAGTATAGAAATTAAATAAATGTAAATTGTTTTGTAAATTTTTTTTCCTTGGGAATAAAATGTTGATTACATAGTTAAGGAAAAAATATTTTCATACAATATAAATATTATACAGCCTTTAAAATCAAGAGAAAATTGTATTATTTTTTATGTTTAATTTTCAAATTAAAATTTTTTTTTATTATAACCAATACAATTTAGAAGAAAGCAGTCAAAATCACATACTATTATAAGAAATTTATTAAATCCAGTGAAGACATTGGCCTCATATACAACGACAAAAGAAAATTTTTGATTAAGATCTGGTTTATAGAAAAGATAAACAATTTTATGTGTGACATTAATTTCCAGTGAGAACATGGGCTTTATGACAAAAGAAATCTCTCATTAAGAACCTTGGAATGAATAATAAGCACAATAAAGGTTCAGAAAATAATAGAAGGCATGAATATTTAATAACATTAATAAAGTGTCATCACTGGCAATTTTTTTAACTAGCTCATATAAATATTGTATTCTAATAATAAACTAATCAAATCATGGGAAAATTGTATCTAAAACATTTTTTAGGGAAACATTTCCTTTTACAGGTTAAAGTAAAACCTTTAATGAAAAATATATTTTGTAATAAGTACGTATAAAATACCCAGTTAATGAGAAAATTGACTGATTTTTCACTTAACGGTAACATATACAATATACACATAATAATAAGCTCGCACAATTTAAATGTAACAATAAAAGAACTGGCTACTCATACTCTACTTCAGTCTCCACAGAACATTTTTTTTAATTTACTGATTTTTAAAAAGAATGGTTTTATTTAATTTTTGTCGAATTTTGTGACCTTGCAAAGTTTCTGAAAATTGCTTTGCTGCATAGTGTCTTCTTATCTCCAAATGAAGTCTAATTATCTTCTTCAAAAAGCTGTATAAATTACAATTTTTTGCTACTTCAGGGAATAAATTTGCATGAAGGTCTATTACTGATTTCATAACTTGGGCTTCAAGCTTCAAGCCCCAATTACTAACCTTCTTGGTCATATCATTTAGATGACAAAAAGATCTGATGACACTTTCAGAAACATTTATTACTTTTAGAAGGTCTTCAGATGGGTAAATAAGTCCTCCATTATCTTTTATAAAAATAAGAGAAAATTTAGGATTTTTTTCTCCGACAACAGCTGCAAAACAGAAACTGCAATCCCCTTCTGTAAGCATTCGTCTTGCAACAAATCCTGCAATATAAGCATTAACACTGTCGACAAGTGCTGAGGATGAACAGAAGCTGCTGTAATTGTGATCAGAGTTAATAGCTTGCATTTGCTGATGGGCTGCAACACCACGATCAACATCTTCTTCCTGCAGTAATCTCGCTGAAGCGATGTTCATCATGGCAGTTTCATCTTGCAAAAGGATATTACTGTTTCTACTTGCAGCTACCCCGCAGCGAAACAGCATCTTCTTATAAATGCTTCTAAATGCTGCAGCAGTAGGATTGTTGCTAAATCGTCCTGCCTGCCTAACAGACCCAAAAAACAACTCCAAGTGGTCCTGCGACCATTTGTAGGTCAAAAGAAACTTCAAAGAAGAATTGGCGGCAATGTAGTTTTTGTATAACCACCTGACTGTATCGATGTTGGTGATAAAGCCAATGATAACCGTTTTTCTTTTTGTCAGATGGAGAGGTTTTCCAGTGGCATCTGTGAGGTTAATTAAATATTCCCTGGCTCTGCCAAGAAATTCTTCGACATAGTGCCAATTTTTCATAGAAATGGGCTGTTTGTACCCTGGCATAAATTTATGAGAGTTCAAAACATCAAACAAATGGTTAAAAATCTCAATAAACTCTATGGTGGGATCAACCCCATCAAATCCAGGGACTTTATTCTGCACTAAAAACTTCAAGGCACAAGCAACTGAGTTGCTCAGTACTTGAACAGCCAGTTTTACTTTCATTTTGTTATTTTCAAAATGAATATGGTTTTTTGTAAGGCGGTTTGCCAACCGAAGCTTTTCTTGTTCCTGCAAGCTCTGAAGTTTTACAACATACTTCCATTCAATAAAGCCTTTTGGAGACCTAAGAATTTGGTAATCCTTAAGGGTGTTTCTAGCCAGCTTCAGCATGTGGCAAGCATCCAGCATTACCGGTATCTTAATTTCTGTTCCATTCTTCTCAACAGTGATTAAGTTACTTCCGCTTAAGGAATTAAGATCGGCTCCTAATAATGACAGGGTTGTTTGATTTGTATAGCAGCCATCACATGTAAGCCCAAGTATTGTTATGCCTATTTCATTAAGCTTGAGGATAATTTCTGTTATGAGATTGACTTGCACGCTTGCTTTAATCCCATCAACAAGATAGTAAGCTAACGGGGCTTTCCAATTTCCCATAATACCAACGGCCATTACAACTAACACTTGTGTTGCCATGGGAGAAGAGTCATCCCCAATACCTCCACTTCCAAAATCAACCAGGCCTATCATCTCTTGTTTTGATCCGTCCCATTCCAAGTTTTTCTTTATCGACATGCTATCCATCATGATGCAGCAATGTAAAAAGGCTTTGTCCTTCTCTTGAGCCTTCTTCTTCAGCACATCGAACATTTGAGTAGAAATTCCTGGGTCTCCACTAATATTTGAAGTCCATGTCCTTAATGTACGAGTGCAAGGAAGATTTAAAATCTTTCTCGCAAACTCATATGCCTTCCTTGAATAAAGATGAAGAGTGCAGGCAAACTGCTTCAACTCTTCTGAGTACTTGGTAGTTTTTGTATCTTTACTAATTAATTGAACTGATAAATCAGTAAAACTATGATTCAAAAACCTTTTATCATCATCAGGTATAAGCTTTTCCTTATTTAATTCTTCTAAAAGTGAAGAAATGGTCATTTCCTGTTGTTTCACTTTCCTCCTCTCAGTACGTAACTTTTTTTTTGCCAATTCACTTTTGGATTCAGCTGCTGACAACTTTCTTTTCAGGAATTCCACTTCATCGGTTCCACAACTGTAAGTGTGATCAATAGAAGAGGCATTCTTTGAAACACTGCAAGAGGCTTCATTTTCTGTTATTTTAACAATCTTTTTAATTTCTCTCCGTTCTTTTGTAGGTAAAATAGGAATACTCAAATTAAGTCGAAACACTGAGGGAACAGCATTCATTCTCAATCGTCTGGAACATTGAGCCACCTCAAAGTCATCTTCTCTAAAATGTTGCGAGCATAACACTGCATGTTTACCTGGGGTCCAAAGAGCTCCTTTGGGACCTGCTCTTTTGGTTGCCTTGGCCCAAACGGAGCGAATGATTGCATTTTTGGGAAACCTAAAAACAGGGATGAGATTGACAATATTTGACTATTAGATTGACAATATTTGACTATATTGACTGAATTAGCATGTTAATGAACTAAAAAAAAATAATTTGAAAAATAGAGTTCTGAGTACTAAAAAGGGGGGTTTGCGGACCTGGAAAAAGTTGTAACCTTCCCCCGAACCAAATAAAATTTACCCAAACCGTATGCATTGCTCCTATGGAGCTAGCTGGCAGGCGGCTTCCCCCGAACCAGGTTCGTAGGTTCGGGCACTTTTTCCAGGTCCGGGGGTCCTCCCCAAGAAAATTATAAAAATTTGATTAGAATATTCAAGATTTTGGCTTATAATAAACACCTTGTGTGAATTTTTTTGTAATGGGAGGTTTGAGGAAAAAATCAGGAAATCCGACAAAAATCGGATGCCTGTAAAATGAAAAATTTTGCTTACCTAGCAAAGTTTACTGAATTTTTAATACAATAATTCATTTGTCTTAAAATTCAGAAATACAATTGGCGGTGCAATTCCCTAAGAGTTCCCGCTAAATATCACCAATCTCTTTTGAACGCTTAATTCAAATATAAACAATTATTAAAATTTTAAATGATAAACTGAACAGTTACAGATCTAATTAAACATTTTAATCTATGAGTTTGAAATTATTTAGTAATATTTATACTTTTTGTTGTCCAAAAGAGATTGGCTATATTTAGCGGGAACTCTAACGGAATTGAACCCAATTGGCAAATATAGTTAAACCTCACAAATACTTGTGTAAACCAGTATGTCAATAATATTAACTTACCTTATTCATTAAAAATGTGTTCTTTATAATACATTTAAAAATTTATACTTATAAATATCCATCAATAGTGATAAATAACAGCCACAAAAAGATCCAGAAGTGGTTGTCAACAAAAAGAAGCTTATGATTGATGCCTGCTTACAAAGTAAAAGGTCATACAACACAAAACTTCTTTTTGTCTGTTCAGGAGCCTTGGAACTATGATGCATCAAAACAACTATTTATTACATAATTTAGTAAAAGTTCAGTGCAATAAAAAGTTTTCAAAAACTTTCTAAAAGAACATCATGCAAACATTGTAAAGCTTTTCCACATAAACAATCATTCTCCATGGAATTAATAAGTTCAAAATGAATAAATGATTAAAACACAAACAAACGTTTTCATAATACTTCAGTGATGACAAAATTCGATAAGATCTAAACATCTTAATTAATAAAACATGTTATAATACTACTAAACTATCGGTCTAATACTAGATACTAAATCCTGAAATCCAAACATGGTAAAAAATGATATTTCTGCACTCAAAACTTAATCCAACATTTACGAGTATTTGTAAAAAATATTACTTGTGAAACGTTATCCCCCGAGCTCTATTTTCTGCAGTGTCACGAGCCGTACAATTAATTGCAGAACAAGAATTAACCATTATACCAATCTTATTTATGATAACGCCGAATGTTTTGCCCTGAGCAAGATGGCCGATTCTACCTCCGTGTTGGTAAACGAGACGCCTATACTTTTGCATGGGGAGGTCACGTGACTTCCACTCTAATTCACTAATACGATCTCTATGGTTATCATCAGAGCGGTTCGGCTCCAGTCCAGATTGAAAACAACTCGTGTTTTGCTGGTGCTGGCGAAAAAAATTAAATGAAATTGATTTTCAATTATTTGATTCAATTTGATTGATCAAAAATGGATTAAGACTAGTTCGCCGACTGTCAGCATTCGTCATTGCTTTGCTTTGGACGTTTCTCTGCCATGGAAGAAGTAGAAGCGGAATACGGTGCTGTGGAGTGGACCATCGAGAATTTCAGCTGCTGGAACAAGGATATTCACCATGAAGTGATCACCAGTTTGAACTTCTTTGAGTATTTTCACTTCGAAATACGTCCAAGAGGATGGCAAAACCCTCCGGAAAAGATGTCAGTGCGAATGCTGGGATCTCCGCCTGTACGGGTTTTTGGATATCTGTCCCTCATTGCTTCCAATGGACAAGTGTTCTGCTCCGCCGAAGTACAGATTGACTCTCAGAGACCAGTGTGTGACTTTTCTTCTGCAAACGGGTTCGAAGCAATTGTGGGCCACAGCAAAATGAACGAAGGTCTACACAAGGACCAAGTCACTCTGCGATTTCAGTTGAGAGCAGCCGATAGCGACGGTGTACTCAGAATGCGAACAGTGATATGCGTTCACGAATTCTCAATCAGAATTCCTGGTGAATTATTGCATAACATCCATTTGTATCATTTAGTAAATCAATGCGTTCATACGATCGAGTATCCTTCACGTGACGGTGCAACTGCAAAAATAAATTTATATGCTGGGATTGGTGGACACGAAAATCATTACATGACCTTCGGAACGAAACAAAAGGGACCACCAGAAACTGCATATATCCGCTCGCGAATATCTGTGACGGACAAAGACGGGACACTTGTAGCGAGTGGAGTGGAGGAATGTGTATGCCGTGGTATGGGATACTGGCCGATACCGAATTTCCTTGAAAGGACTGGAATAAAGGAGAAAAAGACACTCTGGCAACTTAGAATTGTTCCCGAAGATCGGTCTCCACTTTTGTGCACTTATTATGACGCAACTGGTCAAGAACCGAATCTCCCCACAGTCGCTTTAAGTCCTCCCACTTCAAACGAATACGTTGAAAAGCCTTTGGAGAACGACAAGGCTGACACTTCCAACCAGCCAGCGTGGAGTGCCCTTTCAAAAGACTTGATGTGCCTCTACCGGGACAAGACGTTTTCCGATGTCACCCTCGTATGCAAATATGCCGCTTTCCCTGTCCTCAGGGCTATCCTGAGTGCCAGATCCCCTGTCTTCAAGACGATGCTCACTACTGACATGAAGGAAGCAGCGTCCGGTGAAGTGTACATTGAGGACCTTGACCCCTCTACCCTATCCCGATTCCTGACCTACCTCTACACCGGAGTTGTAGAACTGCAGTATGAGAGTGCCCTCAAACTCTATTACGCGGCAGACAAGTACCAAGTCCCCTCCCTCAAGATGGACTGTTCCAAGTTCTTGTGTGACAATGTGTCCGTTTCGAATGTGTGCGACATTCTGCCTTTCGCCGAGAGGCACGGAGACGACCAACTTACGGCAGCAGCCCACGACTTCATCTTGGATAACTTAAGCACCGTTTTGGGTTCTCAAGAATGGGACATTCTAAAAAAAACTGAACCTCTACTGGTTGCCCAAACTATGACGCAGTTTGCTATGGAAGGTCACTTACAAAGAAGGGACTTTAAAAGAAGGAAAGTTACGAGTTAGGCTTTTCGCCGACTCGTTTGAATATAGTCGTTCCACAGTATATTTGGCCTCACAAACTTGAGAAAAAAATTAAGTAATGATATAAAGCTTGAAATCTCTTCTTTTTACAATAATCAACAAAATTATACCATGTGTTTTTTTTTGTTTAAAACATGTTTTATTTGTTTTTTTTTACCCTCGACAAAAAAAGATGCTAAGAAAACCAATGATTTTTTAAAATTTAAATTTGGTTTTTCCAATTCAAATTAGATTAATAAAGCTATACTTTTAAATACACCACAAACAGATCGTTCATTTAAATGATTTTTCGTAAGTTTTCTTCGCAACATCGTGCTCTCTATCAAGTAATGTACTGCCCATGTCACGGCGATTTGTTGGTTTGTACCCAAACCTTATACCTGACTTCATGTTTTTAAGCTCTGAGTGATCAACACTTGAAAATGGTGAGTATGTTGCCTAAATAAAGGGAGCAACTTGCTAAAAATTATATGTGAGTTAAACAAGGTTTTTTTTTGCTTTGTTTTAAACGAGTGTTTTAGACAAAGTGTTTTAAACGTAACAACCCTGCCTTAAAGTAATTTTGTTTTCATTTTCGAATTTTTGTTTTGAACCTAACAACCCTGGTTTGCTACCATGTTGAAAAATTTAGATAATTTTTACAGCAGGAAAAACAGGAGAATTCATAACAAAATATTTTTTAACTATTTTAAAATTAAAATATTGTAAGTACTATTTAAAAATATATATAAAATCTTTTAATCAAATGAAACAGAAAATGTTTTGACAATATTTAGTTAAAAATTATCTAAATAGAGATAAAATTTTAAGAGAGACGACAAATCTTTGGAAAAATTTAAAAAAATAAAATTTTTTAAAAACTTTAAATTTTGTAGTATTGATACGTGATACAAGTCTAGGCTATATTTTAGTACTGATTCTAAATATTAGGCCAATTTTTAGATAAAATTTAGAATAAGTGTGGAAAAATTGAAATAATTAAAACGAAAATTAAGTAATAAGATAAATACTTCAATTTTCCTACACTAATTCTAAATTTTATTCAAAAGTTGGCCTGATATTTATAAACAGCACTGCAAAATAGCTTATAGATATGTTTCCCATGTCAATACTACAAAATTTTAAATTTGCTTAGTTTTTTTATAAAAAGGGGGAAATACTAACATTTCTTATTTGTAAAAATATCCTACAAACTGAATAAAGCAAAATTAGTACGAATTGTACAAGATATCGTACAGTATTCATAAAATGTATTTTTCAGGGGCTTATTATCACCTGATCCCATTGAGGTCTCATCATAAGATTTTGCCATAAGTATGTAGGCAATACAAACTATTTTTGGTAATTTTTTTCAGATTTTTAAAAACGCTATTTTTTGAGAAATTCAGATTTTAAAATTTAATTGTTAAATTTCAAAAAAATTAAATGGTTACCCTTAATTGCACTGCTGCCCATCATATTGAAGCCCCAATCAAGGGATTTAAAAGGATACCACTTCCAAGTCTGTATTACCTTTAGTTGCCAACTTACAGGTAATCAATGATGTCAAAAAGTGCAGTTTTTAGAGGATTATTAAAAAGTTTTATAACTTCAAAGGTATTGAAGCTAGACCGCTGATGTTTGGCATTTTTTCATAACTCTATGATGACTTGCTGCATACTCAAATTGATAAAATCTGAGACTTTAATAAATTGCAATAATAGGTTTTTCAAAGGTTTTCATTTAGGGCTCATTTCATTTAAAATCACCTGATGGGTGTTGCCACCATGTCACCGGATTTTCCTGAAAATTTTATGTGGAAGAGAACATGATAAAAAAAGGCTAAACTAATATTTTCCGAATTTTTAGATCAAAGCTGACGTCGTGGGGCCATTTTGAATTTGACTGAAATCCTCAAAATGGCGGCTCTAGACAAAGTAATCTGCGTGTTTGTAACTTCAAAAACTTTCTTATTTATCATCTGATATAGATAAGTTAGGTGTCATTTTAAAGATAAGAATACCAACTAAATTATAAAGTAAAAAAAAATCCAGAAATAGTGGATAAACTTATAGAAAAATCCATTGTAAGAAATTTTGGGGGAATTCTTTTAGCATTTTTTAAAGGTAAAAAAACCCCACCTTTCACCATTTTGATTTTTTTCTCAATGTTGCAAATCTCATATATTTCAACATAAAATAAACTCAGGAGGGTGTTTTTTGTTGTTAATTTAAAAAAATAAAGGTGAAAAATGGAAATTTTTATATATTTCTTAAAGAATTTTTTAAGGTAAGAACCCTTACTTTCAACATTTTGATTTTTTGTCACAGTATTCCAAATCTTATACTCTTCAACATAAAGAAAATATCAGAAGGGTATTTTTTGTACTTCATCTTAAAAAGAACAATTAAGAATTGTAAATGACTCCTCAAATTTCACCCATTTCTCCCACTTCATTCAATGAAATAATTTTCTGTACTTCTGAGAAAGTTGATCCTTCTGAAAGGTGAATAGACTTACCTCTTTAATTTGTTCTTATTTAAGTCTATTCACCTTTCAGAAGGATCAACTTTCTCAGAAGTGAAAACGGCCCCACAACGTCAGTTTTGATATAAAAATTCTGAAAATATTAGTTTAGCCTTTTTTCATCATATTCTCTTCCATATAAAAGTTTCAGGAAAATCTGTGACATGGTGGCTACAAGAATTTTTAATTTTGGGTGATTTTAAATGAAATGATCCTTAGAAATGACCTTAATGATAACATACTAAAAATCGAATAGTAGAAAATTTAATTTTTTTTAAATTTTAATAAATGGCTCAAAAAAATTCAACCCCCCAAAACAATAGTAGAGGTAGGGTGTCCAGAAAAGAACTCCGGGTTTTTAAAATTGAATATCTCTTGAACAAAAATAGATAACAATATGAAACCAACGGCATTGTTCTTCTAGGGGCATGGAATTTTTTGTGTTAAAATTTAAAAATTTTAGTTACTTTTACTTTTAAAGTTAGCAGATGACAGCCCGTTGAAAATGTCGCAAAATCTTTCAAACTGAGTTCAGGATATCGATTCTATGATTATTGTCAAGATCGATTCGTTTTATCGAGATTAAAATTTTCCAAAAGAATTATTTCATGTTCTCGGAGTCAAATCAAGTTTCAATCTCTATAAAAAAGAATCGATCGTGACAATGATCGAAGAATCGGTATCCTGCACTCAATTTGAACGATTTTGTGACATTTTCAACGGGCTGCCATCTGCTAACTTTAAAAGTAATTAAAATTTTTAAATTTTAACACAAAAAATTCCATGCCCCTACAAGAACAATGCCGTTGGTTTCATATTGTTATCTATTTTTGTTCAAGAGATATTCAATTTTAAAAACCCGGAGTTCTTTTCTGGACACCATATGTATGTGATACATGTTTATAGGTTACTTTAGAGTGCTGAAACCGAATATTGCTTTTAGTTTGTAAAAAATGAAATTTCAATTTTTATTGTTTTAAAAATAATTTAATCGGTGCTGCTGTTTTCCCTCCACTTCCGATTCGGATTTAAGTGACAGCTTCAGTGGGCGAATGAAAGAGAATTAGCAGGAATGACGGGGTATTAAAGGAGGCGGTCCGATCGTGGGCGGACTTAAGGGGGTGCACCTCCAACCTTTAGAGAAAATTCCATTTTTATAGGGGAAAATAATGTTTTCAATGCCATCAGGGGGCATCAAAGTTGCCATTAGCGTCTATGGAGATGAATCCTCGCTCTATAGTCAATTACACAAGCGGATCCAGGGGGGGCTAGGGGGCTCAAGCCCCCCCCCCCAAAAATGAAAAGTTTTACTCTATATAATATGACATTTTTTGCACCAAAATGAGTTAAAACCCTGTTACTTTAAGGTCAAATTTTTAAAAAAATTCTGGGGGAGGACCCCTAGACCCCCTTGGCACTTGTAACTCTGTTATTACAACTATATTTTACTAAGTTTGTGTCAAAACGCAAAAAACCTATATCCGAAATTCGGATGAGGCGTACCAAAAAGAGTTAAAAAAGTGGTGTTTTTGACTTAAATTTCCAAAAATTTTCTGGGGGAGGACCCCCAGACCCCCCTTTCGGTAGTTGGAGCGGGATAATTCACTACCTTTTCCGTATTAACATTAACAAAAAGATTCAATTGGATTATGAAAATTCTTAGCCCCCCCCAAAACTAAATCCTGGATCCGCCACTGAGTCAATACAATACTCTGAGGTGGATCTTAGACTATTTTTAGGGGTTTATTGGCTAGAGCAGGGGTCGGCAACCTATTGAAGCGGAAGAGCCAAAAGTAACCAAAAAGACCAAAACTGAACAGCATACTCTAGATGAGGTCTCACCAAGCTTCTGTATAGTACGCTACCTGCTTAGTTAAATTTAATATTATTAAAAGTTTTTTACATTAAAATAAGAGGGACTGGGGAGTTTTCCTCCTGGAAATTCTTTGAAACTTCACCCCTAAAAAGCGGGTCAAATATGCATAATAATGACTTTCAAATAATGGATAATTGCAGTCAAATTGTTTTTAATCTTAATGTGTTCAAAATGGCTTAAAACCTCCAAAATACATTTTAATATACCTTTCAAAACCCTAAATTTTAAGTTATTTTCAATTAAAAATAGCTTCTTTTCTTGTCTGAGCTGACAGCTGAAACAGCTTGTTGCTATCATCCCGCTTTGAAATACTGAGCTCTAGATTTTTACAGCCTAGTGCAGTGGTCTCCAACCCCCGGTCCGCGGACCGGTAACGGTCCACGGATCAAATGGTACCGGGCCGTGGGCAGACCATTTCATTGAAAATGATTTTAGATTCCTACTCCAAATTATAATTAATGAAATTAATTATAAATAACTTTGTATTTACTTTTTAGTGTAACTGTATTTTATTTTGAAAGCATGTTTAAGTACAATTAAAATAAAATTAATAAATTAAAATAAAATTAATAAATTAAAATAATCTAAAATGTAAACAATCAACGCCCTACCCAGCGGGCCGTCTAAAAATTATCAAACGTTGACCGGTCCGTAGTGGTAAAAAGGTTGGGGACCACTGGCCTAGTGTTTCGATGAAAACAGTGTTTCCCACATTTCCAAATGACACATGTGACGTCACATTGTTAGGAGCTTTCTGTATTAAAATATGTCATAATTACCTTAAAGAAAAGTTTGTGAGAAGAGAAAATACAAGCGTATTTTTGGAATCAGGAGATAATTTTTAATAAATTAAAATTGAATATTTAGAATTTTAAGAGATGCTGCAATTCTCCATTCTGTTGGTCCTGGAAATGACCTCAAGCTGTCAGTTGCTGCCCCCTGAACTTTACCAACATAAACTTATGCCTTCCAAATGATATGTTTTAAGCTGTAATTTATGCGCAAAATTGATGATATGTCCTTCATTTTTTAAATCGTTTTTTTTTTCGTAATTTGTGTTGTTATTGACTGGAGAATATAGAAAAGGTACAATATAGAACAATAGGACAGTATAGAAAAGATAGTGAATTATATCCTGCCTGTCCTGTTCCTACTACTAAAAGGGGTGCCCTCCCCCAGAAAATGTTTGGAAATTTAAGTCAAAAAACATAATTTTTCAACTCGTTTTGGTACGCCTCATCCGATTTCGGATACAGATTTTATAGTTGAATTTTTGCGCCTTGTCAAACGTAACATAAAATATAGTTGTAATAATAGTTACAAGTACTAAGGGGGTCTGAGGGTCCTCCCCTAGAAAATGTTTGAAAATTTAAGCAAAAAAAATCACACTTTTTCAACTTGTTTTGGTATGCCGTATCCCAATTTCGGATATAGATTTTATACTAGAATTTTTGCGTTTTGACAAACTTAATATAAAAGAGAGTTGTAATAATAGTTACAAGTACTTAGAGGGGGTCTGGGGTCCTCCCCTAGAAAATATTTGAAAATTTAAGTAAAAAAATCACTTTTTCAAATTGTTTTCACACACGCTTTATCCGAATTTCGGAAATAGATTTTGTGGTAGAATTTTTGCGTTTCGACATACTTAAGTTGTAATAATTAAGTGTAAGTTGTTAAGTGTATAATTTGTGTAAGTTGTTAAGTTGTAATAATAGAGTTACAAGTCCCAAGGGGGTCTCTTCCAGAATGTTTTTGAAAACTTGACCTTGAAATAACAGGGTTTTAACTCATTTTGGTGCATAAAATTCTATTTTCAATAGTGTAAAACCTTTCATTTTATACTGGAGGGTGAGGGGGTATAAGCCCCCTAGCCCACCTGGATCCGCTAGTGGATAATAGTGTGTGGCTACACCAGATGCCGCCACTGTTCAGAGGGCTGGGGCCTTAACTCTAGCTCAAATAAAGAAAAATGAGTCATTAAAGCAACTATAAATAAACTTTTGAATATTTACACTTTTTATAAACATTATTTTTAATTACTAAATATATTTCTCTGTGTTTTTAAATTTAGTATGTATGTGGTTTATAATAAATTATATGTAAGGGGAAAGCATAAAAACACCTCCACTTGTATCAAGTAAGATAAGAAATGTTATTGTTTTCATCAGTTCGGCTCCAGATTGAAAAAAACCCGTGTTTTGCTGTTGCTGGCGGAAAAAAATTAAATTGATTTTCAATTATTTGATTCAAGATTGATTCAATTTGATTGATCAAAAACGGATTAAGACCAGTTTGTCGACATTCGTCATTGTTTTGCTTTGGATGTTTCCTTGCCATGGAAGGAGTAGAAGCGGAATACGGTGCTGTGGAGTGGACCATCGAGAATTTCAGCTGCTGGAACAAGGATATTCACCATGAAGTGATAACCAGTTTGATCTTCTTTGGGGATTTTCACTTCGAAATACGTCCAAGAGGAGGGCAAAACCCTCCGGAAAGGATGTCAGTGCGAATGCTGGGTTCTCCTCCTGTACCGATTTTTGGATATATGTCCCTCATTGCTTCCGATGGACACGTGTTGTGTTCCGACGTAGTAGAGATTGACTCTCAGAGACCAGTGTGTGATATTTCTTCTGCAAGCAGTTTCGGAGCAATTGTGGGCCACAGCAAAATGAACGAAGGTCTACACAAGGACCAAATCACTCTGCGGTTCCAGTTGAGAGCAGCCGTTAGCGACAGTGTACTCAGAATGCGAACAGCGATATGCGTTCACGAATTCTCAATCAGAATTCCTGGTGAATTATTGCATAACATCCATTTGTATCGTTTAGTAAATCAATGCATTCGTAGGATCGAGTATCCTTCACGTGATGGTGCAACTGCACAAATAAATTTATACGCTGGGATTGGTGGACACGAATATCATTACATGACCTTCGGAACGAAACAAATTGGACCACCAGAAACTGCATATATCCGCTCGCGAATATCTGTGACGGACAAAGACGGGACACTTGTAGCGAGTGGAGTGGAAGAATGTGTATGTCGTAGTATGGGATACTGGCCGATACCGTATTTCCTTAAAAGGGCTGGAATAAGGGAAAAAAAGACACTCTGGCAACTTAGAATTGTTCCCGAAGATCAGTCTCCACTTTTGTGCACTTATTATGACGCAACTGATCAAGGACTGAATCTCCCCACCGTCGCTTTAAGTCCTCCCACTTCAAACGAATACGTTGAAAAGCCTTTGGAGAACGACAAGGCTGACACTTCCAACCAGCCAGCGTTGAATGCCCTTTCAAAAGACTTGATGTGCCTCTACCGGGACAAGACGTTTTCCGATGTCACCCTCGTATGCAAATATGCCGCTTTCCCTGTCCTCAGGGCTATCCTGAGTGCCAGATCCCCTGTCTTCAAGACGATGCTCACTACCGACATGAAGGAAGCAGCGTCCGGTGAAGTGTACATTGAGGACCTTGACCCCTCTACCCTATCCCGATTCCTGACCTACCTCTACACGGGAATTGTCGAGGATCTGCAAGAGGGTAGCGCCATCAAGCTCTATTACGCGGCCGACAAGTACCAGGTCCCCTCCCTCAAGATGGACTGTTCCAAGTTCTTGTGTGACAATGTGTCCGTTTCGAACGTGTGCAACATTCTGCCTTTCGCCGAGAGACACGGAGACGACCAACTTACTTCAGCTGCCCACGACTTAATCTTAGATAACTTGAGCACCGTTTTGGGTTCTCAAGAATGGGACACTCTTAAAAAAACTGAACCTCTGCTGGTTGCCCAAACTATGACGCAGTTTGCTATGGAAGGTCACTTACAAAGAAAGGACTCTAAAAAAAGGAAAGTTACAAATTAGGCTACGTGACGACTCGTTTGAATATAGTCGTTCCACAGTATTTGGCCTCGCAAAATTGAGAAAAAAAATTAAGAAATGATGTTAAAGCTTTAAATCTCTTCTTTTTACAATAATCAACGAAATTATAGCATGTTTTTTTTGTTTAAAACATGTTTTATTTGTTTTAAACGAGTTTTTTTTTGTTTAAAACATGTTTTATTTGTTTTTTTTACCCTCGACAAAAAGAGATGTTAAGAAAACCAATGATTTTTTAAAATTTAAATTTGATTTTTCCAATTGAAATTAGATTAATAAAGCTATACCTTTAAATACAACAGATCGTTGATTTAAATGATTTTTTGTAAGTTTTCCTCACAACATCGTGCTCTTTATCAAGTATTGTACTGCCCATGTCATGGCAATTTGGTGGTTTGTACCCAAACCTTATATTGGGTTGTCCCATAAGTTCTGTTACTTTTTACAAAGTTTCGTGTCTGAAAATTTTTTAATGAAAAACTGATAATAGGTGGGGATTTCAAACAAAAGGGATTTTGATTTAGGTATATTTATGAACATAATGTATGATTTTGGCAGTTTTGGTGATATTATTTCTTTTCAAAATGGTGGTTTGAAAAAAAGACTGCAAACGATGATTTTCGTTCAATTTTTCATACATGTGATTCTTCCGCCAATTGGCGGAAATCCGCCAATTTGCTTAGCAAAATTAAAATCCAACCATTCGATTTGCAAAATTGAAGTCCCACTTTCTTATTTTCCAATCGTGTTTTTACTGAAAACTCTAGCCGCGAGTGTTGTACAGTAATAAGTTTTAAGTAAAATCGAAATACTAAGAAAACTAGTTGATTTAAGCTAAAAAAATATGACTAGCATATCGAATCGTAGATCTAGGGAAGTATAAGCTAATTAACCCCCTCTTAAAATGAAAGAAAATTTAGGTGTCATCGAATATTTTTTAAAATATTTTCCGCCAATTTATTGTAAGAGTGATCACGTGTATGATTTTTTCTTTTGTTTAAAAAATTTTGGAAGAATGCATAATTCATGGCTAAAAAAAGTTTTACTGTATACATAGGCGCCGACTTGTATCAAATATTGGGGGGGCCCAGTACTAGACAATGAAGGTATTAGTAATTCCATATAACAGCGGTCCTTAAATTTTTGATCGCCATTAATGCTAGACATCTCCCCCCTCCTTGATTTGAACAGCCAAAGGCTTATTCCTAAAGTACCCATAAGGAGTTACTCAAATTATATTTCACATTATGTTAAAATTTTACAATTACTCGAAGTATAATAGGGGGTCTAAGGGGTTCCCCCAGAAAAAATTTGAAAATTTGCCTCAAAAAGTAGTGTTACATTACAGCTTATTTTGAAAAATTTTTGGTTACACCAAAACATAGCAATTCCTTGTAAAACATAGAATTTCTAAGAAAATATTACAACTAGAGACGTCAAAATTTCGAGAGGGGCTGGGGGTACTCCCCCAGAAATAATTTTGAAATTTGTCTCTTTAAACTAGTGTTATTTATTTTGAAACTCTCAAAAGGTAACTCGTGGACCCCCTAGGAAGGTGCTGGGGACCCTCGGAGATGTGCGGACCACTATAAAAAATTCGAATAAAAAGCAGCGCAATACTTTTTCAATCGAACACAAAATATTAAATCCCTATCGTGAAGTATGAAAGTGGGTTTATACCGCCTAATTTCAAAATTTTTTAAACATTGAAATTTCCAAGCTAAGCGATATTTGAGGGTCCTCGCCCCAAAATTTAAAAATTTCCACGACAAAATAGCGTATTATCTCGTTTCGAAGCCAATTGGGCTTGAGCCCTTGAGCAGGGCTCATTTAAAGAAGCATAATTTTTAAAGAAACCCAGTATGGAATAAAATAATAAATAGTAGAATAAACAGCAAAATTTTGAAGGGGGTTTAGGGGTTCTACATAAGAAAAATTTTGGAAATTTGTCCCCAATAGTAGTGTTTAAATTCATTTTGTATAAACTTTTTCTTCTTATTTTACACAAAAAGAGGATCACACCTCAAAAATGACGGAAGTTTCAGGGGAAAACAGTACAAAATAGATTTATAATTTGAGGGGGGCTTGGGGGTCATGCCTCAAAATTTTTTTGAAATTTTTACCCTTGAGAGTAGTGTTTTAGGTCATTTTGAGACTCTTTGAGAAGACCAAGTGAACGGGGCCAAAAGAACGACGTCCAATACAGTGCCTTCTTTAGTTCATGAAAAAAATAGGTAGATTTTTACTAAAAATATTGGGGGGGCCTAGCCCCCCTTCTTCCAACATTGGGGGGGCTCAAGCCCCCTCAAACCCTATGGAGTCGGCGCCTATGACTGTATATTTGAAATGTTTATATTAAGATGTCGTAGTTTCAAGATCATTGGATAAGTTAAAGGTAGGAAATTTTTGGTTTTAAAACTTCATACTTTGGTAATTTCCATAATTTATGTGTGTTTTTTAAAGCATTTGTTTTTCTAAACAGCTGGTATGAAGAAAATTAAAGGCAGATTTTTTTTAAACCATAATGCTTGTTTAAACATTGAAAGTATCTTTCATAATATTGTTGCATTGATTTATTTCTAAATTTCAAGGAGTTGTTTTTATTGTAATGTTTTCGTATGAAGCAAAGAATTGCTTTGTTTGCTTAACTTGCGTTAAGCAAGTGTAATTCTGATAAGTTATAAAACATTGCGCGCTTGAATAGTGCGCACTGCTTTCTAAGCTTAACTACAGATATATTTAATATACTGCATATTTTGAATTCTTGGGTCTATCTATAAGCTTTCTTATTGATTTTGATGCTTTTTTTCTTAAAAATTTCTTTGAAATGACAAACATTACTGCGGTAAGTTTTTTGGAATAGATGTTATGTTTGAGACCAAAATGTCCTAACTTAAACTTATAGAATCATTTTGAAACTATGACATCTTAATCTAAACATTTCAAATACAGTAAACTCCCGTTAGTACGACGTTCAAGGGGATTTGTGAAAACGTCGTTATAAGCGGTACGACGCTATATGCGGAATTCCATAAAACACCGTTTCGGCGATATACCTAAAACCCGTAATACCTAATCTTACCTAGAAACCTTTTTAAGCAGGATTTTATCACTAAAATAGAAACGAAAAAAAAACTACATATGTCTAAAAACAGAATAAACATTCTCACCTTTACATCTTTAATTGATACTATATATCTACAATCTTTACACTTTGTACACGCAATCTCGTATTTTTAATTTTCTATCTGATTAAACAATTTTCCATAAGAAGTTGCTTCAGTTTTTCTTTTAAATAATTCTGCATTAGGAAGGTTTCCATTCTTCCTAAGTTTGTTAGCATATCCTCAGCATCAGTGGCGGATCTACGGGGGGGGCTTTCGGGCTGAAGCCCCCCCCAAAACGTCAAAAATTTTACTAAGTTTGTCAAAACGCAAAAAAGCTATATCCGAAACTCGGATGAGGCGTACCAAAACGAGTTGAAAAAGTGGGGTTTTTGACTTATATTTCCAAAAATTTTCTGGGGGAGGACCCCCAGACGCCCAGACCCCCCCTTTTAGTGGTTTGAGAAGGATAATTCACTACCGTTTCCGTATTACCATTAACAAGAAGATTCAATTGGATTATGAAAATTCTTAGCCCCCCCCCAAAACCAAATCCTGGATCCGCCATTGCTCAGCATTATCAATAACTGAGAGGGACTGCCTCAATACGGCTATCGAATCGCAGGCTATGGAATGCGGATGTCGAATTGGAGTAGAGGGGATCATTTCCAAGAAATTCAGGGAGTGTTCTGATTTGTCACAGGACAACCCCACGTGGCCTGCGAGGCACTGGTCATCCTTGTTTTTGAAGGCTCAACGGGGGGCTATTCGGGGAAAAAGGGGAGCGGTTGGGAAAAACCAGTTCTACCATATTGTTCTACGTTCTATTTGCGTTTTCAACGGTTCTGTAGCTCATACATTATTTGAAAGGAACTCGACGACGCAATAACCGGGATTTTTCTCTGGGGGACTGGAGAAAAGCGTCGATATATGCGGGAAGTCGTAATAAGCGGGGGCGCTATAAGCGGATAGTTTTTAATGATAAAAGGCCTATTGGTACCAGGGACCGGAGAAAAACGTCGTAATATGCGGGACGTCGCACTAAGCGGGGGCGTACTAACGAGAGTTTACTGTATTCTGTAAAACTTTTTTTAGCCATGATTTATGTGTTCTTCCTAGAATTATGCGAAAATCGTTGTTTGTGGTCTCTTTTCAAACCGCCATTTTGAAAAGAAACTATCACCAAAACTGTCAAACTCATACACATACTTGTATAATATACACGAACGCGCGAACGGCGTTCGCAGAAAATTTCGCCCTCTGCAGAAAATTTTCTGCAGAAAAACTACAAAAAAAAACTTTTTTTTCAGAAATTTTTCTGTAGAATTTATTTTTGATCGATAAATTTTTCTTATGTTTTCCGTCAAATGCTTCCATCCGCGGAATCGCGATTTTAGAAAGAATCGCGAAAGTCGGGAAATCGCAACTTCTCCCGTAAGTTCCGTTTTTGCTCGCGGAGTTTACCGTTTCATCCGCGATGCTTTCTGACGGTCGCGGACGTTAAGGTGAAGTCGGCTTCGTATAGGTATTGCTTCGTATCGCGTTATTGTTGCGTTGCGATGTAGAAAAAACAACTTTTCCGAAGTTAGAAGCCAACAAGTCCGGAAGTAAAAAATAGCGATTTTTCGCGAAAGTTCCGTTTTTCTGGCTTATGCGGTTTTCTAAGTTGCAAAATTTTTGAAAGACTACTTTGAGAAGCAACTTAAGAAAATAATTCAGTTTTTTAATCGTGTTAGATTATAACCTGTATTACATATCTGATATGATTTGAGATTCTAATAATACTTTTAAAAATTCATTTGACTTTTTTCTTCACTTAGCAAAAATTTTATTGGTAAAAAAATTAAGTTATTTAATTAAATTTAAAGTTTTCTAATCAATAAATTATCCTTGTATTTAACTGATTTCCTAAATTTTCATCTGATTTTAGTTGCATTTTGGTTATTTTCATGCAAATGAAGATAACGTGAAATAGGGTAGGTGGGGGCAAAGCCACGCAATTTTCAGTATTTTTAACATTGTCGTCGAAAGGGGGCAGAAAATCCCGAAATTTCAATTGGAGGTGTTAGATTGAGATCCTACCTACAAAATCAATCCAAGTTTAAACTCTTATCGATGGTACTTAAGGAGAAATTTACAATTTAGTAGAAATAAAAACCGCGGGCTTTGCCTCGCAAAATGGGGCAAAGACCCGCACTTGTAAATCTTGGTGCCCAAGTAAAATAAACATGGATAAACGGAATTTTTCATTATAAAAACACTAGAAATAATCCTCTTAATGTTGTTTTAATATTTCTAAGCCAACCAACAATATTAAATATAAATATGATCAGTTTTAATGAAAATTGTCAACCTGTTGTAGCAATTCATTTCAGATTGCCCAGATATCTTTCAAAAGGGAGAAAGGATGGTTTCAGTAGTGTTCGGCAACTACTGGTCAAAAAGTAGTTAACTACCAACTAGTATGGGCAAAAGTAGTTGTAACTACTAGTTAACTACTTTTTCTTGGAAGTAGTTGTAACTAGTAGTTGATTATTTCCCAAAGTAGTTAACTACTAGTTAACTAATTTATTTAATTTCATAAGATATTTTTCCCCAAATTTTCAATTCCTTTTCTTACCTATAGCAAAAATATCATGGCTAAAGATTCGCCAATTTTTGTTAGATATACAGGTTTTTGGTGTCTTAAAGTTTTCTAATTTGTATTTATATTAGTCAGTACAGTGTCGTATATAAGGGGGGTTAAGCAGTTGCGAATCCAGGATTTTTGTCTGGGGGGGCTGAGTTTCACAAATAACTTAATTGCTACTATGGGATCTTCAAATATTAATGAAAGCAACTGAAAGGGGGAGGGGGGTTGCCAGCGCCGCAGCCAGATTTTTGTTAAGGGAGTTTACTCAATATCTTTTCTGAGGTCTAATTTTAGGAATATTAAGTTTTAGGTGAGATGACTTCGTAAGGTTTTAATTTTGGTGCACTAAATTTCAAAATCGTGTAAAAATGTCAACTCCAAGTAAAAGGGGGGTCTGGGGTCCTCCACCAGAAAATTTTTTAAATTTGCCCCTCAAAAGAGTGTTTTAGCTCATTTTGAAGCCCTTTAGATTCCACCCAAAGATTACCACTCATTGTAAGCGTCAGAATTTTCAAGACAAAAAAATTTATATATTATGAAATGGAAAATTTCTAAGGGGTTTAGGGGTTTCTATTCCAGAAAAGTTTTTGAATTTTGGCCCTAAAAGTGACATTTTAACTCATGTTGAGACACTTTAGGTTACATCAAAGAGGATCATTCTTTGTAAATCCCTAAAGTTTCAAGGAAAAACTGACTTATTAGATTCCAAAATTTTGAGGGGGTTTGGGGGTCTTCCCCCAGAAAATTTTGGAATTTTTACCCTTAAAAGCAGGGTTCCGATTCATTTTGAGACCCTTTGGGTAACACCACCGAATATCCGCAACGTGTTGAAATCTCTTTTTAGGCTTTACTGCTATTACCAAAATTTGAATGTTTTTTCCTGGGGGGGCTGCAGCCCCACAGCCCCCCTCTGGATTCCCCACTGGTTTTAAGGGTTCTAAACCCCCTTAGCCTGAACAACAATATTTTAAGCACAAATTTGGGCCGTTAATTTTAAGTATTGCCTTACTAATTTTTAATGCAGGAAAAACATCTAAAATCCTCGTAAACCTAGCCTAAAATCGCTTTTCAAAGTGCTGGAATTTCCAGTAGAGAAAACCCTGAACTCCCTAATTTCTAGAGAGGATTGGTTGCATTTTATGTCAATTGCTGGGATGGATGAAATATATTTCAAGGTTGCTAAATATGAAAATGTATCATGAAAAATTGCATTGTCAGTAGATGTACTAACATATTTTTTAAAATTTTGATCTTTGAATATTTTTTGAAGTAGTTGCGTTTTTTGAAAGTAGTTGGAACTAGTAGTTGGTGAAAAAAGTAGTTAAACTACTAGTTCAACTACTCTAAACCAAAAGTAGTTGAACTACTAGTTAACTAGTAGTTGCAACTAGTAGTTAACTACTTTTCAACTACTTTTAGTTAACTAGTGCCGAAGATTAGGTTTCAGGTAGAGGTTTGGCATCTCGGACACCTTTTTAACCTCTTTAGAGATCAAGTAGTCCAATTTTCCTTTTAGGACGAATTCCTGGGATTTTTTAGCTGCGTGGATTTGCCCCGTTTTACTTTATTTTGAAAAACAAGCCTTTTTATTTTTAGAGACATGTTGAGGCAATTCTTTCAAAATGAAACTTAAGTTGAATTGCTATCTTATCAATGGGCTATTTGTATTTCTCCTCAAGCCCTATTTTATGCTATGTTTAAGTAAAAGATCCGAAAAATTACATCTAAATGATGAAAAACAAACTTACAGCATTTTTTAAACTCATGAGTGACTTAGGGGTACGAACTTTCGTAGAACAATAGCTCACAATAAGACAAACCAACCACCTGTTTTTCAACTTTTATAACGATCATTAACAATTAAAAATCGCGGGGCGTGGTTTTGCCCCGTGCGGGGTTTTACCCCCACCTACCCTATGTATCTTTCTTTGTTTAAAGATATTTTTATCTAGACTATCAATATTAATGACTAGTTAAATGCCAGTTTAAATTTATTAAAATCCTCTCGAGTAAACCCAGTTAAATTAAAATTTTTCTTGTTAAAATTATTTGTTTTACACATAAAACAAAATTATACATAACTAAGCTCACATGCTTTTTCCTCTTTTTCATCTTTAGATAAACTCCCCTGCAATTTGGGTATTTCAAAAATAATGTTTTTTTAGAGAGATTTAAAAATGTGTAAATTCTTGCAGAAAATTTTTTGGAAAAAATTTAAGTTCACAGAAAGGTTTTTATTTTATACAAGTATGCTCATACATTATGTTCATAAATATACCTAAATCAAAATCCCTTTTGTTTGAAATCTCCACCTATTATCAGTTTTTCATAAAAAATTTTCAAACACGAAACTTTGTAAAAAGTAACAGAGCTTATGGGACAACCCAATGCTTGACACCATCTTTTTAAGCTCTGAGAGATCCACACTTGAAAATGGTTGATGAGTTTGTTGCCTACATAAAGGGAGCAACTTGCTAAAAAATGTGTGTTTTAATCAGGGTTGTTACGTTAAAAACACTTTGTTTTAAACTCTTGTTTTAAACATGTTTAAAACAAAGCAAAAAAAAACATTGTTTAAAACACATGTAGTTTTTAGCAAGTTGCTCCCTTTATTTAGGTAACAAACTCACTATTTTCATGTATGGATCACCCAGAGCCTAAAAAGATGGTGCCAAGTATTAAGGTTTGGGTACAAACCACCATGACATAGGCAGTACATTGCTTGATAAAGAGCAGGATACTGTGGAAAAAACTTACAAAAATCATTTAAAAGAACAAACTGTTTGTGGGATATTTAAAAGTATAGCTTTATTAATCTAATTTCGATTTGAAAAATCAAATTTAAATTTTTAAAAATCATGTTTTTTTATCATTTCTATGTTCGAGGGTAAAAAAAAACAAATAAAACGTTTTAAACAAAAAAAACATGTTTAAAACAAATAAAACATGTTTTTTGTTTTTTATTAAAAAAAAACATGTTTTTTTCCAACCCTGGTTTTAAACAAGGTTTTTTTTGCTTTGTTTTATATAAAACAACCCTGGTTTGCAACCATGTTGAAAAATGTGGAGAATTTTTACAACGGGAAAAACGAGAGAATTTTTAACGAAATATTGTTAAACTATTTTAAAATTAAAATATTTTATGTATTTCAAAATATATAAAATCTTTCACAATCAAATGAAACAGAAAATATTTTGACAATATTTAGTTAAAAATTATCTAAATAGAAATAAAATTTTAATAGAAACAACAAATCTTTGAAAAAATTTAAATTTTAAAAAAATTTCAAAAGATTAAAATTTTAAAAAAAATTTTAAATTCTGTAGGTTGATTGACAGGTGATACATGTCTATAGGCTATTTTTCAGTGCTGTTTATGAATATCAGGCCAACTTTTGAATAAAATTTAGAATAAGTGTGGAAAAATTGAAGTAATTAAAAAAAATTAAGTAATAAGATAAATATACTACTTCAATTTTCCTACACTTATTCTAAATTTCATTCAAAAGTTGGCCTGATATTCATAAACAGCACTGAAAAATAGCCTATAGACATGTATCCCATGTCAATACTACAAAATTTTAAATTTGCTTAGTTTTTATAAAAAGGAAAGGGAAGTACCAACATTTCTTATTTGTTACCATATCCTACAAACTGAATAAAGCAAAATTAGTGCGAATTGTACAAGATATTGTACAGTATTTACAAAGTATGTATTTTTCAGGGGCTTGCCCCAAATAAGAACAAATAAAAGAGGTAAGTCTATTCATCTTCCCAGAAGGATCAACTTCCTCAGAAGTACTGCAATGAAAATTATCGATGAAGCATCGTTTGAATGAAAGAGGAAGAAATGGATGAAATTTGAGGAGTCATTTACAATTCATATTTGTTCTATACAGGGTGATTCAGCCTTATCGTTAAAGAGCTAGGACCTACTGTAGTGCGAGCGCGTTTCAAAAGGCCGTTTTTAGAAGGCCCGTGTGACGAAACAAAACATAATATAATGAAAAAATCTATTGCATGAGGCAAGGAAGTGTCCCTACTAATTACACCATGAATTCGATAGCATTTGAACTACTTTCTAAACCGTGGAGTGAGTTTCAAAAGTGCAATACTAATCTTATACTAGTCAAAGAATGGAGTTCCCTTAATGGTATATATTTAGAAAAATGATGATCGGGGAAGGAATTTTCAATGATCGTAATATTGATCATTGAAAATTCCTTCCCCAATCATCATTTTTTTAAATACCATTAAGGGAACTCCATTGTTTGACTAAGAGATTAATATTGTACGCTTTAAAACTCACCCCACGGTTTAGCAATTGGTCTAATTTCTATCTATTTCTATATTGGGATATTTTGATGGGATCCCGATCAGTGGCGCAGCCAGAAATTTCTTCTAGGGGGGGGGTCCAATCAAAGTTAGTTGACAAATCATGCAAAAAATCCCCCCCCCCCAAAAAAAGATGCGTGGTACTTTTCTGGCAAATGTAATATTATGAAGTAAAAGTTTTGTGTAACAACGTGTGAGCCCGAAGAAAGGGGGGTCTGGGGGATTTCCCCAGAATAATATAAGAAAATTGCCTCATTAAAGTAGTATTTAAGTTCATTTTGAGATATCTTGGGTTAAAAAGCGCCGCTCCTGATATAAGCCACAAAATTTCTAAGAAAAATCTACTGTTAATAAATATACATAAACTTTTGGAAGGGGCTTGGGGTCCTCCCCAAGAAATTTTTTTAAATTTGACACCTAAAGGAAAGTTTTTAACTCATTCTGAGACCCTTTGGGTTTTCCTAAAAAAAGATAGCTTTTGAATTTTCAAGAAAAAGAAAACACAATAAATGAATATACCTCAAAATTTGTGAGGGGGGCTTTGGGGTCCTCCGCAAGAATTTTTTAAAATTTGACCCTTCAAATTAAACTTTAAACTCATTAAAAAACCCTTCGGGTTACATACCAAAAGTTCGAAATGCGAACTTTTTATTTTTTGACCCCTGAAAAAGTGCTATTTTCACATGCTAATATCTCCGCAAATAATCAAGATATTTTGATAAAATTTTTTTCAGTGAGTTCTTCATGACGTTGGCAACAATACTCTCATTGAGGTTTTTGCTCTATCTCCTTTAGTTTTTACATTAATTTTTTTAACTTTTTTAATTTCGCCGCTAGGGGCGCTGTAAGTCCTTTCAATGGATTCTCCAGGGTCACATACCTAGGGGTAGACCTTACTTCCATGACCCTAGGAAGGGTTGGTGCCGAATAAAAGCCGTGCAACGCAATTTTGAAACACCTTGTATAAGAAACGGTTTTATTAGTAAAGTTTCAAAGGGGAGTCTGGGGGTTCTCCCTCACAAAATGTTTGGAAATTTGACCCTAAGAACATGGTTTTAAACTGTTTTTTTGGTACACGAAAACGAAAACCCAAATTTGGTCATACATTTTTAGGCAGAATTTTGATTTTAATGATTTTTTTTACAAAATAGAGTGAATAATAAATGTTTAAATACTGAAGGGGGGTCTGGGGTCCTCCCCCAGAAAAATTTTGAAAATTTTACCCTAAAAAACTGTTTTAACTTAACTAAAAGTAATACAAATACAAATAAATATTTAGCCGACCAACTACAGGCGTAAGCCCAGCAAGGTTGGTCCAGTCTTGTAAAAGTAAATTACTCAGGATTTAGGGGGGGGCAGCTGCCCCCCCTGGCTACACCCATGCCTGGGGGTGCATGCTGGAAAACTTAGGGGTGTAAGTTGTACCTGATGGCTTTGAAAACATTATTTTCCCCTATAAAAATGGAATTTTCTTTAAAGGTAGGGGGTGCGTTGCACACCCCCTTAAATACCCCCTGATTGAACCGCCTCCTTTAATACCACGTTATTCCTGCTAATTCTCTATCATGCGCCCACTGAAGCTGTCACTTAAATCCGAATTGGGGGGAAAACAGCAGCACCGATAAAATTATTTTAAATTTAAAAAATTGAAATTTCAATTTTTTTACAAACTAAAAGCAATATTCGGTTTCAGCACTCAAAAGTAACCTATAAATATGTATCACATATCTCTATTATTGTTTTGGGGGGTTGAATTTTTTTCAGCCATTTATTAAAAGTACTATCCGATTTTCAGTATGTTATTGAGGTCATTCCTAAGGACCATTTCATTTAAAATCACCCAAAATTAAAAATTCTTGTAGCCACCATGTCACATATTTTCCTGAAAATTGTATGTGGAAGAGAACATGATGAAAAAAGGCTGAACTAATATTTTCAGAATTTTTAGATCAAAACTGACGTTGTGGGGCCATTTTGAATATGACTGAAATCCTCAAAATGGCGGCACTAGACAAATTAATAAGCGTGTTTGTAACTTCAAAAACTTTCTTATTTATCATCTGATATAGATAAGATGTCTTTTTAAAGATAAAATACCAAATAAATAATAAAGTCAAAAATTTTCCAGAAATAGTGGATCAACTCTTAGAAAAATCTGTTAAAAGAAATTTTGGAGTAATTTTTTTAATCGTTTTTAAGGATTTTTTCCACCTTTCACCCTCTTGATTTTTTTCTCAATGTTGCAAATCTCATTTTCAACATAACATAAATTCAGGAGGGTGTTTTTGGTTAATTTTTAAAATAAAATAAAGAAGGTGAAAAATTGAAATGTTTATATATTTTTTAAAGGTAGAACCCAAAACTTCAACATAAAAAGCATTTCGTCTTAAATAGAACAAATATGAATTGTAAATGAATGCTCAAATTTCACCCATTTCTCCCTCTTTCATTCAATCAATTAATTTTCATTGCTGTACTTCTGAGAAAGTTGATCCTTCTGAAAGGTGAATAAATAGACTTACCTCTTTTATCATAGAGTTATGAAAAATGCCAAATTTCATGCACTTTTTGACATCTTTGATTACCTTTAAATGGTCAACTAAAGATAATTCAGACTTGGAAGTGGTATCATTTAAAGCCCTTGTAAAGTGGGGATGAATATGATGTGCAGCAGTTAACCCATGGGTAACCATTTAATTTTTTTTTGAAATTTTAAATCTCTAAAACAATATTTTTTTTTTAAATCTGAAAAAATTACCAATAATAGTTTGTATTGCCTACATAATTATGGCAAAATCAAGCCCCTGAAAAATACATATTTTGTGAATACTGTACAATATCTTGTACAATTCGTACTAATTTTGCTTTATTCAGTTTGTAGGATATGGTAACAAATAAGAAATGTTGGTACTTCCCCTTTTATAAAAAATAACTTAGCAAATTTAAAATTTTGTATTATTGACATGGGAAACATACCTATCAGCTATTTTTCATTGCTGTTAGCTTATGAATATCAGGCCAACTTTTGAAAAAAAATTTAGAATAAGTGTAGGAAAATTGAAGTATTTGTCTCATTAATTAAATTTTTGTTTTAATTACTTCAATTTTTCCACACTTATTCTTAATTTTATCAAAAAGTTTGCCTAATATTTAGAATCAGTACTAAAATAAAGCCTATAGACATGTATCACAGGTCAATACTACAAAATTAAAATTTTTTTTAAATTTTTTATAATCTAAATTTTCCCAAAGATTTGTTATCTCTATTTAGATAATTTTTAACTAAATATTGCCAAAATATTTTCCGTTTCATTTGATTGAAAGATTTTATATATTTTTAAATATACATAAAATATTTGAATTTTAAAATAGTTTAAACAATATTCCGTTAAAAATTCTCCCGTATTCGCAAAAACTTTTTCAACATGGTTACAAACTACATACTAAAATATTGTTAATAAATGTAGAAAGGATAGGTTTCAAGCTTTATTATCATTACTCGATTTTTTTTCGAGCCAAATACTGTGGAATGGCCGTATTCAAACGAGTCGGCGAAAAGCCTAATTCGTAAGTTTCCTTTTTTTAGAGTCCATTCTTTGTAAGCGACCTTCCACAGCAAACTGCGTCAGAGTTTGGGCAACCAGTAGGGGTTCATTTTTTTGAAGAGTGTGCCATTCTTGAGATCCCAAAACTGTGCTATAGTTGTCCAAGATGAAGTTGTGGGCAGCTGCAGTAAGTAGGTCATCTCTGTGTCTTTCCGCGAGAGACAGAATGTCGCACGCGGTCGAAACGGACATGTTGTCACGCAAGAACTTGGAACAGTCCATCTTGAGGGAGGGGACCTCGTATTTGTCTGCCGCGTAATAGAGGTTGATGGCGCTACCCTCTTGCAGATCCTTGACAACTCCGGTGTAGAGGTAGGTAACGAAGAGGGATAGGGTAGAGGGGTCAAGGTCCTCGATGTCCACCGTACCGGACGCTGCTTCCTTCATGTCTGTAGAGAGCATGGTCTTGAAGACAGAGGACCGGGCACTCAGGATGATCTTGTGGACAGGGAACGTGACATCCCCACACTTGAGGGTGATGTCGGAACACGTGTGGTCCTGGTAGAGGCACATGAAGTCTTTTGAAAGGGCATTCAACGCTGGCTGGTTGGAAGTGTCAGCTTTGTCGTTCTCCAAAGGCTTTTCAACGTTTTTGTTTGAAGTGGGAGGACTTAAAGCGACGGTGGGGAGATTCGGTCCTTGATCAGTTGTTTCATAAGTGCACAAAAGAGGAGACCAATTTTCGGGAACAATTCTAAGACGCCAGATTGTCTTTTTTTCCCTTATTCCAGCCCTCGGTAGGAAATACGGTAACGACCAGTATCCGTGATCAGTACACATTACACGTTCGTCTATTGTACTTTTTAGAAGTGTCCCTTTTTTGTCCAACACAGATATTCGTGAGCGGATATATACAGTCTCGTGTGGTCCAGTCTGCTGTAATCCGAAGAGTATATATAGATTTTTGTGTCCACCAACCGTAGCATATAAATTTATTTTTGAAATTGCACCGTCACCTGAAGGATACGTGATCGAACGAATGCATCGATCAAGTAAACCATACAAACTGATGTTATGCAATTTTACTCCAGGAATTCTGACTGGGAATTCGTGAACGCATATCACTGTTCGCATCTTGAGTACACTGTCACTAACAGCTGCTCTCATCTGAAATCGCAGGGTGACTTGGTCTTTGTATAGACCGTCGTTCATCATGCTGTGGGCATTAATTTCTTCGAACACGAGTACAGAAGAAAGTTCGAACTCTGGCCTCTGAGAGTCAATCTCTACTTGGGCGGAACAGAACACGTGTCCATCGGAAGCAATTAGGGACAGATCCCCGAAAACCGCTACAGGAGGAGAACCCAGCATTCGCACTGACATCCTTTCTAGATTGTTTTGCCCTATTCTTGGACAGATTTCGAAGTGAAAATCCCCAAAGAAGTTCAAACTGGTGATCACTTCATGGTGAATTGTCGCGTTCCAGCAGCTGAAATTGTCAATGTTCCACTCCACAGCACCGTATTCCGCTTCTACTCCTTCCATGGCAGAGAAACGTCCAAAGCAAAGCAATGTCGGCAAACTGGTCTTAATCCGTTTTTGATCAATCAAATCGAATCAAATAATTGAAAATCAATTTAATTAATTTTTTTCCGCCAGCAACAGCAAAACACGACGAGTTTTATCAATTTGAAATGATAACAATAACCAGGGTTGCCAGGTGAAAATGCTGACTTGAGGCCAAATCGAGTTCGAAAAAAAGCCAAAAAAGGCCAAATATTTTTTAAAGGTAAAAAAGGGACCCTAAATTAAAAAAATTTATTTTTTGACTAGTATTGGTTTAAAATAACATTCCTAAAATGCTAAATTCCATTTAGTGTATTTAAAAAAATTTATATACTAAATTATAAATTGTAAAAATTTTGAAATTTTATAAAGAATCACGGAAAAGTACCGGTTTCCAAAGTGCAATTCGGTAGTGCATTAGATAATCGCTCAAAAATCAATTAAATTAATTTTCATGGGGTGGGTAACTTTTGAACTTTTTTTACATTCTCATAAGCACTCAGAATCTGGAATTTCGTGAATTTAGGACAAAAATTAGGGTCCCTGGAAGTCGCACTAAAATTGCGATTTTTACCAAAATCTAAAAGCGATATCGAGTTTTCAATTTCAAAGTCTTAAAATATACCCTGCCATCTACATCTTATTTGATTTTGGTAAAAAATGGTTGGTAATTAAGGCAGTAATTGGACTTTAAAAATGGTCCCGATTTCGACGAAAAAAATACAAGTCAAAAGAAAGCTTATAAATCCGAAAATATTTTTTTTTAGTAACTAATTGTTATGGCAAAGTTTTTCTAGAATTAAGGGTTTCCATGGGGATTTTTACGTCATCCAGGATTTTTAGAACAAAACAGGAAATTTCGTTAACTCTAAGCTCTACCTTGCTCAACTCAATTCCAGAGAAATTTACAAAAACCAATCGCTTTTTGACCATTTTTAGCCATTTTTTTGTTCAATATTGTGAACTTTATAGGATCCCTTAGTGTCAAATAATAATTAAGTAGGAAAAAAACAAAAAAATTTATGAAATCCTTAAAAAGTGTTAAAAATCCTCAAAAAAGCCAAAAAAAGGCCAAAAAGCCAAACACATTTTTCCAAGCCAAACGGTTCTAAAAAAAGCCAAATTTCTCGAATTTGGCCTTAAAAAAGCCAACCTGGCAACCCTGACAATAACAACATTTCTTACTTCTTACAAGTGGAGGTGTTTTTATGCTTTCCTGTTACATATAATTTAATATAAACCACATACATTCAAAATTTAAAAACACAGAGAAATATATTTATTAATAAAAATAATGTTTATAAAAAATGTAAAATATTTAAAAGTTTATTTATAATTAATTTAATGACTCATATTTCTTTATTTGAGCTAGAGTTAAGCCCCAGCTCACTGAACAGTGGCGGCATCTGGTGTAGCCACACACTTTTATTCATTAGTGGATACAGGCAATACCTCCTAGATGCAGGTGGGCTTTACCACCCTCCCATAAAATGAAAAGTTTTACACTATATAAAATGGAATTTTTTGCACCAAAATGAGTTAAAACCCTGTTATTTTAAGGTCAAGTTTTCAAAAAAATTTCTGGGGGAGAACCTCAGACACCCTTGGATTTTGTAACTCTATTATTACAACTTTAATTTATATTAAGTTTGTCAAAACCCAAAAATTCTACCCCAAAATCTATATCCGAATTCAGATAAGGCGTACCAAAACAAGTTGAAAAAGTGGGATTTTTTACTTAAATTTTCTACCCCAGACCCCCTTAGTACTTGTAACTGTTATTACAACTATATTTTATATTAACCCATTAATGCCCAACTTTTTATTTTTCTTAAATATTTGGTAAAAACATAGTAAATAGCCCCAAAACAACTGGAAAAATAGTGAAAAAAATTCCAGGTTAAAATTTTAATTTCTACACCAAAATTAAAAAACGTCCCTAAAAAGGGACGTCAGGCACGAATGCCCCCGTTGTTTTTCTCTATAGTAAGCGCATGGTAGAAAACATTTTTTTAAGCCTCAAAAACATTTTCTACCTCATTAAGTGCAACAAAAGTGATCGGAACGATATTATAACATCAAAAGGAACAAAAAACATTAATTATTTATCAAATTAACCATAAAATTAACCTTAATTAACGTAATTTGAGCATTTTTTATGCTCTAAAACACGTTTTATCTTCCCAAATCTATGTTAATTGCAAATTAATTAATATTTTTAATTGAAAAAGGCATTCTTTGTTTATATATGTTACCTAATATTAAGTAATAATTACTTTTACACACCTCAAATCCATCAGAATATCTCAATTTGTGAAAATTTGTCTTTCAAATGCCCATACTTTTTTCATTTTATTTAATTTTATTGTGCGGAACACAAATTTCTTCCCAAAAATCAAGCCTTAGTGGGATGTGCATTAGCAATCCAGATGATACAGATTGATCTGCAGTATAGAACACAATGATTAGCCACATCTAATTAGGAAAAAAAGCCGAAAATGTATCACAAAAGCGACTTTTTTGTCAATTTTAATGCCAAAAAGTCATTTTAACTAATAATAATTAAACTTTTAATTAAAATATAACCGGAATATATTTGCATAAGTAATAAATATAGTAAAATAATTAATTTATTCCCTTTAATTAATACAAATTAATTAATTCCTTATAATTTAAGACTTTTTATTACATTAATTTAGCAGAAATAACAGTATTTTCCAAAAAAAAAATTAAAAAAATTATAAATTTATTAGCTAAAATTAAATTAATTTTATAAATATCAGTTATTTAATTCATATCATAAGAATCGAACGCGTTTTGATGAAAAAAATAAGGAAACACTAGAATTTCACTACGGGGAAAACCACGGGGGCATTCGTGCCTGACGTCCCTTTTTAGGGACGCTTTTCGAGGGTCCAAAATAAGGTCAAAATAAAATATTTTGGAAAAATAAAAAAACACCCCAACTGATTTAATGAATAAACAGTAATATATATTAGCATTGAAATTTTTTAAAAATAACAACTAGGATTTTTAAGCTTTTTCTTTTAAAATTTTAAAAAAAGCACTTTTCTGAAAAATTCCATCTTCCAACTTTAAAAAAAGTGAAATTTTTTTTAAATTCTGCTTTCTTCTTGTGTTCTTTATGTTCTATGAAGATCAGAGATACATCAGCGCAAATTTTGATTCAAAGGAACAATTTTTGTAGAAATAGGAGGATTTTTAAAAAACGTCCCTAAAAAGGGACGTCAGGCAGTAATGGGTTAAGTCTGTCGAAACGCCAAAATTCTACTATAAAATCTGCATCCGAAATCGGATGAGGCGTACCAAAACGAGTTGAAAAATTAGGTTTTTTGACTTAAATTTCCAAACATTTTCTGGGGGAGGGCACCCCTTTTAGTAGTAGGAGCAGGACAGGATAATTCACTACCTTTTCTATACAGGGTGTCCCATAAATAGTGGGCCACACTTCTAGAGGGGATAGTAGACACCTAGACGAGTCAGAATCACATAGGAATCGGGGGTCCCAGACCAAATCCCAAAGAGTTAAAAATGGAGCGACACCCTAAAACAATTATTGAAAAATTCAATTTGTAGAAGAACTACTATAGGTAAAAATTTAATCGTGGTCTCAAATTTTGTGGTTTAATATGATTTTTAAAATTATGCTGAAAGTTTTCACTTAAAAATTTTTTTCTACGAAAAAAAGTCAAAAAACCACAAAAAAATGTGAAAAATATGCCAAAACTTTATTTTGTATTTGGAAATCCTTTCTTTTGATTTGATTTTCTGAAAGATCATATTTTAAAACCCTTAAGTCCAAAGTTTCACGCAAATACCATCAATATTAAACGCTTGAGATCCTGTTAAAGTTTGTATTTTGAGTGCGAAAACAGCTCCAGAAAACGAACGTTCAGGGAGAATCTACGAGTTACGGATAGATAATCGCTAACTTTCTTTTCTCTCCCAGTTTGGCGAAACATACCAAGCTCCTACAGATCGCCAAGACAGCTTGGGCAATTTGTTGTTGGCGAAAGTTGGCGAGGAATCTCGTATCGCAAATAATGGCGAGAAATTCAGCGAGCATCAATCCGTAATTCGTAGATTTTCCCTCAACGTTTCTTTTCTGTATCTGTTTTCGCAAGCAAAAATCAAACTTTAATTAGATCTCAAGCGTTTAATATTGATGGTATTTACGTGAAACTTTGGACATAAGGGTTTTCAACTATGATCTTTCAGATTATCAAATCAAAAGAAAGGATTTCTAAATACGAAATAAAGTTTTGGCAGATTTTTCACATATTTTTGTGGTTTTTGACTTTATTTTGTAGTAAAAAAATTTTTAAAATGAAAACTTTTACAATGATTTTAAAGATCATGTTAAACCACAAAATTTGAGACCATGATTAAGTTTTTACCAATAGTAGTTCTTCTACAGATTGAATTTTTCAATAATTTTTTTGGGGTGTCGCTCCATTTTTAACTCCCTGGGATTTGGTCTGGGACCCCCGATTCCTATGTGATTCTGACTCGTCTAGGTGTCTACTATCCCCTCTAGAAGTGTGGCCCACTATTTATGGGACACCCTGTATATTGTTCTACAGGGTGTTTCAAAATTGCGTTGCACGGCTTTTATTCGGAACCAGCGCCTCCTAGGATCATGGAAGTAAGATCTACCCCTAGGTAAGTGACCCTGGAGAATCCATTGAGAGGACTTACAGCGCCCCTAGCGGCGAAATTAAAAAGTTAAAAAAATTAATTTAAAAACTAAAGGAGATAGAGCAAAAACTTTAGTAAGAGTATTGTTGCCAACGTCAAGAAGAACTCATTGAAAAAAATTTGATCAAAATATCTTGAACATTCGCGGAGATATTAGCATGTGAAAATTGCACTTTTTCAGGGGTCAAAAAAGAAAAAGTTCGCATATTTGCAAATTTTTCAGTGAAATTGTGTAGTTTTGTATTTTTTTAGTTGAAAGAACACAAAATTTAATAAAAAATCAAAAAAATTTGCAAATATGCGATCTTTTTCTTTTTTGACCCCTGAAAAAGTGCTATTTTCACATGCTAATATCTCCGCGAATATTCAAGATATTTTGATCAAATTTTTTTCAATGAGTTTTTCTTGACGTTGGCAACAATACTCTTACTGAAGTTTTTGCTCTATCTCCTTTAGTTTTTAAATTAATTTTTTTAACTTTTTAATTTCGCCGCTAGGGGCGCTGTAAGTCCTTTCAATGGATTCTCCAGGGTCACCTACCTAGGGGAATATCTTACTTCCATGACCCTAGGAGGCGCTGGCTCCGGATAAAAGCCGTGCAACGCAATTTTGAAACACCCTGTATATTGTACCTTTTCTATTCTCCAGTCAATAACAACACAAATTATGAAAAAAACGATTTAAAAAAATGAGGGACATATTCATCAATGGATAACTACAACAATTTTCAATTTTGCTTTTAATGTGTTCCGAATATTTTAAAACTTCTAGAAAACACTTTATTTCTTAGATTTACGCGCCCAATAATTAATTATTTGCAATTGAAAATCACCTAGTTTCGGAATCACTTTGAAAAGGCAGTCATGAGACTTGAATGGCTGTGACGTAACAGGTGCCAAGTACTAGCGCATGCGGTTTGTTTTAGTTAGATATCCATAGCGTGTAGTGTGTTTTATTTTTAGCGTGTAGGGCGTTTGACCAAACGGGACATTTGTTCCCGACAACTCATTTTGGTCTCTTAATTTTTAATATGGGCAAGCGACCCGTTCGATCAAAAGTCCTGTCGGTCAAACGCTCCATTCGTTCAGAAGTCCTGTCGGTCAAACGACCCGTTCGGTCAAAAGTCCTGTCGGTCAAACATCTTGTTCGTTCAAAAGTCTTGTCGGTCAAACGCCCCGTTCGGTCAAAAGTCTTGTCGGTCAAACGACCCGTTCGATCAAAACGCCCCGTTCAAGCAAGTTGTCTTTACTTTCAGTGAGGTGGCGGTCGGGAAAAAGGCGCTTCGGTCTGATGGATTTCAGTCTATTGAGACACACCCAATTAAAAAATGTTTAATGACTATAAGTGTCAGGGCCGGATTAAATATATTGGGGCCCCTAGGGCAATACACGTCTCGGGGCCCTTTTCGCTTTTTCTTACCTTTTCCTTCCTTTAAGAAGACTTTCCATTAAACCCTATCTATTCAATAAATTTTTACCATAAAACACTTATTAAACCAAACCATATTCGATAAAAAATAAAACAAATGATGATATGCGTATTTTCAATAATTAATTATTTTGCAAAGTACATAACAAATATTCAACGCTTCTAAATGTTTTCGTTATTTCGAAAAGTTACATTTTCGGGCTGTCTTTGCAATGGCGGGTCCAGGTTTTTTTGGGGGGGAGGGAAGAATTTTATCCTTGTAATCTTTTTAATTTTTATCATTCTAAAGTAAATTTTTAAGCTACTTTTTAGGGAATCTAAGAAGCCTGTCTTTGGAATCATTGAGAAGATTTCTCCATGGACCCCTGCTTAGGACACAACCCACATAAAAAACTTGAAATTTAATTTTTACTCTAAAGAAACATTACAGAAAACATTTTTTGGGCTCGGGGTCCCTAACTGATGATAGGCCAGTAGCAGTGTCTAATGCCACTCGCATTTTCGCCGATCCCAACCGTTTCGTCCAATGAAGACTCAGGCGCATGCGTTCGGACTTGGATATTTGCACAATACTCCGTGGTCTTGAATGGGGTTGCCATATTTTGGCATAATTCGCGTTTTTGGAGAGTTTTGAGAATATGTTTAGGAATACTTAAGAATTCTGAATGTTCTGTTTTACAATTTTTACTTTCATGAATTATTCCTAACTTAAGCATTTTTTTTCACAGTTTAGCAAAGTTTAAGCAAAAGTTTTTTTAAGCCTTTCTTTTAATCATCAATATAATATATTTCTCTTACATGTTGCTCAAATTTGGCTGTATTTCTTATCCTTGGTTTGCAAGAATCAGTTTATTTTAATTTAGATTTACAAAATATATGGATTTTTTAATAAAAAATTATTTCTACAAGGGCCGTTCAAATATTATGTAAGCACCTAAGGGGGGACGGGTTTGCTCTTTGCTTATTTTTCCAGACAACATGGGAAGTCAGTGACGCTTACATAAGATCTTAACACTGCATTTTTGGAGCATATTAGCATGTGAAAATAGCACTTTTTCGGGCCTCAAATATGAAAAAGTTGGCAACTTCACAAGTTTCCAGTGCCCTTATGTAGTTGTGTTTTTTTAGTTAAATAAAGACACAATTTAATCAAACATTAAAAAAAACTGAAAAGTGTTGTTTTTACATGCCACTGCCACATATTTATCTACACGAATAATCATGACATTTTCATGAATTTTTTCAGTGCGTTTTTAATTCCAATGACAAAAATGCAATTAATTTACGGCTTAACTATTTGGGGTGGGGATTATTTGGTAAATTTAAAAAGAATCAGCAAATTACAGGAAAGGTTTTTAAGGTTTTTTTTAATAATACCAACTCGATTACTATAAACCACTTCAAATTACTGAATATTCTACCTCTTCGTCATCTTTTTTTTTTATAAAATATGCCTGTATCTTTTTTTGAACCCACTGGAATGTACAAAACGTAATACTATAAATCCTCAAAGACCTAATGTAATTTATAATATTCCTAAGCCCAAAAAAACAATATTTTGTAATAATTTTCAATATATAGCCCCCAAAATGTATAATATGTTACCACTTGAAATCCAAAATAGCCCATCCAAACACTTATTTAAAAAGAAACTAAAAGAATTTTTGTTCACAATAGAAAATATTGAAACTTTTTTAATGTAGCTATTTTTGTTTTTATACATATTTTTTGTAATTTTAAATCTGTATGACTGATAATATTGTTTTTATTTTACCGACACCCTGTTTGCCACTCATGTATTTTCATATATTTTCTTATTTAAATATGTATTTTCATATATTTTCTTATTTAAATATATATTTGGTCACCTAAATGGACCAGTAGGTCCCAGGTGATTATGGTTCTCTTTCTTTGTAATTTTGTGTTGTGTGTTTAAATGTTTCTCTTGTTCAAGTGTTATGCAGTGGCGTAGCTACGGGGGGGCGGGGGGGGGCGGTCCGCCCCGGGTGTCACCCCGAAGGGGGTGACACCCAAACTAGTGAACTTGGCTCTTTTTTCCAGTTGTAAGCTTTCCTTGAAAAAAAAATTTTGAATTCACTCTACTAATGAAATAAATTAGGGTTTAACAAATCGGTTGTCACCCTCAAACTATCTGGGAGAGTGATACCGAAGTCTTCGAATTTTGCCCTAAGTTGGTAAATATGCCTTCCTTGAACAAAAAAAATTGATCATCCTGGAAAATACTCATTTGGCTGGTTACCTAGGAGGGGTGACACCCACCCAAGCTTAAAAATTTCGAACGTAGTTTTAAATATAAACGTAAGAATTGATTTAAATAATTAACAGTTTTTAGGGGTATTATGAACTGGGGTGTCACCCATAGAGCTTTATTTAGATGATACAAATTTTCTCGATAACACACAAATGTTTTATTGAGCTAAAAAAACATTAAATAAATAAAAATTATTAAATGAGTTATCAACCTATTTTGAGAGGGGTGTCACCCCTTTGGCTAGGGGGGCATCAAAGTTTTCCAAGTAGTTCAACAAAACAAATTCAACTGAAAACTACTATGGGATATAAACCCTTCAACCCGGGTGACCCATTTAGCTAGCTGGGAGGTGACATTTAAATTCAAACTCTAGTTTGAATAGTTTTAAAAACCAAGGTAAAGGGTTGGCAGTGAAAAAAGTCCATCAGATATTTATTTTATTCTTAAATGAGTAAATTTTAAACTCACATCTTACCTCAGGAAAATTCTGAATACCCCAACTGTTTCATCTTCTGGTTTCGCTAAGTTTTCCCACATAAGAAGAGTTTTATCAGGGGTGTCACCCAGTGTCACAAATATCCAAACATAAGTTTGTGCACTATATTTAAAGATCACATTTCAAAAATTTTTCAAGGGGAAGGCCCCCAGACCCCCTCTGATTGCTTGGAACTGTTTTAACTGCAATTTTTTATATCAAGTTCCTAAAAATGCTAATTCTAGCTACAATTAATGTATGAAAAGGCTAGATTGAGCCTATTAAAAATGCTTTAGGAATAATATTTTGGGCCCCTCTTATAAGAAATTTCCCTGTACGCCAATGGATTGAATTATCTGAATATGTTGACCAAGGGCGTATAAAAGGGGGGAGCCAGAAATTCCGACTACGTTGTATAAAAAAAAAGTTAAAATCTTGTTTTTAGGGTCAAATTTCAAAAAATTTCTCGGGCGAGAGGACCCCAGACCCTCTTTTGTACTTGGAACTTTGGTTAAAATGCAAATACCACCTAAAAATGTGTATCCGAAATTCGAGCTAAAGGACTCAAAACTAGTAAAAAATTTGATTTTTGAGTCCATTTTTCAAAAATTTTCTGGGGGAGAACCCCTAGACCCCCCTTTGGTAGTTTGAACTTTATTATACATAACTTTTTCTATTAAGAACTTCTTCATGACGAAAATTCCGCCTAAAATGTATTAAGAAAGCTGCATTAAACCTATCAAATATGTCTGAGAGATGCTGAGGAATAATTTTGGGCCCTTCCTGAAATAATTTTCTATATAAGGTTTGGACTGAAGAATAACTTACATCATAACTCGTTGTTGCAAAGTTGGGAAATTAAAAGCAACGGTAAATTAAAACCTTTAATTTTGAAATTTTTAAATAATAAATTAAATGCCATAAGAACACAAATATAAAATGGGGGGCCACCTGAGACCCTCAGCTCTAGACTGGTGATTGGTGTTGCAAATTTTATTATTTTTTTATAACCGAATTCCAAAAGGGGGTGACACCGAGAGCTTCCGCCCCGGGTGACACCCAGGCTAGCTACGCCACTGGTGTTATGTTCAAATAAATAAAAAAAATACTCTCATTATGGTTTTAGGTCTATCCTCCATTTTTAATTAATTTTAACTTTTTCATTTTGCCTTTAGAGGCACTGTAAGTGTAAGTCTTCTCAGTGGATTTTTTAGGGTCACTTACATAGGGGTAGACCATATTTCCATGAGCCTAGGAGGCGTTGGTTCCAAATAAAAGCAGTGAAACTGACTTTTGAAACACCAGTATATATTTACTTAACCCTTATAAATGTTTGGTCTATATACTCTGATTTCGTTTCATAATAAAACTTACACACAAGTGGGGAGTTAGTCTGAATTCAGAGAATTCATTTATTCACAGAATTCATTTCTGTAAAAGTTAAATTTCTGTTCACAAAAAACCATTCAGTTATAATTCTTTTAAAATTTGGATTAACATACTTTTAAAACATTATTTTACACAAGCATAATTAAAACATAATTACATTATATTAGTAAAAATGCTTACATAACATAATATTTATTAATGAATCAATAATATTAGAAAATATCCTTATTTATAAATTTCACACATTTTCAAGTAAAAATGACTTCATTACTGTATATTTAATTCAGTCTCATTAGAATAGATTTTTATTACATACCAAATGTTAGATAAGTGGACCAGATCAAAAAATTTATTATGTACGTAACTGTCAATTACGAACAAAAGTAGATTAAAAAAAACTTTAAAATTATTATTTAAAACTTTTAAATGATATTTTATACTTTTAACAAGTAAGATAAGTACTATGGCTTTATAAAAATTGGCTGAGATCTAAAATATCCCACCCCCCACTTGTAAACGAAAAAAACACAGAATATATCCAAGTAATTTATCGCCAATCAGAACAAGCCCAATTTAACCGCCAAGCAAAATGTAACAATTAGAACAACCTCAGACTTCGACGCATGCGCCTGAGTCTTCGTTGGACGAAACGGTTGGGATCGGCGAAAATGCATGCCACCCGGTCCTATCGCGTTGTGTGTAGGTACACCAGATGTCGCCACAGTTCAACGAGCTGAGGCTTTAATCGGCGCAAGTTCAGAGGTGCGGATGCGCCAAGTTTTTAGCAGTAAACATGACTAATATGGTAACCCTAACTAATGTTAAAAGAGTCATTTGGCTTCTAAATATGGCGCCAAATAGCCAAAATTCGCCAATCATCCGCACCTCTGAACTTGCGCCCTTGAATCTACCTCAAATTAAAAATAAGAAATCATTGAATTTAATATAAAATTAACTTTTAAATAGTTTTTAACTTTTTTATTAACAATAATTTTAATAACTTAAAATATTTCTCCCCTTGTTTTTGAATTTATTGTATGGGTTTTATTAAATTATATGTGATAGGAAAGCATTAAAACACCTCAACTTGTAACGTGAAAGAAATGTTTTGTTTTTGTTGTTGTTCAGTTCACCGCCAGATTGAAAACACTCGTGTTGGATAAAATAAATTAATTTACGATTATTTGATTTAAGATGGATTCAATTTGATTGATTAAAAACGGATTAACCGACTGTCGACATAGCTTTGCTTTGGACTCTCTCTGCCATGGAAGGATTAGGAGCGGAATACGGTGCTGTGGAGTGGACCATTGAGAATTTCAGCTGCTGGAACGCGACAATTCACCATGAAGTGATCACCAGTTTGAACTTCTTTGGGGAATTTCACTTCGAAATACGTCCAAGAGGAGGTTGGAGCTACCCTATGTCAGTGCGAATGCTGGGTGATTCTCGTACAGAGGTTTCAGGGGATCTGTCCCTCATTGCTTCCGATGGATACGTGTTCTGTTCCGAGGAAGTAGAGATTAAGTCTCAGGGGGCTGCGTGCGTTTGAACTTTCTTCTGTACCCGCGTTCGAATACATTGTGGCCCACAGCAAGATGATCGAAGGTTCACACGAGGATCGAATCACTCTGCGATTCCAGAAGAGAGGAGCTGTTGGTGACAGTGTACTGTACATGCGAACAGTGATATATGCGTTCACGAATTCTCGATCAGTATTCCTGGTGAAGCAATATATGAAGTCTGTTTGCATGGTACACCGACTCGGAGCATTCGCACGATCGAGTATACGACAATTGACGGTGCAACTGCGAAAATACATTTACTCGCCGGTTTCGGTAACGTATTTAATCGAGGTAACATGTTCGGGGTTCGCAATCCTAAAGCCATGTACTTCAAAATGAAGCAAACTGGATCGCATAAAACGGCATTTATCCGCTCGCGCATATTTGTGATCTGCAAAAACGGGAAAGTTGTAAGAAGTAAAGCAAACGAACAATTATGTGGTGATGACAAGTACTTGACGGTATCGAATTTCCTGACAAGGACCGAAGTAGAGGAAGAAATGTCCGATTTACTCTGGCGTCTTAGAATTATTCCCGAAAATAAATCTGAACTTTTGTGCACTTATGACACATCATGTGTTGAAGAGCCTTCAACAGAGAACAATGAAGCGGACACTCCCTGTCAGCCTGAAAATTCGATGGAAGTGCTCACTAAAGATTTCATGTGCCTCTACCAGGACCAGAAGTTTTCCGACATCACCCTCAAGTGCGACAACGTCACTTTCCCTGTCCACAGGAACATCCTGAGTGCCCGGTCCCCTGTACTTGACCGCATGCTCTCAACTGACATGAAGGAAGCAGCATCCGGTGAGGTGGACATAGAGGACATAGACTTCTCTACCTTATCCCGATTCCTGACCTACCTCTACACTGGATCGGTAGAAGATCTGCAAGATGATAGCGCCCTCAAGCTCTATTACGCGGCAGACAAGTACCAGGTCCCCTCCCTCAAGAGGGGCTGTTCCAAGTTTTTGTGTGACAATGTGTCAATTTCCAATGTGTGCGAGATTCTTTCCCTCTCGGACAAACACTGTGATGACCAACTTACTTCAGCTGCCCACGACTTCATTTTAAAAAATTTCAGCAAAGTCTTGAGTTGCGATGAATGGGGCTGTCTGGTAAAGAGCGACTCCCTTTTGGTTGCTAAAACTCTCACCCTCTTAGCTCAGAAAAAGTATGGTAGATAAACATCAATATAATACTCAGTGAAAGATATTTCAATAAATTTGCATTTATATAGTCTGTGTAATTAGAATCGGCGGTTGAAAAGTCACGTGATTTCCCCAGTCTCTTCACCCTTCACCTGTGCGTTGCCATGGTTTCCACCAGTCTTTTTTTTCCCACATCACGCCAAGCCCGCAACCAACCAAGATTGTCATTGAATCTAACTCGTGTTGCAGCAGCCAATGAAGTAATCCGACACTTTTTTTCGTTATGAAAGAAAAACTAATTATGGTAGAAGTACAAAATTTTAAACAAATATACAATTATTTTTTCAAAAAGATTACGGTTTCGTTTTTTAAAAAATTTTAAATTGGTTTTATAACTTATTAAGGTTCAAAGTTTCGATTTAATTTCACGCCCTGCCGTAACTTATGTGCAAAAATAAAGCAGAACCGCTTACGTTTTCTCCTTCGTTACCTAGGCGATGAACTTCAACTGATGATGTCCAACCGCTTATTTTAATTACACAGACTATATAGTGTGCAGCTTTAGAAAGAATACAAGCTGCCATGTTTTTTATACCCACAGCTCAAATAATGAAAACACTCCTTGTGGTTAAACAACATGTCGACTGGAGGACTCTTTCCAAAGCTGTTCAGACTTTTTTTAAAAACCTTATGCTAGGGTTAGTTTTGTGCTTTTTTTGAAACATTCTTAAATAAAAGGATTAAAATAATTTGAATTACTTTTGTTGACCCTAATTTTCAAAAATACATTGAAGGGGATCGGAAGAGAGTTTAAAGAATATTTGACCCTCTGTTGTTCTGAAATATATTTACTGTTTGCTTGTTAAATTTAAATTGTGTGTTTAATTGACTAGTTTGAACTTTCTATTTCAACTATTGTCATACCGGCAAAAGCGTGCCATTACAAGAAACATGTGAAGCGTGACATTATTGGAATTTAAAAAGAGGATATATTGAGGACTAGGTTTTTTGTTTGTTACGTTATGATGTTAATGAAAATTTAAATACAACTTCTAAATTATTTGCTGTAAATAAACTTATTTTTTAATCACTGTGCTATTACTAATCACGAATAACCCACGCCCCTCAGCAAAAGGCTGACAATCTGGTGTCTTGAAGCGGGTTAGTGCATACTTAGCACACGACGTTAAGAAGTACGATACGAAGAAAAGTTAAGAAGTTTATAATGGAGGCCCTGAAAGCGGAAAGAAGAGTTATCCGTGCAGCAGTAACGAAGTTGATAAACAAGGTTGAGGAAGAGCTTGGAATTACTCAGGAGGTGAATGTAGTCGAGGAATGGCTAACTTTGTTGTTGGCAAGAGAGGACCAGCTGGGTAAGTCCGATTTGGAAATTAAGAAGTTAGTGAAAAACGAAAATTTTGATGCTGAATTCAATAGTGTACTGGAATATAGAGAAAAGATAGACGTAGGGAAATTTAGACTAAGGAATAGAATTAAAGAGTTAAATAGAAGTAAACCTGTAGATGAAGTTCAAGAGGTAAACAGGGAAATAGAAAATTATAGTAAACAAAGTGTGAGATTACCGAAGCTTGATATCATGAAATTTAATGGAGACTGTATGCTTTGGACAAGTTTCTGGAATTCATATGATGTTGCAATTCATAGTAATTCTTCCCTGACAAAAATTGAAAAATTTAATTACCTAAAGTCCTATTTAAGCGGTAGTGCGTTGGATGCCATAGAAGGATTCGCAAATACGGAGGCAAATTACGATTCAGCGATTGAAATTATGCTAAATCGATTCGGACGCCGTGACATTTTGATAAATGCTCACATGAATTCCCTTTTAAATTTGAACCAAGTAAGATCTGTCCATGATCTGAGAGGGCTACGCACACTATATGACAGGTGTAACATAGAGATCAGATCCTTGGATGCCTTAGACGTAAAAACGAATACGTTTGGTAATCTTTTGTGTCCCTTGTTACTCCAATGCCTTCCGAAAGAAATCACTTTTGAGTACGCAAGAAAGAAAGGGAGCAACGATAATTTTGATGTAAACGAGTTAATGGATTTTCTACGACTAGAAGTTGAAGGCAGAGAGCGAGCAATTGCATTGTGTAGGGGTCATGATGGAGTCGAAGGGGCAAGGCAGAACAGATTCCAGCCATCCAAATTCGAGAGAGACGCAGGGAATATTCGAAGAGGAAAGATAAACAAGATATCTGTGAAGGCGTGTTGCGTGTTCTGTGATGCTAACTCGCATCTCATGGCTGAATGTCCCATGTCCCCATCAGAAAGAAAGCAAAGTCTTAAGGAGAAGAACAGGTGCTTTGTTTGCCTTGAAGTCAATTGTAGAACGAAGTTTTGTAAATCCGGAAAACGATGCAACACCTGCAACTCTAGATTCCACTCCGAATGGTTACACGAGAAGAAGAAGGAAACAAGAAGATACGATGATAAAGACGATATTCTGACCACTCGAGTATCAATAAGTAAGAAAGAGGTTGATATCAGTCCGTTACTGACAGTGAAGATGAAGCTTGAAGAAAAAGTTATAGATGCAGTTATCGATACAGGTGCTCAATTAAGTGTCGTGAAAGCTGAACTCGTACCTGATAGATATAAGTCACAGAAAGGTACGGTGTTGCTCACTCCTGCATTTGGACGAAGTGTAAAAGCTCCCCTGATTACCATTCCACTTTCGAAATTTACAGATGGCCATACCGTTGAAGAACCGATCCTGGTCACTTGCGCGATGGTTGATGAACTGTCCCCTGGATTACTTCTTTCAACGAGTGCGGTTAAAGATTTGCATGTTGGGGATCATGATCGATGTGATGAAGAAGACATTCATGTAGCTAGCTATGTCTCATCAGAGGGCGAAGACCATACTTTGAATGAAAATGCATTTAAGACTGTGGAATGTCTCATGTCGTTGAGTAGCAGCAGTGACGGCAATCCAACACAACTGGATTTGAGTGAGAGGCCGGAGGCAATAATTGAGGATTTTCTGCATCGTAAAGATGAGATGCTGGGAGAAAACAGATGCCAATTGCGAGTACCACCAGGGCGAAGAAAGAAAACATTGGATCTGGCAAAGTCGAGCATCTGGGAAGGTTACGTGAGAAAGAAGACGGCTGGACGTATACGATTCCATTCCAGTTCCAAGAGTTTGGTGAAGCGATTTAATGCCGTACGAAAGGTAAAGGTTAATAAAACGATGAGAGACAATGCAAAGGACTGGGACCGCCACCTACCTTTCCTTCGGTGGGCGTACCGGGAAAGACCAATCGCTACGACGGGAGTGAGGCCATTTCAACCTATGTACGGTTGACGTCCGAAAATGCGGATTCGTTACCTCGATTACCTACGGACCATTGAAAAGCAGAGGAGAAAATGAACAAGATAGTTAACGCTTGCTTCCGGTGTGGGTTGCTTCCAAATCCTGTTACTTGGAAACAACGAAAGTTTGTATTGGCCTGTTGGTAAGACCCAATAAAACTCTTAAGGGGGGAGGTGTCATACCGGCAAAAGCGTGCCATTACAAGAAACATGTGAAGCGTGACATTATTGGAATTTAAAAAGAGGATATATTGAGGACTAGGTTTTTTGTTTGTTACGTTATGATGTTAATGAAAATTTAAATACAACTTCTAAATTATTTGCTGTAAATAAACTTATTTTTTAATCACTGTGCTATTACTAATCACGAATAACCCACGCCCCTCAGCAAAAGGCTGACAACTATAATTTATATTGCAAAACTGTTTGTTTGTATAATTTGTAACATGTCACATTTTTAAATAATTACATACATAGCTATATAGATTAAAGCATATTTTTGCATTTAATATGATATATTCATATTTAACTATATGTATCCTTTTTCTTTATATTTTGATGTGAGATGATGTAAAAGTTTTATTTTTGGAGGAATTACAATAAACTTCCTTTCATAAAATCATAATAATGTTTCAGTGTAAATATCTGCTGGAGACTCAGTAAAAACAATAGGAACTTTTAAATTATTTTAAAGCTTCTAGGGTGAATTTTAAATCTATCTGTATTTATTTGTATTTCTTTAGAGTAATTTCAAAAGTGACTTACAAAACCTAGACATTAATATTATAACAATCATATCTTTAAAAAATTTAGTCCATAAAAAGTTATTATACCTAATATTTATTAGGATAGTAATAATATTACTTTATTATCTGAACTATACATTCAACCAGTGATATTTTTAACTCCTCTGACATTTTCACACATCCCAACGGTTTGGTCCTGACGAGCTTAGTGCGCATACGTGTGGACTTATTTTAGCTGTTTTTTTTTAGAAATTTTAATAAAACAATAAATGGGGGACAGAACCCACGACATGCCACATGCATATTCAGAAATCCCAACCGTTTCAGCAGTGTGAGACAAGTGCGCATGCGTCAGGACTTGGTTACGGCTTCAGGTAGGTTGAGGATTGCGCTTTAGGCCGTGAAGTTTGGCAATTTTTCGCCCAAATGGTGATGTAGGGTTTTATTACTTCGAACTATTTAGTCTGATTTATTCTTTGCAAACAACCCGGTGCGTTGGCGTTTGGGTTATATGTGTGCTTCTTGCATTTTATTTTGAAAGATCGTTTGATAATTTCTTTTCATCAATTTGGATGATTCAAATTTATTTAAACATTTAATGGTTAATTTGTTCATTTATTTGTGCACAATTAACTTTCTCTCTCTTATTAGCCCAAACAATACTTAGATTATGAAAATTCTTTAAAATACCTCGTTGACAAATAGTACACGGTTGTTTAAAATATATTCCTTTCATTACTGATAAATATTCGTTATTCTATTTGTCGGGAATAGATGATAATACGATTGTTATAAAATTTTTAAAGCAATATTTTTGATGAGCCAAAATTTTTCAAAGGATTTGAATTTTTTTTATGGAAATTGCTGTTGTATATGAGTCAGGAAAAAAACGGGTTTATGTGTTTTTTTTTTGTTTAAACCAAGTTTTTTTATAATTTTTTTTCAGCATAAGTTATTTTAGGAGTGATGTGTGAAATCGAGTTGTAAATTAAGACATTTACTACAGGGGTTGTTTATAATTGATAAATGATTTGTATATTTCAATTAATTTTAATAGTTAATTAATATTAAATTAATTTGTTTTAAAAATAATTTTTGTTTTTAAAATATTCCAATTTTAATAGCTAATATTGTAGTGAATAAAAATCAGTGTTAATTCATCTTGTATAAATGGTTGAAATAATCAAATTATTTATCTTAATTATATATGGATTAATTTATAAACTTCAGAAATTTCTTTAGAAAGAGGAAATTTTATTTTTTAAATAAGTAAAAAGTGAAATGTAAACAAATAATGTTAATTGAAATTGGATAATTGATTGAGATAATTAATTCGATTAATTATTAAATGGTTAAATATTCAAATTAATTATCTTGATTGTATGGATTAATTTACGAACTTAAGAAATTTCTTTAGAAAGAGAAAATAACATTTTTTAAATGAATAAAAGTGAAATGTAAGCTTGTTAATTGAAATTGGATAAATGATTGAGATAATTAATCCGGTTTTATTAATTTACCAACGGTTTTTATTAATTTAGTAAAAAAAACCAACTGGTTTTTATGACTAACAAGTAAGAAAAATTGGTTTTATCAATTAATTGAAATTCAAGCCATCTTTTATTAGTGAAAAACAGATAACTTTTGTGTATCTTTAGTTACTCTTTGAAATAATGTTTCACTTTAAAGAAATTAATAAATAAACTATCTCTTGCAACATATAATAAGTTTAACTTAAGCATTTAAGGTTAAGTTCAGAGAGAATTCAACAAGAACACAATTCACACTGGGTTCAGGAAACGTTGCTGTTGAGTTTAGAGAATTGTCAGAATACTGTTCCTACCTGCTCATTATGTCTCAACCTGGTTATAAGTCAATCATATAATTGACATCCATGTGGTTTTCATGGGAAACTAGAAAGGCATTGAAGTTGAAACAAAAAACCTATAAATTGTACAAACGTACTGGGAAGGATAGTGATAGGGGGGCTTATTTAATGGCTAGGAAAGACTTCAAAAATATCAGTAGGAGGCAGAAGAGGGCTTTAGAGGAAAAACTGGCTAGGAATATCATTAAAAACCCAAAAGAATTTTATGCTTATGCAGGGGAGAACAATAAGTTAAGCTCTACCTTGGGGCCATTAAAATTAGGAGAGGACACAATTATTCAGGATGATATAGGTATGGCAAAGGTGTTAAATGATTTTTTCATGGAGGTTTTTAATAAGAATTTTAAATTAATGGGTGACTATGCATTAGAGTATAATGGAAGGGGGGAAATTTCGGACTGTTGTTTTCATAGGGAGGAAATAATACATCTTTTAAGAAGCATAAAGCCAACTAAAGCTCCAGGACCAGATGATGTTTATCCAAAAGTGCTTGTGGAATGCGCAGAGGAATTAGGGGACATAATTATGACAATTTTTAAATCAACATACGAATCGGGTTGGGTGCCAATAGATTGGAAATTAGCTAATGTAACTCCAATATATAAGAAGGGACCAAAATGGGATCCAGGCAATTATAGACCAACATCAGTCATTTGTAAGATTTTCGAAACCATACTTAAAAAGCATATAATGTTATACTTGGAGGAGGGTAACTTACTTTCAGACAATCAGTTTGGATTCAGGAAGGGTAGATCCTGTCAAACTAATCTTTTAAAGTTCTATGACGAAGTAACAAAGGAGTTGGATCAAAAACATAGTGTAGACATATTTTACATAGATTTTCAAAAGGCATTTGATAAGGTTCCACACGAGGCATTGCTACTCAAATTGGAAAAATTGGGTATCAGAGGTAAAACACTACTGTGGATTAGGAATTGGTTGATAGGTAGGAAACAGAGGGTGCAAGTCAAGGGTAATTATTCTCAGTGGGCAGAGGTCATGAGTGGGGTGCCACAGGGGTCAGTATTGGGGCCAATTCTCTTTATAATATTCATTAACGATATTAGTCAGGAAATTAGGAACAAGATAAGCATCTTTGCTGATTATTTAAAAATTTGGGGGAGGGTAGATACTCAGGAGCAGATACAAAATTTACAAAGGGATCTAGATATGATATCACAATGGGCTGAAAAATGGGGTATGTCCTTTAACATAAGTAAATGTCAGGTACTTCATATAGGTCGGGGGAATGGTAGGGCAGAATTTTATCTGCAAGGGAACAAAGTTAAAGAAGGTAATATGATCAAGGATTTAGGGGTGATAGTAAATGAAGACTTTAAATGGGTTCATCAGTGTTCATCTGCTAGTAAAAAGGCTAATAGAATATTGGGATACATTAAAAAAACTGTTTCTTCAAGGTCCGAGGATATTATTTTACCACTATACAGAGGCTTGGTGAGACCTCATCTAGAGTATGCTGTTCAGTTTTGGTCTCCATACTTAAAAAAAGATATTGATTTAATTGAAAGGGTTCAGCATAGGGCTACTAAAATGGTCAAGGGTATATCCAGTTTAAGTTATGAGGGAAGATTAAAGGAGCTAAATATGTTCACTCTAGAGAAAAGAAGGATTAGAGGGGATTTGATTCAACTTTTTAAAATGGTAAAGCAAGGGAACACAGAGGGACTAGATTTCAATACGGGTGATAGAACAAGGGGTCACAAATTCAAATTGAATAAAGGAAAATTTAAGACGGATTGTAGGAAGCATTATTTTTAATAGGGTAGTGGATAGATGGAATGCGATGCCTGAAACAATTGTAAATTCAAGTGGGGTAAACGAGTTCAAGAGGAAAATTGACAGATACTGGGATTCCGGTAGTGTGGGTTAAAAAGACTGGACCAACCTTGCTGGGCTTACGCCTGTAGTTGGTCGACTTAATTTGTATTTGTATTTATTTGTAAGTAAAACCATGTAATTAAAATATTTCTGATTTTTAGTCATTTTAAAATATAACTGATCGAAAGAAAAGAACGAAGAACGAACTGGCAAAAAACAGCTGGCTGTGGCGCTATTTTTTTCTCTCGTGCTCACGAAAAATGTATCGCCAAATCGAGCCGATGTGTAGCAACCTCGATTCTCAACGCATGCGCACTTGTATCGCACTACCGAAACGGTTGGGATTTCTGAATATGCCTACCGCATGCTAAGCACGCACTCTACCACTGTACTAGCGGGGATTCATTAATGTTAGTATTTATTCAAAGAAGATCCTTTTTTCTCCCCGAGCATGCGCACTAAGCTCGTCAGGACCAAACCGTTGGGATGTGCGAATAAGCCTGTGGACGGCGCAAGTTTAGAACTGCTGATGCGCCAAGCTTTTAGCAATAAAAATCAATATATAGTAACCCCAACTAATGTTAAATGAATTATGTGGCTTCTAAATATGGCGCCAAATAGCCAAAACTCGCCAACCATCAGCAGTTCTGAACTTGCGCCATGGGGACTTGACTCTAGACTCTAGCTCAAATAAAGAATAAGAAATCATTGAATTCAATATAAACTTAACTTTTAAATAGTTGTTAAACTTTTTTATTAACGTTAATTTTTTCATAACTAAATATATTTCTCTTTTTGTTTTTAAGGGCCGATCTCACCAACTTTCTCTAAACCTACAGTTAACTAACTGGCAGTTTAATATAACTGGAGCTTTAAAATCACAGTCGTCTCACCAACGAAACCTCCAGTTAACTTTTCGCCGTTTAACTAACCGGAGCTTTAAAAGCTCAAATAAACTATTTTGATACTTAGCATTTTGTGATTGGTTAAAACATAATTAGAAAGACACTCGAGTCCTTAAACGACTACTTTTATTTGCCAATATAAACACTAATATGTATTACAGCACATATAACTTAGAACTACTTTTTTTCAACGCGTATGAACAAAAGGTGTTACGCTTCAAGGTTTTGGAGTTGAATAGCCGCCATCTTGGATGAAATATTGGTTAATTATGAATACGAATAATTAGACAGTAATGATGGCAATCATGATGTATATTCTGTCTGAAATTGATCAAAATTTATTTTTCCAAGAGTCTTATAAAAGTTCATGCAGTAGAAAAGCTAGAATTCGAATCAAAGTATATATAAAAAATCCAGGTTGTATTTCACTGCTACGCTTATAGATGGCAGCACGACTGAAATTATGCTCTTAACTGGAGTTTAAGCTCCAAACTGTCAGTTAAAGTACCGTTTATTTTAACTGGAAGTTTAAGCGGCAGTTGAGGGTATTTAGCAATGGTGAGACGGAAACTTCCAGTTAAACATGACTTAACTGGCGTTTACCTCTAACTGAAGGTTGGTGAGATCGGGCCTAAATTGATTGTATGCGTTTTATTAAATTATATGCAATAGGAAAGCATAAAAACACCTCAACTTGTAGCGTGTAAGAAATGTTTCTTTTTGTTGTTGTTCAGTTCACCGCCAGATTGAAAACACTCGTGCCGTGCTGTTGGATAAAATAAATTAGTTTACGATTGTTTGATTTAAGATTGATTAAAAACGGAATAAGACTAGTTCACCGACATTGCTTTGCTTAGGACGTTTCTCTGCCATGGAAGGAGTAGAAGCGGAATACGGTGCTGTGGAGTGGACCATTGAGAATTTCAGCTGCTGGAACGCGACAATTCACCGTGAAGTGATCACCAGTTTGAAATTCTTTGTGAAATTTCACTTCGAAATACGTCCAAGAGTAGGGCGCTATTCTTATGAAAAGATGTCAGTGCGGATGCTGGGTGATTCTCGTACAGAGGTTTCAGGGGATCTGTCCCTCATTGCTTCCGATGGATACGTGTTCTGTTCCGAGGAAGTAGAGATTAAATCTCGGATGGATGCGTTTGCACTTTCTTCCGCACCCTCGTTCGAAAGCATTATGCAACACAGCAAAAGGAACGAAGATCTACACAAGGATCGAATCACTCTGCGATTCCAGAAGAGAGGAGCTGTCAGTGACAGTGTGGACAGTGTGCTCTACATGCGAACAGTGATATGCGTTCACGAATTCTCGATCAGAATTCCTGGTAATGCATTACGTAACATCCATTTGTGTGAATTACAAAACGAATGCATTCATACAATCGAGTATCCTTCAAGTGACGGTGCAACTGCAAAAATAAATTTACATGCTGGGGTTGGCAACTGGAATCGTGAAAATATATACTTCAACATGAAGCAAACTGGATCGGGAAAAAAATCGTTTATCCGCTCACGCATGTCTGTGATTGTCAAAGATAGTAACTCAGTTGTAAGTTACGAACCAGGAGAAAGATTATTTTACGATAATTTCTGCTTCAGGGTATTCGAAAACCTAAAAAGAACTGAAGTCATGGTAAAAGAGTTTCATTTACTCTGGAGTCTTAGAATTATTCCCGAAAATAAGTCTGAACTTTTGTGCACTTATAACACTACTGATCAAGGACGAATACTTCCCACTGCCAGTTTCAGTCGTCCCACTTCTAACACGTGTGTTGAAAAGCCTTCAGAGGACATCATAGCTGACACTTTCAATCAGCCTGAAAATCCGTTGAATGTCCTCTCAAAAGATTTTATGAGTCTTTACCAACACCAGGACTTTTCCGACATCACCCTCAAGTGTGACAATGTCACATTCCCTGTCCACAAGAACATCCTAAGTGCCCGGTCCCCAGTCTTCAAGACTATGCTCTCCACTGACATGAAGGAAGCAGCGTCCGGTGAGGTGGTCATAGATGACCTTGACCCCTCTATCCTGTCCCGATTTCTGACCTACCTCTACACCGGAGCGGTAGAAGATCTGCAAGATGATAGCGCCCTCAAGCTCTATTACGCGGCAGACAAGTACCAGGTCCCTTCCCTCAAGAGGGACTGTGCCAAGTTCTTGTGTGCCAATGTGTCCATTTCGAACGTGTGTGACATTCTGTCCCTCGCGGACAAACACCAAGATGACCAACTTACGACGGTGGCCCATGACTTCGTTCTAAAAAATTTCAACATAGTCTTGAGTTCTGATGAATGGGGCAGTCTATTAAAGAGTGATCCTGTCTTGGTTGGTAAAACTCTCACACTTTTTGCTCAGAAAAAATATGTTGGATGCGTCAATACTCGGTGAAAGATTTTTCGATACTTGACTTTTTGGTACAGCCTTAGAAAGATTTTTCTACAACTGCCATGTTTATACCAACAGCTCAATTAACGAAAACCATCCAATCCTATTGTTTGGGTTACACAATACACATGTTGACTGGAGGATTCTTTCCAAAGCTGTTCAGACTTTTTTTTAAAACCTTAGGCTAGGGTTAGTTTTGTGCTTTTTTGAACATTCTTCAATGAAAAGAAATTAAAATAATTTCAATTACTTTCATTGACCCTAATTTTTAAAATATATTGAAAGGGATCAGAAGAGAGTTTAAAGAATATTCGACCCCTCTATTATATTGAAATGTATTTACTTTGTTTGCTTGTTAAATTTAAATTGTGTGTTTGATTAACTAGTTTGAACTTTCTATTTCAACTATAATTTAAATTGCAAAACTGTTTGCTCGTATAATTTGTAACGTCACATTTTTTAAATAATTACATACAGAGCTATATAGATTAAAGCATATTTTGGCATTTAATGATATATTCATATTTAACTATATGACATGTCCTTTTTCTTTATATTTTTCTAAACATAAATTCATTTATAATTTTTGTTGATGTAAGATGATGTAAAGGTTTTATTTTTGGAGTAATTACATTAAACTTCCTTTCATAAAATTATAATAATGTTTCAGTGTACTAAATATCTTCTGGAGAGTCAGTAAAAAACAATAGGTACTTTAAAAATTGTTTTAAAGCTTCTAGAGTAAATTTAAATCTATCTGTATTTATTTGTATTCCTTTAAAGAAATTCCACTTACAAAACCTAGACATTAATATCATATAACAATCATATCTTAAAAAAGAAACTTAGTCCATAAAAAGTCATTGTACCTAATATTTATTATGATATTAATAATTACTAATATATTTTTGATTTTAATAGTAATTACTTTTATCTTTCAATTCCTCTGAAATTAAGTGATAGGGGAAAGGTAGGGATAAATGGATTTTTCCCAGATAATAATTTTAGAAAAAAAATTTACATCATTTATTGGTAACAGGTCTAGCAAACGTTTGCAGCATGGAATAGCTATCATGACATTATAGGTGGAGTGCTCTAATTTCCGGAAGAATTGATATTTTCTATACCCCCCTGCACTCTGTGTTTGGAGTTAGAGTAGGAGTTAACTTTTATTAAGAGTGAAAAAATATTTGGTGTATGTAAGGAATATCGGTCAAGAACAAATGAAGGTGGGTCCGGCAAAACTCAACATCTCCACCCCCGACCAAAATAGGTTTTACTACTGTTTTGGACTGAGGTTTACACAAGAGGTAAAAATATCTTCTTCCAGAAGTGGGTATTTCCCCTCAACAAAAGCTTGGGGGGAAAGCGTTTTCATTGAAGCCAATGGGTTATGTATCACGTTTTTGGGCTCCCCTGAAAAATTTCTGAAAGTGGAGATGTTGAGTTTTGCTAGACCTTCCTTCAAATATGAAACTAAGGTTTTAAAACCTTATTTAACCTTAAACTAAGGTCTGTGTTTGAAGTTAGAGTAAGCGTTGTCCTTTTTTATTTGGAGCGAAAAAAAATTTGGTGTCAGTAAGGAATGTAGGTCAAGAACAAATCTGAAACTAAGGTGGGAATTATCTTGATAATTTTCTGAAATACAAGGTGTTTCAGATAAATGTTTCATAACTTCTAGGTAGGGCCTACCTAAACGACTCCGAATCACCTATAGCAGTGGTTCCCAAAGTGGGTTCCGTGGAACCCTGGGTTTCCACGAAAAAATGTAGGGGTTCCATGGGACAAACTTTGTTTCATTAAAAAATTAGAAGGGTGTACAAAATAAGAATGGACAGCGCCGCCTCCCTTGGACCCAAAAATGTTCTCAAAATGAGTTAAAACCTTACTTTTACCAGTCGAATTTGAAAATTTTTTCTGGGGGAGGACCCCCAGACCACCCCACGGTATCATAAGGGGATCTTGCGCGATACTTTTTGGAAAATACTCAACAATTTGACATTTTTTGTCAAAAGATGAAGGTTGTGGTCTGGAAAAATCCCCTTTTGGCCCCAAAAACCATTTCTTCGTCGACAGAAGGCGCACTGCTTCTAATGCGTTTTAAATTACAGGGCCTCCTCCCCCCCCTTAAAACTGCAGACGAGAATTCGTAGAGCTAAATTATAGCCGGAGTCATTTTCGTTCGAGGAAGGGGTGGGTGTTCTTTATTATTTTCTCTGCGCCGGCCGGAGCGAAGGTATCTTGGAGAAAATCGGGTTTTATATACAGCTACGTTGTGAGGAAAAACATAGTAGGGTTAGTAAAAACGGGAAGGTTCACAGGTATTTCCTATAGCAACTTGTTTCTGATTTATAGGGGAGACCTTGTGGGCAATAAGGAACTTGCATGTGTCAGATTTTCATAAACTTTCAAGTGTTCCATATAGTTTTTTGGAAAACAAAATGAAATATTTTGTCAATTTTTCAAAAAAGTGTACAAGTAATTAAATATTTTAATTTAAAAGTCCAGAAAAAAAACACATGACTGAAAACGCGAAGTGTGTTTGCATGCATAAGTGACGTAGAATTCCATCGGGCAGAATTGCAATCAAAATTGAATTTCTATGTTTTAGTTGATGATTTCTTTTTTCTGAAGTGTCCGATATGAATGTTTTAATAAATATTTACCTTCTAGACACTTCTGGTGACGGTCAGAAATCCAAAGCAAACATTTTAAGCAATGTCAATAAATTGTGACGTCACTATGCATGCATTTAAGCGTTTTCAGGTGCTTCGGAAAAGACGATTTTTGATAACTTTTTTTGCAATGAAAAAATTTCTCAATCGTCCTCAAATTTTGTGTAGTGGCTAATTTTTGCGTGAAGAATAGATTAAAAAAATATAAAAAATCATGCAAGTTCCTCATTCACTTTTCAGACGCAATTTAATAGTTATGAACTCCTGCTTGGAGGTACCTTATGAATGACCCTAAAATCTACTCTTCAACTGGTTTTGGAATCTTTGATCAGTCAGTTTGAAGGAGCGGGGAAAAACCCGGGATTTTGGGAATAAACCGGGAATTTTAGGGGAATTTTGAACGCAAACAAACACAACGATATTTCACCATCAGTTTTCATTTTTCAGGTACTCTTTTGAGGAGTTTAAGACAATTTTAAACATGATCAAACACTAGTAATTAATAGTTCTTTCTATAAACAATTTAGATTATTTCAGGAGGTTTATAATATTATATCGCTTACTTCTATTTTTAGCTCAAACTGAAATCCAAGTCTTAGAATTAAAATTATACAAATTATAGATTATGACTTATGAAAAATACTTGAAATCACTTACCTAAAGCTTATTAATCAAAATTCCCAAAATTCACTCTAAAATCTTGAAACGGGAATATTCAAAATTCCCATCCCAAAAAAACAGAGTTTATTCCCGGGAATAAACCAGGTTTTTTCAAGCCTTTACATCTCTAGTTTGAAGAAGGGAACAAGTCCAAATAATGAAAAATTGACTTTTTGTGCTCAAAACAATCTCCAAGCTTTGATATACACATGGGTGAAAAGAGGGGGGAAATAACTAACCCCTATAGGGAGATATCGCCCCTTGAAGTTGTGAAATAGATGTCTATTCATTGTATTTTTTAAGTTAATTTGGAATTAAAGTTAATTAGTCTTTTTTTTTCATATTCTTTGTGCTGTAAACTAAGTTAAAATAAAATTTTCTCTTAATTTCAATTTTTTTCAAACTTCTTTTATGCAGGGAATGTTTGACTACCTCTTCATATTCACTCATTCCAATGATACTGCTTTAATAACTCAGTTTCATTATAATTTTGAATTTTATTTGTCTTATTTTTTTTCGCCCTTTTGTAGTGTGAGGGGGATGGAGAAATATAATTAACATGTGAATTTAAGGGGGTTTTTTTAAAAAGATTTTTTCATCAGAAAAATTTCATAAGGTGGAAGAAGGGAATAAGTCTGTCAACTTATTTTGACTGTAAAATATTTTGAATATAATTATATTTGTTTTGATGATTGCGTTAATAAATAAAATTTTGCTTTTACGTTGAGAGGAGAACAGTTGTAGGGTTAGAAAAAACTTGAGACACCACATATTTCCCATGAGAGGTCAGAGGTGTCAACCGGAAGTAACTTATCGATGTATACTCCGATTGCATTGTTGAAATGCATTAATTATAGGGTTTATTTCTCCATCTTAAGGTGAGGTCTTGCCTGACTGATAAATTTTATTTCAAAACATCTAGAATTTTCAACAGATTTTAATAATATTAAATAATAAATTTATATCTCTCTATATTAAAAAAAAGTTACTGTCACCGCTGCCGCTGTTTCAGAAAATTTAATTTTTCAACTCTTTGAACTCTCATAACGCAAAAACTACTTGATAGAAATTTATGAAATTTGAAAAGTTTGTAGAGGAGTATTTGGGGCACATTCTCGAACAAAAAGCTAACTGATGTAATAATTAGTTCTGGGGTATTTTTAAGGTCAAAGTTGAAGTTTTTCTTTTTTCGCCGCGTAATCCAGTTTAGCGAAATCTATCAGCAGCAGAACTATGATTTTTTGCAGCCTTATACTCTAAAGTATGAAGATGTGCACTACGTCGCCCTTTTTTCGAATTTGGTTTAGAGTAATTAATTTTTTAATTTTCGAAATTTTTGACACTTTTTGGTTTTTTTCTATCTAAAATGAAAACTAATCACGGTATCAACATGATTTTTAAAACACTTATATTCTTATTTTTTTGAAAGAGTTTGGCGTTTAATTCTTTAAAAAATTCTAATTAGTTCTGGAATTATTAAGCATCAAAGTTTCATTTTTTTCATAGTTTTAGTAGGTCTTTATCAGACGTGTTGAATGTTTTTAAATTTTATTATTTGCCTGTTCACTAGATTGTCGCGAGCACAGATATTTAAATTTAAAAGTTTTGAGGTGCACATTTTTGCTCTGTTTGCTAGCGATATAGTAAATACTTGGTTAATAATCTTTTAAAGATACTTCGATGTTTTTTGAACTACTAGAGAAATAAATAATTTAGCTTTTTTGAGGTTTTTGAGTGCTATTTGTGCTGATGAAAGAAAGATGATTTTCGGGAAGTTTGTTTTACTCTGCTAAAGATCGATTGACGATATTACAGATCGCTTCGCGATCTGTAAAGAGCTGCATAGCAGTTACGGGGGTTGGTGAGAGTAAGCGAGCGAGTAGGGGGCGGTAGCCCCCTATCCATTAAATTATTGATAATTTAAAAAGAAATATTTCAGTAAGAGTTTTATTTTGATATTTTCGTGGTAATGATCCAAATTAAATTATTGAAAAGTTTGAGAGATAAAAAGTTTCGATATTAAATTATCATTAATTATACTCTGTTCATTTAGAATTAGCGCCTGAGACGTAATGTATTAGAAGCAGTTATTATTCTAATTATCGTCGAAAAAATTTTCTTCTGCAATGACAAGGCAGCCTAAGCAGAAATAGTTAAAATACTGTAGAAACAATCGGTCACTGAAGTTGTCTGATAAGCTTTATTAAGCATTATTGAGCGTTTTTGATCCTGTTGCAGGCGCCTATTCTAAATGAACAGATTATAAGCAGACAAGTTCCAGGTTGTACTGGATAGTTGAGATGAAACAAGCGAGCTCTGCTCGCTAAGATCGCGAAGCGATCTTCAAAGAACTGCGAAGCAGTTCCGGGGGTTGGTGAGCGATAGCGAGCAGGGGGCAGAGCCCCCTAGTTTATTAAATAATAAAGTTATCAGAAAATTCAAATTAGTAATTCGCCTTTTATTTAAGAGTTTAAATGAGCTGTTCAACCAGTAATAGGAGTTTTCAGCTTAAAAAGCGGAAGTTAGACCTCAATCAGTGACTGGTACCTCTCATAGCAACTTGTACCTTATTTATATTCTTATATTTTTTCATCTATTGTTCAATGTCCCCTTATATTTATACTTTATGCTTAAATTTTTCTCGTAATTATTTTTGAAACAAGTTTGCAATTTATTTTATTCCCTCACCTACATAGATCAGTACCACAGCTCATACCAAATATGTTTACATAACTGCAACTAAAAAGTAAACAAAGTTAGAAAATACATTACATGACAAAAATGGATAATTGCAGTCAAAAAAGTTTATAATCTTATGTATTCAGAATGGCCTTAAACATTCAAAAAACATTTTGATTTACCTTTCAAAGTCCTAAAGTTTGTTATTTTCAATTGAAAATAGCTTCTTTTCTGTCTAAGTAAGCTGAAACATGTCTATTAAAATATCCAATATATCTATCAAAATATCCAAACTGTTTGTTGTCATTAAAGAAAAGTTCAAACAGTATTAACTTTTTTATGAACTAAGCTTCTGCTGAAGATAGAATTACGTTTGATACAATATTGATCTCTAGATTTTGTAAGTTCTTCTAAAATGTCTTTAGAGAAACACATAATAAATTAAGTTATAAAAATTGAAATATTTACCCTGTTCAGTTTAAAAACAATTTAAAAAGTATCATAATACTACTCATTTTAAATTGGTGAGTCTCAAGCAGATATTCACACTGAAATATTATTACAATTTTAAGAAAGGAAATTTTATGTAACTAAAAAGAAAACTTTTACATCAACAGAAATTCTATCCACAGAAAGATCATACATTTCTGATTAATAATATTTCTGTAGATTCATCTACAGAAAGATAATAAATAAAAGGAAAAATTTTGCTAAATAGTTATCAATCTATATAGCTATTTATGATTTATATGAAATGGTTAAAAAAAGTAATTTGATATGTTATTAGCTAATTTATGACAAAAATCTTATAATTAAAAATCTTCAAATAGTTTAAGTTAGTAAATTAAATTAATTTAAACAAGCAAATTAAGTAGTAAACATGTTTCAGAACAAAACAGTTTCAATATTCTACAAACTCCCTTCCGATACCCATTAGAATTTTTTTAAATATGGTTCCCTTAAGTCAGGTATGGGCAACCTTTTCGAATCCGCGGGCCGGATTCAATGATTATAAAGACGTGGAGGGCCATCGGACTGGCCATGCGGGCATTTGGGCAAATGCCCGGTGGGCCGCTACTCATTGAGGGCCGTTTGTGGGCCACCTACAACCAAAATATTTTACAGTGGTATGAATGAAAAAGATCTTGTAAAAATGAATCTGCACTTCGCAGGAATTTCCAATTAGCGGCCCACGAATTCTTTTTGTGCGGCCACCAAACCATTAATTTACCAGCAATTAAATGCATTAATGATGGCATAAATTACTGAATTCAAAAACATATTTTTTTTTTAAAAATATTTTTAAGAACGAATTTTCCTGGTTTCATCTTTAAAAGTTCTACGGCATTAAAGAGGAGCGAACCTTTTCGGATGTCACCCAAAAGAGTCCCAAATGAGTTAAAACAGTACTTTTAATTGTAAAATTTCCAAAAAATTTCTGGGGGAGGACCCCCATGACCCCCCTTTCTATTTTGAGATACATTATTCACAATTTCTCTTAATATTAAGTTCGTCAAGATTATTAGGGACTTCAAGGTGGATTTTAGACTGTTTCTTCTCAGGGGTCAATTTTCAAAAGAATTTCTTGGGGAGGTACCACGATCCCTCCCCCCGAAATTTTTAATTCTATGAAGTTACATTTTTCATGAAAATTATGCGGTGGGCCGATTTAGACTTAAAATTCCCGGGCCGAAATTTCTTCCCAGTCCGGCCCTGCATAGAGTAGATAATAGGTAATATTTTTTAAGTAAAAAATGAGTAGTTTTATTATATACTTACGAAGTTTAATACTAAAGTTAAAATTTAATCTGGGCGTATACAATATATTAATTACATACAAAAATTATAATAAAGTTACATTAATCTGGACTAGAATAATATTATATACAATAATTATAAAGTTAGTTACATTAATCTGGACTAAAATAATATCTTGATTACATACAATAATTATAATGTTTAAGTTACATCAATATGAGCTAAAAATAATATTCAGAGCTCATATAGTAAGGGGCCATCCATAAATTACGTGAGGTCCAAAAGGGGGGGGGGGAGGGGTTTGAAAAAATCCCACCAAATCTCACCAAGGGGGGAGGGGGGTCGATTAAATCTCACGTCAACTTTTTTAAGTTAGAAATTATACGATTTTATTTTTTTAAGTATGAAAAAGGAATACACACAGATAAGATACTGCAAATTATTTTTAAAAAGTTGTAGGTAAATCTCACTTGGGGGGGAGGGGGGTCCAGCAAAATCAGGGGGGAGGGGGGGTCCAGATTTTGGAAAAACGCCTCACGTAATTTATGGATGTCCCCTAATGAAAAAATATTTCAGGACAGATTTTAACAATTGTCATTACACGATGCAGGAGAATTAATGGAGGTGGAATTAATGTTCAGGAGGACAAATTAACTTTAAAAGCATTGTGAAAGGCAGAGAATGAATATAGTCCGTATGGTAGAGCCGGAAACAGCCGGATTTTTTTGGGTGAGAACCGGCTTCTGAACCCAAATTGCTATGATGACAACGGCTGGGATTCGGTTACAAGCCTTTTCTCTAATGGTGAATTCCAACGTAACGGATGTTACATTCATACGAAAATTCGATGTTTAAACAATTTTTAAGGGCATAAATACGTCTCATAATAATGATTATCTATTTTTTCCTAGTAAAACTAGTTCTGAATAAAAGATATACATGTTTGAAAATTTATTTCCGGGGGTGTGAAGTGGGGGGGAAATTATTGTTTTTTGTAACAGATGTTACATCAAATGGAAGCCCTTTTACACTTTAGTGTCATCAGTTTAAAAAGTCTGTGAATCTATGAGGCATTTTAGTTTAAAAAAAATTTAAATAGCATTACTAGACATGTACTCAATATATCACAGCATTGACTAAAAAATTCAGTCATTTTTTGTATTTTTTAAAAAATTCTAAACTTTCGTAACGGACGTTACATGGTGTAACAGACGTTACGTCGTACGAAATGCATACCATTTAGGCCTTGAATATTTAAGTCAAAGTTGAAGTGGAGGATCACAACTTCATAAGAACCACTCATGTACTCCAAGATTATCAATTGGGGTTGGTACAATATCGGCCAATATCGTAAATACCGATAAATCTCGTACATTGTGTAGCACTTTAAATTACTAAAAAACAACGTTAAAAACATTCAAAATAACATTATATTGAATGAATAATCCTGTTAAAATTAAATTTAATGTAGTTTATTAATTAAACAACGCTGCAATATCGGCCAATATCGCAAATACCGATAAATATCATAAATTGTCCAGAGCTTTAAATTAGTAAAAAACAAGGTTAAAGACATACAAAGTAATATTATTTTGAATGAATAAACCTTTTAAAAATTAATTTGGTAGAGTTTATTAATTGAAAAACGCTGCGATATCGGCCAATATCGCAAATACCGATAAATATCATACACTGTCCAGAGCTTTGAATTAGTAAAAAAACAAGGTTAAAGACAAACAAAGTAATATTATTTTGAGTAAATAAACCTGTTAAAATTAAATTTCATGCATTTTATTAATTAAACAATGTTGCGATATCGGCCAATATCGCAAATAATATCATACATAGTCAAGAGCTTTAAATTTAGTAAAAAAATGGGTTAAAAACATACAAAAATTATTCTGAATGATTAAACCTGTTTAAATCTACGATATTGGCCAATATCGCAAATACCGATAAATATTATGCTTTGTTTAGCACTTTAAATTACTAAAACATAAGGTTAAAAGCCCTCAAAATGAATTTATGAATGAATGAACGAACTTAAAAAATTATTAAAATTAAAATTAATTTAACAATGCTAAGATATTAGCCAATACCTGTAAATATCGTGCAATGAGTGGCTTTTCAAATAAAAAAAAACAATTTTAAAAATAATCCAAATTAAGCTATATTGACTGATATTTCTAAGTACATTTTAATAATGGCCAACACTGATAATATTATATTAGTCATGCTGCTTGGAAATAAGGGTAATGATGAAGTAATGGGTAAATAAGGGTAAAGTAATGATCATTACCTTCACAATAAAACTTAAAGTACCTAGAAATTAAGTTATAATGATAAATTAAATCTTAAGTGCATTGTTAAAAAATTCACTACGACAACCATTTTAAAATTGAAAGTGCATTATAATGAAGTTAAAATTGTAACTAAAATGAAGTTAACGGTTTTAATTTATTAGCATCCTAAATACCTGATCTTCTAATTTTTATTCGTGAAAAAAAGGCTAAAATAAAATTGCTGAGAAAAATCGTTATACACCTTGGTTCTCAGGATGCCTTTACTGAAAGTTAGTATTTTAATTCTAATTTGCTGAAAAAGTTTTATTAATGTTTAATTTAATTAAATATTGTTTTTGCCATTAAAAGGGGGATTGCCCCCTCCCCATAATAGTTGACATGGTGCCCTAGATGCCTCTGTTTTACAAATATAGATTGGAAATTCTTGGTTGACACATAGTAAGATAAAATATAAAATTCATGACATAATTAATTTTTAATTAAAATTTATTACTTTCAATTAATTAAATTAAAATAAATTAATTTATTAATAATAGGTTCCTTAATAAGCTTTTATTATGCCAAGTTATATGTGTAACAGACATTACATTGACATTGTAACGTCCGTTACGACAGGCGCATGTAACGTCTGTTACACCTGTATTTACAGGTAATATAATTTTTTTTCACAAATTTTGATGTTATTAGTTCTGTTACCTTAAAATTAAAGTAGAAAAGAGAATAAAAGTTTAAAAAATCATTTTTCCCAATGTGAGACAAACTTTTGTAAAATTTGTAACAGACGTTACATGCTCAACCTGGTACGACAAATAGACCCCCAGCTAGGCAGTTTTTGATTAAATCACTTTTAAACCCACATTTATTTTATATTTAGAGATCTAATATCAATAATAAACTTCTGTGGAACAACTTTGATGGCATAATTTACAGATGTAATAAGGTAAAAAGTCGGTAATTTCAGCAGCAACAAATATTTTACAATACATGCTTTTTGATGACTTCCTCTACAAAATAGAGCTAATATTTGTAAAAACCAACGTTTGTTTCTAATTCTATAGACTTTAAGCTTTCCAATGATGTATAACACTTGGGGTTTTGATAAAGTTTATTTTTTTCCACCCGGGTGACTAGTTAGCTGGAATTCACCTAATGCCAAGTTAGGGTGAAACAGGAGGGGAATATAAACCGTCGTGAAGTAACAACTCTCCCACGCTTATAGACACCTCCCAAGAACGAAATATAGTTGTACAGCACGTTTTAATTGCTAAAATAAAGTTATTTTTTGGGAAAGTTCTGTATCCCCTCTTTCGCTCTTGTTGACGAAAACCAGAGTGATTTTTGGTACAATTTTTAAAATGTTCCGCGGGCCGGATAATATGACGAGGCGGGCCGGATCCGGCCCGCGGGCCGTAGGTTGCCCATCGTTGCCTTAAGTAATTAAAAGTACTTTAATCTTATATTTTATACATAAATATCTAAGTAGAACAAAATGCACTTTGGGTAATGGGTAAAGAAGATCTAAATCTTTCTTAAAAATCTTTTTATTTTAATTTCAAAATTTTTGGAAAAAATTTCACTAATTAACACAATTTTTCACTTAGTGAACACACAAGTAATAAAAATTAAATGAACAAGCCTAGTAATAGCTTTAGGGAATCATTAAAAGTAAAATAAACATTCAGTATACTTTAAACTCCTTTCATCTGCTATCTTTCTTATATTTTAAGATTTCAGAGCTATAAGTAATATTGAAAGTGTTTCCATCTTACTATTTAAAGATATCTTCTGTATACAATATCTATGCACTCTGGCTAGGGGATGAAAATAGGTAGAATATTCAAATATATCTTTCACGCGGCACTTATGTTTCCCACACATTTTTTCTGAGCTAAGTAAGTGAGAGTTTTAGCAACCAAAACGGAATCACTATTTAGTAGACTGCCCCATTCATCGCAACTCAAGACTTCAGTGTAATTTTTTAGAACGAAGTCGTGGGCCACCGACGTAAGTTGGTCATCTTGGTGATTGTCAGCAAGAGACAGAATGTCGCACACGTTCGAAATGGACACATTGGAACACAAGAACTTGGAACAGTCCCTCTTCAGAGATGGCACCTGGTACTTGTCTGCCGCGTAATAGAGCTTGAGGGCACTATCATCTTGCAGATCTTCTACCGCTCCAGTGTAGAGGTAGGTCAGGAATCGGGATAGGGTAGAGGGGTCAAGGTCCCCTATCTCCACCTCACCGGACGCTGGTTCTTTCATGTCAGATGATAGCATGCGGTCAAGTACAGGGCACCGGACACTCAGGATGTTCCTATGGGCAGGGAATGTGACGTCATCACACTTGAGGGTGATGTCGGAATACTTCTGGTCCCGGTAGAGACACATCAGTTCTTTCGTGAGCACTTCCACCGAATTTTCAGGCTGGTAGGAGGAAATATCAGCTTCGATGTTCTCTGAAAGCTTTTCCACACACATGTTAGAAGTGGGGCGACCAATAGGAAGTTCTGGTCCTTGATCATCGGTTGTGTAATAAGTGCACAAAAGTTCAGCCTTATTTTCGGGAATGATTCTTAAACGCCAGAGAGTCTTTTTTTCCTTTATTCCGGTCCTCGTTAGGATTTGCGACACTGTCCAGTAATTGTTATCGCTGTACAAACATTCACTCGCGTCGCCCCTTACGACCGTCCCGTCTTTGTCCATCACAGATATGCGGGAACGGATGAATGCAGTTTTTTGCGGTCCGGTTTGCTTTATCCTGAAGTTTATGGCTTCGGGATACAATTCGTCGACCGCCGCGTACAAATCTATTTTCGCAGTAGTCGCTCCGTCGTCTACGGGATACTCGATCGTGCGAATGCATTGATCCAGCAAGCCGTACAGACTGATGTTGTACAATGCTTCGCCGGAAATTCTGATCGAGAATTCGTGAACGCATATCGCCGTTCGCATTCTGAGTACACTGTCGCTATCGGCTCCTTTCAACTGGAACCGCAGAGTGATTTGGTCCTCGTGTAGACCTTCGTTCATCTTGCTGCGGGACACGACGTTTTTGAACGCGGGTGCAGATGAAAGTTCAAACGCAGGCATCTGAGAGTCAATCTCTACTTCCGCGGAACAGAACACGTATCCATCGGAGGAAATGAGGGACAGATCCCCTGAAACCGCTGTACTGGGATCGCCCAGCATTCGCACTGACATTAGCCCCCGGCTCCCTCCTCTTGGACAGATTTCGAAGTGTAATTCCCCAAAGAAATTCAAACTGGTGATCACTTCATGGTGAATATCCTTGTGCCAGCAGCTGAAATTCTCGATGGTCCACTCCACAGCACCGTATTCCGCTCCTAATCCTTCCATGGCAGAGAAAACGAGTTACAACGCAAAGCAATAACGAATGGTGACAGTCGGCGAACTGGTCTTTAACCGTTTTTAATCTCAATCAAATTTAATTAGTCTTAAATCAAATAACGGTTCATCAATATTTAATCTGCCAGCAACAGCACAGCACAAGCGTTTTCGATTTCAATCTGAAGTGCAATTGATAACAATAACATTTCTTACTTAGTTGAGGTGTTTTTATGCTTTCCTGTTACATATAATTTAATAAACCACATACACAATAAATTTAAAAACAAAGATAAATATATTAAGGAATTGAAATCAATGTAAATAAAAAAGTTTTAAAATATTTAAAAGTTAAGTGATAATTTAATTGACGCCTTATTCTTTTTTTGAGCTAGAGTTAAGCCCTAGCTCATTGAACAGTGGCGGCATCTGGTGTAGCCACTTTGGGCCACACACTTTTATCTTGGTTGGATAACAGAGGAGGCATGGGGGTCCAGGGTAGAGATCCAATAGTCATGGGGGGTGGCCAGGGGGGGCCATGCCCCCCCTTACAAATAGTAGTTCAGAAAGCACTTTTTTTATGCTAAACTAAAAAAATGTCTTGGGGGAGAACACCCAAACCATCCCCTGTAGGTTCCTATTTTATTATTTTATATTAATGAAGCTGTCTTTAGGGTGTTCCACAAAGTTTCAAAATATGTAAAACACTACATAGCCTAGTTTAAAGGGGCAACATTTTTTTTAAGGAGGACCTCCAGCCCCCTCAAAAATTAGGCATATGTTAGTAAGTAATTTTCCCCATAAAAATTCTAGTTTACAAGGTCTCGAAATGAGCTAAAACTTAGCTTTTGAGAGGAAAATATTTCAAATTTTTCTAGGGGTCACCGCCTAACCTTTATTTTTACTTGGAGCTCAAATTGTAGAATATAGCCATTATGTGTAACTTAATTAATTTGAATGCTGAGGCTCGCTTCTCCTTAGCTTCGTACAGGTTTATGTGATATTTTTACTTGGCATAAAAATTAGGGGTTTTTTAGTGTTTAATGTTTCGTTAAAGTTAACGTTTTATTTAAAAAATTTAAATTTTAAACTGAAAAATCATTTAAAATTCATTTAAGCTAATTTCTTCTTTGAGAATTAAACTAAAAACTTAATGTATAAATACTTCGGGGGGTTTCGTTCAAAATCCCGACAGGTCATATTCACAGCTCTAATTTAGTAAAAAAAACTTTTTAAAAATTTTCCTTAAATGTGAGGTTTAGTTCTTAGTAGATAAAAAGGTAGTTTTCTTAAATTAATTAATCCAAAAAAATCTCTAAAAATTCGGTACTTCATCCTATCAGGATTTCTACTCTCTCGGGGTTGATGAACAGTCGGAATTGTGACTTGTCTGGATTTTTACCCTGTCGGGATTTTGACCTATAAACAGTAACAATTTTAAGACGGAACAGTGAATAAATCCTTTTTTCCATTACTTGAGTCTTTTTTAAGGTATTCTAATTATTTGCATTAATTCCTTTTTACTTGCAAACAAGAAAAACCTGACCATTTTGAAACTTTTCCGATTTGTCCAATATTTTTGGTGCAAATGTCCGCTTAATCACATATCCTGCAAGGTTTTTATACTTTGACTAGCGGATATGCCCGGCCTTGCACGGGTGGAGTGTATAATTTTTTTTAAATTAAATTTTCTCAAAATATATTTATAATTTTTAAATCAGCAATTACCAATCATCCCGGTATCCCAGACGCCTTTTTCCTATCCGTGTTCCCGGTAATTTTCCTATCCCGATGTTCCCGGTAATTTTCCTATCCCGACGTTCCCGGTACTTTTTCTATCCCGATGTTCCCGGTACTTTTCCTATCCCGATGTTCCCGGTACTTTTCCTATCCCGATGTTCCCGATAATTTTCCTATCCCGCTGATCGAGGTAATTTTTATGTCCCGGTAATCCCGGTACTTTTTTTTCCTATCCCGATGTTCCCGGTAATTTTCCTTTTCCCGGTGTTCTCGGCAATGTTTCCTAGTAAATTAATGAGTCTAGTGAACAAAAATAACAAATTTGAAACAATAATAAAAGATCTAGTAAATTGAAAAGTCTAGTGAACCGCTTCATTTGAAACAATGTTTTGTTTTCAAGTCGTTTTCCATGAAAAAAAATTACTCTTTTCCATAAATATTTAAATTTTAAAGGAGAACATCTTGAAATAGGGGAAACTAACGTTTCAAAATTAATTATTTGAATTTATTTTGGTGTTTTTACAACTGATATAGTTTTTAAATGGACAATTATCGAGTTTTTCCTGTTAAAATATTTGATATTTGAAGGTTTTCATCTCGTTAACAATAGTGAGTCGAGCAGATCTGCTCTGGTAGAGAAATGGAGAAATAAGCGTTTTCGGCTATAAATTCGCTAATTACTCGTAATTATTCGATTTTAGAGCTTGGAAAACTATCCCAAGTTACTCCCCGACTCGGAATACGTCTATACGTCGAGTTTGGTTTCGGTCCGTGGCCTATTTCAAGAGATTACCCCGGACATACATACCCACACACACACATCGCCCGTTAGCCTTTTATTTATACAGAGACTAGCGGATATGCCCGGCCTTGCACGGGTGGAGTGTATAATTTTTTTAAATTAAATTTTCTCAAAATAAATTTATAATTTTTAAATCAGCAATTACCAATCATCCCGGTATCCCAGACGCCTTTTTCCTATCCCGGTGTTCCCGATCATTTTCCTTATCCCGATGTTCCCGATAATTTTCCTATCCCTATGATCGAGGTAATTTTTATGTCCCGGTAATCCCGGCAATGTTTCCTAGTAGCGGATATGCCCGGCCTTGCACGGGTGGAGTGTATAATTTTTTTTAAATTAAATTTTCTCAAAATATATTTATAATTTTTAAATCAGCAATTACCAATCATCCCGGTATCCCAGACGCCTTTTTCCTATCCCGGTGTTCCCGGTAATTTTTCATATCCCGATGTTCCCGATCATTTTCCTATCCCGATGTTCCCGATCATTTTCCTTATCCCTATGATCGAGGTAATTTTCCTATCCCTATGATCGAGGTAATTTTTATGTCCCGGTAATCCCGGTACTTTTTTTCCTATCCCGATGTTCCCGGTAATTTTCCTTTTCCCGGTGTTCTCGGCAATGTTTCCTAGTAAATTAATGAGTCTAGTGAACAAAAATAACAAATTTGAAACAATAATAAAAGATCTAGTAAATTGAAAAGTCTAGTGAACCGCTTCATTTAATACAATGTTTTATTTTTAAGTCGTTTTCCATGAAAAAAAATTACTCTTTTCCATAAATATTTAAATTTTAAAGGAAAATATCTTAAAATAGGGGAAACTAACGTTTCAAAATTAATTATTTGAATTTATTTTAGCGTTTTCACAACTTATATCCTTTTTAAATGCGCAAATATCCAGTTTTTCGTATTAAAATATATTTATTTTTAAAGTTTTCATCTCGTTCGCAATAGTGAGTCGAGCAGATCTGCTCTGGTAGAGAAATGGAGAAATAAGCGTTTTCGGCTATAAATTCGTTAATTACTCGTAATTATTCGATTTTAAAGCTTTGAAAACTATCTTAAGTTACTCCCCGTCTCGGAATACGTCTATATGTCGAGTTTGGTTTCGGTCCGTGGCCTATTTCAAGAGATTACCCCGGACATACCCACACACACACACACACACATACATACATCGCCCGTTAGCCTTTTATTTATACAGAGATATAATGTGCATGCGTCACAAAGAAAAAAACATCTAATAACTAAGTAGTAGGATGCCTGCGTAGCATGCGGCAGTTCGTGGGTTCTATCCACAATTAATATTTCCCATCTGGGGTTATTATCCCAGATAATAATTTCCAAAAAAAACAGCAAAGTCCATACGCATGCGCATTGTTATCAAAGTATAAAAACCTTGCAAGTTCTGGTAATATGCATTTTTCACAATAAACCTTGCTATTTCTTCACTTATTCAAATTACACTAAGGATAATTCTAGATAGGATCAGTCTATATACAAATACCCCAAACAGCACAAATTTTTAAGATTTGTCCAATTTTTTTCATGTATGGCCATAGTTCATTTACTTCTAGTTGCAGTTACGCAAACTTGACATATTTGGTAGGAGCTGTGCTACTAGGGTTGGGGAAAAACTATGAAGAATATCAATCAAAGTCTGCCCGGGCCTAGTGGCCCATCAGGCGGTGCCCATCTCCATTTCATTAGCCTTTGGGCCTGGGTGCTAATTATACTAGCATGTGTCCAGGCCGAGTGGCTAGCCCAACGCTGGACCCCCAGTTGATTCCCCAAGCGAGCTTGGTCCTCATTTATCGACCCCGGAAGGATGAAGGGCTGAGTTGACCCATATGAAGAATATAAACTTACTAATTTGTTTGTCTGAAATGTTAAAACTTGTCCAATTTAAAAAAACTCTTTAGTTCTTTTTTAGTTGTACATGTTAAGATGGTTGTTAAATTATATTTACCTAATTAAATATGCAAAGTCAAAGAAACACTTCAATGTTCTTTTATAGAAATATCCAGACACATTAAGTTGTCCCCCAACATTGTGAAAATTAACAATTCTAGAACCAGTTCTTAACATGTGCAATTCAATACTTTTTCAGTGATAATTATTCTGGAAAATTTACAAAATTCAATCAATTACAAAACTTAATATATGATATGTTCTGGCTTCTTGAAAACAAACTTAGCTTTTTTTTTTCTGCCCAGCAAAAATTTCGGGGGTTCGGGCTGGCGGCCGGCCGAAAGGAAGCTCCCCATTGACTTAACATTACAGCAAAACGAAAAGAACGCATAATTTTAAAATGGAAGGTTTTGGAGGAATTACACCTAAATATGGCTCATTTAGGGGTGGAAACCTTTCGTTTAAGACCGAGTTTGTCCAAATCGGTTCGGTGGTTCGGACTGGGGCCCGGCAAAAAGTTCCTCCATAGAGTTAACATTAGAGAAAAGTGAAAAGAACGCATAATTTTAAAATGGAAGGTTTTGGAGAAACGCTACCTAAAACTGGCTCATCTAGGGGTAGAAAGCTTTCGATCAAGACCGAGTTTGTCCAAATCGGTTCAGGGGTTCGGCCTGGCGGCCGGCCGAAAGGAACCTCTCCATAGAGTTAACATTACAGAAAAGTGAAAAGAACGCATAATTTTAAAATGGAAGGTTTTGGAGGAATGCAACCTAAAATGGGCTCATCTAGGGGTGGAAAGCTTTCGATAGAGACCGAGTTTGTCGAAATTGGTCCGGGGGTTCGGCCTGGCGGCCGGCCGAAAGGAACCCCTCCATAGACTTAACATGGGGGCAAAATGAAAAGAACGCATAATTTTAAAATGGAAGGTTTTGGAGGAACGCGACCTAAAATGGGCTCATCTAGGGGTGGAAAGCTTTCGATCGAGACCGAGTTTGTCCAAATCGGTTGAGGGGTTCGGCCTGGCGGCCGGCGGAAAGAAAAACCCAATTATTTTAATATATAAGATACCCGGTTTATCACATTACCTGTAACACAACCATGACCAACTAGAGTCATAGGTTAGGTAAACTAAAGTCTCATTACCAACTAGAGTCACAAAGAAGCTCAAAAATTTGACTTTAAATATTTTTTTTCCCGATGCTCTTTATTCTAAATGAGGTCCAGAATTTCCAGTAAAAAATATGAGGTTATATACGATGAAAATTTTTAAAAAAAATCATCTCAAGATTTGGTTTTTGGATTTCTTATTCTCTTTTCCAAACGGTCAATTTTTGCATTTGACTTAAAAAACACACAAACGCAATCAATTAAACTAAACTGAAATCCGAATTCATTCGTAACTCTAATTTGGAATATTTTGACTCACTCCATTTTCGTTCCAACCAGCTCGCGTGCTTACTCCCTAGTACCATTAGTTTCCCCAATTGAATCTGAAGTATGAATAACTGATTGTGTGTTTTAACATATAGCATTTACGTGCGATTGTATCTGAAGTGCCTGTTTGGATATGAAGGGGACTATTCATTCATAATTATACGTTGGCGAATTAATAACTGAAAGCGTTTTGTGAAATATTTTATTTATTTTTGTTTTTCAGGATAAGATTTTTTCACAGTTTGTTAAATAAATAGAAGGATAAATACGCTATACTTGACAGCAACTTCAGTTCCCATTGCGGTGCCTGAATTTCGAGTGAAACAAAGAAAATCAATTTTAAAATATGATTATTTCGTTAAACCCATGTATAAATAGTGTCTTTTTATCACGATTCGCATATCAAAACTCCTCCTATCAACCCAACAAGCTTTGTGTTTACTCCTTCCGCGTAGTGACGTACTGAGTTCAGGAAACGTTACTGTGAAGTATAGTTGATTTAATACGAAACTGTCTACAATTTTTCATGTGTGCATGTAGTATTAGGATGTTGACTTTTTTTGACAGTTCTTAGAAAAATTGTGAAATTGTTGGTAATTATTTGGTTCAATATGTAACTCCCTACATATTTTTATTAGGAACTTTTTTTTACAGTTCATAGAAAAATAAAAGCGTGGACACTTAAAGCAGGATTTTCCTTAAAAAAACACTTTCACAGTTTAAAGGGGCTTAATACTTCTAAAAAAACAAATAGTTCTATTTTATAATGTTAGATATATAAAATTTACATCATGACGAATAAATTTTGGGAAATTTTTTTGTGTAAAAATACAACCACAATATTTTATCATTTAGTGCTCTTCTTAAAAAGTTTGAGCCTCAAAAATGTTTTTTTTACAGTTACCCGTATTGTAATTCGCTTAACTTTGCATCTAATGTTAAGCTTGTTAATAAACAAAAAATTCCGAAAAGTTTTTCCCCTACACAAAACAAGTGTAAAAAAATATTTTATTTATTTTCCCTTTGATTTTTTAAAAAGCAAAACAGTTTAATGAGAAGCAATCCACTTAAAACAAATTAAGATAATTAAGCCGTGATAATGATTTTAAAAATGGGAAAAAATAATGTTTTTTTCCCATAAATTATTATTTGGACCTTTATGAATAAAATATGTTGGGATTTATTCGTTTAAGCTTGTTATTCGTTATAACCTGATGGGTTAAATTAACATGTGTTCCAATTAAAATGTTTAAATGAAGAATAATTTAGCTTGAAGAAATTAGAAAAAAAATCATAATTTGATTAGAATGATTTTTCTTGTTTTTAATTATTTTCGATTTTTTTAGTTTTTCTACATTGAGAGCTTTGTGGGGGTTTCTTGGTACTTCGAAACATGTAACTATTCATATAAAGAAAACTCCAGCTCTCAAGCGTCGCCTCCAGCCGTGGACCGGTTTCGTCCTTGTCGGGACTCATCAGCACGGTGTAGGATGGTAACGCAAGAGAGCGGAGGGCAAGTACTAGTCTAGCCGACTTTATCGGAAAAAGTTGACACCATTGATTAGTCCTCCACTATCTGCCGGAATGAACTGTGCATTCCTAAGAACAGATTGAATTCCCGAAAGGCAAGGTATGAAAATAAGAGTTCTTCACCATCACTTCGTGCTGATGAGTCCTAACAAGGACGAAACCGGTCCATGGCTGGAGGCGACGCTTGAGAGCTGGAGTTTTCTCACGCACTATCCTCTAACCAGAGGTACTGGTGAAGAATTCTTCTTTTCTTATTCATGTAAATTTCTGAATTTTGTTTTAACTCTTTAAGTAAGGCAGATGTTATTACTATGTGTAAATGACATGGTCGTGCAGTTTAAAATTTCTGAAATTTTTTATAAGGTTACAATGGTACAAGGCTCTACAAAATGTTGCAAATAGTTTAGAAATTAAAGTTTTAAAACGATAAATTTGATTTCAAACATTATTTTTTGTTCCTATCTTTCAGTACTGTCTTACCTTACAAAGCGCAATGCAACGTGCCATTAAGTCATCATTTAACTAAGTTAATGAAAGTTATTATACGACGACTTTATGTACCAATATTCATCATATTACCCCACAGGCTTTTATATCTTACACTAAGTACAAGAAAATCCGTTAACACAACGGTTTTCACCGTTTTCATCCACTTTTTCTTATAAAAAAACCAGTTGTGGTTACTTTGTACTTAATTTTTACGGTTTTGCACAACCTTCCAGTTAAACGTAATGGCCTAGTGGTTAGAGCATCTGACTGCAAAGCCCTACGTCTGGGGTTCGAATCCCCGTTCGGCATGGATGTTAGTGTTACTGTCCTTGTGTGTGTTGAATTTACCTATACGGGTCTATACCTTCAGGTGAATGTGTGCAAATTAAAAAAAAACGGTTTTACGGGATTTTTTACAGTGTTTCTGAAAAGAATCCATAACCCTAAACACACACGCATAAAACATATTATTTCTCTGTATGATAGTAGAAAAACGAAATTGCTATATTGGGCGCGTCAGGTTTCACAAAATCGAAAGGAAGAATCACGAAAGTGACTAATGGGTTGAATTGGGAAATTTAGTAATTTCTACTGTACAGTTGGGGGAAAAACGATTCAGTTGCGATTTCTGGCGAACCACTTGGGTTAGGAAGACAAAAGATTTGTAATTTTTCATTAGTTAAAGTATTCTTTTCCCAAAAAAATTTCGAGTTCTTTGGGGGTCGTCTTCATATTAAACGAAACACTAACTTTTTTTTTCAATGGGGACCCCCAATTATTATGAAAATTTCTGAAAGGTTATCCCTCCAAACCCTTAAATATCCAGTTTCATCCACATTGATTCAAAAATTTTTTTTAATAATTAAAATCGTGTAATATTTTTATGGTAATCGATTCTGGTAGTAATTTATGAAGAAAGGCAAAATTTCAATCGATTTTATTGATAAAAATGAACAAGAAAGAACATTCGCGGTATGCATTCGGCAACGGTATACCGCCGCTTAAGATTAAAGTTCGTTAAGATTAAAGTACGTTAATACATAAGTTAAATCTAAAATCAGGACAAAATTTCGAATTAATTAAAAATGACAAAATCAGCTCTTACCTTGATCGGTGAGGATGGCGAACAGAAGGTAGGAAATAATCAACACCTTCATTTTTCTTTCCTTTTTCACCCTGTAAATCCCTCTTTTCAACACATCGATGGAAAACAAGATGATAGCACACACAACAGAAGAAATCCAGAAAAAAAAATATCTGTTATTTTTCACCACTAGTACCGGTTGATTTAATACTGTTTGCACAACAATACACTGACGGGTATCTAACACAGAGCTTAAAACACCTATTATTTTATGAAGAAAAATGTGTTGAAACTTTGAGTTCAATCCTCAAAATTTTTGTGTTGATTAGTTATAATCGGTGTATTAAAACTTAAAACACCAAATGCTTTTATTGTTTAACTATTCAGGTTTCTAATCATTAAAATGTTAATAAAAGCGTATTATTTATATTAATCCACAGGTTTAAAGTTAAGAGTTCGAAAGAGTTTCCAAAATATAATACACACAGATTTTTTATTGCATATGATTGTTTTAAACTTTTTTCTACCATGTAGTAAATATCCAGCGACAGTTTTTCGCTTAAATATAAATTATCTGTTTATATTAATCTTGAATTATAAATCTGGATAAAATGTATCCGAATCCAGGTGTCTTTTATGCAGCTTCGAATATCCAATATTTAAAAATTTGAGCCAGTCCGGCAAAAACTGCTGCTTTGTAAGAAGTTATCACCCGGTACTTCGTCGGATCTGATATAAATCCGAGAAAAAATCCGCCGCAAACCGTTTGGAAAATGTCAAATCACTTAAAACACGCCTTAAAGTAAAATGTAAAACGTCCGGGGAAATCTAGAGTTTAATACTAAACGTAAAATTACGTCTATCGGCGAAACGTCCGTCAAATATCTGTTCGACGTATCCTTTGAAAAGTCGATATTTAATCCTTCAAAATCCGGCTCCGACTACAGGGGAGAAAATGTCCAACGTGATGTTCTCCGACGGTCCATTCGAAAGGAAGTCCGGAAACCGAACGTAGAATGACTTCTAACCAAAAATCCGGCAAAGTTCGGTGTAAGAATTCAAAACAGATAGATTCATTTTTAACAAAACTGGTTTCCATTCAAAGAAAACGTCCGGTATTCTTAAAATCGAGACTATCTCAAAATCCGGCAAATGTAAGAGTTTATCACCAATCAGTAAAACACATTTCCGATGAAAGGATTAATCCGGCAAAACAATATTTATCCTTTTTATCCAAAACTAGTTTTCAATCGGAGAAGAAAAAGAAACGTCCGGCATTTGTCAAATACCAACAATATCAAAATCCGGCAAAGTCCAATATGAGACAATCTACCACCGATCGCTAAAACACCACATTTTTGAAAGTAAGAATCCGGCAAAGTTCAATGAGAAAGTCTTCCACCAATCACTGAATAGCCACATTTCTATACAAGCTATATTTCTATACATTTCTACATGTCATTTTTACACTCGGAACTGGATTTTAAACGTCCGGCATTTTTTGTCAAATTCCAACAATATCAAAATCCGGCAAAGTCCAATACGAGATAATCTACCACCAATCGCTAAAACACCACATTTCTGATGAAAGGACAAATCCGGCAAAATCCTTTTTAAATCCGGAACTGGTTTTCGCGCCGCGATGAACGGAGAAAACCGTCCGGCGGAATCTCGACGGAAGGTCCGTTGAACTGTTTGTCCGGCTGCGGAAGGTTGGAACGTCCGGTCTCCGCTGGGAGAGACTCGGTTGTGCCGGACGACCGGGAGAGAGTGAGGCCGGATCCGGCGGTGGATAGAGGGCGCTGCGCTACAGTGGAGGAAAAGATACGGCGGAAAGGAAATTCCGCTAGGTGTGCAGAGATACCTCGGTAATGTTTTTAGAACTTTTGTTCTTACGTTTTTAAACTTTTCTTTAACATTTTTAACATTCTTTTAACTTTTGTTCTTACATTCTTTAACATTTCTAACACTCTTTTAACTTTTGTTCTTACATTCTTTAACATTTTTAACATTCTTTAACTTTTGTTTTTTAAAAACTTTTGTTTTTAGGGGTTTCATGCGGTGTTTTATCCCATTTCTTAATTTCTTTAATTTTGTCCTCTAATTAATTTTGCGTGTTCTTTAATTTAATTAGTGTACAAAAATTAAGGATACAAATAAAAATACAAATCAAGTCGACCAACTACAGGCGTAAGCCCAGCAAGTTTGGTCCAGTCTTTTTAACCCAAACTACCGGAATACCTGTATCTGCCAATTTTCCTCTTGAACTCGTTTACCCCACTTGAATACCCCACTTGGATAGTTTGATAGTTTGCAAAATTGACACAGATAGATATTTGTTCCTTATGATATGTAGTTCTGCATCAAATTACTCGAACATTATTTTTAAGAGACCCTCCATTAATAAAAAGTTCCGTTCACATTCGGAATAAATACTACTCTATTTTTACTCCTTTCTTCATTTTTTTCAAAAATTTTTTCCTTTATTCAGTATGAATCAAAAGCTGGTAAAGGTAGTATTCTAAAAACTTACAGATATGGTATTTCATACTAAAATTCCACGAATTTTGTTTGAAGTTTATAATTTTTTTAGTATTCAAAATGTTTTTTAAACATTATATTTTATTTTATTTCCCTTTACAAATAAACTAAGATTGCATTTTCGGAAGTTTTCCTTTAATATAACTCTTTTTGCCTTTAGGATATTTTTTAATTTTAATATTTTTTCTCATTAGTGTCTGGTTTTCAAAAGAGATTGAAACTTGGTTATCCCTGTTTTTATGAATAAGTACATTTTAGTTTTAATTTCTTATTAAAAAAGTATAAAGGGTGTCCCACGAAAAGTGGCCCAACCCCTTTAACTCTTAAACACCTACAAATATAGTCATGAAAGTGGGGTCTAGGTATAGTAAAGTGACTATGCCCTATCACGCAAATTCAACATATTTGAGCGTGAGTTTTAATGGTCTTATTCAAGATATTTTTCTGCTTAAGGTTTCTTTTCTTCTGAATCGTTGCTGCTCTACAACTTAGTCATTGACTTTTTTCACATACCTCACATAGTTTTTAAAATAAAAATTATAACTCCTAAAGTTTCCACTAGAGGAAAGTTGTCTCATAAGATAGAGCATGGTCACTTTACTATACCTAGACCCCACTATCATGACTATATCTGTAGGGGTTCAAAAGTTAAAGGGGTTGGACCACTTTTTGTGGGACACACTGTATATTAACCTTTACTCAAAACTACTCAACACATATAATACCAAAAGTTTTTATTTTTGCCATCCGTAAAAAAACCCAGCCGAATTAGCTTTACTTCAAATAAAAATCACACGTTAATAATCTCCAACCAATGGTGTAATAAAATTAGTATATTAACTTTAAAAATTACCCATCTTTCGTTTATTTAAAAAAAATATCATCTTTAAAAATTTGGTAGGTATAATCCTCTTTAACAAAACAAAAACCAATTATTTCCAATTATTACTCAACACGTATAATACCAAAAGTATTTATTTTTGCCATCCATAAAAACCCAGACTATTTGACTTAACTCCAAATAAAAATCCTACGTTAACGATCTACAACCTTTGGTGTAATTAAATAAGTGAATTAACTTTAAAAGTTCTCCATTTATTAAATAAATTTATTTAAACAAATTTATCTTTAAAAATTTGGTGAAAATAATCCTCTTTAACAAAACAAAAACCAATACCCTCTGGAATTATTTCCAAATACTTCGTTTTTTGAATTTTAACATCGCACACAAAAAAAGATTCGAAGACACACAAATTCTTATTTTAACGAACACATTTATTTGATTAGAACATTAAGCTGATTTATTTGCTTTTTCCTTTTTGAGGGACTTTTGGAATAATCCCTCGAAAGATTCTTTTATTAGATTTGATTCTATCGAATGTATTTTTAAAGAAATATCGAAATTCCAACATCATTGGGGCTTTTCTTCCTGTTATTCCATAATTGGATAATGTTCCCATTTTTATTTTATTTAATTTTTGCCATTTTTAAAAAACAAATGACATATCAGGTTCGTGTAAAACATCCCCTTGTTTTTTCAGTAAACTCTTGGTTTTTAAGTGGGTTAAGTATAAACGGTAATTCGCCATAAGTTATTTGAATTCCATTATAACCTTTCAGTAATATTTTTACTTTATTTTTAGAGTATTATACCTTTTTTTATTTTCATTTATTTATTTTATATTATGCAACTTCTATTGCTTTTTTAATATTTGGCTTCCTAACCTTTCAGTAATGGATAATTAGAGTCAAATTTTTTTTTAATCTGAATGTGTTCAGAATAGCTTAAAACCTCCAGAAAGCATTTTAATTTACCTTACAAAGCCCTAAATTTTAAGTTATTTTCAATTAAAAATAGCTTATTTTCTGTCTGATGTGAAACAGCTTGTGACGTCAAATGTGCCTTGTTCCCAGCTTGTTGTTATCATCCCGCTTTGAAAGACTGGAAAGACTGAGCTCTAGTGTTTTTTACAGTCTAGTGTTTCGTTGAAAACAGTGTTTCCCACATTTCCAAGAGACACATGTGTCGTCACATTGTTAGGAGCTTTCTGTATTAAATAAGTCATAATTACCTTTAAAAAGGTTTGTGGGAGAAGACAAATGACATATTTTTGACAGATTTTTTTTAATAGGCTCAAGCTTTTGCGAAAACAACTAAAATTAAGGTATTCTATTTTACTTTAAGAAGATTATTTAAGAAGCTTTTTAAGAAAGGGATGTTCTGGAATAAATATATTAAATTAGTACAGAACAAAAAAGATTTATCCAAAATTGTAAATTTATTTATTACTAAAAATGTATTTAGAAATAAAAATTCCATAAAGTAAGAAACTTTTATTGTTTTCCTCATCATTTTAATCCAATTCAGTATATGTAGAACCTGCATTTTCACAGATTTCTCCTAAGCAAGAGCTGAAAAATTTTGTACATTGAAGGTCAGCTTTTTTGCATGGACATTTCACATCACATTCTTTATTAGTACTAACTTTACAGTCACATGAAACTAGCTGTAAAAGTGCATCAGGAGCTGCAGGAAGAGTAGAGGGAACCGGGTGTAACTTGCCATCCTTTAAGAACCGACACCGATCAGTTGGGTTTAGGTTGTTTCCTAACTACTACAAAACCTGTAGGTAAACACGAAGTGAATGTTGAGAATTTGCTGCACTAGTTGGGGGAAGAACTACTAGATTAAAATTCGAAATTTTTCTCCTTTCTCTAAGGTAGTGAGTATAGCCTAACTCATCAAGAGAATTATTCTTTTCTCCTCCGAAAAGGTATTTTATAAATATCTCATCAATTTCAATAACTGTTTAGGGATAAAGTGAAGGAATATTAAACTGTGAAACTAAGGAATGCAGTTGAGGATTCTTCCTTATTATCTTGAAAGCAGATGATTTACCCTTCCTGAAAATTGCCGAGGTCGTGTCACATCCAGTAGCTGTATGTATGAAAATAATTTTATCTTTCATGGGGCCTAGAGTTTCTTGAGTTTTAGCTATGTCGAAACACTTATGTCGTCTTTCGGTTGTTTGGGGTCGCAAAAATACAGCGATTTCCTTGGAGAACATCGCACTGTTAGATTAATTAATAAGTCTGTATCGCTCCCAACTACTATAACTTGTTTGTTCGTATCTTGACTAGCTTCAATTGCAGTAGAACAGATAATAGTATCGGCGTCATCCTACGCTGGCAAGGCAGTTATGCCCTCAGCTTGAAAGTAACTTATAACCATTCTTATAAGTCAGGATTTGTTTGTAGAGTTTGACAAAGAATTAGATAGTTTGGCCGTAGCAACCAAGTTTTCATTCAAAAGCTACTGTGGCAGACATTTTGGTCATGGCCCTTCTTTCCCTTTCCACACTTTTGGTTGATCGTACGGAACTGTACCCATCAAAAACAATAGCATCGCATGGAGCGAAACGTTTTTGAAAAAAACGTTTCATATGTTTCTGTGAAAAATCAGGACCTACATCTACTGAATATGATTAAAATGATGAGGAAAACAATAAAAGTTTCTTACTTTATGGAATTTTTATTTCTAAATACATTTTTAGTAATAAATAAATAAATTTACAATTTTGGATAAATCTTTTTTGTTATAGGGGAGAGTGTTGTACCTAAGGACGGTTGTACCTTCAGCCACTGCATTTTAAAATTCGGGAAAAATGAAAACTTGAATTTGTGGTTGAATTTGAATGTAAACAGATGCTATCTAGTTGCTAACGTGAAATCAGCTCTTTAAAATAATATTTATATTTAATATAATAAATTTACTGTTTTTAGGTGCTCAAAGTTTTTTTTAGTGCATCACTACATTAATATTTTTCTTCCCCTTAAATTATAATACGATAAAATGTGATATAAGGGGCGAATCCCCGAGATTTTGACTTTTTATTTTTGATATTAGAAATTGTCAGCTCTCAATTCTTTTATTTTCTATAGAACTTAAATGCAAAAACACCTGGTGTTGTACCTTCGGACACCATACGTGTTGTACCTACGGACACGTTCTTGTGGGTGTCTGTAAGCTAATCGGCGTTTTTAAATCAGGTTTCATTAAAGTGAATGCATTTTAATGCAAATTAAATTAATTCTAAATGGTTATCTATTTGTCGGCGATTATTTTCAAGTGATTTTTAGAAGAAAAATCAAATATTTTGTGATCTAAACTACTTTTTTCAAATTTTTTATTTTACTTTGCATTTAATGTAAAATATGGTATAAAATCTTAAGCACCCTATCGCATTTAAGTATGATTACAAAAAACTTGAAATTTGAACCGATGAAGATTTGCGAAAGTTATTACCACCAAATGCTTGCACAACTAAATGTCGATCGAATTGTTTTCATGGATCAGTGAAGTGATCAGATCTATCAGCATGACTGATGAAACTATTACCTCAAACTTCGATCTGAAAATCCCATGTGATTTATGTATTTTTGGTAAAAAATCAAGACCTTTATCATTCAACTTCGTTTTAATGATCATTTACGATCTAAAACTACATTACTTTTAAAAATCTATTCCCAATTTTAAAAATTCTTGAAATAGTTTATTAAAAGGTAATACACCAATAAAAATGTTCATTTTAAGCTTTTTTCAACTAAAAATTTCCTTTTTAAGGGTGTCCAGAGGTACAACTGGGTCTGTCCATAGGGAGAGCACGTTGTTGTACCTATGGACACAAATTTCGTCAAGTAATTAAAATTAATTAAAAATCCAATTTTGAAGATTTTAGCAAATAAAAAATATTACCATCTTCGCTAAGGTTAGGACTACAGGTTGGGCACTTTAAATGTTAAAAATGTGATTTTACCTGTCTTAGAAAAATCCAAACGTGATTTTTGTCCAGAGGTACAACACTCTCCCCTATACTAATTTAATATATTTATTACAGAACATCCCTTTCTTAAAAAGCTTCTTAAATAATCTTCTTAAAGTAAAATAGAATACCTTAATTTTAGTTGTTTTCGCAAAAGCTTGAGCCTATTAAAAAGAAATCTGTCAAAAGAGACCAAGGACACTATTAACGTTAGTTATTATATTTTATAGTCATCATTACTGAAGATGCCTCCATTTAAAATGGAATATCTCAGTCAATTTTCAACGGATTTTCAAAATTTTTTTAACAAAATAATCCTGGTTTACAGGACTTTTAAAAACACTCTAATTAGATTAAGGGATTTTTATACGGTTACAGTTATAAGGAAAACAGGTGAAAAAACGCGCAAATTTTCACATTGATGTCATTTAACTCTCTGTATTCCAAATTTATAAGTTCTTTTATGGAAAAAAAATTATTGAAACTTATAAAGGGTCTTTTTTGAGTATATAACCTTTTCCAGCATTAAAAAATATTGATTTTTTCCTTAGTTATGAATGAAAGACTGCATTGCTTGGCGGCCATCTTTGATCGCCATTTTCGAATGAAGCCGGCGAGGGAACTTAGGGGACTTTTGAGGTTTGGTTAAAGACGTCATAGAGAACTTATTCTGAAATTTTCAGCGAGTTATAAATTAGTGCGTTAAAAAACCCTAAATTTACTGGGCTATATGTGTTTTTTTTTCAACTAAATTAACAAAGAAATGTGAAACACACTAAAAAATTTCTGTACGAAAAAATTTTCAGAGTATCATAAGGGGGCATCCATAAAATACGTGAGGTCAAAAAGGGGGGGGGGGAGGGGTTTGGAAAAATCTCACCAAATCTCACCATGGGGGGAGGGGGGTCGATGAAAATCTCACGTCAACTTTTTAAGTTCGAAATACGATTTTTTTAAGTTTGAGAAAGGAATAATACCCACAGATAAGATACTGTGGGTATTTTTAGGCGGAATAATGTCTTTTTCCTCAAAATGCAAACGAATTGGATAGAAAATTATTTTTAAAGGTTGTAGGTAAATCTCACTTGGGGGGGAGGGGGGTCCAGCAAAATCTCACTAAATCTCACCAAGGGGGGAGGGGGGTCCAGATTTTGGAAAAAACACCTCACGTAATTTATGGATGACCCCTAATGCAGTGAGTAGATAAAGGGTTTAAACAAAAACTAAAACAGAATTTTAGAATTAGCCTGGTAATTCTGGTCCAATTCACACGTATTGAATCCCGACACCCTAATGAACAACTCTAGATCCCCCCCACTACGACAAAGACGCCAATGCTCGTGGACAAATTACGACCGGGCTGGCCGCGTTCCAAAAACAACTCAAAACCCCCCTTCTAGTCGTTCTAATAATAAGTTTATTTTATTTTATTTTTTTGTCGCACTTTATGACGGTAATCTATAAAAGCCATCAAGAGATATTTTTGGGAAAAGTTCAAGTCTGGCTGAATCCCACTGTAGGATGAATGCGAAACGCGCCAAAATAGCCTTATTTGGCGATTTTTCGCTAATTTCATGAGAAATAGCATTCAATTCGGGTTTTTTAAGTTTCTGAAAGTATGAAATGAATCGTGGGTCCGTTTTGAATTGTACAGGATGTTTCAGATAAGTGTTTCAGGATTTCTAAGGGAGGTAGGGTACATCAATACGAATAAGAATTGGTTAAGGGGTCGTAAGTGGGGTTCAAGTGGTGAAAACCAGCAAAAAAAACCCCCGCATATCTAAGCAGAAAGAGATACAATCGTTTGAGATTCCGGCATTTATTACAAAGAACTAATTCAAATGGTTTATGTAAAATATCATATGCAAGTGTTTATTCTAACTAATAAAAAACAGACTAATAGATGAAACGGGCATGTGTTGTAGGTCGATTAAAGTTACATTTTTTGTCCCTTGGTATTCAAATAGTTTTGTCTTGCCTTTTTCTATTTGCATAGGATTTTTACATAAACCATTTCAATTGGTGGGTTCACACATTGCATATATACAATGTGTTTCAGATAGGTATTTCAGGACTTCTAGGGGAGGTAGGCTCCAATATTTTTGTTTTTAAGTTTCTTTGCTTATTTCCCCCCTGTGATTTTCACTCCTTGAATCTTATTTTCGACCCCCTAACCCTAACTATATCCTAACTTGGAACTTGGTTAGAATTCACTTCAACTTGGAATTGTAAACTCATAGGGGCGAAAAACCCGCCTAAGAGATTGATTTGACCAACGCTATAGTCTGTTCATTTAGAATAGGCGGCTAAGACGTAATGTATTAGAAACGGTTACTATTGAAATAATTATCATCGAAAATTTTTTCTTGTGCAATGGTTAGGACAGCCTAGCAGATGTAGTTAAAATATTGTAAAAAAATCGGTCACTGAAGTTGAGTGATGAGCGTTATTAGGCGTTTTCAATCTTTTATTTACGTGATTATTTACGGCGCAAGTTTAGAACTGCTGATGCGCCAAGTTTTTAGCGATAAAAATCACTATATAGTTACCCCAACTAATGTTAAGGGAATTATGTGGCTTCTAAATATGGCGCCAAATAGCCAAAACTCGCCAACCATCAGCAGTTCTAAACTTGCGCCAGTGGTAATGAGGTATTCTCACATTTTGAGATTAAATTTTATTAAAATTGTAGATAAAAAACCATGAAGAATGACGTTTACATCAAGTATTTTCGTAGCCTAGTTTCTGAGATATAAATTTTTGAAATTTCGTTTTTTGTTTGGGCCCGAAAACAATTTCGAATCACAAATCATGCGCTGTGAGGTCACATCCAATAGAAGCCCGTTTTCGGATCACGTGAAAACAGAAAACACAATGGTTTTCATGAGTAGTATAATATGTTGACTTCTGGAATAAAATGGTTCCCGTAAATTGACATGTTGACTTTTGGCATAAAAATTTTTTACCCTGATGACTCATTACTCGCTTTTTCTCGTAATGAGTCATCAGGCTAAAAAATTTTTAAGCCAAAAGTCAACTTGTCAATTTACGGGAACCATTTTATTTCAGAAGTCAGCATATTATACTATGGTTAAATTTATTTCTTGTGTTACCTGTCTAATACTCCTAGAATCTTTCTTCATCCAACTATAAGACAACCCTGCTTATTTCCAACAGCGATGATCCGTCGCACGTTTTAGTCTGTAAGATATTCTCGTAGCGAATATTTTTATGTACACATATTCGCTACTCGAATATCCTACAGGCTTTGAGCTTTTCAGAAAATTACTTATTCTGCTTGAAGACATTTACTTTAAAACTTATGTTTTCTAATTTCTAGAGATGTAAAATTTTTTAATCACAGAATACAATTTTTACCACAAGTTAATAATGACAAAGAAAGCAAACAAACACTATAATATTGTTCAAAAATCATCCTTTATTTTCAAAACTGAAACAAGTTACACAAGGAAAGAAGTCATCATTTTATTGAAAAATGTCCAAAAGCTAAACAGTTAATATTATCCTTCAAGTACATTTTATCATAATAGCTAGATAAACTGCATTTGTTTTGTAATGTAGTGGAAATAACATGTTTTTTTGATGTTATATTAGTCTGCTTATGTCTCAGTAGTTTATTCTTTTTCAAAACTTGTAAATAGAGTTTATGTTTCAAACTGGATTTTAGTACATTTTTTTTAATTCCCTTTGCCGTTCGTTTATTCTCTTTACCAAAAATGTAGGAATACATTTTTGGTCTCAGAGCGATAAACTCTTCTATCGGTATTCCTCGGGTTTCATCTTTTAGACAACCCAACTTAGCTTTGTTTTTTGTTGAAAATAAATGATGATCCTTTTCATAATTTGAAAAGTCGAAAATACCTTTATCTTTAAATTTTTTGGAGAAATCTACATAAACATCCTTAGTAAATATTTGTAAGCACAAAGAGTCGGTATCAGTGTATATTAAGCTTATTTTATCCTTGTAAATTGGCTTAAAAATATCATAGTAAAGATGGAACATATACAGTTTGCTAAGTTCCAAAACCGTAAAACCCACATATATGGGCTGGTTCAAGTACAAATTGGATTTTAAGATTTTGAACATCACACTTGATTTATTTATTATCGAAAAATATTCTAACCCTGAATTGGATAAATAATTTTTACATTGTTTTTCATCAAGTGCTATCTTAACATTTACATGTTTACGCGTATTCATGCAGGTCCTCCCAAAGAAAGCATTATTTAGCAATTTAAAGAAGTCCTTATCAAATGAATTTTTTGCTTTCTTTCTATGGTCATTGTTAAAGTCAATGTATGGCTTCAGCCAAGAAGATTGCTTGAACTTTAAAATTCTATGTATTTTTTCTAGTTTTAAACCATGTTTAAGGTAAAACTTTAAATTTAAGTAATGAACAACATACTTTTTTTTATCATAAAAGGTATTTAAAAGTTTGATATTTTTGTCATTATGCTTTAAATTTAAAGATTTTAAAATAGTTTTTTGTAACGGAGACAATTTTTTAAAGGGGATAAATTCGTGATTTGGAGCTAGGGGGAATGCATTATGCAAATCATGTAGTTCTTTCGGATAACTCAAATCTACTTCAAGAATGAAGCCAATATCAGATTGGGCATCATATAAGTTTAAATTGAATGCTTTTATTTCTTCCGCCGACAACCACTTAAAATTCGACACTGGCAATTTATTTAAACTCATACTACTACCGTATAAGTTATTTACATCTACAGAAACAATATAATTCGATGGTAGGGAGGGGTTAAAACTATCTAGGTACTTGTTGTTAGCTCTAACAAATCTTTTAGATACTAATACCATTCCCCCCCGTATTCCTGATTCAAGCATTAAATACATGTTTATATCAGTCAGCAGTTCTAAAGTAACATTAGTATACTTTAGACCTGCTGACCAAGTCAAACTAGGAGTTGTATAAAAGTGTACAGGGTCTAAATTAAAAAATCTATTGGACAATTCTCTGAAGTTTTCGAACACATCTGCGAGTAATACTACATCAGTATTAAGATATAAGCTTAAATAGTCTTTAAATGTTACGCACTTAAACTTTTTAAAAATTTTGTTAGCAAAATTAAAATCCTCGTCAGAAATATTACTATTATTTAAATTGTTGAAAAAATGACTTTTATCTGGTAAGGATTTCTGTTTTAATACCTCAAAAGAAGTGAAGTAGTTGTATGGGAACACACCTTTTCTAAGTAATAGACTCTTATGCCTGGAATCAAAGAATGAGTTAAAAACTGGAAAATCATATTTACTGTTTTTAAGATTCTCTACTAAGCTATCTAGTTTAGAGCTTAAAAAAGAAAAACTATCGAGGAATCGTATATTATCTAAAGTGAATGAAATGCATTTCTCTGTATTAAGGGGGATAAGCTTAATATTTTTCACAAATTTACCAGAAATTTTTTGAAGTATTAGGTGAGAATCATATCCTCTTAAATTATGCATTATTACCGGGATGAAATGTGAAAATTTATAATTGAGATTACACCCTACACAAGCTTTTCCTAAAACTTCCCCGGTTAAATGATCATGATTAAGGACCCCTTCCCCTCTACTGAACATTTTACCACACAGGTGACAAGTTTTTAAATTAGCTGCCACTTCACTATAAATCATAGGAACATTTTTTTTCATGTATTCAAATATACATTTTCCAACATTTTTTAAGCTGATAATAAAGTTTTCTACACAATCTTCTCCAAAGTAAGACTTACTATAAACAATATTTTTTTTATGGTCCAAAAGTATAAAGCTGTAACAAGCTGCTTCATGTTTTTGAGTCCTCTGAGTGAAAGTTTCTTGATTATTAGGTTCAGGACCATAAACTGGTTTAATAATGCTTTCAAAATCTGCATAAATTATAAAGGGGTGGAAAAAAGTTTTTTCCCACCCCTTAAAAGACAAAAACTTATTTTCTCCACTAGGTAAGATGGTTTTCCTAGGAGCATTGTTCAAACACATTTTTTCATGTTCGTTTAAAGTTGACTGACGGGCGAATCCCACTAAGCAATTTTTGCAATGGTAATGGATACCATGCTTTTCATGCATCAATCTGTTGAAATTTTTTATTAAGAAATAATGATTTTTGTAAAGCAGCAAATCCAATTCTTTAGAAGCTATGACTTTACTCTTATAGATAGGATAGACATATTTTTTAAACCCATACACATTAATTTTCAAATTATTTCTTTTCTCAAATTTAGGCACTTCAGTAATTTTAACAGGAAAATCCAACCATTTGTAAGACAAAGATTTTTTATGTTTTTCATAGGAAGATGTTAAATTTTGATTAACTTTTTTAGGGAATAACCCTGCCAGTACAGAATAAAGGAAACATTCATTACCATTACATTTAACAGATAATAGACATTTCTTATTTTTTAAAATTTTTGGTAAGCATACCGACTGACACCCTCCTCTGAGAGAATGATACTTCCCAATATGCAGTTCAATGAAATTAATAGTTTTTACAGACCAACCAGATCCATTATTAATAAATTCTTCAATGCCCTTTAAAACTTTATTAAATGCTGTTTTAATTTTGTCTGTTATTTCAAATTTTGATAAAACTCGTTCAGTTTTTGAGGAAAAGTAAAATTTATTAATTGTTAGTTCATTTTCTCCAAGTTTTTCAAAGGTTACACATAATGATAAAACAAATCTAAATCTTGACTTTTGTTTTTTTAACAAATTACTTATTTCTTTTTCAACATTTTTTAAGGCTATTAGTGGGTCGATATTTTTAAATAAAAAGCATTTATGTGTTTGAACAAAACCCCTGAAGGCCTTAGCTTTCAAAAAAAACATCTTACCTAATAGAAGTGAAATCAAAATTTGTATCCAAACTTCTCACTATGCTTTTGAATAAGCTCAAAAGCTTTCCGATAGTTTCCCAATTCTTCCAGAGGAACGTTCATCAAGTTTTTCACTTTTCCATCTGTTATTCTGAAGAAGCACAAATAGTTCTTTTTCCTGAATGGCTTGACTTCAATTCCATTTCCACTGCCAACGTAGACGGAGTATGGCACCACCTCCTCTTTTTTATTCAAGTGTTCTTCCGAAACCACCACGTCGAAGACCGGGAATGCTTTGGACGAACATTGTCCGTTGTCTACTTTTTTCTTGGGGTTCTTGATTGGTGGTGGTTGAGTTACTTCATCATCGGTAGAGGAATCTTTAAAAAGAAATAAGAACTATTTAAAAGTGAAAAAATATTAAGGAAGACATTCAACAAAAAAACAACGTATTTATAAACAAAAAATATTAAAATCAGGAGATAAATACCTTCAGTTTCTTCACGTCTTTTTCTTTTAGCAGGAATATCTTTTACAAGAGGATAATTCAAACATTCCTCTTCAGATGATAACTCTGAAAAAATCCTAGTTTTAAAACACAGTTTCAATTTAAAGGGGGGGGGATTCGCACATTCAAAACAAGACTCAAACATTATTACACTTACCACTCTCACTTTCATTTCTTTTTTCCTCTCTTTTGCTGAAATTTTTCTTCGAAACCTTCTTACATCTTTTCGAAACTGATTCAAGCTCTAAAAAGAAATTTCATCATTAAAATTTGTTGAAAATTTAGAAATTCTTGTTACATACCATAAATTAAAAATCAAACTCACTGGACTTAGGCATTTTGCAACAGTTTATCAGTTTCAGTCAGGAAATATTCTTAACTTCTAAAATTAAAATATAATAAACTCTCTTAGAAATACATACATGTACTTATAATACAGAAATATTTAAAATTACATTAACTCTAAAATCTTTGAAAATAGTTTTCCAGCGATCAGTTAAGACATGGATTAGCATCTAGATTTACTACATATCAATTAAAGTAAGAAAGCGATGTGATACAGTAAAAACTAACTTACCAGAGAGGTGGAGACTTCAATGCTTCTTCAACACACTTGAAACTGAAGTCTGAAACTTGATTGAAACTGTGGGGGTTTTATACAACTTCTTATCGAGATATACTAGGAAATATTTTGATTTCTAAAATTGATCTCTGAGAATAGCTTGATAAAGTACAACAATTAGGTTAATTTGAGTAAGGGACGCGTAACATTAAACGGATATCCAATTCCTGTTACGTGATTCCCCACCCTAGAAGAAAGTAGGTCTTTACTAAAATAGACTGCTTGATCTAGAGTACTTTTTATGATGAAATTGTATATATATATAATACTTGGAACGTATTTAAATGTAGATTTATATTGAAAAAAACATTTAAGAGCAAGCCAAGAACCACACATTTATTAAGTTTAAAAATATTTATTAATACTTTAAAAATCGATATACATTGTGAAATCAGATACATCATTTTTTAATAAATCTAATTAAAACAAAGTCATCCTTGTAAATAATAGATTAAAAAAGTGACTATATTTTCCAAAATTATCAAAAAAAAATTTGTCTCAAGCATGCATTTCTTTTACTATTTCATGATTATTTAACACTTTGAAATAAGCTATTTTTAAAACATAACCAGGTTCATCCGATCTACACAAGTTTATTTGCTTTGCTTCTTGCACACAATCAATTATAGTTTCAAAGAGTTTTTCGCCATAACTATGAATTCTGAAATAGTCCTCTGTATGGTGTTTCCTTAAGTACACAAATCCATATTTTTCCATTTTCACAGTTCAGTGCTAGACTAATATTTCCGTAAAGCGTGTTTCAATCAAGACGTGGTAATCAGGAGAGTCACTTGGTGCTTGGAAGTTTCGCTCTATGCCATGAATGCACTTCACACTGTCTTGAACGATGTTCTCTATGTTTATATCATAGAACCTTCCTCTTCTATCACACTGATGCAAATGCAAAAACCCGTACCTTTCTTCTGAAGAATCAACGTTTTTTTTCACAAAAACAAGATGAATCAAAACGTAATCAGGAGGATCTTGTGCTAGCTGTCTCTTTTGTTCAAGTTCATTTACACAGTTGAACACGCTTTCTAAGATGCGACGCATTTGAGTTGCAAGGGATTTTGCTTGTCTATCACTAGAGTACAGGTAGTGAGTGAATCCATACTTTGCCTTCATATGCATGACGATACGTAGTTGCTTATACTTTGCTAACAAGAAAATATATGGACTGCAAGCTTGCTTTTACCGGGTATATATACATTCAGAGTGTTGATCTTTTTGTGTCATTCTAAGTATATAAACCATAAACACTTCTTGGAAGATCTGTATATTTAGCACATTTGGATTCCCTCTAATTCAACATAAAATAACTTTTGCACTCCTGGTTACATTTTGATGCTACTTGATGTAAATCAGGAGATTCCGATAATTTTTCAAAAAATGTTTTGACTACACATTCATTATGCATGACATGGTTTGGGATTAAATCTAACTTTTTTGAACGAGTAATTCGATGTAAAAAATACAAGCAAAATTTGCCACAAGTTTGAGAAGTAAAACTTTGGTAAAGACTTGTACTCCATTCAACACTTTTGCTATTCCTTTTTATGAAACTTAATATATTTTTGTTTGCGGGAGGTGTCCCATAACTACAAAAGTAGTAACAAACATTATTTTTAAAATTGATTGCAATCCAATGACTACCAGGTTTATGATGGGGGTCTAAATTTACAATAAACGATTTGTTTTTATTTTTTCGCCTTGGCAGCTGATCAGACGCAAATACCCCACCGAAATTTTTCTTTAATACATTATCTTTTAAAGAATATTTCCAGAGTGATATAGTATCCATTAATAGTCAGTAAAAATTGCTCTGGATTTATCAATTTCAATTGTAGATCTATATTCAGAGTACACCAGAAGGTTTATGGTTTCTGCTAATGCCTCGGAAAATTTTAAATCAATAGATAAGTTGGATGATGGCATGATGCTTATATGATTTTCACTAGCAGAGTAATCAGGAGTTAAATCAAAAACGAAAAAGGCTAACCCATTTTTAAATTCGGAATGTGTAATATTCACCAAATGTTCATGGTAATAAGATTTTAATTCAGTAAATAAACTATAATATGTTCTACTGTAGCAATTATTTTTAAAATCTGGAGTGTAAGGTTTAGAAGGTATCATTTTATTGTCTTTTAGCAGACAAATGTAATTTAAGCCTAAATTTTGAAAGAAAAAGGGATTATCTTTATAAGAACCATTAAAGCTCTTATTGGTAACAAAGGAGATAATAACTCGAGTAGGAAGTTGACCAATAAAAGCATTCGGAATAGTTAATGATTGTAAACCACTAGCCAATGTAAAAGATTTAACATCAATTTTACGAAGGTTTAGTTTTATTAAGCCAATGTCTAATGCTTTTTGGTGAGCAATGAAAATACTTGGATTCACAAGAACTTTACGCAATAACAAGCTGGCACTTTTAATTTGAAATTTATATCCTTCCAAATTTGACATTAGAATAAAGGAATTTTTAGATCTTTCCAATTTGATTCTAACACTTACCCCATTTATCAATAACTTATCTTGATTAGCTAAATCAATGTGCAATGGCCCCAGTAAATCTATTAGCTGACTATTTTTAGTTCTTTCAAATCGTTTATAAAGACCAACATTTTTTTTATCTGATGTGAGCGTGGGGTCGTATGTATCATAATTTTTTTCAGTATCTTTATAAAACAAACCGGTTGATAGAAATCTAGATTGAGAGGATTTATCATAGAATAAATGAGCTTCAATTATACTTCTATAAGCATAATTTACTTGAGAAGATATTTGTTTATCGTTCAGGAAAACTGAACATTGAGAAAAACAAGAATTTAAAGGATAGTTAATCGTAGTTACTGCGTCTGAATCTTCTAAAGAATCGCCATTTGCTTTTACAATTCGCGCTGTTAAATGTAGAAACGTGTGAGCAAAATCCAAATAGTTTTGTCCATTCCCTTCTATGTAAAATTCAATAGGAGAATTGTCGTCTGTAATTGTAGCAATAGGGTGAACTTCCAAAAGAGCAGATTCATCAATAGCCAATTGTGTTGGTGGAACGGAAAATAAATCTAGTTCAGACTTCAATGTTGGAGTGGACCTTTCATCCATTATTTTGAAAAAATGTCTCTCCTTTGTTTTTCCTTGACTATAGCTTTGACTCTCTTACAATTAGAATGATTCGCATTTTGTCTGCGCTTGCGTTTTATACCCGAACCTGACTGTAACTTGTGTATGACATCATCTTTTAACTTTCTTCCTGCGTCAGTAAAATGATGTTTAGCTGATTCTTTGAAAGGTCTTCCAGATGCTACATCATTTACAACTTTTCTACCAGTGCTAAATAAGTGTTTTCCCACATATTTGGCAGCATCAAAGATAAAGGGGGATATTTTTCGAAATATATCTCCGAACAATCCGTATCCTCTTTGATGAGCGACCCCTTTAAAATAATCCCCTCCACCTGCTTGATTACAATAATAATTAATGCAATCCGAAGTTTTAAGCTCCATTTCAAAATATTGTTCTTGACTGTTACTCATGAACTTTTACGATGGAAATGATTAAATTTGGAAAAAAACTTTATTTATATATATTTTATCGTTGGCGAAAAGAAAGTATTAGAAATGTTTTCCCTGAATTAAAAATCATTCGCATACCATTGCTTGCTCGCAATTCTACATTTATTGTTTCGATGTAATTCGATTTTAGTGGGAAATACAATGGATTATTGTACACTCGTACAATTTGATCATCTTTTTCCCCTCCCAGTGGTATAATTCGCAAAAGTGGAGCAGAAGTTTCTCCGATTCTATGAGATTCAATTATGTCTGAGTAGACGAAAATTTCAGTAATTCCAGCGTTTAGTTCAATTGGATAATTGCTTATATGCTCACCATCCATAAATGAACTTTCATTAAAACCTAAGAGTTGTTGTATCCCACTTCCAAATATCACAGTAGTTCGTTTTGGGACTAACAGTTTAACTCTCTTATCCGAAAGAAGTATAAATTTTACCACCTTGAAAGCATCAAATAATTCAGCAGTTGTAGAATATTGACCAATTGGTATTGTTAAATTCTCTGTTAAATTTACCATTTGAACTTTCCCTTCATTAACTGCTCTCCTTTTTAAAAGAAAATATTCCTTAGAAGATACCAGTTTTTCATAATCCTTAACATTTAAAAAGATTTGACTTTTTTGAAGAAGCAGGTCATTTACAGGAGAGTTTAGTACTTTTAAAAGGTAAGGAGCATGCTGAGCAGAAATATGAATTTCATAGCCCTCAGGAATTTGTAAGAATACCGTATCTGGTTGAGATTGGGGTTGTACAAATCTCAATTGATCAGTCTTTGCTATAAGTTGTATATTTTCATTGATATCTCCAAACAAAGTTAAAGACTTGCTTTCAGGATTTGTTGATTGTAAAGGAATGTATATAGTTTCATCTTTAGTTTTACGTTTATCAATGAGGTAAAAAAATTGGCATTCAAAATCATCCTCTATATCTCGGAATTTAAATGTTGCCGTGTTTGTTATTTTCAAGTCTCTCAACGGTTGATGCAAGACATATAATAACTTATCACACTTTTCTGCATCAATATAAAGTTCGAAATCATCACGCCATAACTGGATTGTAACATTTTCCCCTTTTACAACAAAATTTGCACCATTCGTCTGTGTTAATCGTTGAATATTATTGTTTATATCGGTAAATAAAGATCCAGATCCTTCCGAAATAGGGGTTAGAGGAATCTCATGTTTTACAATGTTATCGTATTCACTAATTTCTTTCATGTGTGTTAACGTATAGCTGTTATTAGAAGGAGATATGTTAAAATAGCTTCTAGGAATTATCGCTTCCACTAAACCAACCTCCCATTCACCTTTTAGCATTATAGGTGTTGATAGTTTTGTTGTAAAATGTGATTGCGTATTACTAGGAAATACATCCATACATGCATTGCTTGGTAAAGTTACATAAAATTCAGATTTTACTTCAGCCATGATGCTTTAATCCACGAGTTGAAATTTTCATCGAAACCTGTCCACTTAACAAAATATTCCTTTTTAGAACCACTCCCTCGACTTCTTAATATTTTTTCAACACTCCAGAGACTCTCAGGATTTTTAGTAACTTGTTGCAGCTCCTCTTGGTAAAACCTTCCTTCTATGACTTCCCCCTGCATGTCACGCAATTTATAGGTTGGTGGTTCAGAGGGGTAGCGTTCATGAACTGCAAATACTTCCTCGGTCCAACCAGGATAATACCCTCTTTGGAATGTTTTTCTCACTTTTGATATTCGAACAAAATCGTTAATTTTATATTTGTATTTTATAGAAGAATTGCTTTTTCCATATAATTTATGAAATATTTTTGAATGGTGTATTGGACTCACCTTAGATGGGGGCATGCCTATACTTCTATGAACGGAATCATTATAACTCTTAATTACCTGATCTAAAACATCGATATATTTGTAAGAGTTACGATAAGTAAATATGCGATATAATTTATTTTTTAAAGTTCTATGAAACCGTTCGACAACGCTTGCTTTTGTTTGACTTTGAGTTGAATAGTGGTTTACATTATTTTTCTTAAAAAATAGTTTAGTTTCTTTGTTGTAAAACTCAGTACCTTTATCAGTTTGAAGATTTTTTGGTGTTGCTGTTTTAAAAATTTGTTTGAAAGCATTTATAACAGACTTAGGTTTTTTATTTTTTAAAGGAATTGCAAAAGCAAATTTCGAAAACACATCAATAGCTGTTAAAAGGTGACAGTAATTGTTATTAAACTTTGATAAATGTCTCATATCAACTAAATCAGCTTGAAATAATTCTTTCTCTCCAAAAGCTAATGTCTTTCTTCTAGAATAACGTATTCTTACGGGTTTATGAAGAGTATATACATCTTGTGTCATTAACCAGTTCTTAGTTTTATTTGATGGAACTCCTGCAGCTTTAGCAAGTCTCTCAACACCTCCAAACGATCCAGCATTATTTGTGCTGTAATAAGCTTTTTTCAGAAGCTGCTTCCAAGGCTCATTGTCTTTCACTCTTTCCATGCTTTCCACTTTACAGCATTTATTATGGAAGGATTTTTATCACTACTTTCTTGTAATTTAGAAGATTCTGCAATTTTTTTCCATGTAGACCAATTCGATCTAGTAGTTGATGTTTTCATAGGAAGATTAGATTCTGAGTTGTTCAAATGTTTGAGTACCCTTTTATTACCAATCCACTCTTTTGGTGTATTTATGCTATAAATCCCATTCAAAAAAGTCTCAAATCCAATTGGAGCTGAATGCGAGTTCTTCACATTTTTCATTAGAAAACTAAAGAGATCGACAATATTACTATGATTTATTGTTTTTCCATTTGCAACTAATTCATACTTTTTATTAAATGTATATCCAGAGTTTTTCATTCTTTCTAAAATAGGATGAATATATATTCTTTTTGTTTTAGGGACAGCTTGCTCTAAGTATTTTCTAAAAGTTAGTTCCTCATCTATACTTGTTTCATATTTTTTATCTAACTCCTGTTTTGATAATTCTGTTTTTGAAAACTCTCCTAAATTATTATCAGAAAAATTTTCATTTGACGATGGGTGCATTACTTTTTGATACTTCGGAATAAGGCGAGACAAAAGTTTTACCCGAAAAGAATCCGGTATTTCATTTTTCTGCAGTAAATCACTTATATTATCTTCCAATCGAACTTCAGGTTTAGTTAACTGATAATACTCAGACACTAGTTCAGAAGGTACCAAAGCCATTTTTTTCGCCATTATGAAAAACTTATCTTATTCAATAGACTTAAAACAGCAGGAAGAATTAATGGCAAAAACCCTCCTGTTTGTTTCGATATTATTTTCTTCTTTTTTAGTAGAGAGGTTTTTCTATCAGCGAGTATTCGAATTAATCGCTTGTGAGGATTAAGTTTTTTTAAAGGAGCAGATGGGATATTCCCCAATAGCAAATTTTTACAAATTTCACAAAGGGATTTAATTTGTTCATTAGTGGCAGTTCTTAAAATAGCGTTTCTTTGTTGCGGAGGCGACGTTGAGAGTAAATGAAATAAGTGGGAATGGCGTTTCAATTTATTCATTTGTGCAGCGGTAGAAATACCCAATTGACGAATCCTCGATCAGGGAAAACTGATTGGCGGAGTCTCTGCTCATCAGACGTCTTGGGATGAACATCAACTAATAAATAAGAATAAGGTTCCGCCGTTGCCTTTTTATATGCATCCAAAAAATATTTTCCTTGACCAGGAAACGCTTGTCGGGCAAAACATGAAGCTTGAGAGAGATCTCTATTATTTCTAAACAGAATAAGATAGTGTGCATTCAAACTTATGTCTCGAAACTGTCTTATCCGGGGAAACAGATTTTGAGTAATCAATATAATACTAAAATTTTTGTGATGTGAGCCTGCAGTAAACATATCTGCAACAGCATTTGTAATGGAATTCATCTGATCATCTATTACTATCAAATCAGCGTTTTCATTTTCATCTGGAAGTCCTTGCTTAAACTCTATATTTCTTTCTTGAAGAAACCATGGTTGCCATATAGAGTAACACCAAATTACTTTTTTCATAGTAAAATTGTAAGCCTGCTTCTTTATTATTTCTTTAACCAATTCAGTTTTACCTGATTGAGATGGTCCAGAAACAATTAAAGAACTTGGATGATGAAATTTTAATATAAAAGATGAACAGTCTTGATCCATTTCGATATGAACCACTGAATAAAATTTTCCATAAATGTAATAATTTATAAATGATATTTTATAAACACTTGTAATAAAAAAGACTCCATCTAGTGTCTCAAACATGATTTAACAGTCCTGTTATCATGTAAAATAAAAAATATTAAATTTTCTTAACCATTAATCACTGCTATTGCGGAATAATCGAGCTCAAGCTTTAGACGTACTGTTATCATGGAAGTGTGGGAAAGTAATCGAAAAGGATGTTACATCGCCTATCAGTTTTAAGTAAAAGAGAACGTTTCTAAGATAGAGCATTCGCACAGGAAACTCGTTTTGAAAATAAGATAAGGCTACTATAAAGACTTCATGCTTAAGGGAAACTTCAGAATCAGGAGTGCAGTCAGATCATTCACTACTCTCGGGGAGTACTCGAGATAGAATTGAAATGAGGCTGTCACTCCAAAGTTCTCAGTTTCTATAGTCCGAATCATCAAGATACAAATGCCCGAGTTGATTTACGGAGTAATACCTACGTTAAAGTACGTAAGTCAAAATTCCGCGCTCGGGATGAAATTCTTGAGAGGATTTTCGGACTGACGATTCTCAATTCCTGAACACTCAAGATACAATTGCCCGAGTTGATTTACGGAATAATACTTACGCTTAAGTACGTAAGTCAAAATTCCGCGCTCGGGATGAAATTCTTGTGGTGATTTCGGGGCTGATGATTCTCAATTCCTGAACACTCAAGATACAAATGCCCGAGTTGATTTACGGAATAATACTTACGCTTAAGTACGTAAGTCAAAATTCCGCGCTCGGGATGAAATTCTTGTGGTGATTTCGGGGCTGATGATTCTCGATTTCTGAATACTCAAGATACAAATGCCCGAGTTGATTTACGGAATAATACTTACGCTTAAGTACGTAAGTCAAAATTCCGAGCTCGGGATGAAAATCTTGAGGAGATTTTTCAGGCTAATTCTTTATACCAATCCATACTCAAGATCTAAAATACTCGAGTTAATATCGGAATGATACTCCAAAAATAATTGCGAGTTTAATTTCTGAGCTCGAGATGAAAAGCTTGAGGTGGTTTCAAACTGATCTTCAAAGCCTGTAGGATATTCGAGTAGCGAATATGTGTACATAAAAATATTCGCTACGAGAATATCTTACAGACTAAAACGTGCGACGGATCATCGCTGTTGGAAATAAGCAGGGTTGTCTTATAGTTGGATGAAGAAAGATTCTAGGAGTATTAGACAGGTAACACAAGAAATAAATTTAACCATAGTATAATATGCTGACTTCTGGAATAAAATGGTTCCCGTAAATTGACAAGTTGACTTTTGGCTTAAAAATTTTTTAGCCTGATGACTCATTACGAGAAAAAGCGAGTAATGAGTCATCAGGGTAAAAAATTTTTATGCCAAAAGTCAACATGTCAATTTACGGGAACCATTTTATTCCAGAAGTCAACATATTATACTACTTTCATGCGCTGTGACGTCACATCCAATAGAAGCCCGTTTTCTGATAACGTGATTTTCTGAAGTTCTGGCAAAAATAAAATTGAATTTTAAATTATTTAAAACACACTTTTGAACTTAAAAATCAGAAATTTGGGAGTTTTAGACCATAATGTATCGAAAAAGTATAAAATGAAGCAAATCCCTCACTCATGCAAATACCTCATTACAAGTACCGTCGGTAAATAAAGGGTTAAGCGTTATTAAGCGTTTTTGATCCTGTTTCACCCGCCTATTCTAAATAAACAGACTACAACATCTCTTTGGCGCGTTTCCCTATTCCCCTTATAGTGGGATGTTGTGCTTTTTAGTGCGCACGGGCCGGAGTGTCAGTGTCGGGAAATGGCCTTTCCGTCTTTTCGCCTCAGATGGGTGGCCGTAATTAAATTGTGTTCCATTTAGCCTTCTTTTTTGGATGTTCGAATAATAATAATAATAATAATAATAATAATAATAATAATAATAATAATAATAATAATAATAATAATAATAATAATAATAATAATAATAATAATAATAATAATAATAATAATAATAATAATAATAATAATAATAATGCCTTTCATGATACGGAGATCTGTATTGTAGTAAATGTGTGTCTGTTTTTTTCCCATTTTTTTTATCTTGATGTTTATTCAGGGTGATTATTGAGATTTGCCCTCGAGAGTGGTTTGTGTGAGAATGAAATGAAGTGACTTGAGCAGCTTGAAATTTGTTTTTGAGACGAAGGAATGTTGGGATAAAAGTTCCGTTATAAATTGGATCTAATAATACAGTAACAGACCCTTAATCCGGAAACCCGAAATCCGGAAGGACCCGAAATCCGGCTCGCGTTTAGAATTTATTATATTTTGAAGAATTTTCAGCGGTTATTTTGGTTTTACTAAAGCAGCTGCGTCTTTAGTGGAGTTTTTTCCGGAACGGACCCGAAATCCGGGATGATGTCGGTCCCGAGATTGCCGGATAAAGGGTCCGTTACTGTAAATGGAATTAAAACATTGGATCTAATGTTATTAGAGTTTGTAATAGGGTAGAGAGGAAGTCATGGAATTTTTTTTGCCCACCCAAAAACCGTTTAAAAACAATGAGTAAGGGAAAATGAAAGGAGAATTTTACCATTTATTGCGGGTTAAGCGGACAATAGGTGTAATCTAACAATACACTTGGTGTATACCGTGGTGTACATACCACACGGTATACACTTGGTGTATACCGTGCTAATGAGTCCTAACAAGGACAAAACCGGTCCACGGCTGGAGGTGACGCTTGATAGTTGTGAGTGTACACCAATCAGTAAAGGGTTTTTATTATGCTATACAGATACAGTGTTTCAGATAAGTGTTTCATAACTTCTAGGAGGGGTAGGACACATCTAGACGAGCCAGAATCATCTTGGAATGGGGGGGGGGTCGGAAATGCACCCCTAGCAACCTAGGGGTTTTTATAAGCGGGTATGGGAAGATGTAAAATTCCCTGTGGAAATTGACACCTTACTTTTTTTAAGAGCGAATTAAAGACCATCGATTCAAGTATTTATTCCATAAAACCAATTGAAGAGCTGAAATTTCAGCTCCTAAGTTGGTTTTTATGTCATGAATGCCGTAATCGAACGATTTTGCTGGTTTTAATCCAATCAGGTTACGTGTCAATTTCCACTGTAAGTTATTCAACCTCCTATGCCGGCTTATAAAACCATCAGAGGTCTCTATAGGGGTGAATTTCCAAACCCCCTTTTCTGTGTGATTCTGAGTCGTCTAGGTATTGAATAATGTTGAATACTGATTAAAGAACTTTTTACACTATACTTTTTTATATACTGAAACTTCTTTACTCCTTTCTTACGAAACTAAAGTGATAATGTTTATTCTTTCTTAAAAACTTATTGATCAATGAAAAAACTTGTGTTTTGTACATATTTTCCAGAATGAGGAAGTTGCATGATGTTTTAAATATTTTTAATCGATTCTTCATGCAAAAATAAGCAACGACTCAAAATTTGAGGCCGATCGAGAAAGTTTTTGATTGCGAAAAAAATTAACAAAAATCCCCTTTTTCAAAGCGCGCGAAAACGCTAAGAGTTTATGATGTGACGTCATCGTACGGTGACCATTGTTGGAAAGCAGCGGAGTTGGTAATATGATTGTTGACGTCATCGTACGGTGTTTCACTTAGCGTTTTCAGTCACGTGTGTTTTTCTCGACTTTTAAATTAAAATATTTAATTACTTGTACATTTTTTTTTGAAAAATTGACTAGATATACCATACAAAAAACTATACGGAACACTTGAATGTTTATCAAAATCTGACACATGCAACTTCCTTATTAGAATAATTTTAAGTAACGATAACACGATTTAAAGTAGCAAACTTCCTTGAAGGAAAATCTCTCACAAAATCCTTCTAGTCTCAATCTAGTCTCAATCAAATTAATTCCCTGTGTTACACCAAACCTTATCATCTAATAGATAAGAAACAGGCCTCCTAGCTCAAACTCTGCCAAAACAAATTGGTTCAGCCCGCTGGATTAAGTGGCGCTAAATTAGCCGGACTTGGCATTATTAGTTCGAAATCATGCCGAATAAGTTCGGAAGTATTAGCTTAATCTGTCTGGCACGCGTCAGGGGCGTAGAGGTAGTTTTATTAGAGCGAACATGAGGCACAGTGTTTAGAGCATTTTCAATCACATGACACGGACCTAGCAACGGCCTTAGCAACAGATTGTTTGACCTACAGCAGTTAAAAGAAAATAACTGGTCATGGAATGCTTCCATTGGAGCATTTGCAATCGCATGACAACAACAGATACCACCGCACCTAGCAACAGCCTTATACTCAGTTGCAACTTAACTTGAGCCTGTAGAAATATGCTGAGAGCAACCAAAGAAAGTAGTTCCCCGCGAGGTGTCTGAGTTTTGAGTGAAATTTAGAGCTTCAATTTTAATAATGATTAGTTTTTTTAAATCTACATATATTAAGCATCTTTTCATCTCGATATGCATAAATTGTTCAATATTATTATTTTTTAAAGTGGCGTAACGCGTAGTAGTACAGCTCGCTCTCAAAATCGCCATCAGCCAACCCAGCAGACTTTCTGTTTACTCAGATTTTCTTCCGCCGATTTCTTTTTTTTCAGATTTCCGCGTGGCCATGACGTCAGGCTCAACTTAAGTTGCATTCGAGTATAGCAACAGACTGTTAGACCTACAGCAAGGAAGAAAATAACTGGTCGTGACGTCATCTGAAAACATTATACTCGGGGAGTTATTAGCATGTGTAAATAACACTTTTTTCAGGCGTCAAAAAGAAAAAAAGTTCGCAAATGATTATTTTTGGAGTAGTTAATGTAGGTTCTATGAAATCCCTCAGGACGTCTTTGTGGCCCCCCCAATAAGGAATTTGCATGTGTCAGATTTTCACAAACATTCAAGTCAAACCCAAGTATGGTTTTTTGTATGGTAAAATGAAATATCTTGTCAATTTTTCAAAAAAAATGTACAGGTAATTAAATATTTTAATCTAAAAGTCAAGAAATTAACGTGTGACTGAAAACGCTAAGTGAAAAAACCGTACGATGACGTCAACAATCATACCATCAACTCCGCTGCTTTCCAACAATAGTCACCGCACGATGACGTCACATCCCAAATTCTTAGGGTTTTCGCGCGCTTTGAAAAAGGTTTTTTTTTTAAAATTTTTTGGCAATCAAAAAATTTCTTGATCGGCCTCAAATTTTGGGTAGTTGCTTATTTTTACATGAAGAATCCCTCTATATTAAAAAAAAAGTAACAGTGACCGCCGCCGCCGCCGTCACCGTCACCGTCACCGCCGCCGCCGCCACCGCTGATTTTGAAAATTTTATTTTTGAACACTTTGAACTATCACTACGCAAAAACTATTTGAAGGAATATTATGAAATTTTGACCATTGGTAGACAAATGTATGAGGGTCATTTCAGTTTCCAGACCTAATTAATTAGATAATTAGTTCTGGAGTTATTTAATGTCAAAGTCGAAAATTATTTTTTTCGACTGCGAGTTCGCCCCCAGAAAAATCTATTTACAGCAGAAACATGATTTTTTGCAGACACATACTCTTAGGTATGAAGTTTTGCACCTCGTCGCCCTTTTTTCGAATTTCGAATTATTTTTGGAGTAATTAAATTCTAAAGTTTCGAAATTTTTTACTCTTTTTCGGTTTTTTCGTTATAATAGAAAAACTAATTACAGTAGAAATATGATATTATAAACACGCATACAATTATTTTTTGTAGAAAGATTGGCGTTTCGTTTTTTAAAAAATTCGAATTATTTTTAGAGTTATTAAGACACCAAGTTTCAATTTTTTCTTCTATTTCTGGTCGTTCACTAGAGAAACAGGCGATTATTTTAAAGAGTCTGATTTCTTACTCCCTATGATTCACTAGATACACACGTGCATTTTATAACTTTAAAAGTTTTTTAATAGCATGTGTTTTTTCTCTAAGATGGTTGATGATATTTAGTAGACTTGCTGGATATTTTTGAAAACATTTCGGTTAAATTATTGGTAAACTAAAAAGGAATATTTTAGTAACAGTTTTACTTTGATATTATTGTAGTTATGGTCCGAATTAAGATATTGATAAGTTCGAGGGATAGAAGTTTCGATTTTAAATGATCATAAACTAAGCCGACAAGTTCCAGGTTTTACTGGATAGTTGAGATGAAACAAGCGAGCTCTGCTCGCTAAGATCGCGAAGCGATCTTCAACGAACTGCGAAGCAGTTCCGGGGGTTGGTGAGCGATAGCGAGCAGGGGGCAGAGCCCCCTAGTCGATTAAAAAAATATAAAAGAAAAGTCATGCAACTTCCTCATTTTCAGAAGCGGACGACGCCAATCCTAAGCGAAATGTACGTAAACGAGTTTTCTTAAAACTTCATTTTCTTTCTCCCTTGGCGCGTTTTTTAAATTGGCGAGAATGTATCTCGCTACTTCCAAGCCACTAGAATGGTTGGCAAGATCATGAAAAAAACTCCTTAAATATCAGAATTGAAAGCAAACTGATATTTTTGTAAGATTGAAATTAACATAAATTTAAATTGAAAATGATATTTAAACTAAAACGGAATATTTTTAAACATATTGTTTTAAGAACATATAATATATCAATGTTATTATAACATTTGGAATATGCGACTCGCTCTAGTTTGCAGCTGAAATGCTAATAATTTGTAATTGTGTAATTGAACCCTACTTGCCATAAATATATACGCATTCCGGACCCTAACGCAACCCAACGCTGCAACTGATTAGAGGTTTTTTTGGGGCTTAGCTAATATTTGATCTTAAAAGGAGGGTCTACCGCATAGAATTAAAAATTCGCCAAATACTCTTTTGGCGAGATTTTTTTCAAAGTAAATCTGTGAGAAATTGCGTTTGTGTACACAATCGCTTAGGACGGCAGAATGGCTGTACACAACTGGGATGCGGCCCTAAGCGCTACCTATTGATATACTCTCCTTACGTGGCCAGGACTAGTGTATTATTAATTGACCGTACGCATCGGGGTTGTTTGCGAGTTTTACTTGGGGTAAATAACATTAATGCTAACCCCGTTTGTGCACATGAAGAGAATAATTGAATATATGTTAAGAATATGCATGCGTAGAAGATGTCAGACGGGTGTTGTGAGATCGTCTTGGAAGTTGTCGAATAGAATCCGTCAATTTTCCCTCAACGTTAGAAGCGTCAAGATTTGAACTTACTCTACCGCAAATGCGGTCATTTTGACATTCGTAAGTAACCTTCAATTACTAGGGGTGAAAAAGTTTTTTTTACGTGCGTAAAAGTTTTTTTAAAAACTCTGTATGATCTCATCAATTTTAAATGTACCAATTACAGTTTCATCATGTTGTACCAAGTTTTAGGAGCAATAAAAATATTCTAATAAAAAAAAACAACTCACGATATACTAGTTGTGCAACACTATTTCTATGAAATTAACGAATGCTGTTATTTAAATTTATATATCTAATTTGATTTTATCGCAAGTCCAATCTGATTTTTTACCAAAATGCCGAATTTCAAAATTCAAACAAAATATAGACCACTCTTTTTGATTGCGAAAATTTCCAAGGCATGTCTTAGAAAGCTGGGATATACGTCGACCAGCCGCCATGTTTACCCACAGCTCAAATGATGACACACAACAATATAGATCTAATTTGAGCTGTGAGTAAACATGGCGGCTGGTCGACGTATATCCCAGCTGTGAACAAACTCTGACCCAAAGCGTTATATAGTTAAGCGAAGACAATCCAATGGGACGACCAGTCGCTTTTTTTCTAGTGGCGTCCTCTAGCGGACGGGCGGGGAACTACAGAAATCTCAGAGCTCAAAATTTGCCGCCATTTTATTCCCCATGTCACTGAATCAATTGAATCGACGGTGGCGAGTATTGTTTTGATTGATCATTAATTTCAGATCAACATTAACAATTATAGACTAGCTCAGGCCATATCAAGATTGGAATTACGAAGGTAAATATTTAATATTTTTTAGATCCCAGTGAAAGTTATCTTACTCGACAAATTATATATTTATTAGCTATTGTTTACTTTGTTTAAATGGAGCTTTTTATTGTTTTTTCAGTTGTAAGAAAAATAGAAGAGATTTTTTTTATTATTTTGTATAAGACTAGGGGGCTCTGCCCCCTGCTCGCTATCGCTCACCAACCCCCGGAACTGCTTCGCAGTTCTATGAAAATCGCTTCGCGATCTTAGCTCGCTTGTTTCATCTCAGTATCTAGTAAAACCTGGAACTTGTCTGCTTAGTTAAAGATCATTTAAAATCGAAATGTTTTATCTCTCTAACTTATCAATAAAAATATCAAAATAAAACTCTTACTAAAATATTCCTTTTTAGCTTACCAATAACTTAATCGAAATGTTTTAAAAAAAATATCCAGCAAGTCTACTAATTATCATCAACCATCTTAGAGAAAAAAAAATGCCATTAAAAAACTTTTAAATTTATAAAATGCACGTGTGTATCTAGTGAATCATCGGGAATAAGAAATCAGACTCATAAAAATCAGTGGCTGTTTCTCTAGTGAACGACCAGAAAGAGAAGAAAAAATTGAAACTTTGCATCTTATTAACTCTAAAACTAATTCGAATTTTTTAAAAAACGAAACGCCACTCTTTCTATAAAAAATAATTGCATGCGTGTTTAAAATACCATAGTTCTACTGTGATTTGTTTTTCTTTTATAACGAAAAAACTGAAAAAAGGTGAAAAATTTCAAAACTTTAGAATTTAATTACTCCAAAAATAATTCGAAATTCGAAAAAAGGGTGACGAGGTGCAAAACTTTATACCTAAGAGTATGTGTCTGCAAAAAATCATGCTTCTGCTGTAAATAGATTTGGCTGGGGGCGAACTCGCAGCAGAAAAAAATTATTTTCGACTTTGATAATAAATAACTCCAGAACTAATTATCTAATTAATTAGGTTTTGGAACCATAATGACCCTCATACATTTGTCTACCAATGGTCAAAATTTCATAATATTCCTTTAAATAGTTTCTACGTAGTTATAGTTCAAAGTGTTCAAAAATAAAATTTTCAAAATCAGCGGCGGTGACGGCGGTGACGGCGGCGGCGGCGGTGACGGCGGTCACTGTTACTTTTTTTTAATATAGAGAGATATTTTTTTTGCTATAGTTATAAATTACGTATTATACTTGTTATTCTTAATTGAAACAGGGATAAAAATATTTATTATTTTTATTGTTTTTCTCGTTCTTACTTAGCTAAATTACTCATTTTTCTAGAATAAGGAAATCCCATATTTTAAGAATTCTTATTCGCTTGCGTTCTATTAAACTAGAAGTCCTGTATTAATTTCTTTCGCATGAAAGTTTTATCTCAGGAGATTAAATTTATAAATTTACACCAAGATAAAATAAATATCATTGAATGCAAATAAGTTAACATTTCAAATTTCAATGCTTTATTTAATATATCAATAATTAATAGTATACTGTTAAATTTTTACCTGTAATTACTATTTTGATATTGTGATCGCTTGCTATTAATTTTTTTTATTTCATATAAAATGCTGTTCTTTGTAAATCCATGAAACAAATATTGAAAAGGGCAGATTGTGAAGAATTTCAAAATGATGTAATTTAATAAATGTCATGTATTTCAAGAATTAGTGTTGAGTAATGTAGTCAAATAAACATTTTTTTTCTAGTGATAAATTCTCTTCATTTCTGAGTTATCTTTTGATGACAATAACATAACTATTCTGATAGTGAAAAACAGATTACTGTATTTAGTAATTTAAAAAAATATTTCTCCTAAGAATTGTGACCATCAAATAGTGACAATCCAACTATGTTTAAGTCATTGAATAAACATTGAATAATTGATAAATTTTTGTAGTGCTAACTTTTTTACAGTTCAGAACCTTCTTGTAATTTGAGGTTTTTTTTCAAGATTTAGTTCATATTATAAAATATAATTTTAAAGTTTTACAAGCTACTCCAGGTGTCTGTTCAAGGAAAATTTACTACCTTTTATTGGTACCTTCACAAAATAAATTTCTAAGGAAAGTTCTCTGATATAAGCTGTTTTATCCTATATTTAAAATTAATAAGTCATTCTAAACAAAATTCTGATTATTTTTTGATGTTTTGAAGATTATGTATATGTTCATTTATTCACTATAATTTTATTTTTTTCCAAGTTGATTTAAATTTTCCCAAAATAGATTGTTTTAAAAAAATCCTAGACAGACTCACTCTTTTCTTATTTCAAAACTGGAGTGTTAAAAATGTGTTTGTAAAATCTGCCCCATTATCCTACATATTGTAAATAACTTTCCAGTTTTCTTTAAAGGGACATTTTTAAATTTTTTTGCAAGGATTTAGGTATTGATTATAGAATAAAGTATGTTTTTACTAGAAGTTAGAGATGGCATATTTTGATATTGTCGACTGACCAAACATTTGCATATGCAACACCGTCAATCTTGCTTTAAGCTAGCTAAATTCGAGAAAAAAAATACCTGTATCTAATTAATAATTGAAGAAAATATTCGCTTAAAAGATAAGCTTTAAGTACGAAAGGAAGACTAAATTAGGGTATAATTTTATTAAAATTTTAATCAATGTGAAAATTGTTGAATCTTAAAGAATTTCAATAATTGAATCAACTTGGTATTATTTTACTATAAAATCTCATTTTGGAGGAAACAATTGTGTTCTTGGGAAATTTTTGGGCCTGAATTATTTCCTGCACCCCTGAAATATCCTATTAAGAATATTTGGATACATAAAAATGTACAATAAGAATCCTATTTTTTAATTTTAAATATCATTAACGGTTTTATGTATTCTGTGAAAACAAAATAAAGTTGCTAAACAAAACCATAATATACTATTGCAGTTTTAGTTTTTTTTATAATTTAAAAAAATTAATATATTATGTCTTAATATTTTATTCTTTTAATGATTTAATGTGATGAAATTAAAATAAAATGATTTCAAATTAAAATGTTTTTTTCTTACACAAATAACACCAGCTTTTATAAATGTTTCAATGTTTATTATATTTTATAATCAGCAATGATACTTTAAAAATAAAAAAATTATCAAATTTATGGGAAGCCCATTTTATTTTATTTTTCTTCAACAAGACTAAACAAAATAAATTTTAAGGAATGGTAAACAATGCTAAGGAAGGTATTAACACGCATGCGCGGGCGGCCGCCAACCGTCATCGGCTCACTCCCCGCCCGATCGCTGCAAAAAATTGGCGCTGCGATCGCTCAGAAAGTTGCGACCGCTGTTACCATGGGAGCGTCGTTGCTTAAGTGTTGATAGCTTTGCTCTGACCTCTCAATTCGACCATTTTCTATTTACAACTAAAAATATTTGTATATTTGCAGTTGCTATTAGTAACCATTAGTATAAATGCCAATTTATGGAAACTAAACTTAAAAGGGTGACTAGTTCTCAGATCACTAGTCCCCCGCAATCTGTTTTCCTGACTAAAGCCCTGGATTAAGCTACGTTACTTAAGTAGCGACATGAGTTCAAATCGTCCGCCATTTTGGGTTTTTTCCGTAAGTCCGCTATGAGGAAACGGAGTTGCAATAGTTGAAATGCAACAATCAGAAAATGGAGAACTAAAAAAAATAATAAAAGGAGTCTTCCGCAAAGCTTCTCTGCTATATTTAGGGATTTTTTGGTTTGTTAAATTCATAAAAAAATATTTATTTAGTTTTTGGTATATCAGCCATAGTTCAATTCTATTAAATATTTTTGTGTTTTAAATCATAAAACCTACCTTTTCTCTCTTGAAGCTAACTAAAGTCAAACTAAGTTAAGAATTTAAATAAAGAGAAACAGAAACTGTTAATAAAATGTAATACTTATTTAAAATATAACGAGATGGTGCAAGGAATATAAGGTGCCTGTTTAAAATTGAAGATACGTCACACACATATATTTTACAGTATTCAATTTCTTTATTATTTTAACAGTAAAATTTAATTTATTACTTTAGTAGTAATGGAATATTTTTAAATGTATGAAAACATACTTAAAATATTATAGGGGAGAGTGTTGTACCTACGGACGGTTGTACCTTCAGCCACCTCATTTTAAAATTTGGGAAAAAATGAAAATTTGAATTTGTGGTCGATTTTGAATGTAAACAGATGCTATCTAGTTGCTAACGTGAAATCAGCTGTTTAAAATATTATTTAAATTTTCTATAATAAAAATACTGTTTTTAGGTGCTCAAAGTTTTTTTTAGTGCATCACTACATTAATTATTTTCTTCCTCTATGATTATTAGATGATAAAATGGGATATATGGGGGAATCCCCGAGATTTTGACTTTTTAGTTTTGATATTAGAAATCGTCAGATCTCAATTCTTTTATCTTTTATAGAACTTTGAATGCAAAAACACCTGATGCTGTACCTTCGGACACCATAAGTGTTGTACCTACGGACACGTTCTTGTGGGTGTCTGTAGCTAATCAGCGTTTTAGAATCAGGTTTCATTTAACTGAATACATTTTAATAAATGTTAAATTAATTCTAAATGGTAATCTATTTGTCAGCAATTATTTTCAAGTGAATTTTAGATGAAAAATCAAATATTTTGTGATCTAAACTACTTTTTTAAATTTATGATTCTACTTGGAATTTAATGTAAAATATGGTGTAAAACCCTAAGCACCCTATCACATTTAAGTATGATGATTAAAAAAACTTAAACTTTCCACTGAAGAAGATTTTCCACCAAATTATTACTGTTATTACCACCAAATGCTTGCACAACTAAGTGTAGATCGAATTGGGTTTTTTTGGATCAGTGAAGTTGTCAGATCAATCATGACCGTGATGAAACTATTACCTTAAATTCTGATCTGAAAATACCATGTGATTTTTGTGTTTTTGGTAAAAAATCATGACTTTTATCATTCAACTTCGTTTTAATGATCATTTACGATCTAAAACTACATTACTTTAAAAAATCTATTTTCAATTTTAAAAAGGCTTGAAATAGGTTATTAAAAGGTAATTCATCAATAAAAATGTTCATTCTTAGCTTTTTTCAACTAAAACTTCCCAATTTAAGGGTGTCCACAGGTACAACTGGGTCTGTCCATAGGTACAACAGGTTGTTGTACCTTTGGACACAAATTTTTCCAAGTTATTATAAATGATTAAAAATCCAATTTTCAAGATTTTGGCTAATAAAAAATATCTCTCTACTCACAAAGGTTAGAACTATAGGTTGGGCACTTTAAATGGTCAAAATGTGATTTTACCTGTCTTAGAAAAATCCAAACGTGATTTTTGTCCATAGGTACAACACTCTCCCCTATATTTTAACTTACAGCTACTTAATTTCTGATGCTGATAATTTCCTGCTCTTACTCGATAATGATTCTGATAATTTCCAATGCTCTTACTCCAGCATTTTTTTATTTTTCTTGATTTCATACTTTGATTTTTATTTTTAATTAAAAAGTGAACTCTTCGGGTCACTAAATGGCGCAAGTTCAGAGTTGCGTATGATTGGCGAATTTTGGCTGTTTAGCGGCACATTTAGAAGCCAAATAATTTTTAACATGAGTTAGGGTTACCATATTGCTCATCTTTACCGCTATAAACTTGGCGCATACGCAAGTCTGAACTTGCGCTCACTAAATTTCTTATTGCAAGCTTTTCCATTAAATTACAGGACGTGGGCAAGTTTTTGAAATGATCACAGGCAGAACTAATCATCAAAGATATTAAAATTTTCGTATCAAAATCTTCCTTCAAAATTCGTTCTTCATTCGCCCGAAAAAAAATTTCTTTGTGAAGTAGAATGCAGTATACCTCCTGAGAAACATAAACTAGATTCGATTTATCTTTATGAAACTATCTCAGTTTGGAATTAGTGTTGCAGAGTTTATGATTGAGAGTTTCAATACAAGTTTGGCAAAGGTTTCCTCGTTTAATTACAGTCTTCCCAACACATCCACACAAATAATATAATGCGCTTTCTTCGATTTATGACAAATCCCTCTCAACAATTTCAGAATAAATTTCTATATTCACCTTTTCAGAATCTATATCAAAGCTTAGTTTTTCATGATATGATACATTCAAAACATCAAAATTAAGAATTTCTTCATCATACAAAAATAATTTTAATATTTTTCTAAAAACAATTTTGTGCTGCTAGGGAACTAATGCTTTTCATTAACCAAAGAGGAACTGCATGAAATATTCATTAAGATTATGTATATTTCTACAAAGATATATTAAAATAATGAGCTCATTAAAAACGTATAAAATTAACTTCAGTTATTAACCATTTTATTACCATTTGGAAAATCAACATAGTTTTTTTATAATATATATGAGGGTTTTCTTGACCCTTGTATGGGGAAACATGTAGGAACTGCATTTGCTTCAGAAAGCGCCTGTTATCATCTTCATGATTTTCAAACTTGTCCTCCGTAAAATGGACCTAGATAAAAATTTATAATAAGGTATGTATTGTAAACAATTATGTATTACTATCGACCGCGAAGCACAAGTGGTGCTGTACAAATTGGTACTTTAGGATCAGCTAGGCACAAGCGTCGAGGTTTGTTAAATCGCCAAAAAAATCTATATTAACACTATTAAAATATCTCAACCAGCAATGTTTCTTTCAATTATTATTACATTTTCATTTGGGAAATAATATGCATAGCCATTATAGTCCGATTGAAGAGTTGCGCCGGTTAATCCTAAAATATCTTTCTTTAAATACATGTGGAGAATCGGTTTAGACAGTAACAGTTTAGGGAAAAAACTGTTTTTTACATTATCTCTACGAGAAGTTGGTTATTTTGAAAGAAATAATAATTATTACTCAGATTGTGTTTTATAACTTTAACTTTATTATGGAAAACGATTTTAAGATACTGGATGGATATTATTGTTTACTATGTATTTTTAAGGATATTTTATATTAGTTTTTTTTAAGACACACGAAATGCATATTAAATCTGCCACAGATGTGTGTTATAAACATTAATCAAAAATGCGTAATGAAAACTGTGTTACTTTTTATAATGACCGGATCACCTTACAACATCAATACGGGTTTATTAATTTAACAAGTGAGTATAATACATAAATGCAATACATAACTTGAGCAACATAACTAATAAAACCATAAAACTTGATTTGGATAAATATAATTAAATGATTTTTATAAACTTACCTCACACACTTAGCAGTGGTCATTTGGTTTCCACTTTTCTCTCCCGATGTTATGCAGCCAGACTTTTCGTCTTCCTTCGTAAAATTTCCCAGCAGGTAATCGATAGAACTTGTAGCCACCGGTTCAATTATTTGTACACCCAAAAGCATAACAACTTGGCATCTTTAATAACTATACAATCGCAAATTAAATTATCAAAGGTGTTTCCGTATGAAAATCTATCGCACTGGCTCGGAGCTTGAAAAACCCATAATGGCGGCTGTTTACATGCGTGACTGTGAACGTCCAATCAAAATCGGAAGCGGCAACATAAAAGTGAATCGCTACTTAAGCTTTGCTATCCAGGGCTTTATTCCTGACCCTCTATGAAACATAAATAAATAAATTCATCGATTTTCAAGGATAATCTATTTTGAAATTGTCTTCAAAAGTAGTTTTATAAAAGTTTCATGCACACAAAATTTTTTGCTATCTATTTTTTATTACCAACTAGCTGATATGCCCGGCCTTGCACGGGTGAAGATTATAAATTTATTATTTGAGGCGTTTGCTATCAAAACCAGCTAATTCCATATTTTTCTGAAATCCACTTTTTTGCATATTTTGAAAGTTTAGAGGGTCCTTCATAACCTGGCGAAGGGATATAGCTCAAACCCAGCTCATTCCAACCCAAAATAAGATTAAAAGTGAAAACTGTGATCTCAACTGTGAAATTTCAGATCATGTGAAAAAGTTACTTATTACGTTAAAGTTACGTCATTTACTTAAAACTCGTAAAGACATAAATATTAACTGGTGAACTGGAAAAAACCAATTCACAACTTAATTGAACAAAAAAACTGAAAAAAGCATGAAAAATCGTGTTTTTGCATCAAAATCAGCTCATTCCAACCTAATTAGTGTAATTACGCCCAAGGTAATGCAACTGGAATGAAAATAAAAAACTAATCAAATTCTAAGTGGTTGTACCTACAATTAAAAATTTAAAAAACAAATTTAGCTTTAGAACTGTGGACGTGAGAAGTTTTTTGTCTCTCCTGTAAAATTTCCAAAAATGGAATAAGCTGGTTTTGATAGCAAACGCCTCATTTTTAAGTTTTCCCAAATACATTTCTAATTTTATATAATCAACATTTACCAATCATCCCGGTATCCCAGGCGTCTTTTTCATATTCCGGTGTTCCCGGTAACTTTTCCTATCCCGGTGTTCCTAGTAAGTTTTCTTATCCGGATGGACTAAAATTCCTTCAGTACTCAAGCGCAATAGTATAACTTTTGAATGATTTCCACATTTACAACATGGAAAAAATATTCTAAAAATTATTTAAAATTTCTCAGATTCCTTAATTAATCATTTCTTTAAGAATAAACGTTTTCGGTGAAATTATTCAATAATTAAAGCTTATTCCGTTTTGAAATTTAAGAAAAAAAATCAATATTTTCTAGTTGAAAGGGAGTTTTAATGGTTTTTGGTTTGTTAACCAACTTTCTTAAAAGTTAAAATATTATCACTTTTTGATTTTACATCCTCGTTTCCATGGACACTATTTTAACAACAATGATATTCTATAAAGCTTTTAAAATATAAAAATTAGATAATCTGTCAAATAAAAATATGTTTAACTATACATAACTTTTAAATTTCATTGAAATATATTTTTAAAATATTAATATAATTTTTAAATAGATTTGTACCTAGTGTTTCTATTAAAAATTGTTGTTTAGCATTAAATTTTCTTTGTAACAATGGAGTAAGCAGATCTCTTCTTGAGGGGAAATGAAGCTATTTCAGCAAAATGACCATAAAAAGGGTCGAAAGAGGGTCAAGGGGTCATTAAAAGTTTTCGAAACATAGCCTATGTTTTTTCTGGAGTTTTTTTACGTAGGTATACCAAGTTTGGTGCAGATCAAAAGAAAACTGTGGATTTGTATAAAAGACAAACACACATACCCACACTTAGTTTTATTATATTAGATATCATCTGTTTTAAACTATCTGCTTTCAGATTTTAATGCCATGCATACAATATGCAACCCGTCCGATTCAAACTACATTTGCAATCTCTAAACTTAATCTCTAAATCCTTCCCTATATATGCGTGTTGTGTGTCATTCTATTCTGTAAATATTATTGCAATTTCTGCGTTGCATTGCATCTACCGAGAGCATAACTATAACGTGTGCCGCTGAGATGAAAAGTGGTTTAAGTCAAAAGCGTCCAATATTGAGTTAGAGACCATTCAAAAGGTTCCTTAGGTTGTTATGCATTTATAGTAAAGGTGGCTTATCTGCAATTTATTTTTGTGCTCGTAAATTACAAAGTTTATGTAGGGGTTAGCCATCGGTTAAGATAACCAACTCCTAAAAATTAACTTATCCGAGGTTATCTTAATTGAATTGGATTACTCTCACAGCCGCTAATTTAGCGTGGTTAGAATAAAATGGAGTAAGTTACAGTAAAATTAAAAACGGTCTATAGGGACTCGTAATAAGTAAATCATGTACTACTATAACTTTATGTGCCGCTGAGATGAAAAGCGTTTTAAGTCAAAATGATCCGATATTTAGTTTGACCATTCTAAATGTCTCTGAGGACATTTAGAGTAAAAGTGGATGATCTGTTGTTTAGATACAGTTACTCGATAAGATACAGCGCAGGAATTAACCATTGTTTAAGATTAAACTCAAAAATAATTTTTTCGTCTGAAGTAATCTTGATTAACTGTTTGACTTGGACTTATTATTCCTCTCAAAAACTACAACAAGATGTTGAGCATAAAACTGACGAAGGTAACAAAAAACAAATAAAAATTGTGTTTAAGGACAACATATTAGTCGAGTCCTTGTATTTAATAGGATAGAAACCTAAGCCTATAGTACAATTAACTATCCCTCTAAAACTGTGGACTTCAATAACTACCTTGCTTTGAAAGTACTACACTGAACAAAACTACCTCACAATACGAATTTTTCGACTTACGCTGTTCTTTCTTCCGACATATCTCAAAGCATGAAATAGATATTTTTGTGGATGCTTTTAACTGATAATCCTAATCCTTAAATAGTGGGTGCATAAAGCTAATTAGCTGCAAAAACAATTAAGTAATTCCAAATCCTTAAATAACTAAAATTTGGGAGATTATTTTGACTTTCGACACTTTTGCTCTAACCTTCTTGTGATATAATGTTCTTGTTAAAGTAGAGTGTTTTTCGTGGTTGTTTACAACTTACAATAGTTGACGTACGACAATATACCACACAGTAAAATGAAATTATAAATTATTACGCTGTTTTTCCTCTAACCTTCTCATGTGAACCTTTTAATAAGTAGAGTTTTGCAGCTGTTTTTAAGGACCAATAATTTAATATGAAAATACTATGCAATAACATGAAATTATAAATATCCCGACTTACGCTATTGTTCCTCTGACCCACTCGTGGAAACCCGTATTTAATTAGATTGATGAGCCGAGCGCATGTTTTTGATAATGGGACGAAGTATGGCAAGAATTTGATCCCTAATAGCGTTTCCTGGTTTTTGTGTCCCTAACTTTGATGCTATTTGATGCTTTATATAGAGTGATAGGGAAACCTAAACCAAAGTAGCTTACATTTACCTATAACTGTTCATTTAAGAAGCTATCATCTTTGAAAAAACCCAAATAAATCTGATTCTACTCAGATAATCTCCAATTTTGAATAATTGTTCCACTTAAGCCACTTTTCCTTAAACTATCTCAAAAGTATAACTTCTCGTACAGTTAATTACCTCAGTTTTTGTAAAATCTGAAACCAAATTCTGGTTCCACAACTACCTCAAATTACGAATTTCCCGACTTACGCTGCATTTTATACAAACACTTACTATGAAATAAATGTTTCTGTGGGTGCGTTTATAAAAGAAAATTAGTTGGAAGTGTAAAACTACTCCAAAAAATACACTCCAAATCCGTAATTACCTAAAACTTTTATACGATTTTTAGACTTAATCCACTTTTCCTCTAATATTTTCACGGTTTTGTGGGTGTTTTAAAGACCAATGATATAATAATTGGCGTATGAAGACTATACACGATAACCTGGACATACGAATGCCTCGATCTACACCATTTTTCCTCTAACCCTCCTCACATGTAATCGAGCGCTTTATAATAGCAATCGAGCATATAAGAGTGATGTAATAACATGAAATTATAAGTATCCCGACTTATACGCTACTTTTCCTCTAACCCACTCGTGGAAACTCGTATTTAATTATATTGATGATTTTTTCGACTTGGGTCCTTTTTCGTTTAACATTTTTATGGTTTTGTGGCTGTTTTTAAAGACCAATGATAATATAATAGTTGACGTATGAAGACAATAACCTGGAATTACGAATGCCTCGACTTGCCTCGCTTTTCCTCTAACCCCCCCCACATCTTATCGAGCGCTTTCTAATAGCAGTCGAGCATATATAGTGATGTAATAACATGAAATTAAGGCGTTTGCTATCAAAACCAGCTCATTCCATATTTTCTGAAATCTACTTTTTTGCATATTTTGAAAGTTTAGAGGGTCCTTCATAACCTGACGAAGGGATATAGCTTAAATCCAGCTCATTCCAACCCAAAATTAGATGAAAAGGTGAAAACTGATCTCAACTGTGAAATTTCAGATCATTTGAAAAAGTTATGGATTATTTGGATGTTATTTATTTAAAACTCGTAAAGACACAAATATTAACTGGTAAACTGGAAAAACTAATTTCACACCAACTTATTTGAACAAAAAATACTGAAAAAAAAAAGCATGAAAAATCGTGTTTTTGCATCAAAATCAGCTCATTCCAACCTAATTAGTGTAATTACGCCCAAGGTAATGCACCTGGAATGAAAATGAAACACTAATCGAATCCTAGGCGGTTATACACACAATTAAAAAAATTTAAAAAGAAATTTAGCTTTAGAACTGTGGACGTGAGAAGTTTTTTGTCTCTCCTGTAAAATTTCCAAAAATGGAATGAGCTTGGTTTCGATAGCAAACGCCTCAATTATAAATATCCCGACTTACGCTACTTTTCCTCTAACCCACTCGTGGAAACCAGTATTTAATTAGATTGATGAGCCGATCTCATGTTTTTGATAATGGGACGAAGTATGACAAGAATTCGATCCCTAATAGCGTTTGCTGGATTTCGTGTCCCTTACTTTGATGTTATTTGATGCTTTATATAGAGCAGTGTTTCCCAACTCAAATATGTCTGCGGACCACTTCACTTAAATTTGAACCTCCGCGGACCATCTCTATCCCTAACTGTATCTTCAAAATTTTAACTCTTTTCCAGTGCATCCATTCCTCATGGAGTGTCTAAAATTTTGACTTTTTTTTTCTGAAGTAAGGGAAACAGAGTCTTACAATGTTTCGAAATAAAACTTAGAAAATCAAATAATCTATTAAACTTAAAAGAAAAATTAACATTACATTAGTTTTATATCTAATCATTTAAAAATATACCTTTTATAAAAGACCATTTAACCATTTTATCAAGTATTTTTATCTATTAACCCTGGAAGGGTTCACACTTACACAAAATTTACAACAACACGATTTAAAAAACAACAGTATAAAATAGATATTTTTTTTCATAACCAACAAATAATATAAATAATAATATAAGGTAATATATTATTAGTAGATTAAATTTGAAAGAAAGTACTTAGCTTTAAATTTAAACTGCAGGGCGAATGAGATAACCAGGAATTCTGTTGATCACAAAAAAGCAAACTGGACATGGACATGCACTGACTGTGAGTTGTGGCAGAGGAAATCCTATAGGCGAGGCTGATGTTCTCCCGAAAGAAACCGAGTCAAAAGTCAATAATTATTTCAAAGGAGCGATTAAAATAGAAAATATGGGTTCAAAAACTTTCGCATTTTGGGCAATAAATTTTTCTCATATCTTCAAACAAATCTATTTCACGTGTATCTTAGAAATTTCCTTTTTCATACCACGATTTCTCGAAGACCCTCTGTCTGACCATAGCAAGCATCCCAGTTTGAAGTATCTTTCAATACTTCCACGTTCCACGCTTTGCTTCATATCAAACCAAGTATAAGTCCGATCATTCGATTCTTTATTAGCCCCACCCCGACGCCTCTCAGTTTTAATTAATCTGATGCAATACTTTTCCACAACATCACATTTCCGTTTCCACTCTGTAATAAACTACTGTTGAATAAAACTGTGCGAAATAATAGAAATGAACAAATGATTCATAGCAGAGAATATAACATTTTTTATTTATGAGACGTATGATTTTTTACTTATGTTTTTTATCTGTAGTGTTTTTACTATTTTCTGGAATGTATGATTAGGAAAACTATTTTTTAAAAATTTCCACACATTTTTTGGATGAGTTATTTAAAAATCTACTCACGGACCACCTCGGAAGGCCTCACGGACCACTAGTGGTCCGCGGACCACCTGTTGGGAACCACTGATATAGAGTGATAGGGAAACCTAAACCAAAGTAACTTACATTTACCTATAACTGTTCATTAAGGAAGCTATCATCTTTGAAAAAAACCCAAATAAATCTGATTCTTCTCAAATAATCTCCAATTTTGAATAATTGTTCCACTTAAGCCACTTTTCCTTAAACTATCTCATAGGTATAACTTCTCTTACAGTTAATTACCTCAGTTTTGTAAAATCTGAAACCAAATTCTGGATCCACTACTACCTCAAATTACGAATTTTCCGACTTACGCTGCATTTTATACAAACACTTACTATGAAATAAATGTTTCTGTGGGTGCGTTTATAAAAGAAAATTAGTTGACGTGTAAAGCTACTCCAAAAAATACACTCCGAATCCGTAATTACCTAAAATTTTAACGATTTTTCGACTTAACCCACTTTTCCTCTAACATTTCCATGGTTGTGTGGCTGTTTTTAACGACCAATGATATAATAATTGGCATATGAAGACTATACAATAACCTGGAATTACGAATGCCTCGACTTGCGTCGCTTTTCCTCTAACCCCCCCCACATCTAATCGAGCGCTTTCTAATAGCAATCGAGCATATAAGAGTGATGTAATAACATGAAATTGAGGCGTTTTCTATCAAAACCAGCTCATTCCATATTTTTCTGAAAAACACTTTTTGCATATTTCGAAAGTTTCGAGGGTCCTTCATAACCTGACGAAGGGATATAGCTCAAATCCAGCTCCTTCCAACCCAAAATTAGATGAAAAGGTGAAAACTGTGATCTGAACTGTGAAATTTCATATCATTTGAAAAAGTTAAGAGGATGTCATTGATTTAAAACTCGTAAAGACACAAATATTAACTGGTAAACTGGAAAAAAACAACTTCACACAACTTAATTGGAAAAAAAACTGAAAAAAGCATGAAAAATCGAGTTTTTGCATCAAAATCAGCTCATTCCAACCTAATTAGTGTAATTACGCCCAAGGTAATGCACCTGGAATGAAAATGAAACACTAATCCAATTCTAGGCGGTTATACCTACAATTAAAAATTTTAAAAAGAAATTTAGCTTTAGAACTGTGGACGTGAGAAGTTTTTTTGTCTCTCCTGTAAAATTTGCAAAAATGGAATGAGCTGGTTTTGATAGCAAACGCCTCAATGAGGTATTTGCATGGGTGACGGATTTGCTTGATTTTATACTTTTTTGATACATTATGGTCTAAAACTCCCAAATTTCTGATTTTTAAGTTCAAAAATGAGTTTTAAATAATTTAAAATTCAATTTTATTTTTGCCCAAACGTCAGAAAAGTCACGTGATCAGAAAACGGGCTTCTATTGGATGTGACGTCACAGCGCATGATTTGTGATTCGAAAGTGTTTTCGCGCCCAAACAAAAAACGAAATTTCAAAAATTTATATCTCAAAAACTAGGCCACGAATATACTTGATGTAAACGTCATTCTTCATGGTTTTTTATATTTTAATAAAATTTAATTTTAAAACGTGAGAATACCTCATTATAAGTATCCCGACTTACGCTACTTTTCCTCTAACCCACTCGCGGAAACCAGTATTTAATTAGATTGATGAACAGATCTCATGTTTTTGTTAATGGGACGAAGCATGGCAAGAATTTGATCCCTAATAGCGTTTCCTGGTTTTCGTGTGTCCTTTCAGAGAAAACGACCGGATATCGTGATTTGGTGTTAAGCGTGATAAAATTAGTGATGGGCAGGTATCGATACCAAATACTTAAGTACTCGATACCTATAGGTATCGAGTGTATTCGATACCCACAAAAGTATCGATACTTTATTGACATATTTCGTTTTAAATTTTTCAATGAAGTAATCTTTATAATACCTACTGTAGATCAAACGCAGCCTGTTTCCGTTTTCATTTTGCAACGCTCAAACCCAAGTCGTTATCATCCGCGAGAGAAATTTGACGTGGCTAGGTTTTTCCCCCGCCAAATCCTTCGCCTCTATCCACCTCCAGGCCCGTAGCTACGGGGCTTTTTGATGGATCGCTTTCAGTTTTTTGAATATTAGTCTGATTATGGATAGGCCCTAAAAAAATTGTCCCTTCAGGTTCATTTCCCGACATTGAAAAAAAGTACTCGATACCTAAAAGTACTCGATACCTATAAGTATTCGATACCTATAAGTATTCGATACCAAAGTATTCGATACCAAAGTATTCGATACCTAAAATTATCGATTTTGCCCATAACTAGATAAACATGGGCGCCGCCAGGATTTCTTTTAGGGGGGTGCACACCAATCTGTTTCTATAATGGTTTTACTAATTAATAAAACAGGATTTATAACTCTGCGTATTACTTTTCCTTTAATACAGAAAATGGTTTGGGGAAGGACACAAAATTTTTCCCCTTCCCGCTTCCCATGCGTGTTTAATGGTTCAGATGTAGCTTAATTTTAATAAATTTTTAGCAGGAGTAGTTTAGCAAGTAATAAAGTTCAAACAACCAAAGGGGGTCTGGGGGGTCCTCCCCCAGAAAATTTTTGGGAATTTGGCCCTAAAAAAGGATTTCTACTCTGTTTTGGTACACCTAGTCCTAATTTTGTACAAATATTTTTAAGTAGGATTAGGATTTCGATATATTTGGAATAATAAAATTCCAATCAGAAAGGGGGTTTTGGGGGTCCTCCGCATGAAAATTTGTCACTAAAAAACAGGATTTTAGCTTGTTTTGGAACACCAAGTCCGGATTTCGGGGGGGCAGGGCCCCCTCGGCCCCCCCTTTTTGTACGCCACCGCGTTCAGACGCAAAAAATCAAAATGTTGTTTTTATCTAAATGACTATCACCTAAGACCATAAGCTTTGTCTTACCCCCTACGTATGTGATTAAAAATAGAATCCAGGGAAACAGTATCATAAAATATCATTGCAATCAAAAACATAGTTTGTTTGTTTCGTAGGCAACATATTACACTATTTTAGGGAGTCTGGGGGTCCCCCCAGAAAAGTTTTGAGAATTAGACCCTAAACGACTAATTTTTGACTAATCTTAAGTGCTTACTTTGCATAAAGTCGAAGTCAAAAATAACAACATAAAATCGAATTTCCAAGGGAAAAGGAGTTTATAAATAGACTTAAAATCTTTTAGAGGGATATTGGTTTGAGGGTCTTCCCTGAGGAAAATTTCTGAAACTTGATCCTTAAAAATACTGTTTTATCTCCTATTGAGTTAAACTAAACAAGAACTGCAGGGAGGTATGGGGGTCCTCCCCAGAAACTTTTTTGAAATTTGATCAATAAAAGTAGGGTTCAAATTCATTTTGAGAATCTATGGGTCCAAGGAGGTACTGTCGAGAGTCCCCCTTCCTTGGATTCGCTCCAATCTCCAATCGAATTTGTTCGCGCCGGGTGCCAGGGGGGTGCAAGTGCACCCCCTTGCACCCCCCTCCCGGCGCCCATGTAGATAAAATCTATTTTTCGTCGATATCTGGTCCGGAACTCGTCCGTGTCTGATGGTACAAAACTCTGGACCGCTTGTTTTCTTGTTAACGTTTTTCGTATGCTAAAATCTTTTTGGTTGCTCGACCGCTGTGTAGTATTTGAAGCAGCACGGAAGCTACTGTCCAATAAGTGATCGGTTCTGAATGAAAGCGGTCTAAGGGTACGGTCACCGTGAGCGCAGGATGAGGCGTATCACCAGGCGGATCTTATCGGGCACTCGATATCTCCCCCATCTCTTTGTGTGGTTAGGGGGTTGGAGGGGAACTCTTTTGTTTGCTAATTGACCTCACTTAACCACACAAAGAGATGAGGGTAGATATCCACTGCCCTATAAGATCCGCCTGGTGATACGCCTCATCCTGCGCTCACGGTGACCGTATCAAAAGTGTTCATGTATACTGTGAGTTTCAGGACTTCTTTAGGGGAGGTACATCTAGGCGAACAGGAATTGGTGTAAGTTACGGGGTTGCTAGTGGTGTTACGGGGATTAAAATCACGGAGGCAATTAAAAAAAAACCTCGCATATCTGGGCAGAAAGAGATACAATGAGGTATTTGCATGAGTGAGGGATTTGCTTGATTTTATACTTTTTTGATGTATTATGGTTTAAAACTCCAAATTTCTGATTTTTAAGTTCAAAAATGTGTTTTAAATAATTTAAACTCAATTTTATTATTGCAAAAACGCCAGAAAAGTCACGTTGTCAGAAAATGGGCTTCTATTGGATGCGACGTCACAGCGCATGATTTGTGATTCGAAAGTGTTTTAGCTCCCAAACAAAAAACGAAATTTCAAAAATTTGTTTCTCAGAAACACTAGGCTACGAAAATACTTGATGTAAACGTCATTCTTCATGTTTTTTATCTACTATTTTAATAAAATTTAATCTCAAAACGTGAGAATACCTCATTGTTTGATTTTGGCATTTATTAGATAAAATCAATTCGAATGGTTTGTGTAAAGTTGCCTGTCTTCAAGTCTTGGGTGGAATTTCCAGAGTTCTTACCTCCTCATAACGCGAAAATTATATTTTTTTTTGTTTTTTTATGACTTAGACAAAGGACCAAAAGTATTCTTAGATTGTAAAAAAAGAAAAATTTCTAATTTTTGCGTTGTGAGAAGCGTTTTAGAACGCAAAAACATTAGAAATTCTACTTAATTCAGCGTGCGTTTTAGGGGTTCTATTCGATGCATTTCTCTACACAAGGTGTCTTTTTGTATTAAATCGATGCTGCTCTAAAACTTTGTAATTAACTAATTTAGGAAATATCTGTTTTTAAAATAAAATTTACAACTTCTAACATTTCCCTAGCCACTTTACCATTTATGACCATCTCTGTAGGGGTTTAAAAGTAAAAGGGTGTTGAGACTCCTCAGTTTAGTATTTTTTCAGGTCTGATTAAAAAAAAATATGGTATTTGTACGAACAGTAATAGTTTTTTATATAATCTTTCTTTGTTATCTTCTTTTGTTTTATTATGTTAAGTTGTTTGTGTAATCTCTTTTTTTCTGAAAATAAATGTTACTTCTAAAATTTTTTTATTTAAATTTGATACATTTTATTCTATTTTACTTAATTTTTATGTATTCCGTTCTAGGTGAGTTCCTTATTCTTCAATATCGACGTATGAAAAGTTGTACCTCATCTGAAGGTTGAAGGTGAGCTTTTTTGGTTTTTCAAAATAACAGGATTGCGTTTCCTATGTTTAACAGAATATCAATGTAACTATACTATACTCTATTCATTTAGAATTGGCGCTTGCGAAATAGTGCTTTCCCCCACGCTAGAAGCGTAACCATAGTTACGCTCTTCGCGTAGCCAATAGTAAGCCTTCTTCGTCACTTTGACGTGGATAGTTGCTGTGGTTACCGATCGGTGGCGGGGTAAGGAAATATTTTCAAGCGCCAGTTCAAAATGAATAGAGTATAGAGTACAACGTTACTTGACCCTGAGTGACAGCCAACAAAGAAAGCAGTTCCAAGCGCGATGTCTGAATTTTGAGTGAAATTAGGAATTTCAATTTAGAAATACAATTAGTTTGTTTAACCCATTTATATATAGCGTCTTTTTTTATCACAATTTGCGTACCGAAACTCCTCCAAGCAACCCAACAGTCTCTGTGTTCCTTCCACGAAGTGACCTCATAAAGGGTCAAGAAACATTGCATTCTTGAGTATAATAGTCTAAAAGGTCAGTAGAACATATGTTTTGGTCTAATGTTGAATTTCTAAAACAGTCGGTCCAACAATGAGAGACCAGATTGCTGGGGAAACGAACAGTACTGTTGATTTATTGATTACTGTTGGATTAAAAACAATGAGGAAGTTGCATAATTTTAAAAATATTTTTTATTCGATTCTTCATGCAAAAATAAGCAACTACCCAAAATTTGAAGCCGATCGAGATATTTTTTGATTGACAAAAAAAATGTGACGTCGTCGTACGATGACCATTGTTGGAAAGCAATGCAGTTGATGGTATGATTTTTGACGTCATCGTTACTTTTTAAACAATAAACGTTTTCAGTCACGTGTTTTTTTCTCGACTTTTAAATTAAAATATTTAATTACCTGTACATTTTTTTTGAAAAATTGACTTGATATTTCATTTTACTATACAAAAAACCCTACGGAACACTTGTTTGTTTTTGAAAATCTGACGCATGCAACTTCCTTATTGTTTTTTAAACAATATACCGTTTGAATTTTTAGTAATTGTTGTATACTTAACAACTGAAAAATCAATGAAATAAAACCCGTGGGGATAAAAAGTAGTATATGTTACGGTATTCTAGTATCTCAATAGTTCAGTAACAGTTGCCGGAATTTCCGTTTGAGTAAAAAGGTTGGAAAGCACTGTTCCAAACTAAGTTTGGTCGACTTACATCACTATCGTGCTCAACAGCTCTATGAGGACTGGACTTCAAAAACAATCTAAGTGCCAAAAAGTAAATTTTCTGTAATTGATCATTTTAAGTGTGATTCTCCATAGGAATACACATAAAAAGTCATCTTTCGGGCTAATTTTAAACTACTAATAATGAGGAAGTTGCATGATTTTTTTATTATTTTTTTATCGATTCATCTTGCAAAAATAAGCTACTACCCAAAATTTGAGGCTGATCGAGAATTTTTTTGATTGCCAAAAAAATTAACAAAAATCCCTTTTTAAAAGCGCGCGAAAACGCCAAGAGTTTGGATGTGACTTCATCTTATAATAGGCATTGTTGAAAAGCAATGGAGTTGATGGTATGATTGTTGACATCTTTAAACAATAAACGTTTTCAGTCACGTGTTTTTTTCTCGACTTTTAAATTAAAATATTTAATTACTTGTACATTTTTTTGAAAAACTGACACTTGCAAATTCCTTATTGTTGTGGAGCTAAGCCGACTTTATAGGTTTTTGGCAATGGTACTTAGATTGGTTTTTCGGGTTTAACTCATATTTTTTACTTTTGGCACTTAGATTCTTTTTGAAGTCCAGTCTTCTCTTGTAGAGAGAAATGCGTTAAGTCATGAAGGTCGATGAGAACTCTGTTTTACATTATTTGACCACTCAAAGTACTTATTTCATGCAACTTTGTTTAGTTGTGATACTTGTAATGGAAATATAGTCGAGAAAAATATTCTTAAAGATTTTTATTCATCTTAAATATGCAAATCGCTTCAGGAAACGCTTCAAACTTTTGTTTTGATGAGTATTTTTATTTTTATTATTTATTGTCAACAATTTTGATTTTGAAATTCAAACCATTGTTTTAAATAATCTTCAGAAATTCAACTGTATTCCGTTTGGACGAAAGAGAAAGCATATTAGATTAAAAACAAACTTTTCAAAAAAAGATTTATAGTCCCGTCAAAAAAACCCCCGCTAAAACCTCAATAAAAATACTTTTTTTTTAGAGAATGGCATCGGCTTCTCTATTTACATTCAGAGAGTCAACATTTCCCTTTATTGACGCTTCTGTCAGATTTCATTTGTGCAGAAATGTAAACAAAAGTATCTCTGTATATACTGCTACTAAAACGAAGCTTTAAAGAAAGTTCCGGAAATTTTCACTCAGCAGGAAGGTACACATTGCGTCGTCGAATTCCCGAAGGAAAATCGTAGATGTAAAAGGATAATAGAGGAGGCATCGACGGTGACCCGGTGTTCCCAACATCGATGATTAGGCCCGATCAACATCGATGACCCCTTTATCAACTGCATAATGATTCTCTGCAAAATTGTTTCGTGCAAAGATTTTTTCCGTCACTAAATAGAAAATTAAGGGATATACATGAATAAAATAACCATCTTTAGAAAATTCAATCCGCTAGAGCCAATTAATTAAATTCATACTTTTGAGTACTGTCAGTACACTTTCCTTTTGATTTACTAATTACTTTTTAGGGAACAAAAATATGAAAATCATGGGTATCAGATCGAAATGGCAGCTGAAAGCACAACTTTAGTTAAATCTATTCGCATTTGCCGCTAAAATACTCATCGTAGAACCCGTGCCGTATTTTAACCTGGAAGAGTTAATCTAAAAGAGTGTTCCTTCGAAGTATATTCGTAAGGATTGTTATTCTATGTAATTTTAAAGTTGGTGGGACTTTTAAGTACCACCAGTAGATAAAGGGGTAAAATAGAAAATCCCATAGATTTCTTAAATCGCTGTCCATCTAAATTCGATGCGCACTCAATTATTCTTTTCCTATACTCTTTGAGGAAAATCCGGAGAGCTGCTGTATCTTTTCCTGATGGGAAAAAAAGAAATCGTCGAAAAGATTATACCGTGTATTGAAGGAAATAAACCCTTTTAATCAAATAAGGAAAGTCAATATTATAACCTCGAGTTTGTCTTGGTGAAAGTTTTTAAATATGAATATCATTGAAGGCTAAGTGTATAGGAATGGATTGAAATTAGCTCGACTTGGGCTGAGATGAAAAGTTAACTAAGTCGTCTGACTACTATTCTAAAGATTTTTTTCTATAAAATTTATGTTTCGTGGAAAACTGTAAATTTTAACCGTTAGGCCGATGGGTGAAAAAATGAATTAAGTTCATATACAGAGTGTTTCATATCAGTGTTTTATATCATAACTTCTAGGAGGAAGTAGGGCACACCTAGACCTAGAGGACTCAAAATCCCATAGGAGAGGGGGGTCAAAAATGCACCTCCTAGCGACCGGTTGTATAATCCACTATGGAAATTGACTCGTAACCTATTAAAATTGGATTAAAACCAGCAAAGTATTTCAATTACGGAATTTGTTATATGAAATTAGACGTGGGTTAGTATTAAGAGCGAACTAAGTCTACTAATTATTTTAAAGATGTTTTTTTTTAATTTGATGTTTTGTCTAAAACAGGAAATTTTAACAGTTTGACCACTAGTTGGAAAAACCGTTGGTGAAATAAGTTCATATACCATTATTGTTTATTAGGGTGTATCGAAAAAAAACATTTTTTTGATTTTGATGATGCCTTAGTGCGGAAAAGTTGTCTAAGGTGGCAGAGAGTACCTGTGAATTTTTTCAGAATTTTCGGATAATATCTTGAGGTGCCGCCAAGGCCCTGAAGGTCCCCATGTTAATCCAATGGAGCGCGCAAGCCAAAAAGGCCGAAAATTGGTTTTTTGCCCCTCATTTCTACCCTAATCACACGACGAATGTCTTCCCTCGAGTTATGGACCCTATATGATCTAGGCTATCCGACAAAACTTGAATAATAGCCTAAATCTTTTTTTATGTTGTTTGTGGGCTCTGATTTGAACTAGAAAATACGCGATTTTCGACGAAATTGGAGCATACAAAAAAACGTAATATAGAGATTTAGGCTATTATTCAAGTTTTGTCGGATAGCCTAGATCATATAGGGTCCATAACTCGAGGGAAGACATTCGTCGTGTGATTAGGGTAGAAATGAGGGGCGAAAAACCAATTTTCGGCCTTTTTGGCTTGCGCGCTCCATTGGATTAACATGGGGACCTTCAGGGCCTTGGCGGCACCTCAAGATATTATCCGAAAATTCTGAAAAAATTCACAGGTACTCTCTGCCACCTTAGACAACTTTTCCGCACTAAGGCATCATCAAAATCAAAAAAAAGTTTTTTTCGATACACCCTATTGTTTATATACCATCTACGCATTAAACAAAAAAAACTTTTAACTGTTCTTTTTCTCTAATACAAAATAATTTTGTAAGGCAAAATTATTACAATTTAATCATCCAAGTATTTGATTTTCCAAATCAGGTAAAGTATCAATAAATTATATTAATTGAAGTATACTGCGTTATTTTATACTGGGTTAATAATACATAAATTAGCTAATAAAATCTTTTTGGTACTTACCTCATTTTTAAAATCATACAATATTTATGATTTATTGTGGAATTAATTATTTACGTTTCCTAAGGATTTCTCAAAAAAAAGGAAAAATAAAATATTTTAAAGAATAAATGTGGAAACTTGAGTTTTAATATCAATATTTTGAATAAATATAGTTAAGATGTTGATGTTTCAATAAAGAAAAACAATTTTGGGTTGTTAATGTATAAAATAATTACCTACTTGAAATTGATACTTTGTTCAGAGAAAATAAACTTTGAAATCATAACTTAATTTAAAAATGACGACTTTTAGAAAACATTTCAATTTTTAAACAATTGAATCAAATATGTATTTAGCAAGGTAAATATTTCCATTTAACGCAACTTGCATCAACAAGTTACGACAATAAACAAAATGAGGTTTTGAGAGTTGGAATATGATTCAAAAAGGCATTTAAAGTTATTGAATGAAATACATTTAACTTAAAATTTTTCTTTGTTTATGTGTTATTCATAAGAGTCAAAATAATTATTTTTTTATCCAAATACCCTGAGAATTTATTGTTGCATGTTGAATCTTAAATTTTATCATCACACTTTACATTGTGTAAAAAATTTTTCTTTAGAAGAATATTTAAATAAGTAATTACATTAATAACATTCTGTTAGAGTAAATGAAATAACTTTTGTTGGGTGTATACAAGAGTCTTTATAATTCTTAAGCTGTTAGATCGCTAATAATAAACCAGAATCAAACCTTGTTTTAGGTTTTAACTCTCCGTCGGTCGCAATGTGCCAAAACGCACAATTGAAAGAATCGCAATTTTCTACCTTTTAATTTCAATGATAGAATCTTAAAAACGATAAAATATATTCATAGTATTATTGAGACATAAAAAAATTTATATTTGTTGAGATAATATAATTTGTTAAGATATAAGAATTAAGAACAAAAATTATAAATAGCATAAAATTAAAAAACATCAGCGGGATAAATAATTCAATATCTTAGTCAAAAAATATACTTAATGATGTGAAACCTGAGGAATAATTAATACTAAATTATTGTTTTTGAACTCATGTCCAGATAACAACCATTCAAAACAAAAATGTTACAGGTAATACTTGCAGGTCCTAGACTGGGCAAATTGACCGCTGACAGTCGTTGTAGCTATTTTAAAATAACTTCAAAATGCATTATTTTAGCTATAAACTGTGAATTTACAGGTAGTAAATGTAGATTTGCATATTGCACAACATTGATTTTGGCGAGGTAAATGTATAAGGTACGATTTTGTAGGTGTATGTTCAACCGCAATAAATGAAAAATAATTTGAAAAATTACATACATATTTAGGAAAATTTAATAATATTGACGTGTTAACACTCATAAAAGAAATAAATAAGCATCAGGGATTCCAAATATTAATACTACGTACCCTAATGAACTGAAACACGATCGGTCGCAATGTGTCAAATAGTGAAACTATGGTGAAAATCAAAGTAAACAAAGCGCGCGAATTTAATGAATTGGTTGGCGCCATACATCCGGTAAAGATAGGAGACTACCAGGAATTTCAGAATCCAAACCCCCAAAATAACGAAAAGGCGAACGAAAATTTATGAGGTGTGCGAAAAAGAACAGTTGAGACCGACGGAGGGTTAAAGCAAGTTTAAAAACTTAATACTGAGTTTTGCGGATAAAATTTGTGTTTACCATGTTTTCAAACCATTATTACTTTTCTAGAGAACAAATTTCCATCAGTTTATTTGATATACAGTGTGGTCCAAAATTCGTGGTACAAACAGGGTAGGGTAGGTAAAGTACATCAAGACGAACAAGAATTGGTATAGAAAGGGGGGTCCCAAACCAAATCCCTGGGAGTTAAAATTGGAGCGACACCCCAAAAAAATCGTTGAAAAATTCAATTTGTAGAAGAACTACTATTGGTATAAAATTAATTATGGTCTCAAAAATTGTGGTTTAATATGACCTTTAAAATTATCTCAAAAGTCTTCACTTTAAAATTAGTTTTATTATGAAAAAAGTTAAAAAACCACAAAAAAATGTGAAAACTCTGCCAAAACTTTATTTTGTATTTCGAAATCCTTTCTTTTGATTTAATAATCTGAAATATCATAGTCGAAAACCCTTGAGTCCAAAGTTTCACGTAAAATCCATCAATATTAAATGCTTAAGATCCTGTTAAAGCATGATTTAAGTCCGTTTTTTGCGTCCGCTAACTGCCGTTTTGAAAACGGCTATAGGAAACACGTTTGCACACACAAAAAAACGAACTTTAACATCATCTCAAGCGTTTAATATTGATTGTTTTTACGTCAAACTTTGGACTTAAGGGTTTACAACTATCTTTCAGATTATAAAATCAAAACAAAGGATTTCGAAATATAATATGAGGTTTTGGTAGAATTTTCACATTTTTTTGTGGTTTTTTAGCTTTTTTCATAATAAAACTAATTTTAAAGTGAAGACTTTTGGGATAATTTTAAAGATAATATTAAACCACAATTTTTGAGACCATGATTAAGTTTTTACCGATAGTAGTTCTTCTACATATTGAATTTTTCAATAATTTTTTTGGGATGTCGCTCCATTTTTAACTCCCTATGATTTGGTTTGGGACCCCCCTTTCTATACCAATTCTTGTTCGTCTTGATGTACTCTACCTACCCTACCCAGTTTGTACCACGAATTTAGGACCACCCTGTATAATATTTTAAACAAAAATTTGAATAAAAAAAGCTCTCCAACTATCTCATTTAATTTGTCAGATACTAAACAATTACGAAAAAATTAATAACTGCAAAAACTGTATGTTGGGTGTTACAATAGAACTTTACAATAGAAATAATGGTATGAATTCTCATGAAATAAACTAGCACAAAAAATATTTTTATTTTCACTGCATTACACTTCCGTCTGATACACCTGTAAAACTGTTTTTCCTTGTTAAGAGGCTAATGGCAAAGAAAACAACTTGTAGGCAAATATTCTAATATTTTAATTGTTGGCTTGTTTTCACTGCATTACACTTCCTTCTGATTCACCTGTAAAACTGTTTTTCCTTGATAAGAGGCTAAAGGCAGAAAAAACAACTTAAAAGCAAAATACTTCTAATATTTTAATTTTTACCGAAGTAACAATGGTGTACTAACAATATTTGGAACATCTATTTGAATAGTAATATAAGCCTTGAACCGTAATGTCTTTCGTTTATTGAATATCTAATTGCTATAAAATGTTGTCGGAGATTACCTATAAGGTGTAAACAACATAACATTGATATACGTATCGTATAACTTTAGTTGAATTTAGCTATGCTGTGTGAATAAAACTTGTATATATTTTTTTAGGTTTGATTGTTATTTTTAAATATCAATAATTAAATTATTCTGAATTTTCCGTAATACCTGCGAGTGAAAATAAGAATAAATTCAAGGATACAAATATATTTTAACTTTTAACATCATTACCACTGAGAGTAACTCAATTATAAATCTACATTCATATTCAAATCTTCTAAATTTTTCAGTAGAGATTTAAAATTTCACCCAAGTTTATTCTTGGATATAGAGCATGCGTTATTTTAACTCAGTTAAATGGATTAGGAGAATACTTTAACTACAGCGCTTTAACTCAATTATACAGCGAAGCCAACCTGGCCTTATAATAATTGAAGTGACACATTGTGTTCTCGGTTTTGTTCAAGTTTTAATTTCCCCTTGTTAGTAGATTTCCAGTAATGTAAATTAGTAAGTTTATCCAAGTGGTCTTTATAAGTTTAAAGTTATTTAAGTAACAATGATATAAATATCAATTTTATCAAAATGGTAGGGGGTAATTTTAGAAGAATTTTTACGATAGTAATTCAATTATATTATCCTTAAAGGTCGTTCAAACATCAAGCCTTTACCTACGGCATAATGGTTTTCTGCAATTTTTTTGTGCAAATATTTTTTTGAGTCACTTAATTGAAAATTAAGGAAATTCATAAATGAAATAATCATCTTTGGAGAATTCAATCCGCTACTGCTAAATTAAAGTGATACTTTTGAGTACTGTCTGTACACGGAGTGCTCAAATATTCCCACAATACAAAAAAACATTTGGATTTTTTATTGCAGTTTTAAATCTTGAAAAATAATACACTTTCATTTTGACTAACTACTTTTGAGGGAACGAAAATAACAATCATGGGAATCCGATCGAAATGGCAGCTGAAGGCACAATTTCAGTTTTGAATCTATTCGCATTTTCCGCTAAAACACTCATCGTAGAAACCTTGCCGACTACAGAAGAAGACTTGTCTTACTTTACTTACAGACTTGTCTTGTAAGAAGATTGATAGCATACAGGCTAAAGCCGCAAAGATTATAACTGGTGCTGTCTCTTCCACAGACAACATTAAATCACAACAGGAATGTGGTCTGCAGTTACTTGATAATAGAAGAAAATGTAGTGTCATAAATTTTACCAACAAAATTAGAAGTCGTGAAGAGGAACATGTTAGCAGACAAACCCTTTTGAATTGGGAGGGAAATACAAGACTCAAACGATCCTCCACCCTACACTATGACCTAATGGTCAGGCAGCAAACTGGACTCGAGCACAACACATATGAAATTCTGCGGGAGCCAATCTCCTCTTTGACTCTTCCAGAAAACACCAAAATTGTGACTCATCTTCTTGAACCATGTTCCAAAAATGAAGCAACTCCGGCTATTAAAGCAAAAGGTGACAAAACCATTGCCTCATACTCTAGAGAAAATTTTATCTTTGCTTTCACTGACGGTTCATCAGATGAAACTCTAAACAATGGAGGAGCTGGTGTCAACTTTACTTTTCCGCAGGGCAGAAGCACAAAGCATTTTAAGATCGGTGCAGGCAAAATAGCTTCAAACTACACTTGTGAACTCATTGCCATCCAAAAAGCCCTAGATGAGTATTTAAATCTTGAAGAAAATGATAGAGCCAAAGGTTTAATAATTTTCAGTGACTGTAAATCTGCTCTACAGACAATTCAGAGGGGTTCTTCAGGGCTAATTATAAATATACATCGGACACTTTGCAGGATTTTTCATTTGGGGAAACAGTGCATCATGCAGTGGATTCCCGCGCATGTTGGCATTACTGAAAACGAGACGGCTGATGCTTTGGCAAAGGAAGCAAGGAAATTAAACACCAACAAAATAACTCATGTCACTCTCAACGACATTAATTCAGTGGCTAAGGCAAAGCTCAATGATAGAAAAATCAAAATCAAACACCAAATCCCTGAAATCAGCACAAATAGAGCCCTTGCAAGCACACTAACAAGACTACGGACAGGACACTTCAGAGGAATGAAGATTCATAGAGACGGGACAAGGACGTACTGCCTCTGCAAAAACTGCCCAGAAATTGAACTAGCCCCCAAACATCTTTTCAACTGTCCCGCTATTCTGGCAAAATTGCAGCAAATTAGTGACAATCCATCGGCGGACTTATATGAGGACAATTGCCTTCAGATCGCGGATGCTGTTTACAGGACCTTCGGTCCTATATAATCTCTGACCATGACACGACACCAACCAACCAACCTTGCCGACTCTTATCCTGGAAGAGGAAAACTGAAAGAGTGTTCCTGCAAAGTATCGTCAGTGTATTCGTATTAGGATGGTTATTCTATGTAATTTTTATTATAAATGGCAGCAGAAAGCACAACTTCAGTTTTGATTTTTTTCGCATTTTCCGCTAAAATACTCATCACAGAACCCGTTCCTTTTACCTGGAAGAGTAAAACTAAAGGAGTGCAAAGTATCGATCAGCATATTCCTAAGGATGGTTATTTTATGTAATTTTAAAGTTGGCGGGACTTGGAAAGTACTGTCAGTAGATAAAGTGTTAAAGAACTCTTAATGTTAGATAAGTTCCAAGGATATTTCAAAATTTGACTTTAAAAACAGGTGTTTTAGATTTGATGTAATTTTAGTTCGAAAAAAAAATACTTTACTAAGAATTATTTTAAATGTTTTCTGGAACAGAACCCGTGCTACCTTTTATCCTGGAAGAGGAAAAGTAAAAGAGTGCAAAGTATCGATCAGCACTCTCAAACCTGTTTTCTTGCAAACCTTTTTGTGCGTTTTTTATTTTTGCGACTTTTTTTGTGCGATTTTTCCAACAAAAAATTCCAATATCAGACAGCGGCATTGTTAAATTAAACTCAGATTGTAGTTAAAACCGAGTTTGTCCCTTAACTAGCTTATTCAATTATTCAACACTCAGTTAATTAAATATCTCTCTCTTTGATTCCATATCGTGTTTGCTTCGTTTATATCTTGAGCAACTTTTTTTTTCTTACTTACTTCCGAACAACAACGGCAAGGATGGGGGAAAAAAACATCCCCTATTGTTGAGGCCCACTAGTGTATAATGCTTAATTTTCGCCAGCCCAAAAGATTCCTAATTTCTGCTACCGGCCTTCCAATCTATCTCTGGCATCATGTATTATTTAACTGAACTTTTAGTTCCGCGGGATTGGCAACGCCGTGGAGAGAGGTTATATATAGATGACGCTTTCATGTAAAAACCATGCGTGGCAACCGTAGAGCCGGGTGTTTTTCAAAATTTCGTTACACGGCTTTTATTTGGAACCAATGCGTGTCCTAGGTTTATGATGGTAAGGTCTACCCCTAGGTAAGTTACCATGGAGAATCTATTGAGATGGCTCACAGCTCCCCTAGTGGTTCTTGAACAAATAGTAGAAGTAGTGGTAGAAGGCGTGTCCTAGGACCTAAAGCTGAAAACAGCTGTGTGATAATAACGAGATAACACACAAAACAGAAAAAAGGGTTATTTGATAACTTCAAACATCAGGTTTTTCCCGCCATTTCAGCGAGTAAGCGCGAGTAAGCGGGCCATAAAATAGCCTATCGTTAAACTCTAGAGCAGTGTTTCCCAACCTTTTTCATTTCACGCCCCACCAAAGCCTTTCTAAACTTTCTATGCCCCCCATATAAGATAACACATAAATTTTTACATTCAAAATATAACATTCAATTTAAAAACAATTGGTTGATCTTTGAAAATGGGACAGGCATGTTTTGAAAACAGGCGAGTTAATTTTCAAAACACTAAATGGAGACCTCAATTTGGAACACAAAATAACTTAAATGAAATAGATTTTCATATAATTTAAATATTTAGCTGTCAGTAATTATAGAGTCATCATAACAATCTTTATGATGTACTTAGAGAGCCGTAACCAGACTTTAGTTTCGGGGGGGGACTCAAATTTTTTGGCTTATAAATTAAAATTAGAGGGTCTGGGTGTTCCACCCCAAGAAATTTTAGAAATTTGCCTCTTTAAAATAATGTTTTAGTTTATTTTGACACTATTTAGATTACACCCCCAAATATCCTCTCATTGTAAGCGGTAAAATTTTCAAGGAAAACAAAATAAACGACTAAGTTATGAAGGGGAGTTGGGGTCCTCCCCCAGAAATTTTTTGGAATTTTTTCCACCTGAAGGGACAATTTGATGTAAAATTTTCAAACTGCCCCCCTAGAAAGTCAAATTGCCCCCCCCGGTGGGGCGTACGCCCCACGTTGGGAATCACTGCTCTAGACGAACTACCGTGAGATTAAGAGCACGGTCATCCTGAGCACAGGACCAGGCGTATATCTCCGATCTCTTTGTTCCCTAATTGACCTCACATAACCACACAAAGAGATGGGGGAGATACGCCTGATCATGCGCTCAGGATGACCGTGGTTTAAATGTCCTAAGCGTCCCCTATGTGTAAATACCTCTACGCAAAGGGAAAGAGGAGGAGGGGGAATTTTTGCTTTTTTCCCCTAGCGAGGAAGGGAAAACAATGGTAGGGTGTGAAAGAGAGGGAACTGAAGATTTGCCAAGTCGTACAAACGGTTCTTCGGAGGGGGGTTGTAGTAATGGAAAACGGTCCCCCTTCTTATTATTTAGGCCAGAAACTTTCTCTGTTCTTTACCGGAGTTTCTCGATTCGGTTTTGGGACGCTCAGAGCCAAAACAGCCTAAGTCAGAGTACGATATCTAATTTCTTTACGAGTTTCTTGTTGTTTATACGGGATAAGTGTTTCATAACTTCTAGGAGGGCACTTCTAGGCGACTCAACCACCTAGGAATGAGGATTCGAAAATGCACCCCTAACGAGCTAGGGGGTTTTCATAAGCGGGCATGCTACAATGTTAGAAGATTTTGATTTGTATGCTTACTTTTTTTTCATGAACTCTGGGAATTTAATTTGAAAAAAACTAAATATTTATCGTTTAACCGTTGGTTAAATTTGAACCTTTCACCAGTTTGTGGTAAAAGGTTGACATTTTTTTAACAGTAGTGATGGGCAGGTATCGATATCAAATACGTAAGTACTCGATACCCAAAAGTATCGGATGTATTTGATACCATCATAAAAATATCGATATTTTATTGACTTAGGTTTTTTTCAATGAAAGTATCTAAAAAAATATATCTGTTGTAATTTTAACGCAGCCAGTTTTCATCTTGCACCTTAAAAACCCTAAAAAGCTATATATCTTTTTTTGGACATTCCCACCGTATTTGAACTTAATTTCAAAATATTGTTAAAAGTATTCGACTCCTTAAAATACTCGATACCGAAACGTATCGATTAATAGGTACCTAAAAGTATCGATTTTGCCCATCACTAGTTAATCCATGATTTTTAGCGCTTGCAAAATCTATGTAAACATTTGGTCATTTTAGAGGCGATTTGCATTGAGATTCAACTGGCAGTTTCAAGAGTAAATTCCAAATTTTATGTTCCGAAATAGCTCACAAAAGACGCCATCAAGACAAATTCTTTACTTAGTCATTAAAAATACATCAAGGCATTAATATTCACTCAGATTTCACTTTCCCTATCGCCGCTTAAGCCGCATTTTGAAAAGATGCAATTTCCCCATATTTTGAAGGTAGAAGAAAAGCTCACTTTAACATGCATTTCTATGGAAAGAGGGGGTTAATAAAAACACTAGGACGATGCAAATGTTACATTCTTCGCAAAATTGTGTAATTTCAGTTTTTTATTATCAATCAATTTGGAGTTATTTTTTTATATTTGAAGGGTCTGGACTACAAAAACTATCAAAGTGCCAAAATGTAAATTTTCTGCAATAGCGCTAAGCAGACTTCATAGGTTATTGAAGATGGTACCTAGATTGTTTTTTCTTAGCTCGGGGGACTGTTAAGGAGTTAATGAAATTTGTGTCTATATATGGTAGTTCAAGCTATTTTCGTAGGTCAATCCTCTTAAGAAAGTCAAGGAGAATATGTTTACTCCTCCCAAAAAATATAGGAAAAACACTGTGTGCAAAATAAACTTGTTTTCGCAATATTATTTCTCAAGAATAACGTTGTAGTCTAAGTACAGTCAATACTTGCGCCGCTTTGCCTCTGAGCTGGTTTCGCTTTGTTTCAATGGCGGACCTTGCTTTTCTCCCGTCCCGATCTTTGAAACCGTTCTTTTGAATTCGATTGCGATGGTTTGTTTTTATGAATGGGGGCAATTCTGCCAGGGGGATTGCGCCCGGAGGGCTGAGAAGGAAGAAACAGAGGGCGCATCCAACCCTCCTTCTCCCTTCTCCGCTCTGTGAAGCCTATCTTGGATTGATTAATAAGGATAGGTTATTATAGTTCATTTAGAAAAGCCTGGTGAAAAGGGATAAAAAACGTTCAACATGACGCCTAATAACGCTTATCGAGCAACTTCAGTGACCGATTCTTTTACCGTATTTTCACTGCTTCTGCTTAGGCTTACAAGTAATTGCACAAGAAATTTTTTTCGTTGATAATTACAATAGTAACTGCTTTTAATACATTACGTCTTAGATACCTATTCTAATTGAACAGACTACGAAGGTTGTTCCATATAAATCTTTCATAACTTCTAGGAGGGGTAGGACACACCTAGGGGGCTCAGATTCACCTAGGAATGAGGGGATTGAAAAAGAACCCCTAGAGACCCAGGGGTCTCTACAAGCGGGCATGAGAAGTTGTATAATTCCAAAATTAGAAATTTACACGTAACCTTTTTGAAACTATTAAAATCGTTCGTTTCATATAATTTACTACTTAAAAACCAAATTAGGAGCTGAAGTTTCAGCTCTTAAATTAGTTTTATGGAATAAATGCCTAAATCGATGGTTTTAAATGGATCTTAAAAGGATACATGTCAATTTCTACTGTAGATTATACAACTTCTCATGCTCACTTATAAACATCCCTTGATCGCTAGGGGTGTTTTTCCAACCCCCCCCTTCCAAGGTAATTCTGAGTCGTTGAGGTGTGCTCTGCCACTCCTAGAAGTTATAAAACATTTAACTGAAACTCCCTGTGAGAAGGTCCACCTGTATAGAATACCCAAGTCTTTTAAAAGTTTTTTCTAAGTTTTTGACATTGAAAGTGTGATAAGACCTATTCCTATTTCTGTCGTTTCTCATGATAAGGTATAGAACTTGCAGGTGCACTGTGTGATAACAGAATTTCCACTTCAACAGTAAATAGTATACCGTTCTATTTTGAAGATAAGCAGGGTTATATAGTGAAGTGTCTTTCTCTTTTAAGATTGTCTTTTTTGTATGAAAATTTTCTTGGTAAAAAGTTTAACAGCGTTTTGAAAAAAGAAAGTATTGATATGAGAGACAAATTACAATAACAAATACAAAGTTGTTGAAAATAAAGAATTTTTTAAATGCTAGATTTAAAGGTACACTAAACACTGGGGGTCTCACGTTAGACTGACCACCTAACTGGGACATTTGCCTAGCACCCCAGGCCCCACGGTCACGAAAACGAAGATGGGCATCGTAGGCCTTGGCCCACTAGGGCTGTTGCGCCGAAGGTTTAGTTTTTTTTAGATTTAAAGGTTGGTTATAAAATAACACACCTACTTTAAAATTCTCTACAAATAAAACTACAGGTAAAACAAATCAGACATTTTAAATTGGACATTTTTAAACGAAGGGAATATTTTCAAACAAAAAAACTAGTTAATTTTTCCTCCTTCATATATTAATTTTGGGGAGGGGGTTCTGAATTTCTGATTCTGAAAGTTTCAGTTAAATTAAATAATATTTAGACCACGCTCCTGGGTCAAAGTTACAAAACAAATGCACAGTTATAGCAGTAAAATCCGAACCAGTTGGCTTTTATTTTCGGGGTCTAAATATGAATTATTTTGAGCTGAAACTTTCAGAAAATAAGTTTTCCATCTAATTGCACCTTTTTTTGGGTGCCCCGAAAAAAAAATTCACTTTTTTTGGACATTGTTTTCCACGAAGGATTTCAGCTGAATCGTCCTCTAGATCCTATCCTCTCTCTCTACGATCGGATTTAAACAAATGCATTGCGATGCCGGACGCATTGTCAGGGGTTCTGTTACCCCCTGAAACTGTGCTTCTTCCTGCCTCGCATTCGGGCGTTTACTTCTCGTATCTTGGCGGAAAAGCCCGCTTAAGTTAAACTCGCACTTAGAGGATATTCTATGGAGGAGAAACTGTTCTTATATATGCGACTGGGGAGGTATTCACTTTTTATTATTTGCTTTTGGGGGCCGTCCATAAATGACGTCACGCTCAGAGGCGGGAGGGGGTTAATCAAATTGTGACAGTGTGACAAGGGGGAGGGAGGGGGGGTTTAAAAGTTGTGATATCACATTCTGCAGCTGAAAATCTGCAACGAAAATAAACTTAAATTTTTAATACGACCAACCTTTTATCTCAAAAGACATCTTAAAGGTTGCTAGAAATAAAAATATATAGAGGGGTAAAATTAAGCTCAAATAAAAAAAAGCTGGTTCCGGGCACTTTCAAATTCGTGTATTAGACATATTGTTGGTTTAAGAGCGTGACATGTGACAGAGGGGGGGATACGGGGAAGTGTGACAGTTTGTGACAAAGGGGGGGGAGGGGGTCAAAAATGGCCAAAAAAAGTGTGACATCATTTATGGATGACCCCTTGGGGACGTTTCGTACGGTTGAATATTTTTCCGTTTGTCTTTGGAGTTTAGACTGCATTTTGGAGGTTTACTTTATGTAATGCATGCGATAGTTTAAGTATCTTCAGTTTTTATGCAGTAGGTTTTGGTCATGACCGGTTAAAATGGGACGGAGTATACATTTCAAATACCTCTCTGCAATCTTATTCAATAAACTATCGAATGAAATATAATCGGAATCTAATATCCGTTATTTTAAAAAAAATTGCATTTCCATTATTACATTATTAATACTTATTAATACAGAGGAAATATTTTAAATCAACCAGGTTAATATAAAACTCGAATTAATATATACTTTTACTAAATAAACTCCTTAGCCAGCCAAGTCCCCATTTTCTTTTTTTCTTCTTTTTTTCTTCTTTTTTAAAAACTCAGAAAAATTGGAAATCTGTGAACTCATAGACGAGCTTTGGCTCCTTTGGGATGTATTTGCAATTGTCTTTTTTCTTTTCTTTTCATTCTGTGTAAACTTTTGTAAAAAAAAGTATGAAATGTTAATTCAATTTCATTAACGTCCCCGCTAAATACCACCATGCTCTTTTGGAAACCAAAAAGTAGAAATATTACTAAATAATTTCAAACTCATAGATGTTTAATTAAATCAATAACTGTTCAGTTTATCAATAAAAATCGGAATAATTTGCCGATATTTGAATAAATATATGACACTACTTGGCGGGTAAAAATTTTGTAAAGGTATACTTAAATTTTATCCTGAGGATCTCGGGCAACCTGTTTAGGAGCCATTATTTTTTGTTTGCTGCAAAAGCACTCTTGTTTTGTGTACTTAGTGTTAGTGTAACCAAAAATTAGTTTCCGACAAGTATAAAAATCTGTTTTTATTACAACTTATATACTTAGTAGTAGACTTAGACTTGACCGGTTAAAAGGGGGTTGAGGAAACCACTGTTATAGACTATTAAAATTGCTGAAAAGTAATTTTCGTTTCAAATCCTAATTTAACAGTACATAAATGCCATTTTTCCTTGATGCCTAAATCTGAAAGGTGTAGATTCCATAAAAAAGCACCACTCCAGTGCTACCACACGATTAATTCTTCAATTTTCCCCAAATAAAATTATTTAGGTAGACTCAATTATGTAGGATTGAAATGGAGAAAATATAATTCAGAAAATTAAATAAAAAAAGGTGCACTTGAGTGCCGTTTTTTATGGAATCTACACCTCTTTCATGTCATTATGGACATAAAAAAATTGCATTCAAGTGCTGTTAAATTAGGATTTGGAACGAAAATTACTTTTCAGCAATGTTATTCAATGGCAATGGTTTTTCATATTTACTATACAAATACTTGTTTGGTCTTTAAAATATCTATATTTTAAAAATATATTTTTAAATTAATGTTCCGATACTTTTTTGTTCTTTTTTCGGTACTTATAATGAAGGATACCAAACGATGTTAGGATAATTTTTGCTTGGATCTTGCACCGTGCAATTTAACCTTATTTATAGGTATACTAGTGCAAATTTGTTGGTTGTGCGAATACTTTCTGGACTCACTGTATGCTTTTTGGCTTATAAACCTTCATAAGCTGCTTGTTGCGTTATTTAAACTTACCAAACATCTTCATCGGTTCTCCCGAGGGAACTTCTCTGAATAAAAGTGACGTAAGTTTTGAGTTATTGCTGAAAGTTCTTTACTTTATAACGATGACGTGTTGTATATCTATGAAGAAGAAGCTTTTAAAGCAGTTTTTAAAAGTCAATTAATGACAAGAATCGTCAGTTTGAAAAAGGAATTAGTCCAAAAACCAAGTTTAGAGAAAAACGAAGAAAAACAAATTTTTTAAGTAATGGAAATTTGTTTGCATAACCACCAAATTTTTAATTGGAAATTCAGAATAATTTTTAGAATGGAGAAAAATCATTGGAAAAACATATCAGTATATTTTGCAGCTGAAAAAAAATCAGACTTATTCCTTTTTTTTTCCCAAACATATGGAATTAATGCCGAAAGAAAATCTAAAAAAAATTGATGACAAATTATATTTCTAATTAGTTCACTACACTACAAGTGTGAAATAGAATACATTTATATACTATACCATATCATAATCCATAGACATGGATTTATTCCCTATTTTCTCATCAGTAATTTATGCTGAAAGAAAATCTTAAAAAAACACTTATAAATTGATAATGAAAAATTATATTTCTGCTTAATTCTTTACACCAAAGTTTGGAATTGAATGCATTCATATTCCATGCTATTTCATATTCAATATAATTTTTTCCAATCAAAAAATATGTAGGCCAAATTACTTATTTATTATCAATTTGCTATTTTACATTTCTGTTACTTCTACACTACCGGAAGATGGAAAAAGTTATGTGGGCAAACATAGCCTAGTATTGGGACATACTGACTTGATTTCAACATGCTTGACCCAGCTGACGTAATTTCAGTTTAAAGCTTTGGAAGTGCACTGATAGTGTTAACATAAAAATCATTTAAAAGTTTTGAATTACAACTTTTTATAAAAGTTGTTTGAAGAAAAAGCGTAAAAACTAACTCAGGTCTTCCCTAGAAATTAATTTTACAGTGTCACAGATAAGATATAGGGTGTTTCAAAAGTTCGTTTCTCTCATCGCTTTTATTTAGAACCTAGGATCATGGAAGTAAAGTTTTCCCCTCCCTAGGTAAGGGACCCTGGAGAATCTATTGAGATGACATACAGCGCTTTATTTTTTAAGTTAAATTTCATCTCTATTCAACTAAAAAAAACTACATTATAACGCCTAAAACCTAATGCTAAAAGTTAACAAAAACAATTTTAAAAAGTTAAAAATTAACCAAAACAATTTTAAAAAGTTAAAAATTAACCAAAACAATTCATGATATCGTCGTGAATATTACCGGAGATATCAGCATGCAAAGAAAACACTTTTTCAGACATCAAAAAACAAAAAGTTCTTAGATTTGCAAGTATTTTTTTGTTTAAAGTTCATCTATTTAAATAAAAAAACTACAAAATTACATAATAACACTGAACTTGGGATCTTTATCTTTTTTAAGGCCAGAAAAAGTGCTATACTCCAGTGTCACTTACCTGGGGGTAGACCTTACTTCAACGACCCTAGGAGAGGTTGGTTTTAAACAAAAGCCATGAAACAGTCTTTTGAAACACCCTGAATATGAAAAAAAATAATAAAAAAAGTAAATAGCAATTTTTGAAAAACATCACCTCATCAGGAAATCTCTATTTAGAATCGTGTTTTCTAACAAAAACACAATCTTTTGCAGCAAAATTGGTCACTGTTTTCAGGGCCAGCAAGGGATCCCTACCCATGAAACTCTCCCATTCTTTGGATTTCAAGACATCGTTGTAGTTATCCAGGATGAAATCGTGGGACGCGGAAGTTAATTCGTCGTCTTGGTGTCTGTCCGCGAGGGACAGAATGTCGCACACGTTCGAAATGGACACATTGGAACACAAGAACTTGGAACAGTCCTTCTTCAGCAAGGGTACCTGGTACTTGTCTGCCGCGTAATAGAGCTTGAGGGCTCTGTCACACTGCAGCTCCTCTTCCACAGACCCTGTGTACAGGTGGGTCAGGAAGAGGCCGAGGGTAGAGGGGTCAAGGTCCCCAATGACCACCGAACCCGACGCTGCTTCCTTCATATCAGTCGATAGAAGGCGGTCGAGTATAGGGGACCGGGCACTCAGGATAGCCCTGTGGACCGGGAAAGTGACATTGTCGCACTTGAGGGTGATGTCGGAAAACTTCTGGTCCTGGTAGAGGCACATCAGTTCTTTGGATAGCACTAGTACCGAGTCGTCTGGCATGTCGGAAGTGAGGGAAGACTGGCTTCCGGAATCTTTTGTGAGCAATGCTACCTTGTTGGAAGTGACAGGATCCGTGGGTGGTCCTTTCTCAGACGAGGAGAGGGTGTTATTTAATTCAATGCTGACATTACTGGAATCCCAGTTTATGTAAAAGGGACTCTCAACCAAGTTTTTTGTTTTCAAACACAAAAAGAGTGAAATTCCTTTCCCAGGTAGTTCTTTTTCATCCAGTGGATAAAGGAATGTCCATTCACTGTAGTCACGAAAGACGTGTTCTTTCTTCACACAGTTGTCAACGGTGCCATCGCTTCTCGTCAAACTCATCTCAACAGCGAAAGGGTATTCGAAGGAAGTTGGTGGCGTGATAAAAAAATGAATTAAATTGTTCTTCAAGCATGCCTCTAATACCATTCCAGCATAGATGTTATCTGGTGAAAAACCTATGAGACAAATTTGTTTTTCTCCTTCTGATTTCATCTTTTCAATCAAACTTGGCTCTATTTTCAATGATATTTTGAAGACATTTATGGTTGTACGCATGTGTTCAAAACAATGCCTCGAAGTTTTTATCCTCCACCTCACAGTGATGAAGTCCTCGCACTCCCGGATTCTGAAGAGCACGTCTTCGAACTTGGGACCAGGAGGAAGTTCTAGAGCATATTCTGTGTCATATTCTGCATTCACCTGTTGCTTGGAGCAGAGCAAGGATCCGTCAGAAGAGTAGAAAGAGAGCTCACCAGAAAAGGAAGAAACATCACACAAATGCACCACTAGATGTTCTCCTTGCCCGCTGATACCCTTCGGATACAGTTCCATGTTGGAACAAAATGGGACATAAATTGGGGACACGAGCGTCTTGATGCATTGACCGTGCACTTCTGCACACCAGTGGCTAAAGTTCTCGATTCTCCATTCATAAATAATATAACCTTTTTCAGTCTCCATATTGAGGCTTTTATTTTACAAAGCGAGCGAAACGCAGCTGCAGGTCCGGAGAAAACAGCTTCGCTTAGGGAATCCGCCCATCACTATCTCTCAATGCTGGCGCGTGGAAGGGAGCCTTGACGTCACGTATCGGCAGATAACAAAGGTATTGACTTTTGCACAGGTTATTGTTCGGCTTTTGTCTTTGGCGATTATCATATTTTAAAAGATACGCTTTGAAGCCGCATTTAACCCTTTTATCTTCTGGCGGCTACTACTTTAAAATCACATAGAATAACTATCCTTGCAAATATACTGACGATACTTTGCAGGAACACTCTTTCAATTTCACTCTTCTAGGATAAACAGCAATACGGGGTCTATGATGAGTGTTTTAGCTGGAAATGCGTATAGATTTAAATTTGAAAAATTGATTGATTAAAATTGATTCCCGCAAAAAAAGTAGTTAAAGTCAAAAGTAAAGTGAATTATTTTTAAAGACTTAAAACTGCGATAAAAGATCCATGTTTTTTTGGTATTGTGAGAATATTTTGTGAGATACTTTTATTGTGTACGGGACGGTACTCAAAAGTATCCATTTAATTAATTAGCTTTAGCGGATTGAATTTTCCAATAGACGGTTATTTTATTTACTACTTATCAGGGTTGGCAAAAACCCTGAAAACCCCATATATAACTGGTTTTTTTAGAAAAAGTGTGGGTTTTTTGAAATTCAAAGGGGTTTTCTCATAAATAGTGAGTGGGTTTTTCCAAATTTTAGCGAGTTCTTTTTTTGTTAAATGGCGTTCTGTAAAAATAATGTCAGTTTCACAGTTGAAACTTTTTAAATTTTGAAAAAACCCACTGAAATTGTAAAAACACCTCTTATTTATTGATCCCTGGTTTAAATAAAAAAAAACTAAAATTTATCCAAATATCCTAAACTTAAAAAAAACCATCCAATATTGAAAGAAATCTATTTAACTTTGAAAATACCCACTGAAATTTAAAAAATCCTCCTTAATTTTTTATAACTAATTTGAACTTTAAACGTCCTAAATTTTGAAAAAAAAACCCATTCAAAAACGAAAACACACACTGAATAATAAAAGGAACTTAACTTTTTAAAACTCACTGAAATTGAAAAAACACCATTTAATTTTTGAAACCTAGTTTAAATTTTGAAAAACCCATTAAAATTTAAAACATATCCTAAACTTTGAAAAAAAACCATTAAATTTTAAAAGAAATCAACTTAACTAAAAAAAAAACACTGAAATTTTAAAAAAAATCATCCTTAATTTTTTTATAAAGTTAAAACTTTGAACTTTAAACGTCCTAAATTTTGAAAAAAAAAACATTCAAAAATGAAAAAACCCTTAATCATTGAAACCTGGTTAAAATTTCGAAAAAACCCACTCAACTGCAGTTCTTGGTATGTTATTTCGTTAATCGTTTTTCTTCAATATTAAAACTTACAAAATATTGATTTTTCTTGAAAAAACCCATTGGGCCCAATCCTACCAACCCTGCTACGTATACCAGAGTTTCCTAACGGGGGGCAATAGGATTTTCTAGGGGACAATTTCAAAAAATTTCAACCCAATTGCCCCCCTAAGTGGGAGATGGACCACCAGGTTTTATTTAATTTCCAAGAAATATTTTGAAAAAAAAAATAGACATGGGGGCATGGAAAAATGAGAAATATTTCGATGGGGCCAAAAAGATTGGGAAAAACTGATTATATCCCTTAATTTTCAATTTAGTGACTCAAGAAAATATTTGCCCGAAACAAATTGCAGAAAATCATAATTCCGTAGATAAAGGATCAAAGTAATTGTTAAAAAAAGGATATTTGTGCTGCCACTTCTGATAACTTTCCATTTCAGTTATCGAAATTTGTCGACTCAAAAAAAATTATATGCATAAGCAGAGATAATTTTAACGCTTTTAAGAGCGTATTTCACGCATTGAAAATCCGAAATACGCTTTAAAAAACTTGCCAGGAGTATTTTCACGCTTTGAATTTTCAACAAAGGTTAAGCTTAAAAAATGCATGGAGCCTGCAACTAATATTTTTGTCTGCTCAAAACACCAACTTTTATATTTTCTACTCATTGTTGTTTGTTATTGTTACATATTAATATTACTAGTGTTATAATTTATCTACTAGTCACAACTTAAATTAAACTAGTATCATTGTTTAAAGAAAACAACTTCTACTATAGAGGTACTTTTCTAAAGATATTTAATTTAATAATGTTTGGATTAGAATGTAGATAGTGTATAAATAAACAACATATGTTTTTTACAAGCTCGCCTGTTCTCTTCATAAGTAAACCTACAAAGGTTAATTATAACTAGTGATGGGCAAAATCGATAATTTTAGGTATCGAATACTTTGGTATCGAATACTTAAAGGTATCGAATACGTTGGTATCGAATACTTAAAGGTATCGAGTACTTTTAGGTATCGAGTACTTTTTTTCAATGTTGGGAAATGAACCCGAAGGGACCATTTTTTCTTAGGGCCTATCCATACTCAGATTGAAATTCAGAAAACTGAAAGCGATCCATCAAAAAGAGGGCTCCCGATCCTTGGAGAACACAGTAATAAAACACGTTTGAGGATGGGAGTGACAGCTGGCTTAAGAAGTGAATAAAAAACAAGGTCAAACACGTTCTCTTTCAGCTGTGAAATGTTCAGGGCATCAGGGCAATACAGGAAAACTGACTAAACACAGAACGACCTAAACACATTCTTAATAAATCATCTCAGTAATCTCCCTAACAAAGATATTCACATCAATTTATATAACTTCAAAACGCGAAGTGAAACCACCTCGTGATTTACAGTCGATCAACCCATCCCATACATCGAGAGGCGGGCAGAACTTCAAGAGTGCAAGCGAACTGAAACTTTTCGTCTCTCCACGTGGGGGAAAAGGCCTCCAGCTGATGTACTAAGAGAAGTGATTATACACTATAACATGAAATCAATTTGTTGGCAGAAATACCTTATACACTCCCTTTCTCTATCCGTTCTAGCTTGGAGAAAGACAGTTTTATTGTGACGGTTCTTTTTATACGAAGTAAGTGCTTCCTATTCTATATTGTGAAGAATGAAACCTGGAGGTAAATGTTCAACGGTATGGGAGTTTTTTAAAAAAAAAAATGAAGATAAGAAGTCAGTTGCTTGCCTTATCTGCAAGAGAACATTCAAGTTTTCCGGATGCACGTCAAATTTGAAAAAGCATTTAAAATATAAGCATCCTCATCAAGAACATTCTCAAAGCCATCCTTCAACGAGTAGAGAATCCCCAACCAGAGATATATCGATATCAGATGATTGTACTGAAAATGTGGATGACCCAGTTGCAGTCCAAAGGATTTTGCCTCCTAAAAGAGCACTAGAAACTACTAATGATGAATTACGAGTGAAAAGATCTCGTCAATTATTATTATATGCCAATTATTATTATATACTCTATTGAAATTAACTACAAATATGGTTTTAAAAATTCCATAATTAAATAAGTATTTTCAATTCAAAAGGATGCACATGAACCCCCGTTGAGCTAAAAGCAGTCTATAAAAAACTAAAAATTAAAGAACGGGGAATTAAAAACAACAGTTTTCTTCTGATCTTTCACCCAACAAAATTAGGTTTAGAATGTTTTAAAAATTTTAAAGAAGATAGCTATAACTCCACCCGTGCAAGCCCGGGTTTATCAGCTAGTAAATTAATAAACGTTAACCCCGAACCACCGCGCCGTTTGGAGCCCCCGCCACAAGCGCACGCGAATTTCAAATAGCTAAAGGAAGGAGAAAGACCCGAGCCAACAAAATCATACCCCCGAACCATCACAGAATGAGATGAAGACCAAATCGAAAAAAAATTAGCAATTTTAAAATAATTTACTGAAATCTGGATAATTTTCCATTAATTGGCGCAAATAAAAAATATAGTATCCATTTGAAAATATTCAGTAAGTAATCGTATAATCGAATCTTATAAGTCAACAGCAAGTAATTGAGGTATCTTCGAAGCGATTTCGCGGGGTAAAAAACCCAAGGCCGCGCCGCATCAAATTTTGCTCGCGGAAGATTAACGACTCGGAACAGAAACTGGCTGCGTTTGATCTACAGTAGGTATTTTAAAGATTATTTCATTGAAAAATTCAAAACAAAATATGTCAATAAAGTATCGAAACTTTTTTGGGGTATCGAATACACTCGATACCTTTAGGTATCGAGTACTTAAGTATTTGGTATCGATACCTAATCGATACTTTTTTGGGGTATCGAATACACTCGATACCTTTAGGTATCGAGTACTAAAGTATTTGGTATCGATACCTGCCCATCACTAATTATAACATAACCAGATTATGTTAGAGTTATAACAGATTTTGAGAAAATGATCCTTTTATGGTAAAAAATTTAGCTTTGGGAAAATGGAAATTTAGTAAAACGCTTACATATTAGTAATGCATTAATTATTTCCGTAAAAATAATTAAAAATACTTCTAATCCGCGTAGTATAGTAATAATTTTGGAGTCGTTTGAAGCGTAAAATGTAATACTACGAAAATGCAAAAATTAAAAAAAATCTCTTTTTTGGTCGAAAGTTGTGCACCTATCCCCTTAACATATTCTTTAATTTTTTAAAATTAAATAGCATACTCATTTTTTTCTATTTCTTTTTTTGTCCATTAAAAAGGTAAGTATTTTTATAGAAAATTTGTATCTGTATTTGCAGTTTAACCTTCCTACCCCTTTGGGGTCTTTTTCGACCCCAGACGCACTTTGACGCTTGATATCTCCCATGCATTTTTGTTTTGACAATTTCCGATGCTACTATTCCTTAATTACGCAAAGTTTTACAATGGGTAAAAATTTTGGAGTTATTATTCCATTTTTAAGTGTCTTGGGAGAAATAGTCACATATTCCCCCTCTGGGGTCTTCTGAGACCCCAGCCATGAATGGCAGTAAAACAGTATCAAATAAAGTTTAGTATTTTATTTTTTGTTGTATTATAGATAAAAAAAGGTTTGCATGTTTGTTTAGAACGTTTGGAGAAATATTAGAAAGATATTTTCGTAGAAATTGTCATTTTTTTTACAAAAAGAAGATTGCGGCTAAATACATTGAATCACTCGCTATTTCTTAAATTTTTTATTCACATTCTAAGAAAAATATGCTATTTATAGAAATCTTTTGAGTATCTAACAGTTGCAGCAAAAAAAACTCAGACAACTGTCGCCATTACTTCCTGTTGAACACATTCTTTACAAAAACAATATAAATTCATGGTTGATTGTAAATAGGTTTTTATATTCAGTCTTCTTTGAAAAATAAGAATGCTTTCAAATATTTATGAGTGTTTACGAAGTCCAGAATGTGATTTCGAAGAATTATCAAGAAAAAAAACCAATTTTATGTTAAAACTTACATAAGCAAGCGAGATACTGATTTCACTAAGAAATCTGAACCGATCATTTTTTTTTGTATTATTTCAATTTTAAAAACAAGAATCCAAACTTTACATGTTTCATAATACTAAATAAATTAATCTGGGGTGACAAGTAGCTGATAATGCAGAATAGAGAATCTATGCAGCTTCATAAATCGTTTAAAATAAACTACTAAATTCTACCCGTGCAAGACCGGGTATATCAACTAATATGCTTTAAACAGTGTGATTATAAATATTTTAAGTAAAACAACTTCAATGTAGTTCATTTCTGTAATTTAATTCTTGTTTGAAGGTCCAGATGTTATAAAAAACGTGTATCAAAAGAAACCCAATTAAGCCGTAATAAGACGAAAAAAATGAGAAAAATACCAAAAAAATTGGATAAATTATTCTGAAGCATCTTTCTAGAAATAAAAAATGACAATTCTTCTCCATTTAAGGAATTTTTAACCTTTATTAGAGTCATAGGCATGTTTTACGCATGGGGTCCTCAGAGACCCCACGAGGGGAATATGTGACTATTTTTTCAAGAGGGTAGGAAGGTTAAGTTAATTCTGTATTTCACTTCTCCCAAAAAAGACAAGGAGTATTTTTACTCCACAAAAAAAACCCTAGGAATAACACTGTACATAAGCATTTCAATGGCTTAATTTTTATTTAATTTGAAATGTAAGTGAAACCTCGCTGCCGAGTCCGGAGAAACAATTGTTAGATAAACCACCCAGTGTATTTTATCTCTTCTAGCAAAAAGAGAGAGGAAGGGGCGAATTCCCTCCTGACGTCACAATCGGCTGATAGAGAGACGCGTGCGAAGGACGCGAATATCTGCCATCGATTAGCGTACACAGTAAGGGGACATCCATAAATTACGTGAGGTGTTTTTTCCAAAATCTGGACCCCCCTCCACCCTTGGTGAGATTTTGCTGGACCCCCCCAAGTGAGATTTACCTACAACCTTTAAAAATAATTTTCTATCCAATTCGTATGCATTTTGTGCTTCCCAGCACGTAAAACTTTTCCATTATTAATGATGTGGGGGAAAAGGACATTATTCCGCCTAAAAATCACCACAGTATCTTATCTGTGGATATTATTCCTTTCTCAAGCTCAAAAAAAATCGTTTAATTTCTAACTTAAAAAGTTGAAGTGAAATTTTAATCGACCCCCCTCCCCCCTTGGTGAGATTTGGTGAGATTTTTCCAAACCCCTCCCCCTTTTTGACCTCACGTAATTTATGGATGTCCCCTAAAGAAAAATGTGTCCCCTAAAGAAAAAAAACCCCTCTAAAACAGCAATTTAAAAATATTAGGGGAGCGGCCTTCAAGAATGCATACTAATAAATAAAGGATTCGACATATTTAGCACTACTCTTGGCACCATAATTCATCCTCCATTCAACAACATAATTTTCTTTTGTCTCCATATCGTTCTGTTTCTTTTACAAAGCGAGCGAAACGTAGCTTCTGAGTGTAGCGATGTCAACATTAGGTTATCGTTAAGTCACCTTTTTTAGTGGACTCGAACTTACCATGGTGAGGCCACCTGTTCTAGTTTTTTGTGCACACCCTTGTGGCAACCACTGTGTAAAGGAAATTTTCCTTTAAAAGTGCCGACTGCATTGTGATACCGGAGACGACCTGCTGAACAGCAACAAGCTGTAATCCTTTTTGTATTTACTAATTTGTTCCAGTTGTTAAAATTCTGACTAATCAATTTCGTCGTTTAAATTTTAAAATAAAATATTTTTCCGGATCAAGATGTATTCCTTGTCTACAACACACAACTTACATCGTAGCAAGTATAATACCCCATGCCAGGACAACTTGCTACATTGGTGACTTGTTATTCAGCCTTTTGGAGTCATTACCTTATGATCTACAGCTTACCTGACGACCTGCAGCGTACTTTGAGGATCCGTCCAGACTGTTTAAAGATCGACACGTTTTACAGTTCTTATCTACTGATGCCTGGGTGTAAGTAGAGTTTTGTGCCTTTTTTCTTGTCCGGTACCCTTATCCAGTGATTGCACTCTTTTCTTGTGTGGGGTTTTTCTTCTGGTATTTCACGGGTTTTTGGTTTTCACCTTGGCATTTATTCCTGTTTATATTCCCTGATTACCTTTTGAAAATGTCAAAAACCCCGGAAGACACCACCCCTAAGGAGATCGCTGGTGGAGACGGGAGCACCAATCCTAATCCTACTGTTAGCCACGATTTGCAGCTTGCTAGGGTCGCATTCAAAGCCCCTATCTTTTGGGATAGTGATCCTGAACTCTGGTTTTTCCAGGTAGAATCCCAGTTTGTTATGGCTGGCATTGAAAGTAACTCTACTAAATTTCATGCTGTCATAGCCGCGTTGAGTTCTAATGTTCTGTCGTGTGTTAGGGACATTATTAAAAACCCTCCTAAAGAGAATTCTTATGAGTTACTAAAAGCTAGAATCCTACAGTATTTTGCACAATCGAGCTCATCTCGATTAAATTTCTTACTTAAGGATTTGCAACTTGGCGATAAACGCCCATCGCATTTGCTTAATGAGATGCGTAACCTAGCCCCTGATACTCTGGCAGATGATATTTTGGAAACTTTGTGGTTGCAGCGTTTGCCCAATAATATTCAGCAAGTACTGTCTGTTTGTAAAACTACGTTAGATGATTGTGCAGAAATCACGGATAAAATCCATGAGGTTTCTGGGTGTGATTTGACAGTGTCACAAGTTGATCATAAGCTAGAAAACTCTGATTTAAAGGCCATTAAAACCGAGTTAGCGGAACTCAAAGGCATGGTTCAAAAATTGGCCGTTTCAGTTAAAGACTCTTATAAGCGACGGGAATCTAGAGGGAGGTCTTTGAGTAGTAGTGCTGACAAAAAGACGCCCACAGATAACGATCCCGTGTCTTTATGTTGGTATCATCACCGATTCGGTGATAGGGCAAAAAGTTGTGTAAGTCCTTGTAACTGGACTTCTCTGCAGAGCAAATCTGTTTCGTCGGCTGCAGATGGGTGTAAAACCGGTAGCCGATTGTTTGTGACAGATTTGGTTTCAAAAAGAAAGTTCTTGGTAGATAGCGGAGCTGCTGTGTGCTGCTATCCTAAAACATTTACAAAATTTAAAACGAAGTTGGATCTAGAACTTTCTGCGGCCAATGGTTCTCGCATAGCCACTTATGGTACAATTAAACTTGAGCTTAACCTAGGCCTAAGACGAAGTTTTATATGGTCTTTTCTAGTTGCAGATGTAGCAGATCCTATTATTGGAGCGGACTTCCTGGAGCGATTCGAACTCCTTGTTGACGTTAAAAACAAAAGACTTCTTGATGGTTGCACGTCCTTACACGTTAAAGGAACGGTAAGTCAGGGTGAATCCCTGGGTTTAACGCTGGTAGAAAGCAAATCACCCTTTCACTCTTTGCTTTTGAAGTATCCTAAGCTATTTTCTAACAATTTAGAGCCAAATTCTAAGCAGGGTACAATTACTCATTGTATAGAGACTAAGGGTCCACCAGTTCATGCTAGAGCCCGACGTCTGAACCCTGAGAAAATGTCTTTCTTAAAGGAGGAATTTAAGGAATTAATGAGGCAGGGTATAATTAGGCCTTCCAATAGCCCTTACTCCAGCCCAATCCATTTTGTAAAAAAAAGCGATGGATCGTGGCGCATTTGTGGGGACTTCAGACGTTTAAATGCAAGCACAATACCCGATAGATACCCGCTGCCGCATATACACGACTTTGCCAACGGCTTAAGGGGGAAGAAAATTTTCTCTAAAATTGACCTTGTTAAAGCATACCACCAAATACCTATGAAACCAGAGGACATACCAAAAACCGCAGTTATTACGCCAATAGGTCTGTTTGAGTATGTCTTTATGACATTTGGCCTCCGCAATGCTGCACAAACCATGCAAAGGTACATTGACAATATCATCAGAGACTTACCTTGCTGCTATGCATACGTAGATGATTTGTTAATCGCCTCAACTAACGAGGAATCTCATAAAGAGGATCTTGATCTCGTATTTCGTAAGCTTAGTGAACATGGGATTATTATAAATCCTCAAAAGTGTGTTCTTGGTCAGCCTGAATTAAAATTTTTGGGTTTTTCGGTGTCTCCCAAGGGCATCTCCCCCCTCCCTGAAAAGGTTAAGGTTTTGGAAAACTTCCCCTTGCCTAAAACGGTTCAAGAGTTACGCCGCTTCTTGGCTACATTAAATTTTTATCACCGTTTTCTGGAGGGTGCATCTGAAAAGCAAGCACCTTTACATGAGCTTGTCAAAAACAAGGCTAAGAAGGACAATTCCCTCATCGAATGGAGTGCAGATACTAAATCTGCTTTTGAGTCTTGTAGAGCATTGATTTCTAAGGCAACTGCATTGTCTTTTCCAGCACCCGATGCTCAACTGTCCTTAATGACGGACGCTTCGGATTTTGCTGTTGGCGCAGCACTCCATCAACACGTAGGTACAACACAAGAACCACTTGGGTTTTTTTCTAAAAAGTTGTCTGTTGCTGAAAAAAAGTACAGTACCTTTGATAGGGAATTGCTCTCTATTTATTTGGCTGTTAAACACTTCCGCCATATGGTGGAGGGTCGTGAGGTGATTATTTATACAGACCACAAACCTCTCGTATTCTCGTTTCGTCAAAAACATGACAACAGTTCACCTCGGCAAATCAGGTATCTCGAATATGTCAGTCAATTTACGACGGACATTCGTTATCTGTCGGGTAAGGAGAATGTTGTAGCTGACACACTTTCTAGAATTTCGGAAATCGATTTTTTAAATGCTAAGAGTTTTGGGGATTTGGCTTTGGACCAACAGTCCGATTCAGAGTTGCAATCACTTAAGGATTCTGGGTCCGGACTTGAGTTTAGGCCCATGTACTTTGCTGAATGTCCCACCCCAGTTTTTTGTGATGTATCCACCGGTGTTGTTCGCCCCTATGTGACTAAACCTTTTCGACGAGCCATTTTTGATAAGATCCACAACTTATCGCACCCTGGGACCAAAGCAACGCAAAAACTTATAAGTGACAGGTTTGTGTGGAAATCGGTGAATAAGGACTGTGCAGTGTGGTGCAAAAACTGCGTACAGTGTCAAAAAACCAAAATTTCCCGACACACTAAGTCGCCGGTTGGTAATTATCCCTTACCAACGGAACGCTTTTCCCAAATACATTTGGATGTTGTGGGACCACTTAACACGGTTCGAGGAAAGTCATACTTATTGACTTGTGTCGATAGGTTTACACGCTGGGTGGAAGCGTTTCCCATAGCCAATCAAACTGCTGACACCATCGCTAGAGTTTTCGTAGAAGGGTGGATATCTAGATTTGGGGTGCCAGAGAAGATAACGACAGATAGAGGAACCAATTTCCAAAGTAACCTCTTTTTTTCCCTATCAAATTTCTTAGGTACCGACCAGACCAGAACCACCTCATACCACCCGCAAAGTAATGGCATCGTTGAAAGGTTCCACAGACAGTTGAAGAGTGCTCTGATGTCTCACCTGCCAAGGAATTGGTTGGACGCCCTTCCCTGGGTTCTTCTGGGCATTCGGACGAGCCTCAAGGAGGAATTATCCGCATCTCCTGCAGAGATGGTGTATGGAACCACGCTAAAGCTTCCTGGGGAATTTTTTTGCAAACCCTTGAATAATCCCTCCCCTTCTCCCTTTTCTTTTTTACAGACTTTGAAAGAACACATCGGATCTTTTAGAGCAGTGCCTGGATCTCGTCATGGTTCTGGTGCAGTTTTCGTAAGCAAGGATCTCTTCAAAACGTCTCATGTCTTTCTACGGATCGACAGAGTACGAAAATCCTTAGAGCCACCATATGCTGGTCCTTATAAAGTTTTGGATAGAGATCATAAAGTCTTCAAATTAGAGATCAACGGAAAACCAGTTACCGTCTCGATTGACCGTATTAAACCTGCTCACCTGTTTTCGACTTAAACGGCTTCAAGTCTGCAGGGGGAGTGTGTAGCGATGTCAACATTAGGTTATCGTTAAGTCACCTTTTTTAGTGGACTCGAACTTACCATGGTGAGGCCACCTGTTCTAGTTTTTTGTGCACACCCTTGTGGCAACCACTGTGTAAAGGAAATTTTCCTTTAAAAGTGCCGACTGCATTGTGATACCGGAGACGACCTGCTGAACAGCAACAAGCTGTAATCCTTTTTGTATTTACTAATTTGTTCCAGTTGTTAAAATTCTGACTAATCAATTTCGTCGTTTAAATTTTAAAATAAAATATTTTTCCGGATCAAGATGTATTCCTTGTCTACAACACACAACTTACATCGTAGCAAGTATAATACCCCATGCCAGGACAACTTGCTACATGAGTCTGGAGAAAACAACTACTTTACGAACCAAATTATTTTCCCCATCCTCATCCAAAATATGTCAAGTTAACGTAACTGCAACTATAAGTAAACTAAATTTGGCCTTACATGAGGAAAATTGGATGAATTTGGAAAATTGAGACTTAAAAGTACCGTCGGTAAATAAAGGGTTAAGTAAAACCGCCCATTACTATCTTTCGAAGCGAGGAAGGGGCAAATTCCCTTCTGATGATAGCGTCACAAATCGGCTGATGGCGAAACTTTTGCAAAGGTATTGTTCGCCTCGTGTTTTTTTTTACGATTATCGTATTATGAAAGATAAGCACTAAAACCCCATTTACGAGTAAAATGATAGTTTAAAAAAACAGAGGACAACTGCCGCCACCTTTGATAACTTAACATTTAAAGTAAACGAAATCTGTCGACTCAAAAAAAATTCTTTTTAAACATTTCAATGGCTTAATTTTTATCTAATCTATGGAAATCTTTAATTCATGGAAATTTTTTTTTCTAATTTATGGAAATCTATCTAGCGAAGCCCGAGGAAGGGAAGAGGCAAATTCCCTCCTGACGTTACATCGTCTGATTACGAAACGCGTGCGAAGGACGCGAATATCCACTATTACCTTTGTTTTTTTACGATTGTCGTACAGTAAAATATCTCGTACTCTTGGCACCATAATTCATTACACGGCAGCGGTTCTTAAACTTTCGATCACCTCGGCCCCCTTAATGTAACAGCCAGACATCACGCCCACCCAATAGTCCATCTATTTTTATGTCAAATCTGCATATCGCTTAGTTGAATAAAACTCCGTCAGATCGCGTTGAACCAGTGTGCATGTAATCGGGAATAACCATTTTGTTTATCAGAAGACAGATCTATTGCGCAATACACCAGTTGTTTCAAAACCTTCGAGGTGGAAAACTGAACTATCTCACAATATTACATTTTTATTATTAAGTATCACATGCGAAAACTTTAAAGTGCGCTCTAGTCAGGGTTGGCAAAAACCCGGGTTTTTTCGGGTTTTTTCAATAAAACCCCGAAAAAACCCACATAAAACTGGGTTTTTTCGGAAAAAGTGTGGGTTTTTTCAAAATGAAGTGGTTTTCTCTAACAAATTAAGTGGGTTTTTTCAAATTTTAGTGAGTTCTTTCTAAATGTGCTCTGTCAAAATAACAACAGTTTTTCCACAGTTAAGTGGGTTTTTTCAAAGTTTTTATACTTTGAAAAACCCACTGAAATTGTAAAAACACCCCTTATTTACTGAAACCTGGTTTAACTTTTGAAAAAACTCACTAAAATTTTAAAAATATCCTGAAATTTTAAATAACCCATTCAATATTAAAAGAAATCTAATTGACTTTGAAAAAACCCACTGAAATTTAAAAAGTCTTCTTTATTTTTTATATCTAGTTTGAACTTTAAAAGTCCTAAATTTTGAAAAAAAACCCTTTAATTAAGTAATGAAAAAACCCACTGAATATTGAAAGAACCTATTTAAATTTTTAAAAAACCCTTAAATTGAAAAAACCCCATTTAATTTTTAAAAACCTAGTTTAAATTTTGAAAAAACCCATTAAAAAATTGTAAAAATATCCTAAAATTTGAAAAAAAAAAACATATTAAATTTTGAAGGAACTGCCAAAATCTTGATTTTCTTTAAAAAACCCAAAAATGGGTCCAAAATGTGGGTTTTTTCACATGGGTTTTTTTGAAAAAACCCATTGGGTCCAATCCAGCCAACCCTGGCTCTAGTGAAAAATATGCATTTTGCAGATGTACCAGTTTGATTTCACAGCGGCGATATGGGTATGAATAATTTTGCAATCAAATTTTTTTAAATCTTAATGTATTCAGAATCCTTAAAACCTCCAAAAAAAACATTTTAGTTTACCTTTCAAAGCCCTAAATTTTAATTTATTTTCAATTACAAATAGCTTCTTTTCTGTCTGAGCTGAAACAGCTTGTGACGTCAAATGTGCCTTGTTTACTATCATTCCGCTTTGAAATAATGAGCTCTAGTTTTTTTATAGCCAGGTGTTTCCCACATTCCAAGAGGCATGTGACGTCACACTGTTAGGCTCTTTCTGTAATAAAATATCTCATAATTAACTGAAAAAGTTTGTGGGAAAAGACGAGTATATTTTTGGTATCGGGAGAGAATTTTTAATAACTTAAAATTGAATATTCAGAATTTTAACACATGCTGCAATTCTCCATTGGGGCATACTGACTTGAGGTTAATATGCTTGATCCATCTAACTTAATAATAATAATAATAATTTATTTACACACAATAAGTTACATTTTAAATCAAAAAGAGAAAAAAAAACACAAAATTGAAATTAGCATATGAGTTAACCAGGGGTCATAGGCCCATACGGGTTACCAAAAAAACATTAACAGATAAAGTAATACACACAAAATAAGTGAAAAAAAATTATATTACATACATGTAAATAATTATAAAAAATATGAGAAACCAATATAGTAAGTAAAAAGTTAGAACATTGTACACTGCTTCAGAATAAAATTGTAATCATAAAAAAATAAAGAGTATTTCTTGAAATTCTTTAAAAAAACACCTCAATATTTTCTATTGTTAGTAAGTAGTTTTTTAAAGATTATTTAAATTTAGGAGATTTCTCGGATTTTAAATCTTATGGTAAGGTATAAAATTTGGCAGATAAATAATTATAATTTTTGTGAAGAATTTTTTTTTTGTTTTCGGAACTAAATATAAATTCTTTTAACGCAGACTATAAATAATGCTTCATAGATCAGAACTATTTTCTTGTTTAGTAAAATGAAATAAAACTTTAAAGAAGAAAAGGTGACGAAGGGGTAAGACATTTATTTTTCTGTAAGATTTAAGTAAAAGGAATTGATAACTGCTTAGGGGCCGTTCAAATATTACGTAAGCACCTAAGGGGGGAGGGGGGTTTGCTCTTTGCTTATTTTTGCTGACAAGGGGGGAGGGGGATATGAGTAATGCTTACGTAAGATGATGCATTTTCGAAAATCTCTTGTTTCTTGCATAAATAATTTCAAAATTCAACCAAAAATAAATGTAACAAAAAATTGAATTAGGAAATCTGACGAAAGCACTTTTTTCTGGAGTTGGACCACCCTAACATTTTGTAATTGTAACCCCGAAAAGTAGTGTTTCGACTCATTCACTCCTTGTACGAGTCACCTAATTTTCAAAGAAAAAAAACAGTACTTACTAATAGGGATGTCAAAATTTAGGGGGGGGGTCCGGAAGTTTCTTACGTAATTATGGTGGGGGGGTTTGAGGTTTGCTTACCTTTGCTGACAAGGGGGGAGGGGGGGTTAAAAATGACCAAAAAGGGCTTTTGTAATATTTGAACGGCCCCTTAAGAATTAAACAATTTTGTTTTGAATTTTAAGGACTGGATTAATATTTTCAAAGTAATCTCCTCCCCAGACTGTAATACCATAACTTATTATTATAGAATTCCCCCAAGAGTGATACAGCTGAAAAACGAGAACTTTTTATTAATTATCTTTTTAATAAAATAAAATTTATGTAAAATAAAGAAAAATTTATTAGTTAAATATTTTACATGACATTTCTATTTCAAGTTATAATCTATGGTTAGTCCTAGATACTTTATTGAAGAAACTTTTTTGAAGAGTGGGGCAATTACAGTTATTACCGTTATTATTATAATCGGCAAGATGGAGAAAAAGATGCTCAGAAGGTCCGTTAGATACTAAAATGTATAAATTTGGTCTTATTAAGGTTTATCGATAGCTTATTAGCGAGGAACCAGTCTTTAATATCCAAAAGGTCTTTATTTATGATGTTTTGTAATGTTTAATAGGTAGAAAAAGAGTATAAGATTCTTGTATCATCTGCATAAGTTAAAATTTTACCATTCAATTTTAATTTTAAAAAATTATTAATGTTTATTATGAAAAGTAATGGACCAAGGATTGAACCCTGTGGTACACCAGACCTTATATTTAAAATATTCCTCTCAAAATCACCCAATTTAACAAACCGTTTTCGGTTTGGTAAAATATGAAATAAACCATTTTAGAGTTACACCATGAACCCCGATTGAATATAACTTAACGATTAATATATTGTTATTAACACTATCAAATTCTTTTGAGATAATGTTAGTTTTTAAGCTTTTTGGAAGTGCACTGATAGAGTTAACATAAAAAAAATTTAAATGTTATGAATTACAGCTTTTTATATAAGTTTGAGGGAAAAGCGGGCAAACTATCTGAGGTCTACCTAGATATTAATTTTACAGTGATACCGATCATATACAGGATCATAGTTTACCCCTAGGTAAGTGATCAAAGGGAATCCATTGAGAAGACTTACAGCGCCCCAGGCGGCGAAAAAAACTTTTAATTAAATAAAAAACTAACATAAATACTTAAAAACCTGAAAAAAAATTAAAAACTAAAAAATTAATTAAAAAACTAAGAAAAATAATTTAAAAATAAAGGAGATAGAGGAAAAACCTCAATAAAAGTATTATTGTAAATGTAATTGAAAACTCGCTGAAAAAATTTCATAAAACTATCGTTAATATTCGCGGAGGTTTCAGCATCTGAGAATAGCAATTTTTAAGCATCAAAAAAAGAAAAAGTTCACTGATTTGCAAGGTTTTTTTTTATTAAATTTCATCTTCTTTCAAATAAAAAAAAACTATATAATAACACTGAAAAACTTGCGAATTTATGAATTTTTTTTTCTTTTGAGGCCAGAAAACGGCTTTTCTCCAGGGTCACTTACCTAGGGTTAGACCTTATTTCCATGACCATAGGAGAGGTTGGTTCCAAAATAGACTTTTGAACCACCCTGAATATTGAAAAAATCACTACATATAAGAAACGAAAACAGCAAATACTATTTGAAAAACTTCACCCTTAAGTAAATCCTATTTGGGATCATGCTTTCTGACAACACTGTCTTTCGTGGCAAAATGAGTCACTGTTTTCACGGCCAGCAAAGGTTCTCTGCACATGAACCTCTCCCACTCTTTTGATTTCAAAACCTCGTTGTAGTTATCCAGGATGAAGTCGTGCGACGCGGCAGTTAGCTCGTCATCTTGGTGTTTGTCCCCGAGGGACAGAATGTCGCACACACTCGAAATGGACACATTGGAACACAAGAACTTGGAACATTCTTTCTTGAGGGAGGGGACCTGGTACTTGTCTGCCGCATAGTAGAGCTTGAGGGCTCTGTCATCTTGTAGTTCCTCTTCTACTGTCCCGGTGTACAGGTGGGTCAGGAATCGGGATAGGGTAGAGGGGTCAAGGTCCCCAATGTCCACCTCACCGGACGCTGCCTCTGCCATGTTAGTGGAGAGCATGGTCTTGAAGACTGGGGACCGGGCACTCAGGATGTTCTTGTGGACAGGGAACGACACACTGTCGCACTTGAGTTGGAAGTCGGAAAAGTCCTGGTCCTGGTAGTAACACATTAATTCTTTAGATAGTACCGAATCGTCTGGCGTGTCGGAAGTGAGGGAAGTCTGGCTTCCGGAATCTTTTGTGAGCACTGCCACCTTGGAAGAAGTGACTGGATCCGTGAATGGTGCTTTCTCAGACAAGTAGAGGGTGTTATTCAATTCAATGCTGATATTACTGTAATCCCAGTTTGTGTAATATCGATTGTGAATCAAGTTTTTGGTCGTTAAACACAACAACAGTGAGATTTCTTTCCCATCTAGTTCTTTCTTTTCCAGTGGATCAAGGAATGACCAAGGACTCCTGTTTCGAAAGACGTGTTCTTTCTTGAAGCAGTTGTCAACGGTACCATCGCTTCTCGTCAAACGCATACATATCTCGACTGCGAAAGGGCATTCGATAGTGTGTGGTGGCCTGATCATAAAATGAATCAAATTGTTCTTCGAGCATGCCTCTAAATACATTCCAGAGTAGTAGGTATCTGGTGAAAAACTTGTGTAAAAAATTTCTATTGCTCCTTCTGATTCCATCTTTTTATTCCAATTTGGCTTTATTTTCAATGATATTTTGAAGACATTAATGGTTGTACGTATGTGTTGTTCATAACAATACATATCCTTTATCCTCAATTTCACAGTGATGAAGTCCTCGATATCCCGGATTCTGCAGAGCACGTCTTCCAACTTTGGTCCGGGAGGAAGTTCCAGAACATCTTTGTTCCCTTCTGCATTCACCTGTTGCTTGCACAGCAGGGATCCATCAGAAGAGTGGAAACAGAGCTCACCAGAAAAGAAATGTTTCACACCATATAATCGCACCACTAGATGTTTTCCTTGCCCGCTGATACCCTTCGGATAGAGTTCCATGGTGGAGCAATATGGGATATAAATTGGGGACGCGCGTCGCTTGATGCAGTCACCGTGCACTTCTGCACACCAGTGGCTCAAGTTCTCGATTCTCCATTCAAGAACAAAAAATTTTTCAGTCTCCATATTGATCCGTTTCTTTTACAAAACGAGCGAAACGCAGTTGTTTGAGTCCGGAGAAAACGACTGCATTTAGTGAATCCGCCCATCACTATCTCAGGCGCGAGGAAGGGAAAATTTCCTCCATTGACGTCACATATCGGCTGATAGCAGAGGTATTGTCTTTTGCAAAAGTTATTGTTCGCCTCTTGTTTTTAGCGATTATCATATTTTAAAAGATACGCATTGAAACCGCACTTAACACTTTTATCTACTGGCGGCTACTACTTTAAAATAACATAGAATAACTATCCTTACAAATACTGACGATACTTTGCAGGAACACTCTTTTAGGTTAACTCAGCAGTACGGGTACTATGATGAGTATTTTAGCGGAAGATGCGAATAGATTTAAAACTGAAGTTGTGCTTCCAGCTGCCATTTTGATAGCATTCCCACGATTGACATTTTTGTTCCCGCAAAAAAATAGTTGAAGTCAAAAGCAAACAGAATTATTTTTAAGACTTAAAACTGCGATGAAAGATCCATGTTTTTTTTGTATTTTGAGAATATTGTGTGAGATACTTTTATTGTATACTGACGGTACTCAAAAGCATTAATTTCATTAGTTAGCTCTAGCGGATTGTATTTTCCAAAGAGGATTATTTTATTTGTGGATACCAGAGTTTCCCAACATGGGGCATATGCCCAATCGGGAGCAATATGATTTTCCAGGGGGCAATTCGATAAATTTTAAAAAATTCATTGAAAATTTCAAATTTTGGTTGAAAAATTTCTAACGAATTGCCCCCCAAGTAGGACATGGACCACCAGGTTTTATTTAATTTCCAAGAAAGATTTAGAAAAAAAATAGACATGGGGCATGCAAAAACGAGAAAGGCTTCGATGGGGCATGTACCGAAAAAGTTTGGGAAACACTGATGTATATCCTTTAATTTTCAATTTAGTGAATCAAGAAAATATTTGCACGAAAAAAATTTCAGAAAATCATAATGAGGAAGTTGCATTAGTTTTTATTATTTTTTTAATCGATTCCTCTTGCAAAAAAAGCAACTACCCAAAATTTGAGGCCGATCGAGAAATTTTTTGATTGCCAAAAAAATTAACAAAAATCCCCTTTTTAAAAGCGAGCGAAAACGCCAAGAGATTGGTTGTGACGTCATCTTATAATAAACATTGTTGTAAAGCAATGGGCGAATATCTGCCATCGATTATCGTACAGTAAAGAAAAGTTTATTAAACCCCCCTAAAACATCGACTTAAAAATATTAGGGGAGTGGCCTTCAAGAATGCATACTATTAAACTAAAGGATTCGACATATTTAGCACTACTCTTGGCACCATAATTCATTATACTGTATATCCGTCGGGTAGCTAAATAATTAATTACCTGGCTGGCAACGTCAAAAAAAAAACAATTGGATCCCGGTTGTGTTATCGCCAGACGCCAGATTATAACAGTGATTTGGCAACAGTAAGAAAATAATATCACGATTTTTGTAAAAATAATATTTTGAAGAGAGACGTTAAAATTTGAATAAAGGCAGCGGGTTTTTTAACGATGGTGTTTTTATTTATTAAATTGAGCTAGGTGATAACAAATCAGAAGTGGGATGAAGAACGTTGCACCAGTTAGCCTATAGACGACAATTGTATGAAACGGATCTTCTTATGGAGAAAAACGGATGGTAATCGCACATAGCGTCAACGAACAACGCTGCAACGAATAACGAAGTCAACATCAAGGACAAACGTAAAGTATCCATTTAACGAAACCAAAGATTCAACGAAGTCAACGATTTCACGAAGTCAACGATTCAACGAAGTCAACGATTTGACGAAGCCTACGGTTTAACGAAATCAACGATTTAACGAAACCAACGATTTGACGAAGTCAACTGGTACGTGCTCTTTTTTTGAATAACGTATATTTGAGTTTGAATATTAAGTTTACTGTACACTACGTGAAAAAAAATGTCTTATTTGGGAAAAGCCAAGAAGGTTGATTTATTGGAGTTAGCATATGAATTAGGCGGGGTAGTTAATGATGGAATGAAAGTTGTAGAATTAAAAGATGCGATTTTGAATTCTTCACGTTATGAGGAAGATTTTGCTAAAGTATTATTGGAGAGTATAAGTAATGAACGTGAACGTTTAGCAAAAGAAGAACGGGCGGAACGTCTAGCTCTAGCAAAAGAAGAACGGGAACGCGCGGAACGCGAAGCAAAAGAAGAACGGGCCTTCGAGTTAGAAAAATTGAAGTTAGCCAGGGAAAATGCGTTTAACGATACGGAATTTGGGTATCAGTTCAATCACGATATGATTGCTAATAAGCCAAAGACTGACTTGCAAAAATTAATTCGTAAATTTGATCTTAAAGAGTCAGAAATTAGCCTTTACTTAGTATTATTTGAACGGCAAGCACGTAGGGCCGAAGTGGATAAAGAAGATTGGGTATCACACTTGTTAGGTTTACTTCCTTACGAAATAACGCAAATAATTGCTAGAGAACCCGAAGAAACTGCAAATGACTCCGAATATATTAAGACATTGTTACTAAAACGTTTCAAACTAAGCCCGGAAAAATTTCGCCAAAAGTTTTTCCAACTTCAAAATTCAAACACTACATGGAGCGATTTTGCTTTTGAATTACAAAACTATTTCGAAGAATGGATCTCAGGATTAAACATCACAGATTTCCAAGGGTTGAAAGATTTGATTATAACGGATCAGATGAAACGTAAAGTGCCAGGTGAACTCAAGGATCATTTCATCGATGAATGGGCAAAATTTGTGACGCCAAGGGGTCTTGCCGATAAGTTAGATGAATATGAAGCAGTGAGGGGACAGAGATCAATGAATCAAGCATACGAACGTAGACAGGCAAGTAAATTTAATAATTATTCAGTTAACAATCGTGCCCAACGTTCCGTTAATAAATTGAAAGTACGGGCTCCACCAACGGAATCAATCCCAAATCGTAATTCTGCAAGTTACCGAAAACCTTTACGTAATGAGAAAGGTGAGCCAAAGTGTTTCAATTGTAATGACTACGGGCATTTTTCTAAGGATTGTCCAGTGAAGTCTCGCACTACTGGAAATAACGTGACCAACCTTACCACGAAAACTATGAGTAAATCAAATTCTCTTGTCTATCTAAAAAAGGCAAAGATTAACAATGAAACCTGGGTAGATGCCTTGATTGACACCGGAAGCTCTAGCTGTCTGATGAAACAATCAGTCTTTAACAAACTGAACCTCAAGGTTATTCCTGAAAAACACGAAATTTACGCCTTTGGAAGCCAAAGTATACCAGCCGGTAAAACCTACGGAAAAGCAGTGGTTGACTTAGAGATTGATGATGTTTTAGGAAAGGAAATAACAGTGCTCATTGTAGATGACGAAGCTCAACCAGTAGACTTGTTAGTTGGAAGAACATGGTTAGATATGCCTCACATAGCTTATGCAAGAGTGGGAAACGAATTGTATATTGACGAAGCACCATTCAATAAGCTACAAATAAATTTAGATAGCACACGAATTAAGCTAAAAGCAGTTCAAACTACTGTGCTTGAAAGAAATACAGTTAATTTAGTTGATTGTAATGTTGAAGACCATGAAGGATTAGTTATAATTAAGAACAGTGGAAATATCGACTATCTATTTGAGGTGGCCAACGGAAAAACAAAAGTGCCTTTCACAAATGCGCAAAATGAAGACATTATACTGAAGAAAAACCAGTGTGTTGCAAGAGGCGAAGAAATAGCAAGCAATGAATATTTGGAAACTACTCATTGTACACTTTCAATCCCCATTGATGTCGCTTCAAGTTCTGAAAGTTTTGAAACGTTGAATAGTCAAGTTATGACAACTTCGCATCAGTTATCTGATATAAAACAGCCACTAAAATATGAAGATATAAAAACTGATAATGGCGTTACTGATGACCAGAAACACCAGTTAATTCAGCTTTTAAACGAATATAGAGATTGTGTTGCGCTAAATTTAAGGGAACTTGGATGTACAGATTTAGTAACGATGGAAATTAAAGAAGTAGAAGGCAGTAATAGTCGATGCGACCCTACAGAACGAACGCTGAAGAACGAGCAATAATAAAGCAAATTGTGAGTGAATGGAAGAATAACGGTATTGTTACGGAAACAAGATCCCCTTACGCAAGTCCAGTAATGATCGTAAAGAAGAAAACTGGAGAACATCGGTTAGTTGTCGATTACAGGAAGTTGAACCAACAGACAGTTAAGGAAAAGTATCCGTTACCGAGAATAGACGACCTGTTAGAATCCTTGACGAACTGCAAAATATTTACAACGTTAGATCTCGCACATGGATATCTACAGATTCCATTCAGTGAAGAGGCTAAACAGAAGACGGCTTTTATAACCCCAGACGATACAGGACAGTTCGAACGAATGATATTTGGACTTACCAACGCTCCCTCAGAATTTAAGCGTATGATGCATTTAGCACTGGGATCCTTGTTTAAAAAAACAGTAATGTGTTACTTGGACGACATTCTAATACTTGCCAAATCTTGGACGGAAATGATGGATAAATTGAACCAAGTTTTGGAATGTCTAAAATCTGCTAATTTAACGCTAAAGTTATTAAAATGTGAATTTGGCAAGAAAGAAATTGAATTTTTAGGTTTTGTAATCAATGAACGCGGAATTCAGCCAGGACGAGGAAAAGTTAAGGTAATTTCTGAATTTCCAACACCGAAGAATGTACACGAAATTCGAAGGTTTCTAAGTCTTACTAGTTTCTTCAGACGCTTCATACCGAAATATGCAACGCATGCTGAACCACTGACGCGACTCACACGTAAAGATGTAAAGTTTCAATGGGATAAGGAGCAACAAGAGGCATTTGACAAATTAAGAGGTGATCTGACCGAAAAACCAATTCTAGCATTATACCACCCTGATGCAAAAACTGAGGTTCATACGGATGCAAGCTCCGTAGGAATTGCTGGTATGTTACTTCAATATGGGGAGGATGAAAAACTTCACTTGGTATATTGCGTTAGTAAGAAAACAACAGCAGCTGAAGCGAAATATCATTCCAGCAAATTGGAACTGATGGCCATAGTGTGGACTCTAGACAGACTACGCCAGTTCCTTATCGGTATCAATTTCACTGTTGTAACCGATTGCCAAGCTTTAGTCTACCTGAACACTAAGAAAACACAGAATCAGCAAATTGCAAGATGGAGTAATTTAATACAGGAATATAACTTTGAGGTGAAATTCAGACCTGGAACAAGGATGGCTCATGTGGACGCAGATCCCCTATCCTACAAGAAGAGGATATTTTAGGCGCAGTAGTTGAAAACAACTTGGATGTTTATCAAACATTTACGGAGGATGAAAAGGTATTGATAATGCAGCACGCAGATAAAGAACTGAAAGGACTCATAGACATTTTTGAAAAGTACCCTCAGGACAGAACGAGAGAAGAGAAACGGAAAATCAAGGATTTTTGACTATAAGTATAAGAGATTATATCGAGTCGTTCAAGATGAAAATGAAAAGAAGTTACTATACGTAGTTCCTCAAAGTATGAGGAAAAGTATGGTGGTAAGATTTCACGACTTAATGGGACATTTTGCAGTTGATAAAACGATGGCCAAGATCAAGGAGCTTTACTAGTTTCCTTCGATGAAAAGGTATATTAGACGACACATATCACAGTGCTTTGAGTGCTTAGTAAATAAGATACCCAGTGGAAAACAACAGGGACTATTGCACCCCATCAACCCAGGAAAACGGCCATTTTGTGTGGTGCATCTTGACCATTTAGGACCATTTGTGAAAAGTTCCAAGGGAAATACTCATCTACTTATTCTAATTGATAATTTTACACGATTCGTGAGACTCTTCCCAACTCGGAGTACTGCAACCAAACACGTACTCAGATACTTGGAAGAATTTGTTGATGAGTTTGGACTCCCTGAAAGGATAATTAGTGACAGAGGCTCATGCTTCACGTCCCATATGCATTCGAAGAGTTTTGTAAAGTAAAGGGAATAAAACATACATTGAATTCAACCCAACGACCACAAGGAAATGGAATGGTTGAAAGAGTTAACAGAACAGTACTACCTGAATATCATGACGAGCATGACACATCAGGAACACAAAGATTGGGATAAGAGGATAAAACAATGCGAACGAAATTTGAATAATATGGTAAACAATACAACTGACAAAACACCATTCGAGATGTTGCACGGTTATTCCCCAAGATTTTATGATGGCGTGTTAAGAATGCTTGCCGATGGGGATGCCGTTGCTTGGAGCGATCCAACTATAATTCAGGATAAGACGAGGGAAATAATCAGAGAAAAACAAGAAAATATGAAGAAGTACTATGATCAAAAAAGATGTAAGACAATGAAGTTCGACAAGGGCGAAATAGTCGTTGTTAGACGATCACCCTCATTTTCAGGAGAACCGACAAAAACACAACGGAAGTATCGCGGACCATTAGTTGTGACAGAAGTCCTGCCTAACGACACGTTTAGAGTGTCCCAACTTGAACCAAAAGAGAAGGGACGATTCTATACAACGAACGCTCATGTTAGTCAATTAAAGTCATGGAGATGTGAAAACGAAGATGGTGACGTCGATGAAGAAATCGAAGACGGCGACATCAACGAAGAAATGGAAGACGGTAACGTCGACGAAGAAGATGCATCCTGTTCATCGAGGACGATTGTTCGTCAGGATGGACGAATGTTATCGCCAGACGCCAGATTATAACAGTGATGTTGGCAACAGTAAGAAAATAATATCACGATTTTTGTAAAAATAATATTTTGAAGAGAGACGTTAAAATTTGAATAAAGGCAGCGGGTTTTTTTAACGATGGTGTTTTTATTTAGTAAATTGAGCTAGGTGATAACAGTTGTAGTATAACACCCGTAATTTTCATCACGCCCCCTTTTATACATTAAGAATGCATACAAAGCAATACTGTAGTCTTTTCTCATTTAGAATAGGTGGCTGAAACAGGATCAAAAGCCCTCAATAACGTCTAATAATGCAACTTCAGTGACCTATTCTTTTCCAGTATTTTAACAACTTCTGTTTAGGCTGCCTTATTATTTCACAAGAAAAAATTTTGTTGATAATTACATTAGTAACGGCTTCTAATACATTACGTATCAGCCGTCTATTCAAAATGAACGAACATACTATAACATACACTAGCGGAAAAAAAATCCCGACCCAAAGAAGGAAAAGAGATAACAAAGTGAAATTTGTTTTTATGATTGCACATAGTATTCATGTGAATTTATTAAAAAAATCAGCCTTCCTGGATGTTGGGGGGCCAAGAAAATCAGGAAAGAGTGCTGTCTCCATAGGTGTCCATTAACCCCGTCTCACGTCATTGTATTGACTGAAAGGGGATCTAATAGGCTTTTGAGGTGTTTGGAGGACCATGTAACCTCCCCAGGTAGTCAAAGTTCATATAATGCACCAGCGCATGTTGCATACAGGGCTAGGTGATTTCTCCTCTTTCACCGGACATATTTTGTGGGCGTTGATTGTTAAGAACGGATAGGTCAGGGTAAAAATGCAATATAGGGGGATAAGAAGAAAGCTTGGTTATTGCGTTCATCATGTGGTTGTGCATTTTTCTCTTGAGACTTGTTCGCAGGCGATGGCTGACGGTAAGGATAGACAGCTGGTTGCCAAACCTCAATTATGCTGCTCTGGTTGGTCAATTTGCCAGTAAATCATACTGAAGAAGTGTGGGAGTGGAATCCAATGCTTCAATACTCCTTTACCCTGCGTACTGAAAAATCTGACGATTAGAAAATCAACAGCTTATGCTCTCTTTTCTGGCTGCACTGTAAAAAATAATCCTGCAAAAAAACAGAAAATTTCTGGCAGCAAAAGTTGCCAGAAAAAATCTGTAGGTTGAAAAATCCTGTAAACAGAAAAAAGCTGTAACCTACAGGTAAATGCTGTAAAAAGGAACTTTCTGTCAAGTGGGCTACAGATTTTGCTGTTGCCTCTCAGTAATTTTCTGCTTGTGCGCATGCACTTATTTTAGTAGAGTTTTTTTTAATTTTAATTAATTGATATCCGGGGATAGAACCCGCGACCTACCGCATGCTAAGCACGCACGCTACCACGGAGAAGATTCAGTATAACGTTTCCAATAGCTGTATTGGTTTTCGATGCAGTAAGTTTCTGTTTAAGTACAGATAAGCTAAAAAACTAGGTAAAAGCTGTTATTTAACATAAAATAAATAGAAGTGCGGTGGGAATGTTACATGACAGAATATCTCTGTAAACATAAAGTCACTGTTATTGAAAATTTCTGTTTTTCTACAGTTTTTTACAGTGTGTCTTAAAGTCATCTCTAATTAGCGTGGTGCTCCAGACAAAATTTGGATTCTCTCATAATCTCTGTACCATGATATTGAGATGTTAATTTCATTATTTAGAGCCCTATTGCCAACATAAAATCATGTGTTGAAGATTGAAATTTTTCTGAAGCTATGCGGGCCAAACGGGCAGTCCCCTGCACACTGTAAACGACATGCAATCCTCTCTCACAGATCCTCAGTATGATTTACTGGTACATTGACCAACCATAGCAGCACCATTCAGCTTTGGAAACCTGTTTTCTATCCTTACTTTCAGATCTCAACTTCGGAAAAGTCTCAAGAGAAAAATGCACAACCACATGATGAACGCAAGGTCCAAGCTTCCTTCTAACTCTCCATGTTGCTGTTGCATTTTCACCCTCACCTATCCGTTCTTGAGAACCAACGCAAGCAAAACATGTCCTATGAAAAAGGAGAAATCACCTAGCCCGGTATACAACGTCCGCTGGTGCACCATAAGAACTTCGATTACCTTGGGAGGCAACATGGTCCTCCAATCTCTAAAAACCCAATTAGAGCCCCTTTCACTCAATACCATGTCCTGTGGAGAAGGTAATGAGCACCTATGGAGACAACACTCCTCCCTGTTTTTCTCGGCCCCCTAACATCCAAGAAGGCTAAATTTTTAATCAATTTACATTAATACTATGTGCAATTACAGGAATAAATTTGGCTTCTATATCTTTTTCTTCTTGGGATCTAGATATGATATCACAATGGGCTGAAAAATGGGGTATGTCCTTTAACATAAGTAAATGTCAGGTACTTCATATAGGGCGGGAGAATGGTAGGGCAGAATTTTATCTGCAAGGGAACAAAGTTAAAGAAGGTAATATGATCAAGGATTTAGGGGTGATAGTAAATGAAGACTTTAAATGGGTTCATCAGTGTTCATCTGCTAGTAAAAAGGCTAATAGGATATTGGGATACATTAAAAAAACTGTTTCTTCAAGGTCCGAGGATATTATTTTGCCACTATACAGAGGCTTCGTGAGACCTCATCTAGAGTATGCTGTTCAGTTTTGGTCTCCATACTTAAAAAAATATATTGATTCAATTGAAAGGGTTCAGCATAGGGCTACTAAAATGGTCAAGGGTATATCCAGCTTAAGTTGTGAGGGAAGATTAAAGAAGCTAAATATGTTCACTCTAGAGAAAAGAAGGATTAGAGGGGATTTGATTCAACTTTTTAAAATGGTAAAGAAAGGGGACACAGAGGGACTAGATTTCAGTACCGGTAATAGAACAAGGGGTCACAAATTCAAATTGAATAAAGGAAAATTTAAGACGGATTGTAGGAAGGGCATTATTTTTTTTAATAGGGTAGTGGATAGATGGAATGCGTTGCCTGAAACAATTGTAAATTCAAGTGGGGTAAACGAGTTCAAGAGGAAAACTGACAGATACTGGGATTTCGGTAGTGTGGGTTAAAAAGACTGGACCAACCTTGCTGGGGGCTTACGCCTGTAGTTGGTCGACTTAATTCGTATTTGTATTTGTATACCATTTTGGTTGGCCAGCAGTGTAGAATACATTTCTATCATATACCATATCATATTCCATATAATTTTTTTCCAATAAAAATACCTGTAGACCAAATTAATTATTTATTAGTATTTTGTTAATTTACATTTCTGCTACTTTTACACTTCCAGAATATTGGAAAAAGTTATATGGGTTAACATATTGGTATTGAGACATACTGATTTAATGTCAACATGCTTGATCCAGCTGACTTAATATCAGTTTAAAGCTTTGGAAATGCGTTGATAGTGTTAACATAAAAAATATTTTAAAGTTATGAGCAGCCTGAACTCGGGAAAAGCAGGAAACGAAAAGCAGGAAAACTATCCGAGGTCTACCCTAGATATTAATTTTACAGTGAAACGATTAGATACAGGAAAGTATGTTTCTCTCATAACTTTTATTAAGAATCAACGTCTCCTAGGTTCATGAATGTAAGGTATACTCCTAAGGTAAAAGACCCTGGGGCATTCATTGAGATGACATATAGCCCTTTATTTTTTTGGTTAAATTTAATTAATTTAACTAAAAAAACACAGAACTACATAATAATGATAAAAACCTTAAATGAAAACTTAACCTTAAACTTAATAACACTGAAATAAAAAAATTAATAAATCCAAAGTTAAAAATCAACCAAAAAAATTTAAATATAATTTCAAAATTAACCAAAAAAAATTCATGATAACGTCGTGAATATTCGCGGAGATATCAGAATGTGAAAATAACACTTTTTCAGCCATCAAAAAATAAAAAGTTCTCAGATTTGCAACATTTTTTTGTTTAAATTTCCTCCATGTCACTAAAAATACATAAATTTACATAGTAGCACTGAACTTGTGAACTATTTCTTTTTTGACTTACTAGCTTTTTATTAGCTTTTTTTTCAGCTTTTTAATTTTTTTAGATAGGATTCTCTCTCATCTTACTAAACTCAATCTAAAAAGAAGGGTGAATACTTGAGTTACAAATTCCAAAGGGGGGTTATACCCCGTTCGCACTACGCGAGTTGAGGGCCCTATAACTTAAGCTCCGCCCACTTTCGGCGTCGAAACACCCTTTAGCCGAGCCAGAAGCGCCCCATACTAAAGTGTGGTCGAAAATCGCCCCTTCCATCTTAAAGGGTCTTTTCAGATAACAAAGATGGCGGCGCCTGTGGTTGTGAAAAAATCGTTTGAAGTATTTTTAGTAAATTTTGAATTTAATTTTGATAATTCTTGTTTCTTTTGTCAATGTATTTTGTCAATTGAACACGTATAGTCATATTAATGCTATGACAACGTTTTTTTCATGCATTTTCAGATGTCTGCCCCTGGCGCCACCTGTCGCATTCACATATAAATAATTATACACTTGCATTTTCCACTTTTTTGGTTTAAGAATAAATCAAATCCCCTTTAAAAATGAACGAAGAAAATTTTTATTCCCGTTAATATTTAAATTAATAGCAATTATTCTATGTGAATCTTTTGATCTGCAATTACATATTTTTAATTTTTTCGGAAGATGGCAAGGAGGCAAGGTAACTATGGGAGACACTGGTCTCCTTAAGCTTTTAAAAAAGGCAAAATTAAGCGTAAAACCAATTAAGAGAAAAATAATTATCTACGAAAAAATTGCTCTAAATTTCTGCGAATTTCGCAAACTGTGCGGTTAGTATTTACCTTATTTACAAAGGAAGGGGCTCGCATCGCCCCTTAAATAAGTGCGAACGCCGTTTGTACGATAGGGCCCTATCGGGAAAGTGCGCAATGCTTTAAGGGCCCTAAACTCGCGTAGTGTGAACGGGGTATTAGGTAACAGAGATTTTTCGAAATTTGACCCTAAAAAAACAGGGTTTCAATTCGTTTTGGTACACATGATGTTCGCTCCGGACCTCCCACGAATTTTCAGTGTGCGCGAGATAAAAAAAATATTGCAAATGATGCCCCTTTTATCCACACACTCCGCCACCCATCATTTTCCGAAAAAAAAACTGATTCAATAGTACCTTCAAATAACGTTACTTGCTTCAAATGGAAATTTTTAAAGGGAAGCGAAATATTCCGATTTTCCCCCGCTTTGAAAAATTAATTCCGCACACAATTGAGCGGAATATAAAATACTTCTAATAATCAATACTTCTAAAATAAGGGGATTTCCTCTAATTAACGGAAATGTCACATGCCTGATACAGTCTTTCGAAACACCCTAAATATGAAAAAAATAGCAATTTTTGAAAAACTTCACCTCATCGGGAAAACCCTATTTAGATTCCTGCTTTCTAACCAAAACACAATCTTTAGCAACAAAATGAGTCACTGTTTTCACGGCCAGCAAGGGTTCCCTACCCATGAACCTCTCCCACTCTTTGGACTTCAAGACATCGTCGAAATTGTTTAGAATGAATTCCTGGGCTACCGACGTAAGTTGGTCGTCCCGGTGTCTGTCTGTGAGGGAAAGAACGTCGCACACGTTCGAAATGGACACATTGGAACACAAGAACTTGGAACAGTCCCTCTTGAGGGAGGGGACCTGGTACTTGTCGGCCGCATAATAGAGCTTGAGGGCGCTCTCCCCTTGCAGTTTCTCTTCTACAGCCCCGGTGTACAGGTGGGTCAGGAATCGGGATAGGGTAGAGGGGTCAAGGTCCCCTATGACCACCTCACTTGGCGCTGCCTCTGCTATGTCAGTGGACAGCATGGTCTTGAAGACTGGGGACCGGGCGCTCAGGATGTTCTTGTGGGCAGGGAACGAGACATTGTCGCACTTGAGGGTGATGTCGGAAAAGTCCTGGTCCTGGTAGAGACACATCAGTTCTTTGGATAGTACCGAATCGTCTGGTATGTCGGAAGTGAGGGAAGTCTGGCTTTCGGAATCTTTTGTGAGCACTGCTACCGTGTAAGAAGAGACAGGATCCGTGGACGGTGCTTTTTCAGACAGGCAGGGATTCTTATCCAATTCAATGCTGACATTGTAATCAAAGTTTGTGTGGTAGTGATTCTGAATCAAGTTTTTCGTTTTCAAACACAAAAAAAGAGATATTTCTTTACCAGCTAGTTCTTTCTTTTCCAGTGGATCAGGGAATGTCCAAGGACTGAACTCCCGAAAGACGTGTTCTTTCTTTAGGCAGTTGTCAACAGTGTCATCGCTTCTTGTCAAACTCATGCACAACTCGATTGCGAAAGGGTATTCGATCAGGGTTGGTGGCGTGATCATAAAATGAATTAAATTGTTCTTCGAGCAAGCCATTAATACCATTCTATCGAGGAAGTTATCTGGAGAAAAACTAATGTGACAAATTGTTTTTTCTAGTTCTGATTTCATCTTTTCAATCCAACTTGGCTTAATTTTAAATGATATTTTGAAGACATGTATGGTTGTACGTATGTGTCGTTCATCACAGCCAAAAATGCCTGTCCTCCATCTCACAGTGATGACGTCCTCGATGTCCCGGATTCTGAAGAGTATGTCTTCCAATTTTGGTCCAAGAGGAAGTTCAATAATATCTTGAGGCCAATCTGCATTCACCCTTTGCTTGCAGAGCAGGGATCCATCAGAAGAGTGGAAAGAGAGCTCACCAGAAAATGACCAATATACACCACACAAGCGCAGCACTAGATGTTCTCCTTGCCCGCTGATACCCTTCGGATACAGTTCAATGGTGGAACAATATGGGACAGAATTTGGGGACGCGAGCGTCTTGATGCAGTCACCGTGCACTACTGCACACCAGTGGCTAAAGTTCTCGATTCTCCATTCAAGAATAAAATAACCTTTTTCAGTCTCCATATTGATCCGTTTCTTTTACAAAGCGAGCGAAACGCAGTTGTTTGAGTCCCGAGAAAACAACTACATTTAGTGAATCCTCCCATCACTATCTTTCAAAGCGAGGAAGGGGCAAATTCCCTTCTGATGATAACGTCACAAATCGGCTGATAGCGAAACTTTTGCAAAGGTTCGCCTCGGGTACTTTTTACGATTATCGTATTATGAAAGATACGCATTGAAACCCCATTTAAAGTGATTGTTCATAAAAACAACAGAGGACAACTGCTGCCACCTTAGATAACCTCACATTTAAAGTAAACGAAATCTGTCGACTCCAAAAATTTTTCAAAAACATTTCTTTTTTTTTAAATTTAAAAAAAATTTCACAAATTCACACACACCTGAAGATCAGACAATCCGTATAGGTGAATCAATAACATACACACAAGAACAGTTACACTAACATCTGCTAACATCCATGCCAAACGGGGATTCGAACCCCAGACGTACGGCTCCGCTGTCAGGTGCTTTAACCAATAGGCCAGTTCAACGGCTTAAATTTTATTAATTTGAAATGCGAGAAAAACGTAGCTGTCGAACTCAGAGAAACAACGGGTAGTCCCCTCAAGAGTCCATCTATTTTTATGTCAAACCTGCATAGTGCTTAGTTGAATAAAACTCGCGCATTGGACCGATATCGCGTTAGACCGGTATGCATGTAATCGGAAATAACCATTTTGTTTATCAGAAGACAGATCTATTGCGCAATACGCCAGTTTCTTCAAAACCTTCAAGGGAAAGATGTCCGTCATCTAAGTAAAACTGATCTCACAATATTACATTTTTATTATTAAGTATCACATGCGAAAACTTTAAAGCGGTCTAGTGAATAATGTGCATTTTGCAGATATACCAGTTTGATTTAACAGCGACCATATGGGTGGGTATGGATATAATTGCGCAGTCAAATTTTTTTTTAAATCTTAATGTATTCAGAATCGCTTAAAACCTCCAAAAAACATTTTAATTTACCTTTCAAAGCCCTAAATTTTAATTTATTTTCAATTACAAATAGCTTCATTTCGGTCTGAGCTGAAACAGCTTGTGACGTCAAATGTGCCTTGTTTACTGTCATTCCGCTTTGAAATAATGAGCTCTAGTTTTTTATAGCCTAGTGTTACGATGAAAACCTCTACATAAAAAATTGGTTTTATAAACATAGTACGATCAAAATTTTTAGCGATAATTACCTTTAAAATAAGATTTTAGTAAAAATATCGAAATATCGATAATACAAAAAATTCTGATGTGATTGAGGAAAATGGTGGTCATTTTCGAAATCATTATACTAAAAAACATAAATTCACTTAAAACCTCTTTTGTATTTTCCAAAAATTTAAATTTCGCAGACCTGTGTAATTTGTGGCTTTCAAGAATGCCTACTAATAAAAAATAAAGATTCGACATATTTAGCACTGCTCTTGGTACCATAATAAGGAAGTTGCATGTGTCAGATTTTCAAACACAAACAAGTGTTCCGTATGGTTTTTTGTATGGTAAAATGAAATATCTAGTCAACTTTTCAATGTACAGGTAATTAAATATTTTAATTTAAAAGTCAAGAAAAAATCACGTGACTGAAAAGAAATATTGTTTAAAACGATGACGTCAACAATCTTACTATCAACTCCATTGCTTTCCAACAATGTTTATCGTATGATGACGTTACATCCCAAACTTTTTTTAAAAGATGGGGATTTTGTTCATTTTTTTGCAATCAAAAATTTCTCGATCGGTCTCAAATTTTGGGTAGTTGCTTATTTTTGCATGAAGAATCGATTAAAAAAATTACAAAAATCATGCAACTTCCTCATTCATTATACGGCATATCCTCTGGGTAGCTAAAAATAGGTATCGCCCTAGTTGGCGACGCAAAAAAAACCAAGTGGCCCTTGGTTATAGTATGACACCCGTAACTTTCATCACGTCCTCTTTTATACAGTAAGAATGCATGCAATACTAATATTTTTACACGTTAGAGCTGTATGAAGATAGCAGGTTAGGAAGCATATGCTGAAGGGGAGTTTGGGTCTGAGGGTCCTTCCCCGGAAAACTTTTAAAATTTGGTAGAAAGTAAAGCAATTCTAAACTATTTCCTGGGAATTCTATGACATTCATTGTACTCCCGTACCCTCCAATTGATGAGATCTGAATCTTTTCCGAAATTTTTTAGGAAAAATTTCAGATGATCTCTAGTGTTATATTGGCTAGTTCTAAAATTTCAAAGGGATTTATTGCGAAAGATATGAAGTAAAATACGATAGAAGGCATTATGTCTTCATGGTAACAAGTTAAGAAACCTTAAACTGTGTGGATTAGATTGACGATTAAGAAGTTAAAATAATACATTTTGTATTGAAACTAAAGGTAAATTTTGTTTTGAAATTAAAGGAAAGAAATAGTAAAAATATTAACTTGTATACCTTATTCAGGATGAGCTTCCACCGCCTGCACAGTTCTATAATTAAGATAACTTTCTTAATTAAATGATAGTGTGAACCCCATTTGTGAACTACCCACAAGCCTACCTAATGGCGAGGATCATTAAAAAGCTTCATTATAAACGAAAGGTCTATCTCGGATTCATTATAAGTTACGTTCAACAGTAAATTAAACTTTATTGCAAACAACTTTCTAACCGAAGTATTCGTTCTATATCTCCTATAGTTTTTCTTACGAATTAGGTTTTTCTTAATTCGCCTTTTTTTCTATCACCTTAAGAAGACGTTGGTTCCAAACGGAGGTAATACTTAAAAAATACTTTTGTAAAGGTAACTTAAATTTTATCCTGAGGATCTCGGGCAACCTCTTTAGAAGCCATTATTTTTTTGCTGTAAAAGCACTCTTGTTTTGTGTTTTTAGGGTAACCAAAAATTATTTTCTAACTATAAAAATCTGTTTTCATTATAACTTATACTTATAGTAGACATAGACTTGACCGGTTAAAAGGGGACGGGGTTGAGGAAACCGTCGCCATGGACTTAACATTGCTGAAAAGTAATTTTCGTTCCAAATCCTAACTTAACAGTATGGGGCAATTACACCGTAACTCACGCTACATTTTTTTCAAAATTGCAATTTCAAATAATTTTTAAAAATAGAAATAACTATTATTTTCTTTCTAAAAAAATCATACATATTGAAATTTATGTTAATAATTTTAAAAAAGTATTGCGAATGTTTTAAGAATTTTAGTTTTTTAAATATTAATTAAAATAGAGTCGTAACTCACGCTACAAGAAAAAGACATGGATTTATGAGTATAAAATTCAAATTTGTTTTTCTGCTTAAATAGTGTTTCAATAATTCTATATGCTTGCAGGTGTTTGAATATACTTCCTTTATTCTAAAATCGCAAACAGTTTTACTGGGAATGCTTAAGAAAATCAGAAATAAAATAAAATATAGAGAGCTGTTCGTAACTCACGCTACAGTACTTCGTAACTCACGCTACATGTGTATAAGCTTTCAGTTATTCATGAATATAAACATAATTAAATTGATTTAAACACTTTATTTCATTTTTACTATAAAGTTTATGAGTATATTTAACATAAAAGTTGTAAAAACTAATTAATTTATTTTTAATTTTCTAAATAAACTGTACATTTTATATTAAAAAACTAACCTTTAAAACAAATATTTCTAAATATTGATTTTAAATGCTGACATTCCGATAAAAATAATTTTACACAAAATTTAAGCAATGCAAAACACAATTAGATCAATACTGCATAATTATTCCCTAAAATAATTAGAAAATTTTATTATTTTATTTTTTCATTTTTCTTGATCATGTCCCTGTTCATATGGAATAGCCCTATGCCATTTTTTCTTGATGCCCAAAATGACATCTGAAAGGTGTAGATTCCATAAAAAAAGAGGCACTCAAGTGCACCCACACGATTGTTTCTTCGATTTTCCTCAAATAAAAGTATTTAGGTAGACTCAATCAATTCTGTAGAATTGAAATGCAGAAAATATAATTCAGAAAATTGAATAAAAAAAGGTGCACTAGAGTGCCGCTTTTTTTTATGGAATCCACCTTTTTGATGTCATTATGGATATCAAGAAAAAAATGGCATTTGCGTACTGTTAAATTAGGATTCGGTGTATGAATACTTGTTAGTTGTGTTGTTACTCACTTAATGAATCGTCAGTTGGAAAACGGGAATAAGTCCAGGAAACAAGTTTAGAGAGAAAGGAAGAAAAAACGAACTGTCAAAGTAAACTTTCTTCTTTAGCTTAACTTTCTTTGAAAAATATACAAGCATATTTACAAAAATATTGTGCAGTTGAAAAAATCTAACCCCCCTAAAATTAAAAATGAAAACAGTAAATAATTTCTGCTTACTTACCTATACTTAAGTAAGAAATAGAATGCATTCATTTTCCACTAACTAAGTTTTGAGTTATTGTAAAAAATTCATCATAACGATGATTCTGTTGTTTCTATGGAGAAGACTCTTGTATCCGAACAACGTTCGAAGTAACTTTTTTTAAATAAAGTTTTTAAACACTTTTGTTTGTTTTTAATTTTGCAGCACTTTAGATACACTGCTGTGTAAAAATTAAGGACGGAACTGTTTTTTCAACGTAACACCTAGTAGAATTATTGTTCATCCATGAAAATCATACCAAAAGATGTTTATTGGGTGAGAATACAGGGCCCGAGAACACATTTTCCCTATCCATATTTTAAGGGGGTAAATGGACCCTCCATTGATAATGGAGTTCCATTGCACATTTGGAGCAGTGGCAGAAACGTCTATGTAAGAGGCATTTAACCGAGAAATTAAAGTTTTTTGCAACGAATATGATTATTCCTGAGCTCAATGCATATTTTTAAACGTTTCTGCTGCCTTTTAATGGGATTTTTTAGGTTTTATTCAGAGATAATGGTTTAATCATCATTTTTAGCGAGTTTTAGCTTCTGGGTCATTTTTGGTAAGTGGTATCTTAGTGTTAACCATGGTTTTAGTAGGTCTCACATGTACCTAATTGCATTTGGGTCTGGGAACCTGAATAGTAACTTTATCTTTTGAATATCGTTACTTATGAACAACTTTGAGATAATGAAATTGTGATTTTCTACAACTTTTTAACTAAAAAAGAGAAGTACTTTACCCAAGAGGTCTCCTAAAAGATGTAAAAGGAACATGAGAACACAGGAACGCAATTGCACATATCAGTGAAAATTTCTGTGCTGTCAATGGGGCGCTGAAACGGCACAAAGAATTGCATAGTTTCACAGAAAGGACATATGTTATTAACGTCAAAAAAGAAGTATTTTTAGTATTTATGGACTTAAACATCTCTCTATATTAAAAAAAAGTAACAGTGACCGCCGCCGCCGCCGCTGTCGCCGCCGCTGATTTTGAAAATTTTAATTTTGAACATTTTGAACTCTAACTACGCAAAAACTATTCAAAGGAATATTATGAAATTTTGACCATTGGTAGACAAATGCATGATAATCATTTTCGTTCCAAAACCTAATTAATTAGATAATTAGTTCTGAAGTTATTTAATGTCAAAGTCGAAAATTATTTTTTTCTGCTGCGAGTTCGCCTCCAGCAAAATCTATTTACAGCAGAAACGTGATTTTTTGCATACACATACTCTTAGGCATGAAGTTTTGCACCTCATCGCTCTTTTTTCGAATTTCGAATTAGTTTTTGAGGAATTCAATTTTAAAGTTTCGAAATTTTTGACAATTTTTCGATTTTTTCGTTATAAAATAAAATCTAATCATAACAGAGGTACAATATTTTAGACACATATACAGTTATTTTTTATAAAAATATTGGCGTTTCGTTTTTAAAAAAATTCGAATCAGTTTTAGAATTATTGAGATTCAAAGTTTCAATTTTTTCTTCTCTTTCTGGTCTTTCACTAGGGAAACAGCTTATTTTTATGAGTCTTATTTCTTTAATTTCCGACGATTCACTTGATGTTTACGTGCATATTAAAAATTTAAAGTTTCTTAAAGGCTTGTTTTTCTAAGTTGGTTGATGATCATTGGTAGACTTGCTTGATATTTTTTTAAAAACATTTCTATTCAATAATTGAAGAAAGAAGAATTGAAGTTAAGAGATGAATATTTTAGAAACCGTTTTATTTTGATATCTTCGAGGGAATGAATGATTCGAATTAAATCATTGATAAACTAGAGAGATGAGTAGCTTCGGTATCAAAGGAGCATTAACTAAGCCGACGAGCCTGGATTGTTGAGATGAAACAAGCGAGCTCTGCTCGCTAAGATCGCGAAGCGATCTTCAAAGAACTGCGAAGCAGTTCCGGGGGTTGGTGAGCGATAGCGAGCAGGGGGCAGAGCCCCCTAGTGTCTTAAAAGAAAGATATATCTGTAAAATATCTTCATTATCTTTAAAATGAAGTTTAAAGAGATCGAATTTCTCCATTTATTCTGTACTATCCTTATAGACATTTCAACACCCCCTATACTCAAAAGAGATTTTCCCCGATATCTGCAATTGCATACCTGTATTATAATGGCCCATTTGCTTCTTTTAGAAGACATTTCGGGTCAAGGATTTCTTTTTATTAGTGAAAAAGCTGCAGAAAATCACAATTTGACTACCTCAAAGTTTTTCATAAGAAAAAATATTGAAAGAATAAAGATACTTTGCAGGTCCCCAGACCTAAACATAACCAGGCATATGTGAGACCTACTAAAAACATGGTTAACGTTAAGATACCACTTACCAAAAATGACCCAGAAGCTAAAACTTGCCAAAAATGATGATTAAACCAATATCTCTGAATAAAACCTAAAAAATACCATTAAAAGGCAGCAGAAACGTTTAAAAATATGCATTGAGCTCAGGAATAATCATATTCGTTGCAAAAAACTTTAATTTCTCGGTTAAATACCTCTTACATAGACGTTTCTGCCACTGCTCCAAATGTGTAATGGAACTCCATTACCAATGGAGGAGGGCCCATTTACCCCCTTAAAATATTGATAGGGAAAATTTGTTCTCGGGCCCTGTAATCTCACCTAATAAACATCTTTTGGTATGATTTTCATGGATGAACAATAGTTCTACTAGGTTTTATGTAGAAAAAACAGTTCCGTCTGTAATTTTTGCACAGCAGTGTAGAAGTGATAAAAATGTGAATACATGCAGAATTTTTTAAACTAAATTTTTTGAAAATATTTTCGATAATTTTATCATATTTTGAAAGCTTCTTATCAAAAAACTATAATACTTAAGGAAGCATAACTACTAACAATACAAACTACACACATTAATCTAGTGAATGAAGTATTATCATACACTTTTTTGAAAAATTAAGTTTTTTACAAGTAGTCGAAAACACTTCCTGTGTAAATTGAATTTCTTCATAGACAGTTTTTCCAAAAAAATAAAATAATTTCATTTGATAATCATAATAATACTTCATGCACTAGAAAACTACTCAAAGATCCTATCCCTTCAAGTTTTATAAAAATCTGTTCATAATTTTTAGAGTTATTATCTTTGGAGTTAGCAATTTCGATGTAAAAACAATTTTGACGAAAATGTAAACAAAGATTAAATTATGATATATTCAATACTATATACAAAATGGCTGAATGGTTTTGGTTTTGAAATTAAATGGTTTTGGAAAGCTGAATAATAATCTTTCCATTAAGCCTATAAAAAATTTGCAAATTTTGACCAAAATGGCCCATTTCAACGTGATCGGAAACCTTAAAGCAGTTTTTAAAGCAGGTCTATTAATGACAAGAATCGTCAGTTTGAAAAAGAGAATAAGTCCAGAAACCAAGTTTAGAAAAAAAACGAAGAAAAAATCTGTTTAAGTAATGGAAATTTGTTTCCATAACCAATGAATTTGAACTTGAAACTCATATTCCTTTTTAGAATAAAGAACAATCATCGGAAAAACATAAAAGTATATACGAATTGTGCAGTTGAAAAAAATCATGGACTTATTCCCTTTTTCAAACATATGGAATTTATGCCGAAAGAAAATATAAAAAAACCCACTAAATTAAGAAGGACAAAAAAAATTTCTGCTTTTCTGCCTACACTTCAGTGTTAAATAGAATAGATTTATATAATATACCATGTAATTTTTTACAATTAAAATACCTGTAGACAAAATTAATTATTTATTAGTAACTTGTTAATTTACATTTCTGTTACTTTTACACTTCCGGAATATTGGAAAAAGTTATATGGGTCAACATATTGGCATTGAGACATACTGATTTAATGTCAACATGCTTGATCCAGCTGACTTAACGTCAGTTTAAAGCTTTGGAAGTGCACTGATAGTGTTAACATAAAAAACATTCAAAACTTATGAATTACAGTTTTAAAAAAGTTGTTTAAAGGAGAAGTGGGTAAACTATCCAAGGTTTACCCTAGATATTAAATTCACAGTGGTACCGATTAGATACAGGTGCTTCAAAAGTATGTTTCTCTCATCACTTTTATTTAGAATCAACGTCTCCTAGGGTCATGGAAGTAAGGTTTACCCCTCCCTAGGTAAAAGACCCTGGAGCTTCCGTTGCGATGACTTACAGTGCTTTATTTTTTTTTCGTTAATTTTCATCTATTTAACTAAAAAAACCACATAGCCACATAATAACGTTAAAAAAATTAACCTTAAACTTTATAAAACTGGGATAAAAAAATTAAAAAAACATAAAGTTAAGAATTAACAAAAAAATTAAAAATGTGAAGAATTAACAAAAAAATTTTTTCTTGATAACGTCATGAATATTCTCGGAGAAATCTGCATACGAAAATAGCACTTTTATAGGCATCAAAAAACAAAAATTCTCAGATTTGCAAGTATTTTTTGTTTAAATATCAACTAAAAACCCCACAAAATTACATAATAACACTGAACTTGAGATCTTCAGTGCTATTTTGCAGGGTCATTTACCTAGGGATAGACCTTTACTTCCATCACCCTGAAGAGGTTGGTTCTAAATAAAAGCGGGCTTTTGAAATACACTGTATGGTGAAAAAATCCCTATACATAAGAAAAGAAAATAGCCAAACCCTATTTTGGTGGTATTCTTCGCACACCCCTTAGCACGACTCTGTCCCCGTGTTTGGGAACGTGCTTACTTACACTGTCTTTCACAGCAAAAGTAGTCAACGTTTTCAGGGCCAGGAGTGGTTCACCACTACCCATGAACCTCTCCCACTCTTTGGATTTCAAGACATCGTTGTAGTTATCCAGGATGAAGTCGTGAGACACAGCAATAAGCTCGTCGTCACTGTGTCTGTCCGCGAGAGACAGAATGTCGCACACGTTCGAAATGGTCACGTTGGAACACAAGAACTCGGCACATTCTCTCTTGAGGGAGGAGACCTGGTACTTGTCTGCCGCGTAATAGAGGTTGAGGGTTGTGTCATCTTGCAGCTCCTCTTTTACAGCACCGAAATACAGGTTGGTCATGAACCTGGATAGGGTAGAGGGGTCCAGGTCCTCTATGACCACTTCATTTGACGCTGCCTCTGCCATGTCAGTGGACAGCATGGTCTTGAAGTAAGGGGACCGAGCGCTCAGGATGAGCTTGTGTACGGGGAACGAGACATTGTCGCACTTGAGGGTGATGTCGGAAAAGTCCTGGTCCTGGTAGAGACACATCAGTTCTTTGGATAGTACTGAATTGTCTGGCATGTCGAAAGGGAGGGAAGTCTGGCTTCCGGAATCTTTTGTCAGGACATCCACCTTGTTAGAAGTGACAGGATCCCTGGACGGAGCTTTCTCATTAAAGCAGGGAGTGTTTTTCAATTCAATGCTGACATTACTGAATTCCCATGTTGTGTAATAAAGCATCTCAATCACGTTTTTCGTTTTCAAACACAAAAACAGTGAGATTTCTTTCCCAGCTAGTTCTTTCTTATCCATTCGATCAAGGAATGTCCAAGGACTCTTGTCGCGAAAGACGTGTTCTTTCCTTACATAGCTGTCAACGGTGTCATCGCTTCTCGTCAAACTCATGCACAACGTAATTGCAAAAGGGTATTCGAAGTAGGTTGGTGGCCTGATCATAAAATGAACTATATTGTTCTTCGAGCATGCCTTTAATTCCAATCTATCAAGGAAGTTATCTGGAGAAAAATTAATGTGATAAATTTCTGTTGCTCCTTCTGATTTCATCTTTTCAATCCAACTTGGCTTTATTTTCAATGATATTTTCAAGACATTTATGGTTGTACGTATGTTTTGTTCATAACAAGGCCCCCAAGTCTTTCTCCTCCATCTCACAGTGATGAAGTCCTCTCTCTCCCGGATTCTGAAGAGGACGTCTGCCAACTTTGGTCCGGGAGGAAGTTCTATAACATTTTTGTTTCCTACTGTATTCACCTGTTGCTTGAAGAGCAGGGATCCATCAGAAGAGTAGAAAGAGAGCTCACCACAATAGGCATATTTCACAACACATAAGCGCACCACTAGATGTTCTCCTTGCCCGCTGATACCTTTCGGATACAGCTCAATGGTGGAACAATATGGGGTATAATTTGGAAACGCGAGAGTCTTGATGCATTCACCGTGCACTTCTGCACACCAGTGGCTTAAGTTCTCGATTCTCCATTTAACAACAATATAACCTTTTTCAGTCTCCATATTGATCCGTTTCTTTTACAAAGCCAGTCCAAAGTTTTGAGTCCGGAGAAAACAACTAACTTTTTCGAATCCGCCCATCACTATCTCTCAAAGCTGGCGCGTGGAAGGGAGCCTTGACGTCACGTATCGGCTGATAACAGAGGTATTGACTTGTGCAAAAGTTATTGTTTGCCTTTTGTTTTTGGCGATTATCATATTTTAAAAGATACGCATTGAAACCGCATTTAACCCTTTTATCTACTGGCGGCTACTGCTTTTAAATTATTTAGAATAACTATATCCTTACAAATATACTGACGGTACTTCGCAAGAATACTCTTTTAGGTTTACTCTTCTAGGATAAACAGCAGTACGGGGTCTATGATGAGTATTTTAGCGGGAAATACAAATAGATTTAAAACTGAAGTTGTGCTTTCAGTTGACATTTCGATCGGATTCCCACGATTGTCATTTTTGCTCCCGCAATAAATTAGTTTATGTCAAAAGTAAAGTGAATTATTTTTTAAGACTTAAAACTGCGATAACAGATCCATGTTTTTTGGTATTGTGAGAATATTTTGTGAGATACTTTTATTGAGTATTGACAGTACTCATAAGTATCAATTTAATTAGCTCTAGCGGATTGAATTTTCCAGGGGTGCAACTCAAAAAATTCAACCAAATTGCCCCCCAAGGGGGACATGGACCACCAGGTTTTATTTCATTTCCAAGAACGATTTTGAAAAAAAAAAGACATGAGAGCATGGAAAAAATTAGAAAGGTTTCGGTGGGGCATTAGGGTGTTCCGAAAATTTCTTTTTTCGAATTTCCCAGATGCCCCCCCCCTCAAGTTGTTACAAATACTAAAACATTATTACCTGCAAATTTTCAGGTCTCTAGGACGATTTTTGACCCCCGCGCCCTTCAAAAGTAGGTTTCCCATGTTAAAGAATAGGGAAAATATTGAAAAAATCGTCATTTTTGGTTCTTTTCAATTTAACGAGCCTGGACGCAGTCAATATCGAATTAAAACCTATACATCATCTTTGGGACATCATTGCCTCAAGATCCTATCAGAAAAACATTCCATGGCACCTACTGGGGGGTAGTTACACGGGGGTGAAAAGCGCGCTTTCACCGAAAAACAGAGGATGCTCGCCGGCGCTTGCCGCGGGTGCTGATGGATTGGATAATACTCGCCGGCGTTTGCGGGGGGAGCTGGATAAAAGCCACTTAAGTGTTTATTGAACTTTTTTTCCTATATTATTAGCTATCATGTGTTTTCTTTATAACTCAAATGTAATATAATTAATGTAATAAATTGCATTTACATCAAAAAATTTTTGTTTTACTGAGTTGAGTTTACAGGAAAATGAGATAGCTGCATAAAACATTAAACCCCCTTCACTATGCTAAGCTCAAATCATAGCATTATACCCCATGGAAATAAGTTAATCGAGGTAGGCGGGGTAAAAACAAATTAGCTAAAATTTAATTAACAATAAATTTTTTTACTAATAGAAACAGAATAGAACGAGGCACTTTAGGAAAAAAGTTCAATAAACACTTAAGTGGCTTTTATCCAGCTCCCCCCGCAAACGCCGGCGAGTATTATCCAATCCATCAGCACCCGCGGCAAGCGCCGGCGAGCATCCTCTTTTTTCGGTGAAAGCGCGCTTTTCACCCCCGCATAACTATCCCCCAGTAGGTCCCATGGAATGTTTTTCTGATAGGATCTTGAGGCAATGATGTCCCAAGGATGATGTATAGGTTTTAATTCGATATTGACTGCGTCCAGGCTCGTTAAATTGAAAAGAACCAAAAATGACGATTTTTTCAATATTTTCCCTATACTTTAACATGGGAAACCTACTTTTGAAAGGCGCGGGGGTCAAAAATCGTCCTAGAGACCTGAAAATTTGCAGGTAATAATGTTTTAGTATTTGTAACAACTTGAGGGGGGGGGCATCTGGGAAATTCGAAAAAAAAATTTTCCCCATAGACTTTCGGAACACCCTATTGTAGATGCTTATATTTGAAACATTTGAAAGAATAGATTTTAATTTTCTTGCATCTATACAACAAAAGTTTTTATAGTTAAAATTTTGTGATATAAAAAAGCTAGCTAATAAGGGATAAAAATGTTAATGAGGTAACTTTAGGTATTTCTTTTTTTGTAAATACTTAAAAGGGAAAGTATTATAATTTTATTTACTTTCCACCACATAGTTTTTTGTATTCTTCATTAAAATGTTAATGTACAGTAAATCATTATATTATATATTTTATTATTTTATATATCGCTAGACATCGTATCTTTGTATCAAATTTTTGGAAAAAGTCTTATAAATCCATCTTTAAATTTAACCCTCTCGCCAACCTGGGCCTCATATGAGGCTCCTACTTATGAGCTCAATTTTTGTATGATGTAAACACGCAAATTTCTTTTCTTTTCATCAGTGACTTCACTGATTCATGTAGATCACCTATGAGACTTCTACATGGTTTCTGAATTCGTTCCTAAATGGCAGTAAGATGATTTATACCTCAATGTGTACATTTTAAGCTGTGATGCTTGTGAAGAGAAAATACTAGCTAGATACTAGCTTCTGTAGAACATTTTTTATAGGTTGGTAGATATTTTCTTATTTCGTAACCTTCTTATATTATGACAAGGTCTTTTAATAAGTTCTAAACCAAGTATTTTCTGTTAAAATGAAAAAAAAAAAATATGGCCTCGTATGAGGCTCGTAAAAATAACTAGGAAGGAGTGCACACAAGAAAAATTTTTTTTCCAGACAAATTATAGGGGCATTTTGGATGTATTGAGAAGAGAAAAAAAGTTTTGGCACTTTTTTGATGTTCTGGTGCCGAGAGGGTTAAAATCTAATTACAGAAGTAATCACTAATTCCTAGGTTTTTCTAAAATTTAACAAATATATGTTACAAATCCCTATAACATTTTCACTATATTTATAACTCATCTGTAAATTTTTCTATCGTATCTAATTTTTGAAAAAAAAAATTTTTTAAATTTTTTAATCTAAAATGTGTTCTAATTTTAAATTTGACATTGTAACAGCAGTAATCGTGATTTTATATACTTTATATCTAAAAAAAATATAGTTAAAAGATTTTTAAATGAGTAGTGTCAAAACGGAACAGCTTTAGAATGAGTCTTCCAGCCGCCATGTTTACCCACAACTATAATAAAGACTGACAACCATAGATTTTATTATTAATGCAATTGTTTTTAGATCCTAAAATAATAATTTACTAATTATAAATTTAGGATCTATTAATAATGCTATTAATAATTAGAACACTAGAGTTGATCAGTCATTATTTGAGTTGTGGGTTAACATGGCGGCAGGAGGACTCTTTCTAAAGCTGTATAGTCAAAACTACCTAGAAGTTATTTGGCCTTATTCTAGATTATCTAAAATTATTTCTAGCGAAACGTCCCTTTTTTGAAGGGAAAAAAGTACTTCTTCCAAATATCATAAGGGGCCCCATGGTATTTGGTTGAGAGTTCATTCAAAATTTACTATAATGTTAATTTTTCAGTTTTTTTATTTTTAATAACACGATTGCTGCTTACTTATCGTAAAAATTAAAATTCCATTTAAATTAGGGTTAAAGGAGTCCTTAACTAGTTAAATTAATACTAATGTTTTAAATTGATCTAAGGAATTAAAAATTGAAGTTGTGTGAATGCATTTTTTGTGAGGTGAATTATAATTTGTCTTTTAAATAATTTGAAAACTGCTTACATAAATTTGATAAAGTAAATGATTAAAAGTTATATTCCTTATTCTGGGGCGTTTAAATTTCAAAAGCATTTCCTAAATATGTTATTTAACCCTCTCGCCACCCTGTGCCTCATGAAGCTCCAACTTATGAGCTCAATTTTGGTATGATGTAAACGCGCCAATTTATTTTCTTTTCATCAGTGACTTCACTGATTCATGTAGATGACATATAAAACTTCTACATGGTTTCTCTGAATTCGTTCCTAAATGGCAGCAAGATGATTTATACCTCAATGTTTACATTTTAAGATGTGATGCTTGTGAAGAGAAAATACTAGCTAGATACTATACCTTCTGTAGAACTTTTTTTATAGGTTGGTAGATATTTTCTTATTTCGTAACCTTCTAGTATTATGACCGTCTTTTAATAAGTTCTAAACCAAGTATTTTCTGTTAAAATGAAAAAAATATGGCCCCTTATATGAGGCTAAAAATAATTAGGAAGGAGTGCACACAAGAAAAAAATTTCCTTTAATTAAATTATACGAATTATAGGGGTATTGTGGATGTATTGAGAAGAAAAAAAAGTTTTTTTTCACTTTTTTGATGTCCTGGTGCCGAGAGAGTTAAGGTAACATGAATATATAAAGTTTATAGTGAATACTTTTCATTTTAAGAAATGAATTATAGGAATGTGTTAAAATGAGTTTATATCTCTCCTGTGTTATTGCAATCATCTTTTGTAAATGTTAACTGAAATTTATGTTCCCTGGTATTGTAAGAAACCTGAAATGTGTTTTTATGTAAATAAAATGGTTTCAATCTTATTTGTTATATATCTAGGCATTTTATTTTGCATGTCCTTTCTTTTTTTTTCAGGTGAATTAGTGGTTTTAGTTATTTAGGGTACTTAGTTTAAGCGTTTCGTACTCTACTTAAATACCTTACTTTAAAAATGTTAAATTGAAAGGAAAGGGTTATATTAAAGTCCTCTAAATTTAAAGGATAATTTGTAATTAAAAGAATTAATGTTTATTTCTAACTTATCTTTAAAACAATCAAACTAAATATCTTAAGCATTTCATTTATGGGTTTTGTTAATGTGTTTGAGTAGAAATACACTAGCGTCCAAAAATTAATTTTCACTTTTAAGAATGTTGTCACAAATTTAACCTCCTTCCATTAAGCTTCCTTGACATAAACTTCACATTAGATGATCCAAGAGGTAAGGTAAACATTTATCTAAAATATGTACTGGATACTCCAAATATTCGTAGAAACTTACAAAGTTGATCGAAAATTTATATTGCTGGTCATAGAATTAACTGGTACAACCACAAATGGTAGTGTATGATAATAATGAGTATTTCTTTATTAGGAATGATTATATTTGTTAAGTTATACATTGTGCAGTATGTCATTTTCCTATGGCGAAAAAATTTTTTTGCAAATTCTATCGGGCACAGCAAGAAAAGGGTGCCAAATGGTCTCAAACTAACATGTGTAAAATATTATTCGATTATAATAACTCTTTTTGCCTCCGGATTGGCCTCAAATAGAACAAAAATATGTAATTTTTAATATTTTTAAAAAAATTTATGAATTAAATTTTTTTGTCGAAAACTTATTAAAGTTCATAAATAAGGGTGTTTAAAAGAAATTTTAATCACATTAGTCACCTTCATGCATTATTAATACAAAAATAACTGCCAAAGTGGCAATTTTTTATGCTATCATATTAACAAGAGCCGTATAATATGAATATCTTTTTATAGTGGATTTTCAGTGGTACAGATTTTAAATATTGGTAGTTTATATACATTCTCCCTCAAGTTTGGTCAGTCTAAAACGGTATTTTTAATTTTTCAAAATAGAAACAGTTATGTTTTTCATAAATATGACGCGCTTTCGAAATTCAGCTGACAATTACTTCACTCGCTGGTCTTGGGATCCAAATATGATCGCAAAAATATGTTGAAACAATTGTTGTCGAATGGATAGTTCGTTCATAGGCAATATCAATTATGATTCTCTCAGTCATGATTTACCTGATTTTTTACTATAGCAATTGACTGAAACCCAGGCCCATGAAATTATATTTCTTTGAGGATTGACTCAAAATAGCTTCTTAGCATTCCCTTATGCGTTCATAAAAGTTAAAATATAGCAAATTTAACTGTTAAGGATAATTACAAGTCAGTTTTGAAAAGTAATGTAGCTTATTTAAAAACTTAAGGGAAAATACTGAGCTTTATGCTGAAAACGGGGATCTACCGCTCTTCTTAAGAAAATATTTCAAAATTTGACTCTTAAAATGTGGTTTTAATTTATTTTTGGACATTAGGGAATCACATGGGGACACTTGGGATGAACTATTTCTAATATGCCAAAAAATTTCAAGGAAATCACAACTTTTAAACTATTATCAAATGTTTTCCATGGGGTTGAAACCTATAACCCAAAAAAGGTATCCACCTTCTGACATATCCATTTTTATTAAAAATTAAATGTTTTTACCATCCTACTCAACCGACAATAAAGGTTTCGCACATTTTTATGATTCCAGCAAGAAATTTTTGATTGCTAGCTCTAACCATTGAGACATTTCAAAATATGTTGTATTACAAGTCAAGTATTTCAACTTTGGTTTCATTTATAATTATTTTATAGTCTTCAATGATGATTTTTATACCATTGTGCACATTTATATTCATGACGGATTTGTGCAATTGAGGTAAAAGCTTGATTTTCGTTCGTTACATTTTCCATGAAATTACTATATTAATCGAAACTTTGAGGCCAATCCGGAGGCAAAAAGAGTTATTATAATCGAATAATATTTTACACATGTTAGTTTGAGACCATTTGGCACCCTTTTGTCGCTGTGCCCCTGGGAAAATATGAAAAAAATATTTTTGACCCACCCTATTGTGCAGCCTGATTTATGTGCAAAGAGTTTCTAAACCCCCATTTAGAGATTTGAAATCCATGAGGGGCTTGTTTTTTTACAGAGGAATAAATGAAAATAGATCTCTAGCAACATAGAAAAAAGGATTAGTCACGGATGGTTTCTTTAAGGAGACAGTTGGCTTAACCATTTTTGATGAAACTGTCCCTACACAGCAAAGATCTTTGATGGCCAAATAGTTTAAAGAATCTACCCATATACTGTTCGCACAACGATAGTAAAGGGTCACGTGATTTTTACAGACTTTGCATGGCTGATTGTTAGGTAACCGGTGATAGTTGGGGTCTTGCTTCTATATACAAGCAAACGTATCTTCCTCTCTTTCGATCAACTGCCCCTCAACTTCCACCTGTCTTTCCTCCAAAATATGTTTCCAGCGTTGTCAAAATCACCAGACCCTTTTACTATCGTTGGTTTAGCAATATCAGAGATTGCAAATTAGTTTTAAGGAAATCCCAAAGAAAAAAAAACTTTGTGTAAAAGTGAACCTCATCCTTTTTTTCATAGGTTTAAGGTATCCCTATAGAAGTAAGTAAGTATAATTATCTATCTTCAGAGAGAATTTAATTATAGGGGTCCTTTCACATGAAACTCCTTGGAGATAATAAGCAAGGGTTTAAAGTCGTCAGTAACTTGTATCTTGAAAATAATACTGTAGAAGGCGGTAAATAAAGATCATTGAAGAATATAACAGAATTTTAATGCATAGTGAGGAGCCAAAACTAAACTTTTTAAAAATTGTCAATCATGTTAGAGCATTTTCGGTCAAAAAAAATATTGGCATATATTGCATGGTTATTTTAAATATCTTAGGGTTAGATATTTTTCTGTTTTTGCTAAACAGCCATACGAAACATGACGAAAATGGGGATATCATTTAAAATTTGTTTTATAACTAATTTATGATTATTAAACATAGCCTTCTCACTATTTGTGTAATTTTTGCATTTTTCAAAATAAATGTTATAGTTTTTGTACTAGTTTTGTAAATTAAAAGTGTCCCAAGGTAGGCCACTAGTTGGACACTTAGGGTGTATCGAAAAAAACTTTTTTTCGATTTTGATGACGTAATAGTGCGGAAAAGTTGTCTAAGGTGCCAGAGAGTACCTGTGAATTTTTTCAGAATTTTTGGATAATTTCTTAATGTGCCACATTGGCCCTGAAGTTCCCCATGTTAATCCAATGGGTCGCGCCGCCAAAAAGGCCGAAAATCGGTTTTTCGCCCCTCATTTCTACCCTAATCACACGACGAATGTCTCGTCTCGAGTTATGGACTCACTCTATATGATCTAGGCTATCCGACAAAACTTGAATAATAGCCTAAATATCTATATTACGTTTTTTTGTATGCTCAAATTTCGTCGAAAATCGCGTATTTCCTCGTTCAAATCAGAGCCCACAATCAACATAATATAGAGATTTAAGTTATTATTCAAGTTTTTTCGGGTAGCATACATCATATAGAATCCATAACTCGAGACGAGACATTCGTCGTGTGATTAGGGTAGAAATGAGGGGCGAAAAACCGATTTTCGGCCTTTTTGGCGGCGCGCCCCATTCGATTAACATGGGGAACTTCAGGGCCAATGTGGCACCTTAAGAAATTATCCAAAAATTCTGAAAAAATTCACAGGTACTCTCTGGCACCTTAGACAGCTTTTCCGCACTATTACGTCATCAAAATCGAAAAAAAAGTTTTTTTCGATACACCCTATTGGACACCTTGTGACATTAAAATAGGTTGTTAAATTGGTAATTATGAATTCCATAAAAAAGATAATTGGCTAGAAATATTTTTATTAAATGCGCAAAGGACTATATTTAATATATTAGCTATGTGGGTGAATAAATTCCATTGTATTAAAAAAATTTTTTAAGTGAAAAGTGTACTAAGGTGCCTCACTCTCCCCTATAACATTCTATCAGTTAAAATAGTTTTATGTATTGTAATTTGGGTTCAATTCCGTTAAAGGTCCCGCTAAATACCGCCATGCTCTTTTGGTCACCCAAAATTAGAAATATTGTTAAATAATTTCAAACTAATAGATTAAAATGTTTAATCAGATCACAAAATAACTGTTTAGTTTATCAATAAAAGTCAGAATTTTTTTTTAGAAATTTGAATATATGGCGCTCATAAAAACTTGGTTATATTTAGCGGGACTATTAACGGAATTGAACCGTAATTTGATTATACACCTTCATAAGATACTTGCTTGCACAACTCAAACTTACCAAATATCTTCATCTGTTAATTCGAGGGAACTCCTCGGAATAAAAGTGGCTTAAGTCATTTCCATATGTTTTATTTAAACTAATATATTTGATTTTTTAATCAAACTAATTTTTGAGTTAATGTAGAATTTTTTTACTTTATTATGATGCCGATGTTGCTTCAATGGAGAAGAAGACACTTTTAAAGCAGTTTTTAAAGGTCTTTTGCCGAACTTTTGACAACAATCGTCACTTTTAGAAAAAAGGAATTAGTCCAGAAACCAAGTTTAAAGGGAAAACAAAGGGGAAAAAACTGTTTAAGTCATGGAAATCTGTTAGCATAACCGCCAAATTTTAACTTGAAATTCAGACTAGTTTTTTTTAGAATGGAGAACAATCATCGGAAAAATATAGGGGAGACCGGGGATGGATGGGACACTGGGTGGGACGGGACAACTTCAATAAATCTTATAAATAAAAATAAAATTAGTTTTTGAGTGTTCCACCAGGTAAATCCACTATGGCTTCATACTTGTTGCTGTTTACTATTTGAGTTGCAAGCTCCTACAAGTTTCTGAATGAAAAAGATGGTTTCACTATAGCAAAAGTAACTAAGTATTACACCTTTCAAAGTGAATTTTCAATCTGATTCTTGGTTGCTTTCTTAATGGTTTATATTGTTTTCTAAACGGAATAATGTATTCTTATTAATAAATAGTTGAGTTAAGCCTAAAAGTCACAGTTCTTTACAAAGAACCTATTTTTACAAAGAACCTAGAACACGCAAAAGAACCTATTTTTTAAAACTGTTGCTACCGGGGTGGGATGGGACACCATGCCCAATTCCTCTTAATACCTAAATACAAGCTATTACAAACAATTATTTAGATACCTTTGTTTTGCAACTGTTTAGTATTACAGTAAAAAACATATATTTTAGATTAAAGAAGAATTTTAACTATTTTGTATTTTTCACTTAAGTTAGATTTTTCGAAGTAAATATGGGGTAAAATAACTGATGTTTTTGTAATAAATATTTGAATTGTGTAAAATCCTTCCATCTTTGTGGTTTTTAATCATATATTTAAAAATTAATCATAAGTTTTAATTTTTAAAAAAGTGTTCCATCCCATCCCGGGCCGGGATGGGATGGAACAGTTTTAGACTTACTTTAATTCGTTTATAAATCTAAGTTTTATTTTCTATCACATTGGTTATATTTTTTAAACATGTAAAAGTGTTTCAAGATGTTATTTTGAAAGTTTCAAATTTAAACAAGGAAAACGGAATTTTTTAAAAAATATTCTTGTAAAAAATGTCCCATCCCTCCCCCGGTCTCCCCTATCAATTCGTATCGTGCAGTTGAAAAAAAATCAGACTTAATCCTTTTTTCAAACACATGGGATTTATGCTGAAAGAAAATCTTAAAAAAAATTAATGACAAATTATGTTTCTAATTATAATTCACTACACTTAAATGTGAAATACAATACACCCATTCATATTCCATACAAATTTTTCCCAATCAAATAACAAGTAGACCAAATTAATTAGACCAATTAGCTATTTTACATTTCTGTTACTCCTACACTACCGGATTATCGAAAAGTTATGTGAAACAACATATTCAACATATGGCTTGATCCAGCTGACTTTAATGTCAGTTTACAGCTTTGGAATACACTCATAGTGTTGACATAAAACATTCAAAAGTTATGAATTATATACATGTTTTTTGAAAAGGTGCTTGAAAAAAATGCTGGTAAACTATCACAGGTCTTCCCTGGATGTTAAATTTACAGTGACAATACCTATACTATACAGGATGTTTCAAAAGTCCGTTTCACAGGTCATATTTGAAATCAACTGCACCTAGTTCCATGGCCCTAGGAGAGGTGGGTTCCAAATAAAAGCAGCGAAACAGACTTTTGAAACACCCTGAATATTGAAAAAGATCACTACATATAAGAAATGAAAATAGCAAATATTTGAAAAAACTTAACCTTTTAGAAAATCCTATTGGGGTTCGTGCTTTCTGACGCTGTCTTTCGCGGCAAAATGAGTCACTGTTTTCACGGCCAGCAAGGGTTCTCTGCACATGAAACTATCCCACTTTTTGGATTTCAAGACATCGTTGTAGTTATCCAAGATGAAGTCGTGGGCTACCGACGTCAGTTGATCATCCCCGTGTCTGTCCGCGAGGGACAGAATGTCGCACACGTTAGAAATGGACACGTTGTCACACAAGAACTTGGAACAGTCCCTCTTGAGTGAGGGGACTTGGTACTTGTCAGCCGCGTAATAGAGCTTGAGGGCTCTGTCACACTGCAGCTCCTCATCTACGGCCCCGGTATAGAGGTAGGTGAGGAATAGGGATAAGGTAGAGGGGTCTAGGTCCCCTATGTCCACCGTTCCTAATGATGCTTCCTTCATGTCACATGATAGTAGGCGGTCGAGTACGGGTGACCGGGCACTCAGGATAGCCTTGTGGACAGGGAACGTGACATTGCCGGACTTGAGTTGGAAGTCTGAATGCTTCTGGTCCTGGTAGAGACACATAAATTCTTTGGATAGCACTAGAACCGAATCGTCTGGAATTTCGGAAGTAAATGAAGTCTGGCTTTCAGAATCTTTTGTGAGTACTGGCACCGTGTTAGAAGTGACAGGTTCTGTGGGTAGTGCTTTCTCACAAAAGCAGGGGGTGTTCATCTCAATGCTGACACAACTGGAATCCCAATTTACATACGAAGGACTCTGAATCAAGCTCCTGGTCTTCAAACACAAAAAGAGTGAAATTTCCTTTCCAATTAATTTTTTCTTCTGCAGTGGGTCAGGGAATGTACAAGGACTGTTGTCGAGAAAGACGAGTTCGTTCTTCACACTTTTATCATCGGTGCCATCGTTTCTCATCAAACTCACACTCATATCAACAGCGAAAGGGTATTCGTACTCGATTGGTGGTTCGATCATAAAATGAATTATATCGTTCTTAGAGCATGTCTTTAACGTCATTCTATCATCGTAGTTATCTTGTGGAACAAAAATGCCGCAAACTTCTTTGTTTTCATCTGATTCCATCTCTTCAATCCATCTTGGATCCATTTTCACTGATATTTTTAAAACATTTATGGTTGTGCACATGCGTCTTTCCAGATAACGCGTATTCTTTAAGCGTATCCTCACAGTGATGAAGTCCTCCCGGATTCTGGAGAGCACGTCTTCGAACTTTGGTCCGGGAGGAAATTCTAGAACATTTTGGTTCCCATCTGCATTCACCTGTTGCTTGCACAGCAGGGTTCCATCAGAAGAGTAGAAAGAGAGCTTACCAGAAAAGTAATTTATAAAACCACATAATCGCACCACTAGATGTTCTCCTTGCCCGCTGATACCCTTCGGATACAGTTGCATGGTGGACCAATATGGGCAAAAGAAATCGTGAATCTTGATGCACTCACCGTGCACTTGGGCACACCAGTGGCTAAAGTTCTCGATTCTCCATTCATACACATCACCCGTCTCAGTCTCCATATCTCGAGCGTACAATGCGAGCGAAACGCAGCCGCAACTGTTGTTAGTTCAGTGTAAACTCTCAACAAGCGTCACCTCCAACCGTGGACCGGTTTCGTCCTTGTTAGGACTCTTCTGCACGGTATATAGGAAGGTAACGCAAGAGAGCGGAGGGCAAGTACTAGTCTACCCGACTATTACTGAAAAAGTGGTGACCATTGATCAGTCCTCCACTCATCTGCTGAAATGACACGGCATTCCTAGAACTCCTTCCTATGTTGTTAGTTGTTGTCCGTAGAAACAACTGTTGTTAGTTGAAACCGCCCATCACTAAGCGAGGAAGGGAAAGTTTCCTCCCGACGTCACATATTTATCGACTGACAGCGGCGAGACTCGGGCTAAGGTCGCGAATATCGATCCTTGTAGCTGCTATCAATGTCGATTTTGTGTAGTCAGGGGTGACCATAAATTGCGTGAGGTGTTTTTTTTTAAATTTTGGACCCCTCCCTCCCTCCCTTCCCCTTGGTGATATTTTTTTGGACCCTCCTTAAAATTCTCACGTGATAATTTAATTGAATCGTCAGTTAGAAGAAGAAAATAAGTCCAAAAACCAAGTTTTGAGAAAATCGAAAAAAAACTATAACTAATGGAATTTTCATTGTATAACCACAAAATTTTTACTGGAAGTTACTGGTTATTCCCTTCTTCCACCTTATGAAATTTTTCTAATGAAAAAATCTTTTAAAACCCTTAAATTCACATTTGAATTATACAGGGTGTCCCACGAGAAGTGGCCCAACCCCTTTAAGTTTTGAACACCTACAGATATAGTCATGAAAGTGGGGTCTAGGTATAGTAAAGTGACCATGCTCTATCCGATGATATAACTTTCAACACCCTCTAGCGGAAAATTTAGGAGTTATAATTTTTATTTTGAAAACTATGTGAGGTATGTGAAAAAAGTCAATGACTAAGTTGTAGAGCAGCATCGATTTAGTAGGAAAAGACACCTTAAGCAAAAAAAATATCTGGAATAAAACCTCTAAAATGCACGCTCAATTAGGTTGCATTTACGTAGATTTTACGTCTCAAAACACTCCTCACAAGGCGAAAATGAGAAATTTTTATTTTTAAATTAAGTAAATGACTTAAAGTATTCCTAGTTCAAAAACTTCTCATTTTTGCCTCGTGAGGAGTGTTTTGAGGCGTAAAATCTACATAAATTCAACCTAATTGAGCGTGCATTTTAGGGGTTTTATTCAAGATATTTTTCTGCTTAAGGTGTCTTTTCCTACTAAATCAATGCTGCTCTACAATTTAGTCATTGACTTTTTTCACATACCTCACATAGTTTTCAAAATAAAAATTATAACTCCAAAAGTTTCCGCTAGAGGGCGTTGAAAGTTATCTCATCGGATAGAGCATGGTCACTTTACTATACCTAGACCCCACTTTCATGACTATATCTGTAGGGGCTCAAAAGTTAAAGGGGTTGGGCCACTTCTCGTGGGACACCCTGTATTTCTCCTTAGTTTACACCACAAAATGGTGAATTAAAAAGAATAAGACAAATAAAATTCAAAATTATACTGAAACCGAGTTATTAAAGTAGTATCAATGGAGTGAGTGAATATAAATGGACTCAAACATTCCCTGCATAAATAAGTTTGAAAACATTGAAATTAAGATAAAATTTTATTTAACTTAGTTTACAGGAAAAGAAAGACAAATCAACTTTAATTTTAATTCCGAATTGATTTAAAAAATACAATGAATTGACATCGATTTCACATCTTCAAGGGGCGATATCTCCCTATAGGGGTTAGTTATTTTCCCCCTCTTTTCATCATGTGTAGAGAAAAGCTTTGAGGTTGTTTTGAGCACAAAAATTCAATTTATCATTTTTTGGACGTATTCCCTTCTTCCAACTGACGATTCAATGTTACTATAACATTTTAGCAAATAAATTTGTGTTCTAAATAACTCTGCTATCACTGTCGATTTTCCTCGAGGTGTCCCATCATCAAATTGAGTACACCGGAGGGAAGCTTCCTTGTTAATGAACTTTTAAAAAGACCTATTGAATAATTAGTATTTTAGAACAGTGTTTATCAACGTGGGGCACACTACCCACAGGGGGGCAATAGGATTTTCTAGGAAGGCAATTTGAAAATTTTCAACCAAATTGCCCCCAGATAGGGCTTGGATAACCAGGTTCTATTTTCTTTCCCGGAAGGATTTTCGAGAAAAAGACAGGACATGGAAAATTTAGGAAGGCTTTGGTGGGGCATGGGCCAAAAAAAAGTTTGGGAAACACAGATTTAGACAACTATTTTCGCACATACTTATAATATTTACATTCTGAATTAAAATATTAAAAATACTAGCAAATGTTATTGTCTAATTATACCTCTCCTTTTTAAAAAAAACTCAACTATAATAACATTTTAACATAATTTTTTAAAACTTAGCTCTGTTGCAAAAAAAACTGCATACAAATAAAAAACTAAAAACAAATGCGTAAATACTCATCTGCATTTTAGCGCTCCCGTTTTCGGCAATTACCTTTGGTTTTATACAGTACAGATCCATGTATCCAGGGCCTCCCAATTTCACTTAAATAATATTCAATTTTATACAGGGTGTTTCAAAAGTCCGTTTCGTGGCTTTTATTTGGAACCAACGTGTCCTAGGGTCACGGAAGTATGGTCTAACCCTAGGTAAGTGACCCTGGAGAATCTATTGCGATGACTTAAAGCGCCTCTAGCGGTGAAATAATGAAGTAAAAAAATTATTTTTAAAGAACTCAGTGAAAAAAATTCATTAAATTATCGTGAATATTCGCCGATATTTTAGCATGTGAAAATAGCCCTTTTTCAATTCTAAAAAGAAAAAGTTGAAAATTCGAATGTTTTTATGATTTTTTTTATTGAATTTTGTCTTTATCCATTTTGTTCCATCTCCTTTATTTTTTAAATTAATTTTTATCTTTTTATTTTGCCACTAGAGGCGCTGTAAATCATCTCAAGCGATTCTTCAGGGTCACTTACCTAGGGTGGATCTAAGGACACTTTGACTCCATATAAAAGCCGCGAAATGGACTTTTGTAACACCCTGTATATTCGTTCTCATCTTGGTGAATGGGAACCCCAATTGCCATGTTATGATCCATTTTTAAACCTTTCAGGAAAATGTTGTGGCTGGTTTTTGTTAAAAATAGTTTTCCATGTGTTTTCCTTTTTGTAGCTTTTCTCTTATATAATTTTTTCGAAGGTAAGTTTAGTAACTTCCTTCTTATTTTGGGCATTATTTCAATTTTCAAGATAGAAACAGAATGAGTTATTGAAGAATTTCCTGCTACACAATTTTTTTTCAAAATAAGATATTTTGTACAAAACTCCGTACATTGTACCTAGGGCCACATGTTTTCTTTGTAATTAGGCTGGCTCTAAGTACAAGCTCAACGATATTCTGTGTGATTTAATGCCAAAATGTAGGGATCTTGTAGTTTTAATTTCATGTTTTTTAAAAATTATATTCACATATAAGAAAGGTTTATACGAAACAGAGTTGACTGAATTGGACCCAATGGGTTTAAAAAAAAAAGACATGCGAAAAAACCCGAGCGTCCACGCCCCTTACATTCTTATATTGAGTCCGGAAGGAGGTAAGAAAGTGTATTGAAACAACAAAAACGACAAAATATTCCACAGCGTAGCGAAATTTTTGCCAGTCGCATGACAAGCAGCTATTTTCTCTGATTGACTGCCACCGTAAGATTTGTTCATTGATTCGGCCGAAGGTGCGTATACGCACCATTTCATTTCTTATATAAAATATTTATTATGCACGAAACTTTTTTTGTGTCTGATATAAAGAAAGTAATTTAAGCATAATTTCAATGAAAATATTGCAACATTTTATAAAATTTCTATGCTTGGCCTAAAATGGGTTAATTTCTAGTTTAGTTTATTGGCCGAAATGGCTAAAACAACCTAAGAAAAATAACATACTGCACAGGCTTTTATTTTCAATTTTAAAATTCTAATAAATTATACATTTTCAGTAGTTACTCTTAAAACCTGTTTTTTCTCAGCATGGAAAACGCAAGATTCACCGAACCAACAAGAAACTATTCCTTTTCGAAACTGTTCTGAAGTTTTACTATGCATTGACCACGAATGTAACTTTTATGTAAAACCCAACTGATGTGGTGCTATTAAATAAAAATCACCATGGAAACCGAGGGGCCATCCCTCGGTTGTGTCGAGTGTTTTTTCCCTATACAGGTTGTCTCAAAGGATATACGAAAATTCCGGTCAATGAAAAAACTGGTCAGCGAAGACCGGTCAATAATAACTAATTACATGTGTGAAGCTAAATATTTTCTTACAGGATTACTGACCAGTTTTTGTATGGACAAGAGTTTTCACACGACACCGTCTTAAAAGGTTGGTGCAATACAGTATTTTCACAGGAACCCATGTCCGCAAATGTTAACTGTATCCGCTAGAAGACAACGTGCACTGGCGAATGGGGTTAAATTTAGCTTAATTATTCTTAGGGGAAAACCACTCCCGAAAATCCTTGTAAACCAAATTTTATAAAATTCTACTGGTAATTATAGCAGATAAATTCACTTTCTTATTAGGAGGTCTGAAAAGTATTAAATTGAAATCTGATGTAAAAAATGTGATCTTTCTCTGCAAATTACTGGCGGATTGTAATGACACTTTGTCTGCAGAGGTTTTCAGGGGTGCTCTCTCTGAATTTGATAAAAGTTTTTAGTTTTCATTAGAATAAAAAAAAAGTTAAACTACCCCAGTTAACATTGTCCTCTAGAGCGGACACAGTTATCATTTGCGGAGTTCATAAGAAAAACTTGTTGTCATGGTATGACATACCTGCATGGTGAGTTTGGCACAGACCTTTGGACAGACTCGTTAGATGGAGGAACATATAAGTTTAAAAAAAGAAACTATAGGAACGGTTTTATTTAGTTTAAAACTAATTGAATCGTCAGGTAGAAGGGAATTAGACCAAAAACCAAGTTTTGAGAAAATCGAAAAAAACTGTGTATCTAAGTAATGGAATTTTCATTGTATAACCATCAAATTTTTTACTGGAAATTCAGAACCCTATTTAGAAAACAGAGAAATCGGCAAAACAAATATAAGTACATTAAAGAATATTTAACGGCCAAGGAAAGATGATGGATTTTTACCCTTCTTACACCTTTTTTCTGAAATTTTTCTGAAGGAAAATTAAAAAAAACATTAAGTTGACATTGAAATTATATTGATTCTTAGTTCACACGACAAAAAAGGAGAAATAAGAAGAATAAGACTAATAAAATTAAAAATTATAATGAAACTGAGTCATTAAAGCAGTATCAATGGAGTAAGTGAATATATGAATGGAATCAAGCATTCCCTGCATAAAAAATACTTTCAAATTAAAAGTAAATTTTATTTTGTCTTAGTTTACAGTATAAATAATATGAAAAGAAAGACTAATTTAATTCCAAATTAAATTTAAAAATACAATGAAAGAACATCGATTTCACAAATTCAAAGGGCTATATCTGTTGATAGGGGGTATATATTTTATCTTCTTTTCACTCATGCGTTGAGCAAAGCTTCGAGATGTTATTAACCACAAAAAGTCAATTTGTCCTTTTTTAGACATATTTTCTTCTTCTAACTGACGATTCAATTGATAATAGGAAATGGGGGTAGTTTCTGAAGTAATATACTCTTTTAATTACTTTGATATTCTTATAGTAAAGCAGGAATATAAAAACAGAAATATTAAAGTTAATAATACATGCTTAAGAAGCATTATACAAGGGACTATTTCCTAAAATATTTTCCTTTGAAAATTCCATTTGTCAAATATCCTTTTAATTTGACAGCAAATCAGATGGGACTAGCTTCCAAACCATAGAGGTCTATATAATGATGCATAAAATAACTTTTTATACTGCCCTTGTAGCTTGTAAAAAAAATTAATATTAATTTCTGAAAAAGACAAATTTCCATCTCAATCTTTAGAATTCACTGAGATAAAAAAATTTAAAGAGTTGGAGATTTACAGTACTTTTTAGCAACCTTTTTCAGGGCAAAATAATATTCATCCACAAATTTTATTGGAAAATGTTTTATGTGGTAATAGGAATAATTTTAAAAAATTGAATCGTACCGACCCCATAAAAATTTAAATATATCTTAGAAAAATTATTTTTTATTAATGTCTGATAAGACAAAAAAATATTTCAATATCTTCAAATTCACTAAATAATACGATAAAAAGTATAAAACGTTATTGTCTGCATCTTCTGAAATAGACCTCCTTGGAGTGGCGAATTGAATAATCTAATTCGTCCCCTCATTTTATGAAAATTTAGAAATGGAAGTTGTCTAGGGGAATATTTCAGAGTAAAGTCTAACGATACACTCAATTTGAAACACTCTGTGTAGAGATTAATAAAAATTGATAAAAACGAAAAATAAAAAAAACACTATTCGGTATAAGTTTAGATGATTGGAATTACTCTATTTAGTTTACTTCTTGTTGCAATTACGTAAACGTCACATTTGGTAAGAGCTGTGCGATGGACTAGGAAGAATATGAAAATTTAGTTTGAAAAAATTGATAATAGTATTTGATCTCAAGTTATATAGTTATATAGACTGTTATATGGACTGGTACAACATATAAAACCTTGGCTGGTTTACTGGAAGTATAGATCAGTTTTAAAACTACTATAACCCTTTATGCCCCAAATTATTTTCCTCATCCAAAATATGTCAAGTTTACGTAACTGCAACTATCAGTAAACTGAATTTGGCCTTACATGACGAAAATTGGACGAATTTGGAACATTGGGAAGTGGGACTTACAAGTCCCGTCGGGACAAAAAGGGTTAAGTAGTTGGGATGAATTTTTACTTCGAAGTGTCTATTTGGACGGCCCAAACGGCCCGTGGTGCATGCGCTGTAGGTCTCGTGGTTACGTAGCAGTCTTGGCGCTTAGTGATAGAACCAGTGGAACGCCGGGCCGTGGAAATTAGAGTAGAGTTAAGTTGAAAAAAGGCCGTCCAAATAGACAGTGCCTTTTTACTTACACAGCGACAGAGAAGATACATCCAGGGGAAAATCGAGAATCAAACTCGACACCAGGTACAGTGCGTCGACCGGGATGTAAATAATATCACTAGGATATACCCAGTCTCCTGATAAGTAAAAAAAAATCCCAAGAAGCAAAAACGTTTAATATTCGTCACCTACGGCCAAATTTCGTTTACTTCTAGTTGCAGTTACGTAAACGTGACATGTTTGGTTTGTTCTACTAGAGGTTATCTATGAATAATTTAATAGAGTTGATGAGAGTACTCCCTCGTAATTTTAATACAATCCATTAACGCCTATAATTCCGAGAGTGACGTCAGAGCGAATTCCAACACGGTCACGTGGGGTGGCCTATGCTTCACAAAGAAAGAAGATGTTAAAATAAGTCTGAAAGTTAGTGAATCCTCGCTGGAGCAGTGGTAACGTGCTTGCATAGCATGCAGCAGTTCGTGGGTTCTATCCCCAGTTAATATTATCTCTCTATTCTAAAAAAAAGTTTTTAGTGAACGGTTTCCAGAGAAAGGCTTTTTAATTACTGAACCGAATGACACATATATGGTATCAAAATGTCCGGATTCTTTCCGGATTTCCGAGTAAGCCCTTCGATTTTTCAAAAAAATTCTCAATTTTAAAATATTTCCATTTTTTTAGATTACGGATAAGGTCGCAGTTACAAAGCAAGTACTGTCATTGAAATTATTATGCATCCAATCACAACGACCGATTAACGCTATATTTTTAGATGAAACATGTTTTTTACCTTTTAAAAAAGTACTTTCTTGATGAAATATCAGTCAAAGACTGATAAAAACATATTCTAAAAACTTACATGAACGCCATTTTATACTAAAATTTCGCAGTTTTTGTCCAATATTTATAATTTTTCGTCTGATTTTATCGAAATTTATTGTAAACAGAGTGATGTTTTGTCTCTTATTATTTTCAATTGCTTAAACGGTATTATCTGGGTCAACAAGTCTGGGTTTTAAAAAAATATGAATGATAAACACTAGGCATATTATACTAACGAGTTACTTTAAAATAATGGTTTTTGTTTGGTCCGAATATTGATAAACAATTAGAAATAGTTATTTTTATATAATCATAGATTAAAAATAATTAAGATGAATATTTTTAAACACATTTCGTTAAAATTTTTGATAAGTTCGAGTTAATATATATTCAAACTTTTAAGGGAGATTTATTCATGGAGTGGATTTGGTGAAGTATTTTTGGAAAGTTGGTTGACGTTTTTTTGTATATTGTTTAATTGTTTTGTAAAGTGTATTAAGTTCAGCGAGTTGGAATTTGTGGGAATTGCGAAGCAATTCCAAAAGGTCCTGCGTCAGCAGTTTACGGGGGTTGGCGAGCGATAGCGAGCAGGGGGCGGTAGCTCCCTAGTTTTATTAAAATTTAAAAAACAACAGCAAATAATCAATCAAGCATGTGCATTGTTATCAAAGACGAGAGTTCACTCTGACGTCACACTCGGAATTATGAGATTTAACGGATCATATTTTAGTTTCCAAATTGTTTGAGCTAAAATAAATGACTGAAGTCATTTCCTTTCCTTAAAATATAAAAAATATAACATTTAGATTATTTTTAAATCAGTGTCATTTGGATATTTAAAATTTAGATGAATTAAGTAATAAAGTATATTTAAAATAAATTAAGAAACTTCATAAAATTTAAAGACACAAGCAGATCATAAAAAATATGTTCAGGTTATGTAAGTTCAACTAAAATCAAACGATATTTTATCCCTCAATTCTTTTACAGTAACAGTTAAAAGTATCTAGTAGCACAGCTCATACCAAACATGTCGAGATTACGTAAGTGCTACTTGAAGTAAACAGAATTTGGCCAAACATGACGAAAATTGAACGTTTGGGGTGCAACGTTAAAATACGGGAAAGAAAGGGTAAATAAAAAAAATATATTTTTTAAATTGAGAAGACTAACGGTAAAAATTAATCTATAAGAATTCACAAAGTAAGCGGTAAATATTAATACAGAGGTAATAAATATTGTTTATAAATAACTCTAGTAAAGAAACAAAAGCTAAGGCGTCTAATGTAAAAAGTTAAACGTTCGAATCCGAATTATAAACGCAAAATAAGAATTATAATCCAGACTTTCCAAGATAAACAAAAATTTATCTTTTAGTTTATCCAAAATAATTTTTTTTTTCAAAATTAATACAGCCAACGCCAACTATTTTTTTAATATAATAAGTTAAACCTTTATATACGAGTTTCAAGACAGTGATTCCGTTAGGACGAATAGCTCAGTTGGTAAAGCAAGCAGCCTTCAGAGTCTAGCTGTTGGCTAATATCCGATTCGGGTTCGAGCCTGGCTTTAGCAGTTATGTGAATTTATTTATTTTTAGTCCTAATAATGGAATGTTAAATTCACTATTGGGTGTCTAGGCTGTTGGGCCAGGTGGCTCAGTTGGTTGAGGCGCTCAAACAGCCGAAAAGCCTGGTCAGCGCGCTGGGATGGTCTTCAGTTCGAGCCCATCCCCTAGGTCAGAATTCCCGGGGGCCAGTGGTCTGTTTCATTCGGCCTGTAAAGCCGCGTTGGGTCAGCTAGAGGGCGTGAGGGTAGGAGTCGGACCACTGGCACGCGCGTTCGGGGGTGTCCGTAAACAATCCAGTCTTAAGGTTAGTTGTTAGGAGGCGGACAACTCCAGAGATTGGGCAGGGCCAAGTTCCTTCCTCCTCAACACCCGAGTGTCACTGGTCATCGTCGTCGGGGCCGGTCGGCCTGGCTCTGCCGGCGTTTCTTCTCTTGGCCGGCGGAGCCCCCTGCCGGCCGGCTTCGGCGACACTCGACCAGTAACACTCGGTGAGAGGACTGAATGAACTTAGCCGAATTTTTTGAAAAAGTCAGCTTCATATAGGTGAACTATCTCCTCGGAGTGTCAGCCCCGGTAGCCCAGTTGGTAAAGGCACGGGTTCTGTGGAGGTTCCCGAAGCTGGCCTCGAACCGACCCAGGTTCTATTCCGAGTAAGCGAATGGAAAATAAAAGAGGATAAGGCAGGTGTCATAGGAAGTAGACAGCGACTTGTCATGGAAGATGACTTAGCTCAGACTCAATATATTGAAGTCTTCCTAAATATGTCACAATAATGTAAGTGTAAATATCATTGTAGCTGTCTATCCTGATAGCCCAGTCGGTAAAGCCTCAGACTCTGTTGAGGTTCAGATGGTTGGCCTAAACAAGCCGCAGGTTCGAATCCAGGTCAGCGAAGGAGAGAAAAACCAGTAATAAGGTCTGTGGAGAGGATACTTCGAGTGTTACAGAGGCAAGTGGAAGAAGACCAGCTTCTCTGTTAAGTAATATAAATATTTTTCTCATCAGGAATAGATGGTAAGAACCAATAAGTGAAAGGAAGTCCGGAGCAAACAGCTTAGATGGCTCAGTTGGTAGAGTGATGACTCTGCCGTGATTCCGAAAGCGGTCCTCTGGGAGAGGTAGGTTCGAGCCCCCAGGGAGAAGAATATATTCTTCTAATCTAACGGAGGTAATTCACAATAGTGTAAGCTTAATTACCACAGGTGCTGCGCGTCCCGATAGCCCAGTCGGTAAGGCTTGTGACTGTTGAGGTCCAGGTGGGTGGTCAAAGAAGGCTGCAGGTTCGATTCCGGATGGGAGAAAAGCCATTAATAAAGACCGTTCTGGGGAGAGGATACTACAAGTGTGTTAGAGGGAAGAAAAGGCAAACAGAGTTCTCTGAAAAGATGGAAAATATTTTTCCATGAGGAATAGATGGTAAGAACCAGTAAGTGACAGAAAGTCCCGAGCAAACAGCTTCCATGGCTCAGTTAATAGAGCGATGACTCTCTGTAGAGACTCCGACAGCGGTCCTCTGGGTGAAGTAGGTTCGAGCCCCCAGTCGGAAGACAATATTCTTCTAAGCTAACCAAGGGATGTCAGAATAGTGTAAGTATAACTACCACAGGTGATGTGCGTCCCGATAGCCCAGTCGGTAAGGCTTCTGACTGTTGAGGTTCACATGGGTGGTCAAAGAAGGCTGCAGGTTCGAGCCCGGAAGACGAAAGCCTGGGGAATTGGATGTGAACATCCCTTGGAAGATATAGCGGAACTTCTCTATGGCGCCATTCTGAGGTAAGTCACAACAGACTAAGTGCAATTGCTTCTGTAGGTGTGAGTCCCGGTAGCCTGATCGGCAGAGTCGTCGGCGGATCGGGGAGGTCCAGGCTAGTGGCAGATTCCTGACAAAGGTTCGAACTCAGGTGTGGGAGCTGTTAAATAAAGGTAAGTAAAATCGATCCGTACGTACACTGTAATCCATCTTGTCTTCCAACAGGTGTCCAGTGGAAAAGAAGACGTGCGGAAGTGAGCCGATTCTAGACCAGGAGAGGGAGGAAAATATCTGGTGTTCTCCAGTGAAGGAAAGATCGGAGGAAGAGACTGCAAGTGGAAGGGAAGTCTTCTCCAGGAAAGAACATCCAGAGGGAGCCACTTGAAACTGCACGGTTGGAGAGGGGAACGTTCTCTCGAAGCGGGAGGTGGAGCAGGTAAATGTTGGCAACTTCTCTTCCTCGCCAATTCTCTTTTATTTCCTTCTCTTTTTTTTAACTTTTTCTTTCTTCTGTTTGCGCCCCTCTTTTTTTCTCTTCTTTCTCTAGGACCTTCTCTTCTCCCTCTAGAGCGGAAAGAAAAAGAGAAGGTCCTAGAGCAAGAAGAGAGGTAAGAGAAGAAGAGAAAAAAAGAGGGGCGCAAACAGAAGAAAGAAAGAAAGGTAGAAAAGAGAAGGAAATAAAAGAGAAGGGGAGAGGAAGAGAAGTTGCCAACCTTTACCTGCTTCATCACACCACCTCCCTCTTCGAGAGAACCTTCCCCTCTCCAACCGTATCCCAACAGGTGGCTCCCTCTGGATGATCTTTCCTGGAGAAGACTTTCCTTCCATTTGCAGTCTCTTCCTCCGAACTTTCCTTCATTGGAGAAGACCAGATATCTTCCTTCCTCTCCTGGTCCAGAATCTGCACCTTTCCGGACGTCTTCTTTTCCACCGGACACCTGTTGGAAGACGAGAGAGAGGTTACAGTGTGAGTTACGAGAGATATCACTTACCTTTATTTAACAGCTCCCACGTCTGGGTTCGAACCTCCGTCAGGAATCTGCCACTAGCCTGAACCTCCCCGTTCCAACGACTCTGCCATCCAGGCTACCGGGACAGACACCTACAGAGGCAATTGCACTTAGTCCATTGTGACTTACCTCAGAATGGTGCCATATAGAAGTTCCTCACATCCACTTCTTCAGGCTTCCGGGCTCGAACCTGCAGCTTGGCTCTACTACCCATTTGGACCTCACCGACCAGAGGCTTTACCGACTGGGCTATCGGGACGCACAGCACCTGTGGTAATTATGCTTACAGTATTCTGACATCCCTTGGTTAGCTTAGAAGAATATTGTCTTCCGACTGGGGCTCGAACCTACTTCTCCCAGAGGACAGCTGTCGAAGTCTCTACAGAGAGTCATCGCTCTACCAACTGAGCCATCAAAGCTGTTTTCACCGGACTTCCTTTCACTTAATTGTTGTTACCATCTATTCCTCATGGAAAAATATTTATATTCCTTTACAGAGAAGTTGGTATTCTCTCTCTTCCACTTGTCTCTATAACACTCGAATGTCCCTATTTCTATTACTGGTTTTCCCTCCTTCGCTGACCCGGATTCGAACCTGCAGTTTGTTTAGGCCAACCACCTGAACCTCAACAGAGTCTGAGGCTTTACTGACTGGGCTATCAGGATAGACAGCTCCTGTGGTAGTTATACTTACACTATTCTGACATTCCTTGGTTAGCTTAGAAGAATATTGTCTTCCAACCGGGCTCGAACCTACTTCTCCCAGAGGACCGCTTTCGGAGTCTCTACAGAGAGTCATCACTCTACCAACTGAGCCATCGAAGTTGTTTGCTCCGGACTGCCTTTCACTTACTGGTTGTTACCATCTTATCCTCATGGAAAAATATTTATATTACTTTTTAGAGAAGTTGGTCTTCTTCCACTTGCCTCTATAACACTCGAAGTATCCTCTCCACAGACATTATTCCTGGTTTTTCTCTCCTTCGCTAACCTGGATTCGAACCTGCAACTTGTTTAGGCCAACCATCTAAACCTCAACAGAGTTCGAGGCTTTACCGACTGGGCTATCAGGATAGACAGCTACAGTGGTATTTACACTTTCTTTATTGTGACTTATTTAGGAAGACTTCAATATATTGAATCTGAGCTAAGTCGCTGTTTACTTTCTATGACACCTGTCTTATACTCTTTTATTTCCCATTCGCTTACTCGGAATAGAACCTGGGTCGGTTCGAGGCCAGCTTCGGGAACCTCCACAGAACCCGTGCCTTTACCAACTGGGCTACCGGGGCTGACACTCCGAGGAGTTAGTTCACCTATATGAAGCTGACTTTTTCAAAAAATTCGGCTAAGTTCATTCAGTCCTCTCACCGAGTGCCACTGGTCGAGTGTCGCCGAAGCCGGCCGGCAGGGGGCTCCGCCGGCCAAGAGAAGAAACGCCGGCAGAGCCAAGCCGACCGACCCCGACGACGATGACCAGTGACACTCGGGTGTTGAGGAGGAAGGAACTTGGCCCTGCCCAATCTCTGGAGTTGTCCGCCTCCTAACGACTAACCTTAAGACTGGATTGCTTACGGACACCCCCGAACGCGCGTGCCAGTGGTCCGACTCCTACCCTCATGCCCTCTAGCTGACCCAACGCGGCTTTACAGGCCGAATGAAACGGACCACTGGCCCCCGGGAATTTAGACCTAGGGGATGGGCTCGAACTGAAGACCATCCCAGCGCGATGACCAGGCTTTTCGGCTGTTTGAGCGCCTCAACCAACTGAGCCACCTGGCCCGACAGCCTAGACACCCAATAGAATATTTAACATTCAATTATTAGGACTCTAAAAATAAATTAATTCACATAACTGCTAAAGCCAGGCTCGAACTTGTATCGGATTTTTGCCAACAGCTAGACTCTGAAGGCTGCTTGCTTTACCAACTGAGCTATTCGTTCTAACGGAACTACTGTCTTGAAACTCATATATAAAGTTTTAACTTAGTATATTAAAAAATTTTTAGCACTGGCTGTTTTAATTTTGAAAAAAAAATAATTTGGATAAACTAAAAGATAAATTTTTATTTTTCTTGGAAAGTCTGGATTGTAATTCTTATTTTGCGTTTACAATTCGGATTCGAACACTTAACTTTTAGACATTAGCCCTTTGTTTTTTTTTCTTTACTAGAGTTATTTATAAGCAATATTTAATATCTCTTTATTAATATTTACCGCTTTCTTTATGAAATATTTTAGATTATTTTTTACCGTTTGTGTTCTTAATATAAAAAAAAATATTTTTTTATTAAACCTTTTCTTCACGTATTCTAACGTACACCCCCAAACGTTCCATATTCGTTCAATTTTCGTCATGTATGGCCGAATTCTGTTTACTTCAAGTTACAGTTACGTAAACCCGACATGTTTGGTATGAACTAGTGATGGGCAAAATCGATAATTTTAGGTATCGAGTACTTTTTTTCAATGTCGGGAAATGAACCTGAAGGGACAACTTTTTTAGGGCCTATCCATAATCAGACTAATATTCAAAAAACTGAAAGCGATCCATCAAAAAGCCCCGTAGCTACGGGCCTGGAGGTGGATAGAGGCGAAGGATTTGGCTGGGGAAAAACCTAGCCGCGTCAAATTTCTCTCGCGGATGATAACGACTTGGGTTTGAGCGTTGCAAAATGAAAACGGAAACAGGCTGCGTTTGATCTACAGTAGGTATTATAAAGATTACTTCATTGAAAAATTTAAAACGAAATATGTCAATAAAGTATCGATACTTTTGTGGGTATCGAATACACTCGATACCTATAGGCATCGATACCTGCCCATCACTAGTATGAGCTGTGCGGCTTGGGATATTTAACTGTTACTGTAAAAGAATAGAGAGGTCAAATTTCGTTTGATTTTAGTTGAACTTACCTTACCTCCTCATATTTGGTATGTTCTACTTAAGTCTATTAAATTATATTAAGTTTCTAAATTTCTTTAAATATTCTTCATTACTTAATTCATCTGAATTTTAAATATCAAAATACTATTATCATTTTAAAAACTGATTTAAAAATAAACTAAATAGAAGAAGATGAAGAAGATTTATTTTGAAAAAACCCCAACAATTCATCAAAATTAGACACATAAAAAAACAAGAAATTTTATATTTTTTACATATTCAGGAAAGGAAATGACTCTTAATTTATTTTTGCATATATCGCAGTGTAGTACTCACATCAAATCTATTTATTTAATTACTCATAGATAACCCCTAGTAGAACAAACCAAACATGTCAAGTTTACGTAACTGCAACTAGAAGTAAACAAAATTTGGACATAGGTGACGAAAATTCGACGAATATTGAACATGTTTGCTTCTTGGGATTTTTTTTTTAAATTTTAAAACTACTTGTTAAAAGACTGGGTAAATCCTAGTGAGATTATCTACATCCCTGTCTGCGCACTGTACCTGGTGTCGAGTTTGATTTTCGACCTTCCCCTGGATTTATTTTCTCTGTCTTAGTGTAAAGTAATAATTCATCCCAACAACTTATAGAAGTAGTTTTAAAACTAATCTACTTCCGGTAAACCAGCCAAGGTTTTAGATGTAATACCAATCTCTATATAATTAGATTTCTAATATTACCACTTTTTCTAACTGAATTTTTATAGTCTTAAAGTTAAAATTCGGAACCTAGTCTATCGCACAGCTCTTACCAAATGTGACGTTTACGTAATTGCAACAAGAAGTAAACTAAATAGAGTAATTCCAATCATCTAAACTTATATCGAATAGTGTTTTTTTTATTTTTCGTTTTTATCAATTTTTATTAATCTGTACACAGAGTACTTCAAATTGAGTGTATCATAGACTATAATCTGAAATATTCCCCTAGACACACTTCCATTTCTAAATTTTCATTAAATGAGGTGACAAATTAGATTATGCAATTCGCCATTCCAAGGGGGGTCTATTTCAGAAGATGAAGAAAATAACTTTTTATAGTTTTAGTTAGTGAATTTGAAGATATAGAAAGATAATTTTTTTGTCTTATTCAGACATTAATATAAAATAATTTTCTAAGATATGAATTTTGAATTTTTATTGGGTTGCCACGATTTAATTTTTCAAAATTATTCCTATCACCACATAAAAGTTACTATTAAAATTTGGGTATGAACCCTATTTTGCCCTGAAAAAGTATGCTAAAAAGTACTGTAAGTCTCCAACTCTTTAAATTTTTATATCTCAGTGAGTTATGAAGACTGACATAGAAATTTGTCTTTTTCAGAAACTAATATTGGAAATTTTTCTAATTGGGGTTTTTAAGAGCTACGGGGGCACTATAAAAAGTTAGTTTCTGTATCATTATATAGACCTCTATGGCTTGGCAGCTAGTCCCCTCTGATTTGCTATCGAATTAAAATGAAATTTTGCAAATGGGCAATGGTCTAAGGCAGGGAAACCCCTGGTCTAAGGAAATAGCCCATTGTTACACTATTCCATACACCCTGTATAATGCTTCTCAAGCATGTATTATTAGCTTTAATATTTCTGTATTTATATTCCTGCTTTACAATTACAAATTAAGTTGACCAACTATATAGGCGTATATTACTTTAGATCGTACCCCTATTATCAATTGAATCGTTAGTTTGAAGAAGGAAATAAGTCCAAAAAATGACAAATTTACTTTTTGTGCTTAAATACATCTCCAAGCTTTGCTTTATACATTAGTGAAAAGAGGGTGAAAATATCTACCCCCTATCAGCAGATATAGATTCCTTTGAATTTGAAAAATCGATGTCCTTTCATTGTATTTTTTAAATTTAATTTGGGATTAAGATTAATTTGTCTTTCTTTTCCTATTATTTATACTGTAAACTAAGCCAAAATAAAAGTTGCTCTTAATTTAACTTCAAACTTTTTTTATGCAGGGAATACTTGAATCCATTCATATTCAACCCATTGACACTGCTTTAATGACTCAGTTTCGTTATAATTTTGAATTTTATCTGTTTCATTCTTTTCTATTCCTCTTATTTATCCGTTTTGAATTGTAAACTAAGAATAAATAAAATTTCAATGTCAACTTTATATATTTTTAAGATTTTTCTTTAGAAAAATTTCATAAGGTGTAATAAGGGAATAAGTCCATGAACTTTTCTTAGCCGTTAAATATTTCTTCAATGTATACTTATATTTGTTTTGGTGAATTTTCTGTATTCTAAATAAAGTTCTGAAATTCCAGTAAAAATTTAGCTGTTATACAATGAAAATTCCATTACTTATACAGTTTTGTTCCGATTTTCTCAAAACTTGGTTTTTGGACTTACTCCTTCTACCTACCAGTTTTTTCACTGACCGAAATTTTCAAATATCCTTTGAGACAACCTGTATAGGGTAAAAACACTCGACACAACCGAGGGATGGCCCCTCGGTTTCCATTGTGATTTTTATTTACTATCGTAAAATCAGTTGGGTTTTATATAAAATTACACTTGTGGTCAATGCATAGTAAAACCTGCAGATCAGTTTCGAAAAACACTGGATCCTTGTTGGTTCGGTGAAACCTGCTGCTTCCATGCTGAGAAAAAACAGGTTTTATGAGGTATATTTACTACAAAAATGTATATTTTTATACGAATTTGAAAATTGAAAATACAAGCTTGCGCAGCCCCTTTTCCTCTAATACCCCTTTTTCCTATCACCTCATCACCGCTCCCCTAAAATGCTTCGAAGCCCTCTTTTGGAACCAATAGTATAGATGTTAAAAACTTCTCTCTAAAATGTGGCAGCATTATATTACTGAATTTCATTCTGTGGCAGCATTAAATTTCCACAAATTAATGTCTTAGTCATGCACTACTCGCACGCCAAAAATGAACCAAAAGGGCAATGACAAATACTGGTCACCTGCATGCAATCCTCAAAACTTGTTTTGAGTTATGAATCTGATATACACAAATCCTCACACTTTTATTTCATTACTTATCTTTATTACTTATCACTTTTTTTATTATCATTTTGATTATGAAATTCTAATTGTACTTAAATATATTGAAGCAGATAGTTTTTTTATTACATTTCAAAAATGCCCCAAGTGAAATTTGTTAATGTACCTAGGGCTGGTATTTTTTGTACCTAGGGACACTGCATAAAATTTTATCACACTTAAATTTTTCATTTACAGAACTTATCTATGAAAAATCACAAAATTTAAAAATTTGCGCGACTTTATAGTGTGACAAATTGATACCAAATACAAGTTGCATACATAAGCAATTTATCACACAAAACCGACTGAAATGCTTACAGTTCTGTTAATCTGCATTAATGTATACTTCCTGGAGAAAAAAAACTCAATCCCTAATTTTTACAATCTCCAATTTAAAAACTTATGATAGAAAGAGAAATATATTGTTATTTAACCTGTTTAACGAACTCTTTAGATAATACTTTTTTCAGATCCTTCTCTGAAACTCAGATTCCAAAATTTGTAGAAAAAATATTTAAAAATAACAAAAATAATATATGTTTGATAAAAATAATGTAGAGGGATCCCCTGTTCTATATTATTTCTTTTTCGTTTTGTTTACTACAACACCACAAAATTTTTTGCACGATTTCAAATACACCCTGTTTAACCCTTTATTATATTTTAATACAATTAAAGCATGAAAATAAAACTTGCAGATCACTCAATTATTGCATTAAATCACACAGAATATGATTGTGGTTGTACTTATATAGGGGAGAGTGTTGTACCTCTGGACAAAAATCACGTTTGGATTTTTCTAAGACAGGAAAACTCATATTTTTACCATTTAAAGTGCCTAATCTATAGTCCTAACCTTAGCAAAGAGGGTAATATTTTTTTTTAGCTAAAATCTTCAAAATTGGATTTTTAATTCATTTTAATAACTTGACGAAATTTGTGTCGATAGGTACAACAACGTGCTCTCCCTATGGACAGACCCAGTTGTACCTGTGGACACCCTTAAAAAGCAAAGTTTTAGTTGAAAAAAGCTTAAAATAAACATTTTTATTGGTGTATTACCTTTTCATAACTATTTCAAGCATTTTTAAAATTGGAAATAGATTTTTTAAAGAAAAGTAATTTTAGATCGTAAATGATCATTAAAACGAAGTTGATTGATAAAAGTCTTGATTTTTCACCAAAAATACATAGATCACAAGGGATTTTCAGATCGAAATTTGAGGTAATAGTTTCATCAATCATGCTGATTGATCTGATCACTTCACTGATCCAAAATGACTATTCGATCGATCACTTATATCGACAAGCATTTGGAGGTAATAACTTTCGCAAATCTTCTTCGGTGAAAATTTTAAGTTTTTTGTAATAATCATACTTAAAAGCGATAGTGTGCTTAAGATTTTATACCATATTTTACATTAAACGCAAAGTAAAATCAAAAGTTTAAAAAAGTAGTTTAGATCACAAAATATTTGATTTTTCATCTAAAATCACTTGAAAATAATCGCCGACAAATAGATACCCTGTAGAATTATTTTAATATGCATTAAAATGTATTCACTTTAATGAAACCTGATTCAAAAACGCCGATTAGCTACAGACACCCACAAGAACGTGTCCGTAGGTACAACACTTATGGTGTCCAAAGGTACAACATCAGGTGTTTTTGCATTTAAAATTCTATAAAAAATTAAAAAATTGAGATCTGACGATTCCTAATATAAAAAATAAAAGTTGAAATCTCGGGGATTCGCCCCTTATATCCCACTTTATCATGTCATAATTAAAGGGGAAATAAAATATTAATGTAGTGATGCACTAAAAAAAACTTTGAGCACCTAAAAACAGTAAATTTATTTATTAAATTTAAATATTATTTTAAAGAGCTGATTTCACGTTAGCAACTAGATAGCATCTGTTTACATTCAAAATCGACCACAAATTTAAAATTACATTTTTTCCCAAATTTTAAAACGCGGTGGCTGAAGGTACAACCGTCCTTAGGTACAGCACTCTCCCTATAGCCGGACCTAGGTACAATGTATGGAGTTTTGTACAAAATCTCTTATTTAAAAAACACATGGAGTTGGAACCTCTATCTCTTTTCGTTTATAACTTGAAAAACGAAATAATGCCCAAAAAAAGAATAAAATTATTTAACTTACCTTTGAAGAAATAATATAAGAGTCAAGCTTCAAAAAAGAACTTTAGACCTATGAGAAATTACTTTTACCAAAAACTAGCCACATCGTTTTCCTGCAAAGTTTAAAAATCACCCAGCTGAGAAAGAATACTTAAAATTAAATATTACTTAAGTAAAGTGGGGTAGCTCAAGGTACATCGATCTAACGTATATATTCTTGAAGGCCACCCTCCCCCCCCCAATATTCAAATTGCTGTTTTTAGTGGGGTTTTAATGCATATATAAGATAACTGTAAAAAAGGTAATTGCTGAAAATGGAGCGCTAGAATGCAGGTTACTATTAACTCATTTGTTTTTAGTTTTTAATTTGTATTCCGGGTTTTTTTTGGCAACAATAAGTTTTAAAAAATTATTTTAAAATGAAGTGTATATTTGGACGGCCCAAACGGCCCGTGGCGCATGCGCTGTAGGTCTCGTGGTTACGTAGCAGTCTCGGCGCTTAGTGATGGAACCAATATGGAACGCCGGGCCGTGGAAATTAGAGTAGAGTTTAGTTGAAAAAAAGGCAGTCCAAATATACAGTGCCTTTTAAAATGGTATTATAGTTGAGTTTTTTTTTAAGAGAGGGGTATAGTTGGACAATAGCATTTGGTGTATATTTGATTCAGAGGGTAAAAATTATTAGGATGTGCGAAACTAGTTGTGTCTAAACACAACTAGTTTCTGTATGGAAGGAAAACCTTTTGTTGAAGCTTTCAGATATCGGGATCCAGTCAAATATGCTTAAATGGTATTTTGGTCTTTTGAATAACCGACTGTGTAGAGTCAGGTATAACAACTTTCATTCAAAATACAGAAGCCTCAAAACAGGCCTCCCTCAGGGAGCAGTTTCTAGCTGCTCTCTTTTCAATATTTACATCAACGACCTGGTTGGAGAGCTGAAATCAATAAAGGGTGTTAGATGTCTACTATATGCAGACGACCTTGTCATCTGGACAGTTTCCCCGAAAAACACGGCGGAGCGTAATATTAACTCCAATTTAAACAAAGCTCTGAAAATCGTGGAAAATTGGACTTATCTAAACAACATGAAGGTAAATCTTGATAAGACTTATGTCGAATCTTTCTCTCTTACCCATCAGCCTTTCATACCAAGACTTTTCTACCGGGGAAACTTAATACCAACCACTGAAAATTTTAAATATTTGGGTGTAACCCTCGATAGAAAACTCTCCTGGAGGTCACACGTGGAGGATACAATACTTCGAGCTTCGAAGAGACTTTCACTCTTAAAGATCCTGGCGGGTTCCAAATGGGGCTGCTCCAGAACCACTTTGAATACCACTTATAATGCTTATATCTTACCCATTTTAACATACTGCTGTGAACCGCTAATCACTTCTTCTAAGCCTATTTTAAACAAACTGGAAACTTTTCAGAATCAGGCACTGCGTCTGATCACCGGTGCTGTAAAAACAACTAGCATAGACTGCATGCAGTTATGTACAAATAACAGACCTATTCGTGTGATTGTTCAGGAAAGCGCGGTACTGCTGTGGGAGAGAATAATCAGAACCCAGGGATGCCTGTCTCTCTGGGACGAGGTCTCCCTTGGGGCAAAGAGAAACATGAAAACTCAAAATGGATTTATACAGGGGGTTTGCGAGGTGATTTCAAGTTTAGGCCTCAATATTGAGTCTGAACAGTTTCTACTCCCCCGTAGTCCCATTATAAACAAGGATTTCTCCATACGCCTTGGACTTGAACAAGAAATTCTTAAAAGTGAAACGTGTGAAACCATGCTTAAAGATCTCGCATACGAAACTATAAATTCACGGTACCCGAAAGAGGAGTGGCTGCAGGTATATACTGATGGGTCTAGGTCGGACGACTCGACTAACGCCGGTGCAGGTGTTCATTGTGATCTGTTTTCTCTCTACACACCCATCGGCCCTTTTGCATCCGCTTTTGACGGTGAAATAGCAGCTATCCACCGAGCCCTGATGCAGTTGGCACCTCGTTTGGGGCTCTTTTCAAAGGTTGTATTCTTATCAGATTCTAAAGCTGCCCTTCAAGCTATAGATACACAGAGTGATTCCCGCTCCTCAATTGTTAATTGCTGCTTCGATCTTCTAAATTGGCTCTCAAGTAAAGGTAAAGAAGTTGTCCTTCAATGGATCCCTGCCCATTGCGGAGTACAGGGTAATGAGACCGCCGACTTTTTGGCTAAGAAAGGAGCTGCTGTTCTCCAAACATCCCAACCTAGTCTCCCCTACTACTCCATCAAATCACTGGTCAAGAAGGGCTTCAGAGCCTCCTTTTTCCAGGAACTCACTTCCATTAACGGAAGAAAATCATGGGTAAGGCAGATTCGTGAAGTGCCCGAATGGCCAAGAAAGAAATCGGTTGCTATGTTCCGCCTCATCTCCGGTCACGACTGTCTTCGCAAGCACCTCTACCGTATCAATGTCGCATCAGACTCTCTCTGTCCCCTGTGTAATCTTGGGGAGGATATGGATTTCGAGCATCTCCGTCGCTGCCCTGCTCTTCCCCGAATCTCCATTTGGGAGCGCTACTGGGCGGCAAGAAACGCCCTGAGTTTATAGATTTACTGAGGTCATTTTTAATGTTTTAATGTTTTTATGTCATTCTTAATGTTTTAATGTTTTTATGATGACTCAGTTGTCTTGTAACTTGCCATTGGAAATAAAAAAAAAAAAAAAAGTTGTGTCTAAATCAGTGTTTCCAAACCTTTTTTTTATCCATGCCCCACCAAAGTCTTTCTGAAATTTCCCATGTCCCCCACTGTCTTTTTTTCTCGAAAATCCTTCCGGGAAAGTCAATATAACCTGATTATCCAAGCCCTACCTGGGGCAATTTGATGGAAAGTTTTCAAATTGCCCCCCCCCAGAAAATCATATTGTGCCCCACGTTGGTAAACACTGGTCTAAATTATTAATTAAGCAATAGGTCTTTTAAAAAGTTTATTATAGCTTCCCTCCGGTATACTCAATTTGATGATGGGACACCTCGAGGAAAATCGACAGTGATAGCAGCTATCTAGGTATATTTAGAACACCAATTTATTTGATAAAATGTTATAGTAAAAATATCACGTGAACGTGAGAATTTGAGGGGGGGTCCTAAAAATCTCACCAAGGGGGAGGGAGGGATCCAAAATTTGTAAAAGACACTTCACCCAATTTATGGTTGTAATGTTATGTTGTTGTCGTCCCATGACTACACAAAATCGAGAGTGATAGCAGCTGAGCGACCTTCGCACGAGTCTCGCTATCAGTTGATAATATGTGACGCCGCCGGGAGGAAATTTTCCCTTCTTCGCTTTCAAAGATAATGTTCGAAGGGCGGTTTCATTAAACAACAGTTGTTTCTCCGGACCTGCAGCTGCGTTTCGCTCGCACTGTAAAAGAAACGGCTCAATATGGAGACGAATGCAGGTATTGTTGTTGAATGGAGGATCGAGAACTTAAGCCACTGGTGTGCTAAAGTGCACGGTGAGTGCATCAAGAGTCCCAAGTTCAATTACCCATGTGACTACATTGAGCTGTATCCGAAGGGTATCAGCGGGAAAGGAGAACATCTAGTGGTGCGCTTGTGTGGTATCGAAGATTCCTGTTATGGTGAGCTCTCTTTCTACTCTTCTGACGGATCCTTGCTCTGCTCCAAGCAACAGGTGAATGTAAAAGGGAGCAAAGATCTAGAACTTCCACCCGGACCCAAGTTCAAAGACGTCCTCTGCAGAATCCATAGGGAGGACTTCATCACCGTGAAATTATCGGTAGAGGATCCGGATTATTGGGAAAAACGCATGTGCACAACCATAAATGTTTTAAAAATATCAGTGAAAATAAATCCAAGATGGATTGAAGAGTTGGAATCAGATGAAACAAAACGTGTTTGCGACATTATTTTTTCACCAGATAACTACGATGATAAAATAGAGTTAGAGGCATGCTCTAAGAACGATATAGTTCGTTTTATCATCAAACCAACACACGAGTTCGAATACCCTTTCGCTGTCGCGTTGTGCATGAGTTTGACGAGAAGCGATGGCACCGTTTACAGCTGTGTGAAAAACGTACACGTCTTTCGCGACAAGAGTCCATGGACATTCTTCAAATCATTGGAGAAGAAAGAATTAATTGTAAAAGGAATTTCACTCTTTTTGTGTTTGAAGACGAGGGACTTGATTCCGAGTCCCTTTTGCGTGAATTGGAATTACAGATATATCAGCATTCAGTTGAATAACACTCCCTGCTTGTCTGAGAAAGCACTATCCACGGATCCTGTCACTTATAACAAAGTGGCGATGCTCCAAAAAGACTCCGGAAGCCACACTTCCGACATGCAAGACGATTCGGTTCTAGTGTTATCCAAAGAACTGATGTGTCTCTACCAGGATCAGAAGCATTCCGACTTCCAACTCAAGTCCGGCAATGTCTCGTTCCCTGTCCACAAGGCTATCCTGAGTGCCCGGTCCCCCGTACTCGACTGCCTGCTATCTTCTGACATGAAGGAAGCAACGTCCGGAACGATGGATGTAGGGGACCTTGACCCCTCTACACTATCCCGATTCCTCACCTACCTGTACACCGGAGCTGTAGAAGATCTGCAAGATGATAGCGCCCTCAAGCTCTATTACGCAGCAGACAAGTACCAGGTCCCTTCCCTAAAGAGAGACTGTTCAAAGTTCTTGCGTTCCAACCTGTCCGTTTTGAACGTGTGTGACATTCTGTCTCTCGCGGATAAACACCAAGACGACGAGCTAATTGCCACGTCCCACAAATTCATCCTGGATAACTACAACGCGGTTTTGAAATCCAAAGAGTGGGACACTCTTAAGAAAAATGAACCTGTTCTGGTTGCTGAAACTCTGACTCAGTTCGCTGTGGAGGATCGTGTTGCCAGAAAACACCATCCTCGGTAATATTTTGGGTTCGTTCAATTTTTATGACTACATTTATTTAAGAAAGTGTATTGTGGAATTTCACTGTTATTTTTCAATGTAAAAGAGCAAATCTTCTCCTTCTGTAAAAACATAACAGCAACAGTTATCGTATTTATACACAATTTTCGATCCTGACCTAATTTCATAAGGTTAAAACCGTATTTTTATAATAAATATAATTTTACTTTAAACTAATACTGTTTGCAATTCCCCCCTCAAAAAAATGAGGAACTTTTCATTTAAATTTTCAAGTTATTGTAGTTCTAAGTGAATTTAAAGTACAATGTTTTTTAGTGTATTACATAACTTAACCCCCCTCCAGTAACGGATTAAGGAGCTTGCATGAGGGCTTGTGTCCACTCCCTAGAAAAAAATAAATATTAAAAATAACATCGAATTAATTTCTAAATAAAACATAATTTTGAAGATTTGGGTTCAAAAAGAAATGGTTAAATGTGTATTTTTATGTCTAAAAATGTGTATTACTATTCTATATTCTTTGAAATTTGCATTTTTTACTGCGGAAGATGTTTTAAAATTATTTTTGCCCCCCCCAAAGAATAAAAACGTGGATCCGCTCATGCCCCCTCCCCCCTATCAATAAAAATGAGCTTTCCTTCAGTTATACGTATTTATAAAAAGACTTTTTCATTGTAAATCACGTGTCTAGATTATCTGTGTTTTTGTTAATTATTTTGAAAGTGAATAGTATATATTTGTTAATCTTAATAATTGCACTTTTATTTTTTATTTTAATAACCCTGGGAAACGTAAATGTGCGACTCTTATTGATGTATGTTTTCATGCTAATATTGTAATAAAATAAAACTTCTGAAATATAAATGGTTTGGGACTAAAATTTTAAGAAAATTGTTTACATTACATTTTTACTGTTATTCTACTCGATTTCAAAAAAAAAAAAAAAATTCTACTTAAATTTTCTTTCACGGATCTTAACGTTACACATTTAACTGTTACTGTAAAAGCATTGTGTGGTCAAATTTCGTTTACTTTTAGTTGAAGTTACGTAACCTCCACATATTTGGTATGTATTTTTATGAGTCTATAAATTTATATGAATTTTAATTCTTTATTATACAGGGTGTCCCATAAATATTGGATCACACTTCAAGGGGGGATAGTAGACATCTAGACGAGTCAGAATCACATAGGATTTGGGGGTCCCATACCAAATCCCAGGGAGTTAAAAATGGAGCGACACCCCAAAAAAATTATTGAAAAATTCAATTTGTACAAGAACTACTATTGGTAAAAATTTAAAAATGGTCTCAAAAATTGTGGTTTAATATGATCCTTAAAATTATCTAAAAAGTTTTCACTTTACAATTTGTTTATTATGAAAAAAGTTAAAAAACCACAAAAAAATGTGAAAATTCTGCCAAAACCTCATTTTGTATTTCGAAATCCTTTCCTTTGATTTAATAATCTGAAAGATCATAGTCGAAAACCCTTAAGTCCAAAGTGTCACGTAAAAACCATCAATATTAAATGCTTGAGAGCCTGTTAAAGCATGGTTTAAGTCAGTTTTTTGGGTCCGTAAACTGCCGTTTCGGAAACGACTATAGGAAACCACTTTGCGCACCCTAAAAACGAACTTTAATATTGATGGTTTTTACGTGAAACTTTGGAATTAAGGGTTTACGACTATGATCTTTCAGATTATTAAATCAAAAGAAAGGATTTCGAAATACAAAATGAGGTTTTGGCAGAATTTTCACATTTTTTTGTGGTTTTTAATTTTTTTCACAATAAATCAAATTTTAAAGTGAAAACTTTTTAAATAATTTTAAACATCATATTAAACCACAATTTTTGAGACCATTTTTAAATTTATACCAATAGTAGTTCTTCTACAAATTGAATTTTTCAATATTTTTTTGGGGGTGTCGCTCCATTTTTAACTCCCTGGGATTTGATCTGGGACCCCCAAATCCTAGGTGATTCTGATCCGTCTAGGTGTCTACTATCCCCCCTAGAAGTGTGACCCATTATTTATGGGACAACCTGTATAATTAATCTAAGTTTTATATTTTACTGGTGTTGCCAACAGACGATAGATAAAAAACTGTCCCACGAAATGTCCACTTAGGAACTAAATTTAGAGATCTATAAAACCTCTTAATAGACGACTAACAGACATTTCTCTATGGACGATAATTCCCAAAATACGCGTCTAATCAACGTGTATTAGATGTTATCGATGGATGTGGATGATTTTTGGATGAGATTAGAAAGACGTAGGTAGTAAAGTAGACGTGTGGGCTGTCTGGGATGGTTGCTTTAATATTTTTATACTAGAAAAAATATTTTTGTTTCCTTACGAAAGTTATTCAATTATAGACGATAAAATACTGGGTAGAAATAGATGCTTAAATGTGAAAACAATTTTGCCTGTATCGCTAATCAATCTAAAAGGATATTGACATAATTAAAAGTAAAAATAGACAACACAAATTAAGGACCTTGTTTGTTTTTTCCTTCAGATTTTTGAACTTTTTAATTCTTTATATGATAAACAAATTTTAAAATAAATTCATTTACAGGTAATTAACAAAATCTGAATTCTAAGGAATTTTCATTTATACTTTCGAAGGAATTCAGGACTGTCATTCTTTATTCCTTGTCTATTAAATTAAAATTTTTCTATAATTAGAGTCGAAGCATGAATTTCAAATAGGGATAGCGCAGGAAACTGATCACGATATACCTAATTTGATTTGATCTGAAGATTAATTTTTTCTATCTTTTTCTGAAATTTGTTATTTTCCACGATATTAGAAGTTGTTGGGTAGTGGCGGCTCGTGAGTTTATTAAAACCCTTTTTTAAATTAAAATTTACACAAGATCTAGAAAGAGAAGGGATGTTGGACGAATACATAAAAAAACTTATTTTAGAACAAATGACCTATTTCAGCAGGGTAGTAATTTTAAGTTCCTTAAATTTTTCACTGCATGAACTTTTATTATTTAAAATATGCGTTTAATGGAAATAGCAAAACCTTATGAATAAATAAGAAGCCCTTTATTTTTTAATATCCCTACCCTCAAAAACAACTTTAATACATGATGTCCACTATCATAACATTTTTAAGGCAAACAAATTGTTGACACTTTCATTAAAATCAGGCATAATACCTATCATAATTTTTTTTAATTAAGAGCATGACAAGAGCACTGGATCAGTCTCTAGATCAGTCCTCCCTCATAGTGCTTGTCAGAATCCATTATGTATTGAATATCCATTGATATTTGTCGCGTAAATATCATTCTTAAATTCTCTTTATTCGTCTAATTGTTCAGATGAGGTGTTGGTTTTCTATGCTTAATCGAAAAATTCATTGTGAAAAATGCAGGTGATATGTAATTTTCAAGATCTGTAATTTCACTCCAACGCCAATTTAAAAAAATATAACAAAAGAATTAATGACTACAAATTAGTTGATAAGAAAATTTTAATGATACTTTCAAAAAGTTCTCATCTCGTTTTCCTATTAGCCGGAAAAAATCCAGAAAAAAAAGCAAGCTAAACCGCAAGCCCGGTGCAATCTCCTGTGCGTTGCCGTTATAGCTTAAAATGTTCTCCCGCAAGCAGTCGGGGTTTCTTCGGATTCTCATATTTTTATCGGTCACACGAGCAAATAAGAGCGAGTTTATTTTTTAATCCATTAAGCATGTATCTAATAATCTTGTAATTTTTTTCAAGTATTTTTTGTGCATTAATAAGTATATTTGATTTCACACTTTTACATATTTTAAAAAAATCTTTTTTTTTAGTTTTGCCTTTCACATGGTTACACTATATTTTTAAGGAAATTACAACAATCAAACATTTAAAATGTTTGAAACTAAAAGCAAATCTAAACTTTTAATATCATTAAATTTCAAGGCACAAAATCTTTTAGCTTAAGTAATAAAAGTTTTCATTCACCATATCATAAAATTTCAGAAACAATTGCAATATGACATGTTAACAAACAATATTTAACTAAGTTCAACTATGAAAAGAAATCAAATTATACATTTCATTTTAATGAAATTATTCCCCTGGACCCCCTAGAAGTTGCTGTGGACCCCCAATTTTCATTTTCATGTCCGTGGACCCCCTGGAAGTCACTGTGGACCCTTAGGGGTCCATATGGACTACTTTGGGAACCGCTGATCTAGAGTTTTGTGGTACCAACGACGTCGATCCTTCCGGCAGTGGTTATCTCTCCCATCTCTTTGTGTGGTTAGGTGAGGTCAAAGAGCAAACAAAAGAGTGGGAGATATCCCCACTGCACAAAGGATCGTCGTCATTGGTATCATAAAACTTAGCAAGCTTTTTTTTTAAACTTTCGCGTTTCTGGCAATAATTTAAAGCTTTAATTTTTTAAAAATGAAGGTTTATCAGAGATGTATCTTTCTTATTGGAGTAGTATTAAGTTAAGATAAAAGATAAAACTGTTGAATCCATCTTCCAGTTGTCAAAAGTCGAAACAAAACAAAAGCAAAAAAAGAGAGAAATCTTTATATTAGTTTTGGTTTCAACTTTTTTTTTTGTTCTAATATTTTATTATTTTCAAAAATGAAATGAAATCTTACGGAAGAATAGGGGAGGAGGGGTTTGAAAAATCTTACGTACCCTTACGGGGGTAGGGGGTGAAGTGTAGCGTCGAAATCTTTGAAGGAAGATTCTCAGCAAGAGAAAAAATAGGACTGTATTTTATTTACATAATTAAGGTAAAATTCAAAATGTGCTTTAGTGCACAAGACAAAACAAAACCGCTTAGCGCGGGAGACAGACAAGAGCGTACTTAACGTACTTTCTCGGAAGAGAGACAGCTAGAGAATGAAGGGTTATAATAACAATAATGTCCAGAGGGCGCCACCAGGGAAAGTGGTAGCCAACATCCCGGCCCCCGTTGAAATAACATTTCAACAATAAAATTAATATAATCAAATGAACACATAAATACACTTAAATCAACAAAATACTAAATGAATATCATAAAACACAATAATCATAAGAGATAAAGCAATAATTTGATAAACAATCATAAGAATATCAAAATTAAAGGATTAAGTAGTTGTAATATCTTTAGAAAAAGGCAATATACATATGTTAGATACAGCTCTTTTGTACTCTCCTTTAGAGGTTTTTACCTGTACGACTCGAATAAAACCATCCTTACCTGGTATAACTGCCGTTATTTTTCCGATCAACCAATTTAAAGGAGGGAGGTTAGGCTCTTTCAATAGTACCATAGTTCCAACACTTACATTATTTTTGCTGAAAAACCATTTTGATCTTTGTTGCAAGTGACTTAGGTAGCTGTTGCTCCAATTCTTCCAAATAGTTTGGACCATTTTTTGAATACGCTGCCATTTACTTAACAAATTATCCTTCGTATCAACAAAATTAGGATCGGGGAGGGCAGTGATAGGTCTTCCTAAAATGAAATGACCGGGAGTAAGGGTCTGTAAATCTTCAACATCACAGGAGAGGGGAGAAAGAGGGCGTGAATTTAGTACGGCTTCTATTTGTGCAGTTACAGTAAGGAATTCCTCAAAAGTTAACTTAGAAGAACCTACAACTCGCTTTAAGTGATACTTAAAGGATTGGACACCTCTCTCCCATAAGCCTCCAAAGGAAGGTGAACGAGGTGGCAAAAATTTCCACTTGATTCCTTCCATAGTCGAGAAACTGGAAAAATCAGAATTTACTTTATTCAGGGATTTTAGTAATCGGTTGATTTCTCTGTAAGCACCTACAAAATTAGATCCATTATCACTAAATATAGTTGAACTTTTACCCCTACGAGAGAAAAATCTTTTTAAGGTAGCAATTAATGCATCAGAAGACAAATCAGTGACAATTTCAAAGTGAACTGCTTTTGTAACCATACACACAAAAATAGCAATATAAACTTTATGATACATTCTTTTTCTTTGTCCTTTGTACTTAATTAGGAAAGGACCACAAAAATCTAATCCTACACTTAAAAATACAGGGTTTGGTTCCAATCTTTCTGCTGGTAAATCCCCCATTATTTGGGTGACTTCAGTTGGTTTTACGTGGAAACATGGAATACAATTATGAACAATTTTTCGGGAAATATTGCGACCATTGATTGGCCAATACTGTTCTCTAATAGCATTCAAAAGACCCAAAGGACCAACATGTAAATTTACAATGTGGAAATACATAAAAATAGTTTCAGTTAACTTACTATCTTTTGGTAATAAAATGGGATATTTTTTATCAAAGTTAAGAGAAGAATTCGAAAGTCGACCTCCTACTCTAATCAAGTTATCCTTGTCCAGAAAAGGATGCAGAAATCTTAAAGGACTGTTAGATGGAACATTATCTCCTTTTTTCAAAGCATTTATTTCTACATTAAAAGCTTTTTTCTGAACATGCTTTAGCAATGTTATCCTAGCATAGTTACATTCTTCAATTGAAAGTGAACCACTTAATTTTTCATGTCTACAATTCTTAATGAATCTAAGAACAAAAGCTAAGATACGAATCAACTTATTAAACTTGTTAGACAAATTAATTATTTTATCAAACAATTCTACTTCAGAGGTCTGAATTAAGGATTTAGACTCTAAATTTTTAAACTCACAAACAACAACATCTTCATTATTTAAAGAGTCATTCAGTTCAATGTTAGAAAGAAGAGAAATGTCAGGCCCTGACCACCAAAGCTTACAGTCTATAAGGTCAGGTGCATTTGAACCTCTTGAAGCAATGTCTGCAGGATTGAGTTCCGATTGAACGTGTCTCCAAGAAAACTTGGAAGTTAAAGTTTGAATTTGAGACACACGGTTAGACACAAATGTTTTCAAGAGATGAGGAGGAGTTTTTATCCAAGCCAAGGCTATAGTAGAATCAGAATGCAAACTTACCCCATCCAAGTCAATATGAAGGGCAGAAATTACCTTGTTGACCAGTTTAGATAACAGCAGGCAAGAGCACAACTCTAACCTGGGCACAGTCAGGGTTTTTAGAGGTGCTACCCGAGTTTTACTGCAGAGGAGTCGTCTAGAAGAGTCACCAGTGGGAGAAGTAGAATTCACATAGATGACTGCAGCGTATCCCTTAATGGACGCATCACAAAAACCATCCAAAGTCACTCGGACAGCATTTTTGGAAAGCACAAACCTCGGGATCTGGAGGTTTTGCAGGGATGATAGAGTCTGAATGAAGGACTCCCATTCTTTAGATACAGCGTCAGGTAAAAGCTCGTCCCAGTCCAGCTTCAGTAGCCATAACTTCTGCATGAAGAATTTTGCTTGGCTGACCACAGGTCCTAAGAGACCGAGCGGGTCGAAAAGTCGTGCAATTTGTGACAAAACATCACGCTTTTTGAAATGAGACTTGACAGGTAGAATGACTTTGAAGTTGAAGGAATCAGTAGCACTGTTCCAAAGAACACCTAATGTCTTCACAGTAACTTCTTCGGATTGGTTTTCAAAATGAAAAATAGATTCCTCATTTGGTTCACTGGAAAAACACCATTTGTGTAACGTCATACCTGCGGATGCAAACATTTTGATAGGTTCATCCTTGTGAACCTGTACATCTTCTTTAGTAGAACATCCACTCAAAATGTCATCCAAGTAGACATCATTGAGAACAACATCTGCCGCTATGGGAAAATTCTCCCTTTCATCCATGGCAAGTTGCTTCAGGACACGAGTTGACAAGAAACAAGCTGGAGTTGTTCCGTAGGTGACAGTTTTTAACTTGAAGATTTTCACAGGCTCATCAGACGCATTCTTCCACAGAATTTTCTGGAAATGCCTATCTTCAGGGTTTACTTCAATCTGTCGGAACATATGCTTGATGTCACAGCTATAAAAGTAAGCATGCTTTCTTGCGCGAAGCATAATTGTAAATAGATCATCTTGAATGACACCACCTTTGTATAGGGTATCCTTTAACGAGATGTCCAAATCAGTTTTTTGAGAGCCATTAAATACAACTCTTAGCGGTTTTGTACGACTTTCTGGTCTCAAAACACCATGATGTGTAAGGAAATATCCTTTATCGGATGAAAGTTCCTTGATATCTGTGACTTCTTCCATGTGATCTAGAGCCAGATATTCATCCATGAAATCGACATACAAATGTTTAAATTTAGGATCTCTATCTAGACGTTGCCATAACTGTTTGAGGCGTTTTGTCGCTATGGTTTGAGAATCACCTAAATTCACATTATCTGTGAAATTCTCTTTAAATGGAAGAGAGACAGAATATCTACCACAAGGTTTTCTAACGTGAGTCTTCACAAAGTGTTCTTCACAGAACTGAAGCTCATCACTGATGACCGGTTTTAAATCCGATACCTCTTCAACATCCCAAAATGAACTTAGGGTTGTTTCCAATTTGTTTAATCCCTTAGAAAGAAAACAAATATTGCCATTAGACAAGGGTTCTTCGTATGACCCAGCCACAATAAAGCCAAATTTGGACTCGATCAATTTGAGAGAAGAATTCAGTAAGCTAATCTTAGCGGATCCCAAAATATCAAAAAAGAATTCAGTTCCTAACAAACAAGAAATTTCACTTGGAACGTTGAAATTGGGGTCTGCTAAAATACATCCATGAGGTATATCAATATTAGAAACATCAATTTTTCTTGAAGGGTGAGCTTGAATTATTTCCGGGATGATAAAGAAATCAGAAGTGAAAGAAAAAGATTCGTCGATGTTGGAAACATCTGCCGTTAAAACGGAATTAGCGCGCGAGGAGGCATTGTTTATACCCAAAACCTTCGCGTTCGATTTTTTTCTTTTCAACGCAAGGCGCTCAGCAGCTTCAACTGTCAAAAAAGAGTTTTCACTACCGCTATCGATGACGCATCGGAATGGAATACGTTCGCCTTTGCTTCCCTTAATGTAAACAATTGCTGTATTTAATATGCCACGAGATTTCGAATGGCAAGACATTAGTGTCAATGACTCATGCTCATCTTTAGCAGAGAGTTCGGATTTATGAGTCTCTGAAGAATTGGAAAGAGGATCGTTATGCAGAATAGATTCACAAAGCAGTTTACTATGCAATGATGATTTACCAATCTTTTCACAAGTGAAACATGAATACTTGCTGGGGCAATTAGTGGTTGGATGTGCGTTTAAACACCGCTCGCAGAGTTTGAGTCTTTTAACAAACACTTTTCTCTGATCAATGGGCATGTTCACGAAAAGTTCGCACTTATACAGGGGGTGAAAATTGTTGCAGTTCTGCATAAAACATTTTCGTTTTTCTTGATTTTTAGTAACTAGCGATTTGAAACGGGAAGGCGCAAAGTTTTTATTTTCTTTGTTTTTAGGGTGAACATAGGGTTTTGGAGTAGCAGACTCGTTTTTAGTTAAAGTCTCTAATTGGGTACACCGTAATTCCAAAAATGAAAGGAAGTCATTTAGAGAAGGCACTTCAGTGGTTTTTAAACTTAGCTGAAAGTGTCTTTGGGTTTCCCTATCCAACTTAGAGTTCAAAATATGCAAAATTATAGCATCTGAAAGTTTATTACTTTCAAAAGACATGTTACTTAATGAGCGAACATGACTTCGGACAGAATCAATTAAAGTTCGCAATTTGGTTGGATTTTCAGAAGTTAATCTCTCAATATTTATTATGTCCTTTATATGGATATCAACCAAAGCTTTTATTTTCAAATCGGGCTTCAAGGGCACTCATTAGAGATTGATAAGTGTCTTGATCACTTTGGATTTGAGCTGCTTCATTTTTCAGAGCACTACGGAGGTAGCAGAGTCTCTGATGGTCGTTTAAATTTGGATTATTTCCAACGACACTCATAAATTGTTTCTTAAAGGTTTCAAAATCTTGCAATTTTCCATTAAAAGTGGGTAATGGTAAATCAGGCAATTTAACACAGAGTTTTGGAGTAGAAAGTTCCATAGAAGGGGAAGAAACTGTTAACTTGGAAAGTAAAAGCTTAATGTTTACCTCCAAATCACGGGCTTCATCTTCTAAATCCTGTGCTATATTTAAGTCGTCTGACATAGCTATTTCGTCTGGTAATCCACAATAGGCCTTTGTCAGTTCTTTCAAACCGAAAGTAACTTCTTGAACGTTTAACAGCTTGTGATTTAATATCACATCATCTTGAGCCGTGTCATCATCAGTAAAAACGTACACTCTTAAAACGACAGTCTCAAAACTGAGTAAAAAAGTACTCAAACGGGCTCCGATCCAAAAATACTCAAATTTGAGAACATGAATATACTCAAAAATAAAACAGCATGAGCTCATTTTTGAGTTCAAGCTCAAGATGTTTCATTTTTGAGTACGCACAAATTCAGAAATGAGTACATTCATGTTCTCAAATTTGAGTATTTTTGGATCGGAGCCCGTTTGAGTACTTTTTTACTCAGTTTTGAGACTTTCGTTTTAAGAGTGTATTCGTTCACGAACTTGGTTAATTTCGTAAGTTTACCTTTGAAGGTTCCACGTTGTCGGTTTAAATTCGAAAGCGACATTTTCGCGTTTCTTCTCCGGAATAAGACGGACCATGAAGTGTAGCGTCGAAATCTTTGAAGGAAGATTCTCAGCAAGAGAAAAAATAGGACTGTATTTTATTTACATAATTAAGGTAAAATTCAAAATGTGCTTTAGTGCACAAGACAAAACAAAACCGCTTAGCGCGGGAGACAGACAAGAGCGTACTTAACGTACTTTCTCGGAAGAGAGACAGCTAGAGAATGAAGGGTTATAATAACAATAATGTCCAGAGGGCGCCACCAGGGAAAGTGGTAGCCAACAGGGGGGTTAAAAATTGCCAAAATCATCCTAACGTAATTAATGAATGAATGACCCCTTTAGAAGGTGAACCTTCAGAATATTTCGTGATGGTCTCCATACGAAAAAAATTTAGTGTTTCGTTTAATATGAAGACGACCCCCTGACTCGAAAATTTCTCAGACTAAGACTAAGGAATGCTTTGAATAATGATAAACGACACCTTATTTGTCTTCCTAACCCAAGTGGTTCGCCAGATATCTCAACTGAGTCGTTTTTTATTTCCCCCAACAAAACACTCTCCGCATATATCATATTTTGATTCAGGTGGTAAAAATTTTGGATGTGCGAAACTAGTTGTTGAGTCTTAATTAAGTAATATTATATTTTTAAAACTTCATTAACTCCGGTGAACTCAATTCGATCATGGAAGAAGGAGAAATCAACCCAGTGATAGCAGCTATTTAAGATGAGCGACCTTCGCACACGTCTCGCTTATCAGCCGATTATACTATGTGACGTCAGGAGGGAATTTTCCCTTTCACGCTTTGAAACAAACAGCATTTTATATGGTGGAGAGCGGTTGGTTTCACTTTTAGTTTATTCTCCGGAAGCTGCGTGTCGCTCGCACTGTAAAAGAAACAGCTCGATATGGAGAGGGAAGAAGGTGTTGTTGTTGAATGGAGAATCGAGAACTTTAGCCACTGGTCTGCAGAAGTGCACGGTGAATGCATCAAGAGTCCCGATTTCTATTACCCATTTGACTACATGGAACTGTATCCGAAGGGTATCGACGGGCAAGGAGAACATCTAGTGGTGCGCTTGTATAGTGTATGTTGCTTTCCTGGTGAGCTCTCTTTCTACTCTTCTGACGGATCCTTGCTATGCAAGCAACCGGTGAATGCCACAAAGTTCACTGGTCCCAAGTTCGAAGACGTCCTCTCCAGAATCAAGGAGGACTTCATCACTGTGAAATTACGGGTAGAGAAAGCGTCTTATTGTGAAACACGCATGTGCACAACCATAAATGTTTTAAAAATATCAGTGAAAGTAAATCCAAGATGGATTGAAGAGATTGAATCAAATAAAACAAAAAAAGTTTGCCACATTATTTTTTCACCAGATAACTTTTATGATGGATTGGAGTTAAACACATGCTCTAAGAACGATATAGTTCATTTTATGATCAAACCAAAAACCGAGTACAAATACCCTTTCGCTGTTGATTTGTGCATGAGTTTGACGAGAAGCGATGGCACTGATGATAAATGTGTGAAGAAGGAACACGTCTTTTGCGACAACGATGATTGGACATTCCCTGATCCACTGCAGAAGAAAGAATTAATTGGAAAAGAGATTTCCTTCTTTTTGTGTGTGAAGACCAGGAACTTGATTCAGAGTCCCTTTTGCGTGAATTTGGATTGCAGATATATCAGTATTAATTTGAATATCACTCTCTGCTTATCTGAGAAAGCATTATCCACGGATCCAGTCACTTCTAACACGGTGGAAGTGCTCACAAAAGATTCCGGAAGCCAGACTCCCTTTACTTCCGACATCCCAGACGATCCGGTTCTAGTGTTGTCCCAAGACTTGATGTGTCTCTACCAGGACCAAGGGTTTTCCGACATCACCCTCAAGTGCGGCAATGTCACGTTCCCTGTCCACAAGAATATCTTGAGTGCCCGCTCCCCTGTCTTCAAGACCATGCTCTCCACTGACATGAAGGAAGCAGCGTCCAATGAAGTGGACATTGTGGATTGGGACTCCTCTACCCTTGGCCTCTTCTTGACCTATCTGTACACCGGGGCTGTGGATGAAATGCAAGGGGAGAGCGCACTCAAGCTCTATTACGCGGCCGAGAAGTACCAGGTCCCATCCCTCAAGAGGGACTGTTCCAAGTTCTTGTGTTCCAAAGTGTCCATTTCGAACGTGTGTGACATTCTGTCCCTGGCGGACAAACACCGAGACGAAGAGCTAACTGTCGCGTCGCACGACTTCATCTTGGATAACTACAACGCGGTTTTGAAATCCAAAGAATGGGACACCTTTAAGAAAAATGAACCTTTACTTGCTGTGAATACTCTGACTCAGTTCGCTGTTGAGGATCGTCTTGCCAGAAAAGACCAACCTCAGTAAGATTTTTGGTTTGTTCAAATATTTTTATATTCCTTAACCAAGTGTATTTGCAATTTCACTGTTATTTTTCACATGTAAAATCGAGTGAATCTTCTCCTTCAATAATTACATTTACATAATAGCAACTGTTTTTGTACACAACTTTTAATCGTGACCTAATTTCAGAAGTTTAAAACTTTATTTTTATTAATAAATAAAAAAAAGTTTAAAGCTAAAATTGTTTGCAATTCTCCCCCAAAAAAATTAGATGAACTTTTACATTTAAATTTTCAAGTTATTTTAAGTTTAAGGGAATTTATAAAGCACAATGTTTTTTAATGTGTTACATAACTTAACCTCCTCCAATAACGGACTAAGGGAGGTTTCAAGGGGACACGCACCCACCCCCTAGAAAGAAAAAAAATTGAAAAAAAAACATAGAATATTAATTTCTAAATAAAACATAACTTTGAAGGGATCCTCCCCTTCCCCATATCAATAAAAAAAGGAACTAATCCTTTCAGTTATATTTATAAAAAGAGTTTTTCATTGCAAATCACTTGTCTAGATTTTCTGTGTTTTTGTTTATTATTTCAAAAGTGAGTAGAATATTTGTTAAAATTATTAATCGCATTTTTATTTCATATTTCAATAACCCTGTAAGACGTCAATGTGTGACTCTTATTGATATATTTCTTTCATGCTTATATTGTAGTAAAATAAACTTCTAAAACTTTACATTACCATGGTATATACAGGGTGTCCCATAAATAATGGGTCACACTTCTAGGGGGGATAGTAGACACCTAGACGAGTCAGAATCACATAGGATTTGGGGGTCCCAGATCAAATCCCAGGGAGTTAAAAATGGAGCGACATTCCAAAAAAATTATTGAAAAATTCAATATGTAGAAGAACTACTATTAGTAAAAATTTAATTATGGTCTCAAAAATTGTGCTTTAATATGATCTTTAAAATTATCTCAAAAGTCTTCACTTTAAAATTTGTTTTATTATGAAAAAAGTTAAAAAACCACGAAAAAATGTGAAAATTCTACCAAATACTCATTTTGTATTTCGAAATCCTTTCTTTTGATTTTATAATCTGAAAGATCATGGTTGAAAACCCTTAAGTCCAAAGTTTCACGTAAAAATCATCAATATTAAAAGCTTGAGATCCTGTTAAAGCATGGTTTAAGTCCGTTTTTTGCGTCCGCAAAGTGCCGTTTTGGAAACGGCTATAGGAAACCAGTTTGCGCACGTAAAAGACGAACTTTAACAGGATCTCAAGCGTTTAATATTGATGATTTTTAAGTGAAACTTTGGACTTAAGGGTTTACAACTATGAGCTTTCAGATTACAAAATCGAAAGTAAGGATTTCGAAATACAAAATAGGTTTTGGCAGAATTTTCAAATTTTTTTGTGGTTTTTTAACTTTTTTCATAAAAAAATAAATTTTTAAATGAAGACTTTTGAGATAATTTTAAAGATCATATTAAACCACAATTTTTGAGACCATAATTAAACTTTTACTATTAGTAGTTCCTCTACAAATTGAATTTTTCAATAATTTTTTGGGGGTGTCGCTCCATTTTTAACTCCCTGGGATTTGATCTGGGGCCCCCAAATCCTATGTGATTCTGACTCGTCTAGGTGTCTACTATCCCCCCTAGAAGTGTGACCAATTATTTATAGGACACCCTGTATAGTTATACATAACTATAATTCTACCTTTAGTTTTTATTGGTAAGAAAATCTAGTTTTTCTCTTTTAAGTTTGTGTCTCAAGCCAATATTCAATAGAATAAAAGTCAATGTGTGTAAGTTTGTGTGTTTGTTTTTCTTTTATATAAATCCAGTTTTCATTCTATCTTCCTTTTCATTTTGAATCATTTTTTATTTTGAATCATTGCAACGAAGTTATGAAATCGGAAAAATTGAGTTTTATCAGCAGGAGTGAACCTGTTTGCGGTTGAATCTGTGACTTATTTTGGCAGGGTTGACAAAAACCTTTGCTTTTTTTAAACCCAAGTGTATTGAAAACCCAATAAAAGCCTGAAAAAAACCACATAAAACTGGGAGTTTTTAGGAAAAAGTGTGTGAATTTCAAAATTAAGTGGTTTTCTCCTGTATAGTAAGTGGGTTTTTCAAATTTTAGTGAGTTCTTTCTATGTTAAACGTGCTCTGTCAAAATAATCTCAATTTTCCATGGTTAACGGGGTTTTTTCAAAGTTTATCAGTTTTCTTAAAAATGAATGCTTTTATTTTAAAGTCTTCATAATGAGATAGAATGTAAAAATAATCTTTGGAGTAATTAGTTTTCGAATTTTTCTTATGATGTAACATTATTGAAACCTGGTTTAAAATTTGAAAAACCCCACTAAAATTTAAAAAAATATTGAAAGAATGTTCAATATGTATTGGAATAAATCTCTTTAGCTTTGAAAAAACACACCGAAATTTAAAAAAAAAATCTTCCTTAACTTTTTATATTTAGTTTGAACTTTAAACGTTCTTAATTTTGAAAAAAAAACCACTGATATTTGAAAAACAATCCCTTAATTATTGAAAATTTGAAAAAATCCACTCATCTGCAGTTCTTTTTATGTTATTTCGTTAAATATTTTTCACCATTATAAAACTGCCACACAAAATCTAGATTCTTTTTTTTTTCTTGAAAAAAAAACCGAAAACGGGTCCAAAATGATCAACATTTTCTGAATCTGTTTAGAATATGAAAAAAAAATTATAACCCTTTTGTTCACTTTTGTTTCAGAGTTTTCCCAAAATCAAAGTTATTTTCGAGAGGTTATGGACCGATACTCAAAATTTAATCTGGAAAATTAATGAATACTCATTTTAATTCTGAAAAAAAAACATAACCCTAATGGTCACTTATGCCACTATCACTCTTGACTACTCCTATTCAAGCTGTTAATTTCTGCACAAGTTACTGATTATAAGCAGTTCATTCACTGGATCATTCAATCATTTATTCACTGGATGAGTGATTCACAGTGGAATGAATCACCGTGATGAACAGTGAAACAGTATGAATTGATCTTTAGATAAGCTTCTCTTACTGAACAAATAGAGATCCAGCAGTACAGATTATACCCACTATGTCAAGTTTACTTAACTGCAAATAAGAAAGGAAACGAAACTTACCCACATAGGGTAGGTGGGGGTAATTGTCCGCAGTTTTTGGTTTTGAATTTTTGTGGCCCACAGTTTGATTATTTTAATAAGTTTCTGGTATGGAATCTAAAGCTTAGGATGTACCTATCAATTCATATTTTTTCCAGCCTTGAGCTGCAAATATTTTTAGAAATATTCAACTTTAAAAAGAAAAAAAAATTGCGGACATTTGCCCCATTTTTTGGGGTAATTATCCGCAGTGCGTATAATTACCCCAATAGAATAAAATAAGAGAATTATTAGATATTCCAATTCAAAAACATCAAAATCGAGGTATATACACAATAGGAAGACTACACAACGATATTCGACATTATAAAACATTATATAGCAAAGTTACTTCACAAGTTGCAAAGTCAATCCTTTTACCGGCGTAAAATCGGCCAAATTGTTAGGAAAACTTATCATTTCATGAAACCTTGCATTATGGCTTTCATTAGGTTTGGAAGGTACTAGGACTGTCTTTCCTTTCAACAAAAGCTTCTTCTGATGGAGTTTCTAAGAACATTCCCACATTTTCGATTGCGGACAATTACCCCAAAATCAATGCGGACAATTACCCCATATCATGATGACAACAACAAAGTGGTACTGATTTTTGAAAACAAAAGTAAACATGAGTATAGTGATATAATTTCAAAGATAAATAAAGGCTCTTTCGAAAAAAAACAGATGGATTGAATAAATATAACTATTCTACCACATAATATGAAGAAAAAGTGGGAAAAATACTTTAACAAAGACACTAAAAACTGACCCACCTCATTTTTTTGGACAACGGACAAGCTACTCCTCTGAAATTTTCACGGCCATTTAGGGGTTGTGAAAGGAACCTACTGTATCGATGCAGTCAATATAATCAAATATTATCATCAAAAAATGGCCGTGCGGACTATTACCCCCACCTACTACATGACGAAAATGGGAGACAACTTTAATGTTAGTGTTCCTTTGGATAAAGTAATGCACTCAATCTTCTCTATTACTCATTTCATATTTCTGTTTATAGGCTTACCATATTTTCTCGGGGCCAACCCAGGACATATTTTTGAAATTTCTTTATTAGTGCCATATCAAATTACCAAAGATTAAAAACTAAGAAAAAAAACTATTCAAACTAATAAAAATTAAACAAAAATATCAAATTTTATTTTTTCATTTAACATTTCTTCTTTTTCAAAAATTGTTTGATTGACTTAGTTTTTATCAAAAAATTCACTGAAAGTAAGTTTTCTGAAGTAATAAAGACGTTAGAAACGTAAAACACCCAATTTTTATAGTTTGACCATGATTTGCCCCAGGACATTTCCCCGGACAGCTCTAAAAACCCCGGACTGTCCGGGGTAATTCCGGACGTATGGTAAGCCCATTCTGTTAACGACTTTATTCTATGCATTCAATAAGGTTAAAATTAAAATATTTTTACTGGAAGGAAATCCTAGTTCATAACATCAACCCATAAAATCAAATCATAACTACTACTAACTGAATGTGAATATTCACTTAAGATGCCTGCCTACCTAAAAATGCGGTTTCGGACCAAAAATTACAAAAAAATCATTATTGTATTTAAAAAACCACATCTTTAACTTTCCAAATCAGTTTAAATTTAGTCTTTATCTTTCCTAGAACCAAAGTTGCAGAAATTTTACTTAACACTAAAAAGATATTTTATTAAGGAAAAAATAAAGAAATTCGCGTTTTTCTCAGAATCACATTTTTGCTATTTTCCTTCTCCGCAAAACTGCATTACTCAAAATCTCTCTATATTAAAAAAAAGTAACAGTGACCGCCGTCACCGCCGATTTTGAAAATTTTATTTTTGAACACTTTGAACTATTACTACGCAAAAACTATTTGAAGGAATATTATGAAATTTCGACCATTGGTAGACAAATGTATGAGGGTCATTTCAGTTTCCAGACCTAATTAATTAGATAATTAGTTCTGGAGTTATTTAATGTCAAAGTCGAAAATTATTTTTTTTCGGCTGCGAGTTCGCCCCCAGAAAAATCTATTTACAGCAGAAACATGATTTTTTGCAGACACATACTCTTAGGTATGAAGTTTTGCACCTCGTCGCCCTTTTTTCGAATTTCGAATTATTTTTGGAGTAATTAAATTCTAAAGTTTCGAAATTTTTTACTCTTTTTCAGTTTTTTCGTTATAATAGAAAAACTAATCACAGTAGAAATATGGTATTTTAAACACGCATACAATTATTTTTTATAGAAAGATTGGCGTTTCGTTTTAAAAAAATTCGAATTAGTTTTAGAATTATTAAGATACCAAGTTTCAATTTTTTTCTTCTCTTTCTGGTCGTTCACTAGAGAAACAGGCGATTATTTTTAAGAGTCTGATTTCTTATTCCCAATGATTCACTAGACTAGATACACACGTGCATTTTATAAATTTAAAAGTTTATTTAATGGCATGTGTTTTTTCTCTAAGATGGTTGATGGTATTTAGTAGACTTGCTGGATATTTTTGAAAACATTTCGGTTAAATTATTGGTAAACTAAAAAGGAATATTTTAGTAACAGTTTTATTTTGATATTTTTGTAGTAATGGTCCGCATTAAGTTATTGTCAAGTTAGAGAGATAAAAGGTTTTGATTTTAAATGATCATTAACTAAGCAGACAAGTTTCAGGTTTTACTGGATAGTTGAGATGAAACAAGCGAGCTCTGCTCGCTAAGATCGCGAAGCGATCTTCAAAGAACTGCTAAGCAGTTCCGGGGGTTGGTGAGCGATAGCGAGCAGGGGGCAGAGCCCCCTAGTATTATAAGATAATTTATATGAAATTTGGGCAAAGTACTTGGCATAATATAATTTAGAAGTCCTACTATTTTTTTGCCGCGGTGGGTGTATTATTTTTTATTTTATGAATGGGGCCATTCAAATATTACGTAAGCACCTAAGGGGGGAGGGGGGTTTGCTCTTTGCTTATTTTTCCGTACAACGGGGAGGGGGATATGAGTGATGCTTACGTAAGTTGCTGCATTTTCGAAAATCTCTTGTTTCTTGCATAAATAATTTCAAAACTCAACCAAAAATAAATGTAACAAAAATTGAATTAGGAAATCTGACGTAAGTACTTTTTTCTGGAGATGGACCCCCAAACATTTTGAAATTGTAGCCCTAAAAAGTAGTGTTTCGCCTCATTTTTGAACCCTTTGGTTTATACCACAAAAAGACCGCTCACTGTAGGTCACCTAATTTTCATGGAGAAAAAAAACTACCTGCTAAAAGAGATGTCAAAATTTCGGGGGGGGGGAGGTCCAGCAGTTTCTTACGTAATTATGGTGGGAGGGTTTGAGTTTTGCTTATCTTTGCTGACAAGGGGGGAGGGGGGGTTAAAAATGACCAAAAGAGTGCTTACGTAATATTTGAACGGCCCATAGTATAACTTCAAACTTTACTAAACTTTAGTATTTTTTTTACTTTTTTAAGTTTGTTAAAATTAAGTTTTTTGTTTTATCCCAGTTCATAACATAAAATAAAATCATAACTACTACTAACTGAATATTCACATAGTAAGTTTAAAGTACGGGTGCCTGTAGTGAAAATTTATATTATAGAGGTACCGTTCTTGGGTACATCCTTATCATATTCGAAGGAATCCAACTGTTAAAGAGATCATTTTCAATTTCTCTTCTACACTCTGCCTAAGATTCTATGACATTTAATTGTGACACATTTTAATTGTGGTGTTTTATTGACTTAAATATAAATTTCCATTTAACATATTTTAAATTAAGGCAACATCGCCAAGTATTAACTTCAAAACTAAATTAGATTCCTTTAAGAAATAAAACCATAAGTTTAACCGAAAAACAAGCAGGAAATATACATTCAAAACAAAGTAATTGGATAGAATAAAAAATAACATTAAAAAACTTTTATTTACATAAATTTGTTTACATTTACATCAAGCAATTTTTATTTACATAAACAAATTCCTGTGATTTTCTTGCAACACTCAAGCAAATTTCAATTGACATTTATAAAAGAAAATTGCAATGTACAGAAAAATCCAGCATTTCTACACACATTCTTATATTTAACTTTATTTTTAAAAGAATTGAATTCCAACTAACTTCAAATATGGACATTACCGTTAACAAAATTTGGCAGTGCTTCTAAAATTTAAAACACACAAAATCATGAATATGTTTTTTATTCATTTAATTGATCAAAAGTTATAAGCAGTCTTCAAATTAACTAAAAAGTCAAATTATAATTCACTTTACAAAAAAATTACATTCAAAGTTTCAGCTATTATTTTCCTCAGTTTAATTTAAAATATTAGTATTAATTTAATTAGTAGAGACTCTTATTCACTTTTAACTTAACATAATTTTAATTTTTACGTTAAGTAAGCAGTAATCATGTCTTTATTAAAAATTTTTAAAAACAGAAAATTAGACATTAAATTTAGGAAATTTTGATTGAACTCTCAACCAAATACCACGGGGCCCCTTATGATATTTGGGAGGAGTACTTTTTCCCCTTCAAAAAGGAACATTTCACTAGAAATAATTTTAGATAAGGCCAAATAATTTCTAGGTAGTTTTGAGGATACAACTTTAGAAAGAGTCCTCTAGCCGCCATGTTTACCCACAACTCAAATAATGACAGACAACCCTAGAGATCTAATTATTAATATTATTAATAGATCCTAAAATTATAATTAGTAGATTATTATTTTAGGATATAAAAACAATTATATTAATAATTAAATTTCTACGGTTGTCAGTCATCATTTAAGTTGTGGTTAAACATGGCGGCTGGAGGACTCTTTCTAAAGCTGTTCCGTTTTGACACCACTCATTTAAAATTCTTTTAACGATATTTTTTAGATATAATGTATATAAAATCATGATTACTGCTATTGAAATGTCAACATTATAATAAGAGCACATTTAAGATTAATAAATTTAAAAGTATTTTTTTAAATTAGATACGATAGAAAATTTTACAGATGAGTTATAAATGTAGTGACATGTAATAGGGATTTGTCATATATATTATATTTCTTCACAGGTTTAGAAAACATCTATGAATTAGTGATTACTTTTATAATTAGATTTTGAATTTAAAGATGTATTTAGATGACTTTCACAAAAATTAGATACAAAGATGGTGTCTAGCGATACATAATATATTGATTTACTATGCATTAACATTTTAATGACGATTACAAAAAAAACTGAGTGGTAGAAAGTAAATAAAATTATAATACTTTCCCTTTTAAGTACTTACAAAAAAAGAAATACCTAAAGTTACCTCATTAACATTTCAACAGGCTTATTAGCATTTCTATCTCTTATTAGATAGCTTTTATATTAAAACATTTGAACTATAAAAACTTTTGTATAAATTCAAGAAAATGAAAATATATTCTTTCAAAAATAAGCATCTACAATTATCTTTGGCTTATCACTCAGTTAGATTTTCAATTATATACATATCTCAACTTTCATGATGAAAAGAAATACATTTATTGTATGTATAACAATACGTTGGTAGAACTACAGTCGAATCCGCTTAATGTGATCGCAATTGTCGGAGATTAAACTGATAACATTATCCGATTGATAACAAGAAGCGATTTTATATCAGACAGTGTAACTATATTGTTTGCTTTAAAATCAAAATTACGTGCTCTTATTTAATGTATTTAAAATCATTTTACACTGCGTATTTGACAACTTAAAATTTTTAGGGGAAGATATAAGAGGAGTTCAAATAATAAAATTAAAATAATTGCCTACTTTATATTTTTATTTACATAGAAAGGTCTCTCTTTTAGTGTGCACTCCTTTATATCCTTCCAATCTAATAAACCACTTATTTTAACTGAATTCTAATAAACAAGGGGAAATTAAAATCTCTTATCAGAAACATTTGCAAGGCGCCGATGGTTTCTCACAAGCATGGATTCGGACCCCCCCCCCTTTAACCGTTTTCTTTCAATATATACGGAATGTTATCTTATTCTCTCTACTACTACTAATGAGTTTCAGAAAAAAAGAAACGCCAGATGCTCTAGGGTGAGGCAAATGTTTACTTGTAGATATTGGGCCTTCAAAACAAACCCGATAGCAGACGTTTTTTAGGGGATATGGACAAATTTTGATAACATTAAGCGGCGTGTTGATCCATAGTTGATCACATTAAACGGTACATTTTACATTAAATTAAATAGGAATGATCGGGACCTTTCAATTTCGATAATATTATCCGATTGATAACATTAACCGTGATCACATTAAGCGGATTCGACTGTACCTTCTTACAAAAGGTTGTTAAATTCTTTTAAAAGTATAACAGGCAATATCTGTTTACAATGGAAGATATCCTAATACAATTCACGATACAAATTTACAATTGAATAAAGAGTTATACAGTGTTTCATAAAAGATTTTTTACACTTTCTGAAAACACTTTTCGCAAATACTTGTCAACAGGAAAAAAATTTAAATACTATTATTGGTATGATTAAACCATTTTTCTTTCTGCCTTTTCATGAACATTAATTAATAAATAAAACATTGCAAATTAGAAATATAACCACATAACCAATAGCATAACTTAACCGAATGTAAAAAAAAGTATCCGATTCACTTTTTGAAATTATTTGCAGTTATGTTTTTAAAAAATTTCAAATATACAGCCAACAACTTTATCTATTCACTTTTAAAATTAGTTTTTCTCTTTTTTTGGGTGATCATTAGTTAAGATAATCCTAATTAGTTTAAACAAATTATTTAAATTTGATTTATTTGAGGGGAATTTTGTAAAAAAAGGTACAGACTTAATTTTTGTAAAAAAAATTTTTGAACATAAATCTTAAAATATTAAATCAATTGTTAAAACGCAAAAAGAAGGGGGTACTTAAGGATTTAAGGATTCAAGGATTTATTTCAACAAAATATAATTAAAAATTACACAAAAGAGAGAAAAAAAAACAATGGAATAATACGCACACAACATTGAAGAGACAAAAAAAAAAAACCCGAACACATACATACAAAAAGAAAATAGTAGTTTTGAAGTACCAAAAGAGCTCGTAGCTCGTCCATGGTACCCAATACCAAAAACTCTCCCTAGGCAACAAAGCTGCGCTGACTCTATTTAGTTACCTTAAATAATATTTCTATGTCATTGTGTCCTGCTATGAAATTATGTAGTCCAGATTTATATTCAGATTTATTATTAGTGATTTTAAGGGTTTCATTTAATTTATTAAACAAAAAGGGACCAAGAAACACGTGTGATTTGTGAAAAATTTCTTTGTTAGATTTTGGTATAAAATAATTTCCTTGTATATTTCTAAGAGAAAAGTTACTAGTTTTATATTGATAAAAAAATTTATTATTGAAAATGAAAAGCAGTAGCCGATATATGTAGAGTTCTCTTACAGACAAGATAGGATTTATTAAAGAATTATTTTTAATATGGGATAGGATTTTATTCTGCAAGTGGTTAAGAGGTTTTATATTATTATAGTAATCTGAAGCATAACATGTTATTCCGTAGTTGATTAAAGATTGAACCCAGGCAAAATATATTGAAGTTAAAAATTTATGGTCAATAATACGTTTAAGCTTAAAAAATTTTAAATTAATAAACCGTAATTTGTTTAACAAATAACTTACATGAGACTTCCATTTTAAATTACTATCAAATTGAAGTCCTAAGTATTTAATAGAGTCAACGCGCTTAATTTTATCACAGGTAGAGAATGCACCATCACATTCCAGATTACAAGAAGGGTTATGGATTCTTAAACTATTAACAGTGGGTTCAGTAGATTTCAGGCTAAAAATCATAAATTTAGTTTTTGAAACATTTAGCTTTAACAAGTTATTACTAAACCAGATGTTTACTTTTTGGAGTGAAATTTCAATTTTTTTAAAAAGATCTAAGTAATTATCAGCGGAGAATACCAAAACAGTATCATCAGCAAAAGTTATGATGTCACAATTTAAATTTAATTGGCAGAAATCATTAATAAAAATCAGAAACAATAGGGGCCCTAGAATGGAACCTTGAGGAACACCACCATTAATAGGAAGTTCACTACTATAAGTATCATCAACTTTAACACATTGCGTTCTACCACTCAAATAAGATTCGAACCACGAGTAGATATATCCTCTTATTCCTAAACAATGCAATTTATTTAAGAGCAGCTTGTGGTTGACCGTATCGAAAGCTTTGCTAATATCCAAAAAAACAGCAGCAGACTTAATGTTATTATTTTCGTTTGAGTAGATAATTTTTGTAAACTTCATTAATGCTAATTCTGTACTTTTTCCTTTTCTAAAACCATATTGGTTATCTGATATTATGTGATGCTTTTCTAAAAACTTGGACAAACGGATATGCATGATTTTTTCAATAATTTTCGAAAATATACTTAAGAGAGAAATTGGTCTATAATTATTAAGATCATTTTTACTACCCTGCTTAAAGATCGGTACAACTAAAGATTTTTTTAGGTTGGAAAAGAAAATACCTTGTTCGAAGGAAAGATTAATCAAATTGGTTAAAAAATCAGAAAAGTGGTTAAATATAATGATAATCATATCTTTATTGATTCTGTCTAATCCAGTTGATTTTTTATTTGGTAGTGAGTTAATAATGTTAGTTATTTCAATGACAGTAGCAGGTTCAAAAAACATACTTTTGAGGTTGGTTTGTTTATTTAAATTACTATAAGAGCCAGGACTGACATCAATACTACAAGTGTTAAAAACTGATGAGAAATGATTATTAAAACTATTTGCCAATTCTTCTAAATTATTAGAGGAGGGTAAACTAGTTGGCTGTTTTTCATTTAAAATTTCTTTTACAACTTTCCATTGGTCCTTAATTTTATTTGTTGTTGCTAAAAATTTATTATGAAAATATTCCGATTTTGCCTTTCGTATTCTAGATGTTAACATATTTCGAAATGAAGTAAATCGATTTTTAATGGCTTGATTAAATTTATTTTTCTGATATAATTTATATAACTTTTCTTTTTCATTGATGAGTTTCAGAATTTCTGAATTAATCCAAGGTTTTTTTATAATTTTATACTTCTTATGAACCGAGCAATTAACTGAAGATGATATTATATCATTGATTTTACGGATAAAGTTTCTAAAAACAACATCAATACCTAAATCATACGCAGATTGAAAATTAAAATCAGATTTACAAACAAGATCTCTAAATACTCTAAAATCAATATTTCTCTTTTTAACGAGTACAGATTGATCAGAAACACTAAAATTCAGACATATACTCGAGCAAATAGGAAAGTGATCAGTGATGGGATAATTAATTATTGCAGATTTAACTTTTAAATTATTGGTTATTCGGTAAAAAACATGATCTAGACAGGAATTAATCTCAGAAACTCTCCTAGTAATTCCATGAATATCAAGTTTAAACCCCAGTGTTGAAATAACATCAAGATAGTGGTCAGAAGAATTAGAACTTTCTAAAATGTTGATATTAATGTCCCCAATTATGTAAGTATTTTTCGCTCTATTAGATTTCAAAGCCTCCTCTAATTCAAAGAGAAATTCTTCTGGTTTAAATTGATGAGACCTATAAATACCGATGATTCGAAAATCATTAATCTTTGAGTAGATAGAAACACATTCACCAGTTTCCATAGGAAAAGGAACATAAGTAAAGTCAGTCAGATTGCTTTTTATATATATAACAATACCTCCAGATTTATTTGAATCTCGGCACTGAAAAAATTCATCATAACCAGCAATTGCAAAGAACTTAGTTTCTGGAAATTTAACCCATATCTCACTTAAAATTATAATATCAAACTGAAAATCTAAAGTGGATAAATAACAAGTGAACTCATCAAAATTAGATCGCAAACTTCTTATATTAGAATGCAAAATATTTAAATGATAAAGAGGACATTTACATAAAAAAGCAGTTATATTCTTTGAATTTAATAGAGGGGTACAGGGAAGGAAAGAATCTTCATGAGTTTCAATATGATCTAAATTAATTATTCAAAAGAAGAAAATCAGTATCAGATCTAATTCTTACCACTCTAGAATTTTCGTTTTTTCTCATGAAGATCTTCCCATCCCTGCACCACACAAATTTGAAGTCAGGGTGTCCCCTCTTATAGTCCTTTGCCTTGTGAAGTAAGGATTTGTTGAATTGAGTCAGATGATCATTAATGTAGAATTTATCACTAACAAAAGAACTGTCAAGGGATTTTATGTCTAAGTCACGCTTTCCTCTTGCAAAATTATAAAATTTGTCACGTTCAGATCTTGAATTGAACTGGCAGATAACATTAGGTTTGGTTTTATTCGCACTTCTTGATGGAACCCTATGAACTCTAGCCACGCTTAGTGGACCATCAAAGCCGATCACATCAGCAACTTTCTGTAGTACACTAGGCAAATCCTCATGATCAGTTACAGGTATTCCACTTATTTCTACATTACAATTCCTAGAATACTGTTCCAAGTCGTTTAGGCTGGATCGAAGACTCAAGACTTCTTGGTTCAACGATGCGATTGAATCCTCAGTCCTAGTATAAAGTGATGACAGGGATAGCAACTCTTGTTTAACCGCTGAAACTTCCACTTCGATTTTACTCAATTTCTCCATGTACTCATTGGTTTTGACATTGGCTTGATCAATGGCAGCAATTATAGGTTGCAAGGCTATCTGAAGTTCGCTTTTGATAATAGCTCTGAAATATTCAGATTGGGCTTGATCATCAAGGGAAGGAGAAATGGAAGCTTTACTCGTGCAGATTATGCATTTAAGTTGTTTCAACTTAGGTTTCGTTAATTTCTTGATTATTGAAGGCTCCCCACCGAAACACTCCACGTGAAAAAGTTCCTTACACGTCGAGCAACTCAAACAATCGTCAACACTCGGGAATTCAGATTTGCATTTAAAGCAAGACATATTTTGATTTATATTTGAATTAATAAAGGGAACAGCGCTTGTAACTTGAATTGCAGATTCGATAAACAGAAAAATTAGTTCCAATAATCACAAAAATACAAGAAAAATACAGGAGCTTGAAAAATACGCAGCAACGTGGATCAGCACAGCTGTTGAAAGAGTACTTTGGTTTTTAGACCTTCAAATTCCAGTTTAACCCACCTCCCCGGGTTAGGATATGAACAGAAAGTGAGCTGACGCAAAAGCCCCTCGTTTCTCCTAGCGAACTTGGTCCTCATTTTATCGACCCGAAGGGAGGAAAAGAGCTGTGTCTACCTTTTCAAATTGGGGAATAGAGATCTGAACATTACCAATACGGCACTGGGACTCTAAAAATTAATTAAGTATTAATTTAAGTATTAAAATGTTTTTTTTTAATTTAGAACACAGTTTCTTCACTTTTACTGTGGTGATGACCATGTCTTAAATTTCAATCATAATACTTAATTATGTCTAAATATTAATTAGTCTTAAATTGAAGGTATTCAATCATAATAATCTCATTCACTATCATATATTGAAATTTTATTGATTAATTTTTGAGGGAATTTTAGGGAAAAGCTTTGGGGAAATTCCTTCATCCAAATGCACATGGGCCGGCTCCATGACATTTGTCTGAAGGAATTGCAACGCAAGTCCACCATGTTCGAAAATTTTTATAAATATAGGGCTTATGAGTATGCAGCAAATTTTTAAGGGAACAAATTATTTTCACCTAAAAATATTTAAAAAAAAATTAATTTAAATCTGCTTTAAGTTAAACTGCTGTAAAAGTGAAGAAACCTTGAAAAAATATTTTCATTTTAAAAATTAACAATGCTTTTGATTCAATGAAAACAGTCACCGAAGGAACCTTGAAGACTTCGAAGTTTTCGAATGGATCAATTGTTCACAGTAGCAATTAAGGGCACGGTCTGAATTGAATTAGGATATTAAAAGTTTAATTACGAATTACTCTCATTAACAATTAATTTTGATTGATCAATTTTTAGAGAGATCTTAAAATTGCAACATAAACCAAAAATTAATTTTGAAATATAAAACTCTGTATATAAACTCTGAAATATAAAACTGTAGGTTCCAAGACTAGAAAATTTCGCATACAAAAAATCCGCAACATTTTTAATAAATTCAACCATTTATAGTTAACTAAAAGGATATTAATTATTTTAAAAAATGCTTTTATTACATATACTTAACCCTAACTATGCTACACTTTAGTCTGAAGAATAGGCGATTTAGAATAGGCGCCTGAGACGAAATATAATAGAAGCAGATACTATTGTAATTATCATCGAAATTTTTTCTTGTGCAATGATAAGGCAGCCTAAACAGAAGTAGTTAAAATAGTGTAAAAGAATCGGTCATTGAAGTTGCGTGATGAACGTTATTACTCCTGTTTCAGTCACCTATTCTAAATGAACAGACTACAAAAACCTGAAAACAATAATAAATGAAACCATAGCATTGGCAAACAAATAAGTCATTTTGTCACAAGTATAAGTAAAATGATACTTCAAGTTTACAAGGCTGCATTCAACATTTTAAGATTACTTCAAAATTTCGATTAATCGGAAAAAGAGCTTAAAAATATTTAAACACTCTTAAAAGGACAGTCTCAAAAATGAGTAAAAATTACTCAAATCTGAGTATGTCACGCACTCAAACGGGCTCATGCGTATACTCATTTTTAAAAATGTGCAGATACTCAAAAATAAAGCATCATGCACTCATTTTTTAATTCGTTCATAACATTTTTATGAAGAGGGTTCAATGCGTTACTGTTATGATGACCATATAGCCACGTTACTATTACGTGGGAAGTAGATCAGTAAGTTGAGTGTAACGTCACAACATTGTGTAATATGTTATCACACCAACTTAAAGTTACTTTCGATATATTGCACATATTTCAATTTTCAAATACAAACTAAAAATAAACATAATTTGAGTGGTGACTATTAAATGGAGAATTGCAGCATCTCTTAAAATTCTAAATATTCAATTTTAATTCATTAAAAATTCTCTCCCGATTCCAAAAATACGCTTGGCTTTTCCAACAAACTTTTTTAAGGTTTTATGACATATTTTAATACAGAAAGCTCCTAACAATGTGACGTTACATGTGCTAGTGGAAATGTGGGAAACAGCGTTTTCATCGATACACTAGTCTGTAAAAAAACTAGTGCTCATTGTTTCAAAGCGGGATTATAGCAACAAGCGGGAACAAAGCACATTTTGCGTCACAAGCTGCTTCAGCTCAGACACAAAAGAGGCTGTTTTTAATTGAAAATAACTTAAAATTTAGGGCTTTGAAAAGCAAATGAAAAAAAATTTTGGAGGTTTTAGGCCATTCTGAACACATTAAGATTAAAAAAAATTTGGCTGCAATTATCCATTGTTTTGGTGTTTCAAAATTGAAATCATTGAGTCGTCATAATTGAGACAAAGTTTCATACAAAATGAGTACATGGATTTACTCAAATTTGAAACTGTCATTTATCTCTCAGTGTACACATTTCAAATAAACATTCTTATTATTTGGTTCTTTTCCCTCCATACATGCTTGTCAACCCAATGGTTTGCTTCAATAAACGACTAAAATAAAGCTCTCCAAGAAACCAAGCTTTCATTTTATTAGACACATTTTAAACAAAGGTTTCTAACACATTCAAACAAAAGACGCTAAAGAAAAATATTTTCGAATGCGTAATACGATCATAAGTCTATACGTCATAGCAAAATAACTAAAAAACCAACAACTTTTTGATGCTTTCAAGTTTTCTGTTAGTAATATAGCCATTTTACCAATTTACGAATGTTAACTTCTCTTATTAAATTTTTTTAGAACCATAATTAAATTTGACCCAAGCAAAAGAAATCAAGATTCTCATTAAAATTTAGTTTTTAAAATTAAGGATCACTAAATTTCTAAGCTCACCAGTAAAAATATTATTGATGCAGCAATTTTAGATAATACGCTAAAATTAATTCTGAAAACCCAGAACAAATTATTGATATATTTAATGTTACTATAGTACTTGACAGCAACTTAAGTTGAACCTACTACGTCACTAACAAACCAAGTAGTTCCCATAGCGGTGTCTGAATTTCGAGTGAAACAAAGAACGTCAATTTTAAAATATGATTATTGAAATTCCTCCCATCAACCCAACAGGCTTTGCGTTTACTCACTTTCTCCTTCCACGTAGTGACGTACTGGGTTCAGGAAACGTTTCTGTGAAGTATAATTATGCACATTTAAACAGTCTGCCAACATTGGAATTATAAATAACCGGAAGATTTTAAAAAATTAAGACCAGAAACATTTTGTTCTTTATCTGAGTTAGCCAATTCGGTTACCTCTCATAGTTACGTCCAAGTAGGTTAATACTTGGCAGGAATGGATATCTTTTTAGTAAAAAAAAATCAATGAAAAAAAACCTGAAATCTTCCAGCTAAACCGGAAGAGTTAGCAGCTATGAACACTAATCGAACCCTCTATGCTTGTACGTGATATTCTTAAATGTGGTAAACATATGAGTAAATGGTATACCTTTAAACCAAAAGATCTCAAGAGGCCAATATTTAAGAATGCTAAATACAAGAATTTTTGACTGAATTTAAACGCAAAAGCTATATTACAACAAATATATGGGAAAGACTTTTAATCAACTTTATCAATTAGTTGTATATCATTTACAATAGTTTAGCAACTTATTAATTTTTAATATTTGAAATTTTAACTAGAGAGCTAGAAAAAATATTAATTTTCACAGAAGATTAAGTTTCTGAAAATAATTTAGGTTTTAACATATATAGGCTATTATATGCTTACTTAGTAATAAAAAATTTATTTTTGAATTAAATACCAAATTCGGTATCACAAATCAACTGTTCTTCAGTAATTGTAAATTCTCTTAAAACTAGTTAACAAACAAAGTAGTTCCCATCGCGGTGTCTGAATTTCAAGTGAAACAAAGAACGTCTATTTTAAATAGGATTATTTTGTTAAACCCATGCATAAATTATTTTTCCTCTATTTGATGTACTTAAATTCAGTTTTGTTGTATTGATTTTTTCTATTGCTCCTTCTATTTTATACGGTATTTGTATCTTAGATTAACTTATTGTATTTTATCGGTATATTGTAGTCTGTGTTTTGTCATTGTTTCCCCATGTAATTGGATTTTGTGTCTGTTTGGGTGAATAAATAAATAAATAAATAAATAAATAAATAAATAAATAAACTGTCTTTTTATCACGATTCGCGTATCGAAGTTCCTCTTATCAACCCAACAGGCTTTGTGTTTACTCACTTTCTCCTTCCGCGTAGTCACGTAGTGGGTTCAGGAAACTTTGCTGTGAAGCACATAGTTATGTTTTTATACGAGTGTGTCAATGAAATATCTTTTTGTAGGTAATGCGCAACCTCTAATATACATACTGACGTAATTACTAACATAAGAATAACTATTGGAATCTACAAAAAGTTCCAATATTATCCCATATTTTCTTATCTTGGCATAATCTTTTGCAACCGCTTTTTACTGTTCACTCAAAGCAGTATACCCGTAAAACTTTTGAAAAACACTTTTGAACACTACCAAATACTGAGTATTTTGGATGTAGTTATTAAAGTATAAAAGTTAATTAAGTTAAAAGTAGTTATTAAGTTATAAAAGAATGTATTGTATAATGCTTGTGTTTATTACATCTGTATAGGATTACGTCATCTACGTTAACCGGTTTAGTTGGTTCATTTTTTCTTACTTTTGGGGAAAATAAATAAATTTGTATTTTATGTTTTAAGCTGCGTCAAGTTACAGAATTTAGTGTAGCATCTATTGTATTAGTACACCAAAAGCTAAAAAAATTTAATTTGTTTAGTTTTTCCATCTTTTGCTTTGTTTCCATTAATGCAATATTCATTAAATTTAATTCAACTTTCTAATTATTTGAAAATGGAATTAAGTCGAATATGAAGGGAATCTATAGTTTTTTTTTTTGGGGGGGGGGGCAAAAAGGATACAAGTCCCAAGAGGGATTAAACGCATATTTATATAGCAACACTGATGTGTTGACGATTTTTTTTTAAATTATTTAAATAACATTAGCATGTAATAGATTTCTACCATCTCCACGTATTGCTATCTCTGCATTACAAAAAGGAAATATTCTCCCCGGGAAATCTTTAAAAAAGTTGCATATTTGAAAACAATTTAAATTATTTAATATTTAGTACATTCCATTTTGAAATTTTTAAGATATTTAACGAATACTTAAGAAACTAAAAATTTTATAATTAAAAAAATAACTGTCAGTAGTATTAATATTTAGTCAATTTATAAATAACTTGTTTCACTTTAAAAGCCATTATGTACTTAAATGCAATAAAAATGTGTATTTATTCAAGGTTGTATTTAAATATGTATAGAGCTCAACACCAATGTAGATTTATAACTTCACATTTTAGTTTAAATGAGTGGTTATTTAAATAAATAAATAAAAATGTCAAGAAATGATGTTTTTTTCTTAACGTCCTAAAAAAATTAGAGTTTCACTCTTACGGTAGAGATTATTTCTTTTAATTAATTTTCTTTATTAGAAAATATGACAAACTACAAGAATTTATTTTTTATCAACTTGATATAACGTAAATGAATTATTATTCCAGAATATTATGCGACATTCTTTCACCTAAATTCCCATGGGTCGACCTTCATGGTATTTATGTGAAAGATTGTTCTCTGGAATTAATTTTATGTTAAAAAATGGAATTTATTTATGTAATTAGGGGATTTATTTAATGAATGAAATTAATATTAAATCAAAAACTGTATAAAGAAGAAAAAAGAACCAACATTATAACGACTCCTTTAAATTTAGGTCTAATAAAAATGTTAAGTTTCTTTCTAATAAGTGACCCTAGTAGCACAGTTAATTACAAATATGTCAGTTTAATTGTATCTGACAAAAATTGAAAGAATTTTGAGCGTTTGGCTCCTGTTTGGGACTAAAACAAAATTCTTTCACCTCAATGCCATGGGTACCTACATGGCATTTCCATGAAAGAATTTCTACTTGCACAAAATTTCTAGAAAAATATTTTGTTGAATGAGGTACTCCAAATATCGATGGTTAAATAGTTTTTGGTGAAGTCACGATAACCAATACCGTAAAAGTGAAACAAAACTTAAATTATGTGTGAAAGCAATTTAAGAATAATCCCTTATAATTCCAATACTGAAAATTACTATTAATAATTTTAACTTGAGCAATTTTAATCTACGTTTAAAAGTAATCTGTTTTAACCCGTAACAGGGGACGTGGGGTCTCCCAGACTCCGCAACGCTAGTTCGATAACATCGATAATGTTAAGTCTATTGGAAAATTTTCTGGAAAAAATGTTTATTTCATCATAAAGTTAAAGAAAATATTTTTTTATCAAGTAAAGTTTCAAATAACAATGTACTGAAATATCAGAATCATATCTTAATTAGACTATTTTTAAAAAATATAGAAAGTTGCGGAGTCTCTGAGACCCAACGTCCCCTTGTATGTTCCAATTTTTCACCTCCCCTGTTACGGGATAAATATCACTGTTAACATTCTAAGGAGCTGAATTTAAAATGAAAATGTCAGCCCCGTATTTGCAATTTACAACTCTAGTAATGGGATAAGTTATTTTTAAGAAGAGAATATTTCCATTTTGAAAGCAGAGAACCTTTTTTTTGTGTAATACAACTTCCGAACTAAGAATCTTTTACATGCATTTAGAGCTCTTAGAGGAGCTTTAAAGCTCCGTTTTCTTGAAAATAAAATACGGATATTTTAACTACATCCAATATTCGTAGGTGCATTTATTTAGTTTTTTTATGTATGTGAAAATTAAAAATGTAATATCATTTTTATATTTATTCTAATTGCTGTTTTGTTCCTTAAATTTTGTACATAAATGTGTTTTATTTTGGAAGTTTTATCTTAGGTTAGTGTAATTTGTTTCATTGATATAAATTTCATTATTGCCGACGTAGAAGATGGGAAGAATATAAGTTTACTGCTAAAATTTAAAACTAACGGTAAGTGCTTTTTCAATATGTTCCAACTCGTTAAGAGGACACCAAGAAATTTTTTTCAGTACCTACACATTTATATTCATCACTTTTTTCTAATTTATAAGCCTTGCGGTATACTTAAAATTAATTTTAATATTCAGTCCCTGTACACAAACCTAAAATACACTTCAGTTATTTAGAGACTCTGGAATCTAACACTTTTAACACTACGTAAACAGTCTATAAAACTTTTATGAAACATTCTAACATAAAACAGCTAAATTTTTAAGAATATTTTAAGGTAAAGAATTAAATAAACTGAATGTTGTCTCAGTGATCTCCAGCTAAATGTAAAAAGTAGTGGCTCTCCATATAAGCCACAAAAACAAAAATCTGTTTTTAAATAAACTTTCTAAGCATAGTATATACGGTTTTACTTGAATTTAAAAATTTGCAAACCAGAATGTGTCGCGAGGATATTAAGTTTGAATTTTAAATATATTTCTCCGGAACCTCCAATAGGGTATTAGCCAGCCAAAAATCCAGTTCTTCTCGAACTGGGTTTCACCGAGAGTTGTAACTAAATTCAGTTTGTCCCTAACGCCCTACCTATCTAGTTTAAGTCCACGAACACTAGAGGCAATCTTGTCACCTTCTAAAGCCCTAAAGGAAAAAGTTTAAGTTCCCTGACCGATTTCAAAGAGACGGAGAAAGGATAAAAAAATACTAAGGGGCCAGGTCTACTGATGGGGGTCAAGATGACCCTGAAAAGAAACCGGGCAGTGCCTCACAAGTTACTGGAGTTTAGTTATTTAGAGTTATTTAGAGACTGGTGTATATATAACACTTTTAACACTACGCAAACAGCCTGTAAAACTTTTATGAAACACTCTAAAATAAAACTAACAGCTAAATTTTTATGAACATTTTAAGGTAAAGAATTAAATAAACTAAAAGTTGTCTCAGTGATCTCCAGCTAAAAGTAAAAAGTATTTGTGCTCTAGTAAGCCACAAATAAAAATATGTTTTCAAATAAACTTTCTGAGCATAGTAGTATATACGGTTTTATTTGAATTTAAAAATTTGCAATTCAATCGCAAAAATCGCAATTCTTAAATATTTATTTCATCGCCAATTTTTGCGCCCTGAAATAGCATTGACACTGTCATAAAAAGAATTAGAAGGGAAAAAAATGATATACTGCCTAGTCTGTAACTGTATAGTTTATCAAGAATTTTAGAATAAATTTACCATCAATTTTAATTTAGCTGCATTATATACAAGTAAGGTTATTTTAACACTAAAATCTGTCAGATTTATTAGATTAAAAAATATTTATTCTAGAAAAATGCTCAGCTTTATTTGAATTAGTTAAAAATGTTTATTTCAAAATATTGACATGTTTTGAATATCTGATCTCTTAGATTTTCCAATTTTAGTAACTTAAGTAACATTTTAGGGTTTTTCGCCAAAAAAAATTACTTTTGACGATTGAATTATTAAGTAAGAACTTGCAGCAAATCTCAGTAGCGTCACGAATTAAATACTACTTTTAAAATGTGTCTTTCTGCAATACATTCGACTTGTTTTGGATCTGTTATTCCCACGTAAGACTGATTCTGGCAATAAGGAAGTTGCATGTGTCAGATTTTCCGTATGGTTTTTTGTATGGTAAAATAAAATATCTGGTCAATTTTTCAAAAAAATGTGCAGGTAATTAAATATTTTAATTTAAAAGTCCAGAAAAACACGTGACTGAAAACGCTTATTGTTTAAAGATGTCAACAATCATACCATCAACTCCATTGCTTTCCAACAATATTTATCGTACGATGACGTCAACATACGATGATCCCAAACTCTTGGCGTTTTCGCACGCTTTTAAAAAAAAGGATTTTTGTTAATTTTTTTGGCAATCAAAAAATTTCTCGATTGGCCTCAAATTTTGGGTGGTTGTTTATTTTTGCAAGAAGAATCGATTCAAAAAATAAAAAAAACATGCAACTTCCTCATTGTTTTTGATCCATAACACTGGCGATATTACCCCTACTTCCCTTTTCCCCTTTTTTTTCTGTGAACAGAAGTTACGGATGTGAAGCCCACGCCACGCACACAATCGCTCGCACAACTCCCATTTCATAGGGAATAAGAAGATTTTAGGACTTTATTATGTCAGATGTATTAGGTCAAGATAAGAAATTTATTCTATAAGCGTACTTTACTTTCAGAATGAAAGTGAAATTTTTAATTTCTAAATATTGACAAATATTTTGAGTTTTCAGGTTTTAATTTTAATTATTGGTAACATTTTAGGGTTTATTGAGAAAAAAATTACTTCCGAAGATTTATTTTTTTAAATGAGATTCGGTAGCAAATCAGTTATGTCTCAAATTAAAATACTTATTATTAAATGTTTGTTTTAAATTTAAAATTTTGAAATGCATTTGGCTCGTTTTGGCTTCTTTTGTTCCCAAGACAGATTCTGGGAATCCATTTTTGATCCATAACATTCCGATATTATACTCTGTTTACTTTGAACTGGCGCTTGAAAATATTTCCTTCCCCCACCACCGATCGGTAACCATAGCAACTATCCTCGTCAAAGTAACGTTCGTTACTTCGTTACAAGTAACAAAGTAACTGGCTGCTCCAAGAGCGTAACCATGGTGACGCTTCTAGCGTCGGGGAAAGCATTATTTCTCAAGCGGCAATTCTAATTGAATAGAGCATAACACCTAATTTAGGGTTTCCAGAGGTAGAGCACACGCCATTCACACATTCGCTCGCACAACCCCTTTCACAGGATTTCGCACTCATTCAAATGCAACAAGGGGATTCAAACCCCCTGACGAACGGCTCCTGATTCGGATACAAAACACGGATAAGTCTTAGTGATACTAAAATTTTAAAATATTTAAATCAAAAAGATTAGTTTTTTTAAACTTGTAAAAAAAGTAACTAAGCGACGCTTACGGTATTTTAATGTTTTTACGCATAAAATTGACGTTAAGTTTTAATTGAACTGATTTTTTTTAAATCTACAAATTTCATTTTCAGATTTTTACAAAAAAGTTTTAAAAAGTTTAATTGAAACCTTAAAATCGTCAATAAAATAGAAATTTCATTAAAATTACAGTCTGATAGTTTGGAATATGTTTCGGCACTAAACAAGTTTAACTAAAAGCAGGTTAATAGTAAAGTGGCTTCGTTTTTACAGGCTCTAACTATTAACTAAAAATAAATACCATCAAGAGATAATTAAGGTAGAAAAATTATTTTCATTTGATCTCACACCAAATAACTAAGGGGCCCTTCAAACATTACGTTAGCATACATCCTTCGATTTTAAGTCTCCCCGTCCCCCTTTTGTCACCAAAGAAAAAAAAACGAATCTCAAAATCATCCCATAATAGTTATACGTAAATAACTTCACCCAACGGTTTTTCTACAAAACGTATTAACGATTCAGTTTTTTAAAAAATCAGACCTTAATAAAGAACAAACTTTCCTTTAAAAAATACCCGATTACAAATTAATTGGTTAATAATTAGTCGGTTAGTACGACCCCCCAATCTGGAATAAAACTATTTTCCCAAGTCGTAAAAGATTTCCCGAAATATAGTGTTTTCCATGCCTTATGTTGTCATTCATACCAGTAATCCCCTTGTCAGCAAAAATAAGCTAGTCCCAACCCCCAGATGCTGTCGTAATGTTCAAATGGCCCCTCTGTTACATTTGGGTGTTTACAACTAAATTGGCTGGAACATTGAAGCAGCCATACTTTTTTTGGCTTTACAAAATGACCAACATTGATTTTCAATTCGTTTTTTAAAGACTGACCAAGAGAGAAATTAAATGGTCATTAAATGTCGCGATGCCAAACCCCTTTTACATTTAATTTTGAATAGGATTGATGAGTTTCCAAGACTTTATAAATTCTAATTAAATTGGTTAATGTAAAAAAATTTACTAATATCTGGAAACCATGATCTCCGTAGGAGGTAGATCCTTACAAAATCCAATTCTAACTTTTTTATTTTTTTGCAATTATATTAGTTAATATTTTAAAGAGTTTGATATTAACCAGTTGTTTTAGTACTGATCTTAAAGAAAGCGGCAAATAGGAAGCTGAAAAGTAACCGTTAATGTATAAGAATTTTTGAAATTTTCAAAATCTGGCAAAATTACTACCGCTTTTTAACTTTTGGATTGTTTTTTTTTTTGCAATAAAAATATAAATTTTGAGTCAGTTTAAATATCAACCATTGATGAACTTATTATAAAAACGCTCTCATAATAAAAAACATTCATGAATTAATTTTAAAAACATTGAAAGCTGTCATTTATCAAGAAATACTACCACACTTACATTCCAGACCACATAAAAAAAATAATTGCTCTGTAAGATTTATATTTTACTAAATCAGATTTTCAATAGATATTTTACGGGCAATAGGATAAATTCGGGCATTATTAGTAATGACCGCGTGTATTGCGGGAAAAAAGTGATTAATGCAATTGAATATATCAAACTGCCTGCCTCACTTCGGGCATTACTGATAATGTTAGTTATATCACTTTTCCAGTAAAAATTACACCAAATCAGTGTCCAGCCAAATGCATTTCAAAATTTTAAAAGTTAAGATTGTATTTTAAGGTATTTTCGAAAGACAGGTAAAATTGGACACTTTTTATGAATTTTATGTAAATATAAATAAGACATTCACCAAAAGCTTTAATTTTGAAATAAATTATCGAATGAGATATTTTAAATTTTAAAGATATCTAAATTGTCAGTTTTTGTATTTATGCTTTTTCAGGATATTGCTAACTAGAATCGAGAAATATTTTATGTCCATACATTTTTTTGGTTGATTTTTTAACTTTTGTTTGCTTTCTAATATTTTTAAATAGTAATTTCAGATTATACTTCACAGCAACGTTTCCTGAACCCCCAGTACGTCACTACAAGGAAGGAGAAAGTGAGTAAACACAAAGCCTGTTGGGTTGATAGGAAGAAATTCGATACGCGAATTGTGATAGACATTTATACATGGGTTTAACGAAATAAATATATTTTAAAATTGACGTTCTTTGTTTCACTCGAAATTCAGAAACCTCGATGGGAACTACTTTGATAGTGACGTAGTAGGCTCAACTTAAGTTGCTGTCTAGTATAGCACTATTATATAAAGCTTTCTATTATATAAATATTATATAAAGAGCATTTTCCATCACATGACTCAGACCGAACGGCCTTAGCAACATTTTGTTTGACTTACAGCAGTTAACAGTTAAAAGAAAATAACTGGTCATAGAATGCTTCTATTGGAGCATTTGCGATCACATGAGAGCAGCAGATACCGCCGCACCTAGCATCGTCCCGAGATAAAACTAAACTACAGAAATACGGCCAAAAAGTATTTACTTAGTTATTTCTCGTAATAGACACTAGTTAAAAGTCATTTAGGGGTCATCCATAAATTACGTGAAGTCGAAAAGGGGGGGAGGGGTTTGGAAAAATCTCACCAAATCTCACCAAGGGGGGAGGGGGGTCGATTAAAATTTCACGTCAACTTTTTAAGTTTGAAAGTCAACTTTTTAAGCAAAGGAATAGGCAATTACAAAAATAATTTAAAACAGAAAGAATTTTAATTTACAGTAAAAAAATATTCTCCTAAATTCAAAAATCTACACGATAAATTTAAAAATATTTAGTTTTTGTCTGTACTTAAAGAAAGAATCGACATCTCTATGGATCCTATAACAATGTTTCGGATTGAATCGCATGCTGATCACAATCACAATCAGATCACATGCTGTTTTCGCGACCTTTTTTTGTAATCTAAATGTAATATTGAATTCAAAAGTAAATATGAGGGAACAGCTTCGATAAGAGTCCACCAACTACCATGTTTACCCACAACTCAAATTAGATCAATGTGGTTGCGTTTCATCATTTGAACTGTGGGTAAACATGGCGGCTGGTCTACTCTTATCAAAGCCGTTCCATAGGCGGGAATTGTACAATAAAAGCAAAAATGAGTAAAAAAAATAACTTGCCAGGTTGCTAGGAGATGTTTCAGTACTCAAATCGTGGTGAAGACGCTATAGTATACATGGATTCAACAAACAAATCCCTTTTCTAAATTAAAGCTCACTCAAAATTCAGACACCGCGCTACTACAACTTTCTTCTATGGCTCTATACCATCATGGTCAAGTAACGTCGCAGGGCAGTATAATTGTTCTGATTCACCTGTTTATACGCTACATTCATTGAATATAATTTAAATTACGCTTAATATAAATGAAATAGCAAGAAATAGATGTATGACAAGCATGTATGAAGGAAAAAAAATCCTACCGGGTAGTTGACGTCCCCCATACTTTGTCGGCTTGTAGAGGATCCTAGTTTAGATTCGTTGCTTTAGGGTCGAGATTCCCCAATTTGGCTGGACGGAGGTGTCCGATATTAAGATGACTGTTGGAATCTCCCATCATACTGCATTTTCTAAAAATTAATTTAGTAGTTACTTAATTTAGAAATTAATCAAGAAAGATATTAATTACACCAGATATAAAGCTGGCGTCGTTAAAAATCAATTATTAATTAAATAATTCGGTACTTGCGTATTATACCGTCGACCATTCAGAGGCCATTTAATTCAGCGGCACGTCAATAGAAAAGTCAATGGGATTTGATAATGTTTTTGCTTAAGCGGTACAGTTGACGGCATAATACGTAAGATCCAATAATTCTTAATGACCACAGAAAAAATATTTTTAAATATATTTTACAAACAATCAACACAGCTTCGATAAGAGTCTACCAGCCGCCATGTTTACCCACATCTCAAATCACGACTGACCAACCATAGAGATTTAATTATAATAATTATCATCATTGTTAGATACTAAAATAATAATCTACTAAATGTTATTATCTTAGGATCCAATAATAATGATGTTAATAGTTATGTAACTGATTGTTAATAATTAGCTAGCAATAAGAGTCAAGGAAAACAGCTAACATTTAGTTTAATGATAACACCTAAAATGACATTGAAAAGCACATCACAAACAACACACAAAAATACAAATACGACAAATAAAAAAAGGATATATCAAGAATTAGGGTTCGGTGGCGGACGGATTGGAAGGCACGTCCTTCCTCTCCAAGCGTTTGGAGCTCATCTACTAATGCACATAACCGCCGCTAGGGGCGCTCGTCTCAGTTTCAGAGTTAGGAGAGAGAGGGCGCTGTTACAAACTCCCCCTCTGACTCCGAAGAAGTCCCGGCGAGGAGTCAGGAGTTCTTTGGTCTACCTCTTCTACGCAGAGGAGCCACCACAGTTCCAGCGTCTCTGGAGTCTGTAGGATCTTGATAATCTTTTAGGGCAGAGACGTGATAAGTTCCAAGGCTTTGGTCAGGTCTGGCGGGGTCGGCTATCTCATATGTGGTAGGTGATCTCAAGGTGAGGATGATGTATGGACCTTCTCGTTTTGGCATGAACTTTCTGGTCTTCTTGTTATGGGCTTTGCTGACAGGGTGCAGGGTAACCCATACTTTGTCACCGGGTTGGAAGTAATATTGACGTCGTCGACGATCATAATATGTTTTTCGTTGATCTTGCTTCTTTTCGACGTGGTCTTTAACCTCTGTCATTCGTTCTGCAAATCGTTTGAGGTAAGGGGTTATCTCTGCGACAAAATTGTCATTATTGATCAGAGCTCTCAAGTCGTGGGTAACATCATCTGGTGTTCGTAACTCCCTTCCAAACTGTAAGAAAGCTGCGGTGTGGTTTGTAGTATCACACCGTGCGGTGTTCATAGCGAAACGTATGAGGGGTAATTTATCTTCCCAGGCATCATGTTCATTTCGGACTAACATGGCGAGTCTTGGCTTCAGATCTCTGTTTTTACGTTCAGATGGGTTAGCCTGTGGGTGGTAAACAGGAATAAGGTCTTGTTTAATTCCAAGAAAACTACAAGTTTGTTGCAGCACGGCACTAACAAATTGTGGTCCGTTATCACTTATCAGTCTACGTGGAAGTCCATATCTTAGAAAAATTTCCTCGACTAGAGTCTTCGCACAGGTGGCAGCAGTAGCTTCTTCGAGCGCAAACAGTTCAACCCACTTTGTACTGGTGTCTTCTACTAGGAAAACCCACTTCTTACCAGATGGGGTTTCTGGAAGAGGTCCAAAAAGGTCAATGGCCAGGGTTTCAAACCTTTGGGCGTAGACTGGTGTCCTGAGAAGTCCTGTAGGTTTTTGGTTTGTTGGCTTGTACCGATTGCATTCAGGACACATCTTGATATACTCTGAAATAAACTTTCTCATACCTTGAAAGTAATATCTGGATGCTATCTTCTTGTATGTGTTTTCTACTCCATAATGTCCAGCTGTGGGAGAATCGTGGTATTGCTGAAGTATTCTTTCTCTCTCTTGAACGGGGACTACTAATTGAGCTTCTTCTTCGTCATTTTCAGATGAGTACCTATACAAGATACCTTGATCCATTAGGTATCCACGACTAGTGTAGTTTGCAAAATCTTCATTTTTATCCATTCTCTCAAAGCAGTCAATGATTTTCTTTAATTCCTCGTCTTCCAGCTGACCCTTTCGAATGTCACTGGGTCTCCGGGATGGCATGTCAACGGTGATAGCATAGGCATTCGTAGTACTGTCTTCAACATACGACGGTCTTGAGAGCATATCAGCAACTACATTGACTTTCCCTGGGGTATAATCAATCTTCAGATTGAAGGACTGAATTTTCAGGGCCCACCTGGCCAGTCTGCCAGACGGTGACTTCATACTCAATAGCCATTTAAGAGGTTGATGATCTGATGCAATAAGTATTTGTTGATGCTCAACATAACCACGAAATTTTTCTAAAGCCCATACCACTGCTAGAGCTTCGCGTTCAGTGGTGGAGTAATTTCGCTCCGCTGGATTCAAAAGACGACTTGCGTATTCGATGACGTATTCATCAGATCCACTTCCCTGGAGAAGTACTGCACCAAGTGCAAAGTTACTTGCATCAGTACGGATAGTGAAAGGCTTTGATCCGTCTGCTTGCCTCAGTATAGGAGAAGACATTAAGCACATCTTCAATGCCTCAAAAGATTCTTGTTGTTCTGGCCCCCAGTGCCAATTCACTTTCTTCTTGGTAAGGTTGCTAAGCGGACGCGCTTTATCGGCGAAGTTTTGAACATACCGACGAAACCATGAGCAGGTTTGTAGGAACGATTGAACCTCCTTCACATTGGTAGGTACGGGTATTCTCTGGATAGCTGCTATCTTTTCTTGGTCAGCTTCAATTCCATCTTTTGTTATCCAGAACCCCAAATATTTCACACGGTCACAGGCAAAACGGCATTTATCTCGGTTGGCATGTAACTTAAACAGTGTCAACCTCTCCAGCACTTTTTCTAAATCTCTAATGTGATCATCAAATGTCTCAGATAAAACTATGATGTCATCTAGATAAGATAATATTAGGATATCTTTTAACCCACTGCGAAATCGGTCAATTAGTCTTTGGAAAGTAGCTGGGGCTGTCTTTAATCCGAAAGGCATTTTATTGAATCTGAAAGTCCCAAATGGACAGACAAAAGCTGTTTTGTCCCTATCTTGTCTGGAAACAGCCACCTGATGATATCCGGATGTTAAATCAATGGTGGTCATAAACGGCGTGGATTTTGCTTCATGAAGTAAGTCATCTATCCGAGGTAGAGGGTAGGAGTCGGCGGTAGTTATTGCATTAAGTCCTCTGTAATCAATACAAAGTCTCATTTTTCCATTGGGTTTCGGAACCAACACAACTGGGGCAGCATAAGGGGATTCGCACTCCTCTATTACGCCAGTCTCCAAAAGTTTATTCAACTCTGCTCGTAAAATTTCCTTTTTTGCAGGAGGCATACGGTACGGAGGTACAGCTACAGGAGGGTGGTCTCCGGTGTGGATGTGGTGTTCCACAAAGGGAGTTGTTTCTCCCCCTGGCTGAAAACATGTCTCGTGCTTTTTCAGAAGCGCGTTGAGTTCTTGAACCTGTTCCCGTGACAGATTTTTTCCCTCCTCTTCTCGAAGTTCTAATGATCTGATGGATATATCTTCAATGGGTTCCTTGAAGAACTTAAACTGAACTCTAGGATTTTCGGAAAAATGCCATTTCCCACCTTGGACATCAAGAACGATTCCGGCTGCGAGAAGAAAATCTCTTCCCAAAAGAGTCTTATTTCTTTTAGCTTCGGGCAATACCAGAAATTCTGTCGGTACAACTTTTCCTTCTACGTACAGGTTGACGGCCGTATGCAGAGCCGTGATGGTCTGTCGAATTCCATCAGCCATCATAAATGAAATTCTTTTGTTTACAAAAGTGACGTTGTGCCCTCGTAGGAATTTATACATCTTTTCACCCGCGATGGTATGAGAAGCCCCGGTATCGGCACACGCGGCAATCGTTTCTCCAAAAAGTTTTAGTACTATCATGCTAGAGGGATATGATTGTGAATTCAAGGTTGACAATGTCATACAGTTCACTGATGTTTGTTTTTCTTCAGTCCTTGTGCAGGTAGGACATTTTGACTTGATGATTCCTGGAGCTCCGCATCCATAGCATCTTACTCCAGGTCTCGGAAGTAGGTCTTCATCTACGGCAGACGTCTGGAATTGGCCTCTGTTCATGTAAGAGTTCTGGAATTTTCTTCTGTCCATGTAAGAGTTCTGGAATTTTCCTCTGTCTATATAAGTATCCCGGCCTCTGTCCATATAAGGATCCCGCCTACTGTGACTGGGGACCCCGGGATCCCGCCTACTGTGACTGGGGATCCCGGACAGTACCGGTCGCCTTTGCTCCTTTCCTTCTCCATTTTTCTGTTTTACTTTTCGAACTTCTTCATAGTTATCAAGGAGTGTGGCCAGTTCAGAAGAGGACTTGATAGTCGTCCACTTATCTATGAAATGTTCCTTCACTTCAGGTTTCGCTCTTCGTTTTAATTGGTCGGTGACCATAAGATCTTTTAGCTCTTCTAAAGTTTTTACCTTCAAACCTCCAAGCCATTCATTCAAATAATTGTTTAGTTCAAATGTGAAATCTTTCCATGAGCAATCTACTGTTTTCTGGTGCTGGGTAAACTTCTGTCTGAAAGTTTCAGGATTTAATTTATATCTTTGCAAAAGAAGTTCTTTAACTTTGTCATAATCATTGGCAACTTCTTCAGTTTCTCGTGCTATTAACTGCACTATTTCTATAGGCAATAAACGATGTAGATATGTCACCCAGTCTTCTTTAGGAATGGCAGCTCTTCCCACCTGCCTTTCAAACATTACAAGATAAAGACTAATGTCCGCTTTTTTAGGATCAAAATCCGGAATAGATCTCTGTAGATCCAGGTTTTGACTTGGCGTGACTACAATGCCTGCAGGTTCTACGATTCCGTTCTGAATTTTCAACTTTTCTATCTCATACTTAAGTTCTAATTCTTTCTCTTTTAATTTAATCTCTTCTTCTTTTTCCTTTATTTTTCTCTCCCTCTTTAGAACTTTATCCCTCTCTAACTTTGCCACTTTTTCTTCTTCTATTCTACTTTGGACAATGGTTTCCAGCATATTCTTTACAAATTCTTCCTCATATTTTTCACAATTGCTTATGAGATCCTTAAGAGCGACCACTGTGAGATTTTCCGTCGGAGCCAGACCCAACTCTAACGCCAGAGTCCTCAAATCGTCTTTTCTTGCTCTACCCAAAAACGCCATCCTTTACTTTTAGATGCAATAAGAGTTCCAAAATGTTCCTATCACCCACTTACAACTTCAAGGTTAAATCCCGTGAAAAGTTATTACCGTTGTGAGAATCAAAAACGAAAAAAGCAATAAACAAAACAGACACACTTCGATCAATCAACTAGCACTTTAAAAATAGAACTCGAATACGATTAAAGATATTCTCAATGTTAAAGAACATGAAACAAAACTAAATCAGCTTAGCAATACTTATCATAACAAAACTCAAATGCGATTTAAGATATTCTCAACGAAAGAAATACCAAATAACTAAATAAATATAACGACATCGAACTATTTCCTTTTTTTTTAACAGCATGAAAGAACAACTCTTAAGAAAAACAAATAAATCACACCGATGCATTGATGTTCATGGGGGGGAAACGAAACTGCAGCTGGCAGGGAAAAAATGCAACTGAAACAGATTGACTCCAAGTATTCAAGGTTATCTATTCTGAGATACACCACACCCATAAATATGGCGATTCTGATAACGACTTAAACATTTACAAAACCGAAAATATTCTTCAAACACATCTAATTAAGTACAAATACACTGCACTAAATAATATATCCTTAACAATAATAGCCTTATCTACTATTCGAAACGAAAGCATGAAAACACAATGTCGGGATGCCCATTCACAGAACACTTCAAAATATTAGCCCTTTTTGCTTTCAAAACCATAAAAATATAAAACTATTCTTAGATAACATTAAACAAAAAAATAACTTATCCAAAGAGCACTGAGCAGATCTCATGAAGTTCTCGGGGATTGAAGAAAGGCACCACGTACAGGGCGTCAGTTTGTAACTGATTGTTAATAATTAGCTAGCAATAAGAGTCAAGGAAAACATCTAACATTTAGTTTAATGATAACACCTAAATGACATTGAATAGCACATCACAAACAACACACAAAAATACAAATACGACAAATAAAAAAAGGATATATCAAGAATTAGGGTTCGGTGGCGGACGGATTGGAAGGCACGTCCTTCCTCTCCAAGCGTTCGGCGTCCATCTACAAATGCACATAACCGCCGCTAGGGGCGCTCGTCTTAGTTTCAGAGTTAGGAGAGAGGGGGTCTGTTACACTACTGTATTTTTTCCTGAAGCACCCCTTTCTTGACACCAAGTTACTGGACTAACTGTTTTGGGTCGACTCTTTGGATAATTTGAGGCGTTGAGAGTCAGAGTGGACCAACCCACAAAAAATGAAAAAGCGTTTTTTTTTATTTTTCAGCAGAATGTAGAGACATCTATTGATTTCAGTTAGAAAACAATGAATTTTTTTAGTTCCCACAAGATGACATCACTTTCTCGTTTGATCTAGTAATTAAAATCGCACAAAAATTTAATGCCAGAATGGATCAAGCCACTTTGTATATTCTGATTCTGACTTTCAACAGGATCCTCTAATTATTGATCACGAGAAGATCAAAACTAAAAATTAAATACTAACCATAAAAGAGAAAGTTTAAATGTAACTACAATTTTGTAAAGCGTTTTTCTCGAAATAACAGCTACTGGGGTTGGTCCACTCTGACTCTCAACGCCTCATTTGGTAGCGTCACTGGAAAGTTGTTTTTGCTGCCTTTTGTCCGCTATGAAGGAAAAGGTAGTTCTACAGGCGTATTGCAAAGTGGGATGCGTTGCAGTGAAAAAAAGTTCAGTGTTGCTTTTGAAAGTTTGAGATGGTATTGCAAAGATTGTTTTGGTGTTTTTTTCGTCACTGGATAGTTTTTTTTCTGCCTAATGTCTACTATAAAGGAAAAAGGCGTTCCACAGGTGTATTGCAGATTGGGGTGCATTGCAGTGAAAAAAACGTTCACTTTTGTTTTGAACTCCCTCTTTTGAACTCCTTAACAGTGACATTTATTTCAGAAAAATTGACCAAAAATGGAATTTTTTTTGACTGTTTAATTTTGTTCTTTATAGTGTTATCAGTGTCGGAAAATAATTTTTTTTTTACAAAAATCAAAATTTAAATGAAATTACAAGTGTATTAATTATTTTAACATACACATAAAAAAGTATCGGATTACACACACATCTTATTCAATTAGGAAGGAGATAATCCAAAAATAATGTCTCCCAATCTCTAAACGAAGAAAAATCCCTATCATCATCGAAACGAACTCAGTTTGGGCTTCACAAAACGGAAACGTTAATTTTTCTCCAAAACCCGAACTCAGTTCGGGCATCACAAATTCTGCACGTAGTAGTTGCCCGAGCTCAGTTCGGGCGACACTGTTAACGGAACGTACCCATACAACGTGACCCATTTTTGACCCCCCCTCCCCCCCTTGGTGACCATTCGTAGTATATGCCCAGACACCCCCTCCCCCTCAAGTTTTCACGTAGTAATTCATAAATACGGTTTTCGATGATTTTTTGCAAACAGAAAGTTCAAAAAAATTAATTAAGCTTAATTTGTCTTATTTTAATAATTAATTTGGCTTAATTTGTGTTAATTTGGCAAATTTCAATAATTTATTTGGCTTAAACTTTGTCGTATTGACTAGAGGAAATTGACTACGTGACAAAACCCTAAGCCCCCCTGTGACCGAGCGTGGTGTTTTTAATAACCCCCTTAACCCCACTGAACGGGTCACATAGTATGGGTACGTTCCCTAAGGGGTTAATGAAACTCTCTACCAGAAAAAAAACTTTGTAAAAATTATTTTTCTGGCCTAATTAAGCAAAAATTAATTCTTTCCCATCCTGAATACCACCATATTGTTGAAATATAGTACGATTTTTTAAACAATAAGGAAGTTGCATGTATCATATTTTAAAAAACTAACAAGTGTTCCGTATGGTTTTTTGTATGGTAAAATGAAATATCTAGTCCGTTTTTCAAAAAGATGTACAGGTAATTAAATATTTTAATTTAAAAGTCGAGAAAAACACACGTGACTGAAAAAGCTTATTGTTTAAACTATAAGATGACGTCAACAATAATACCATCAACTCCATTTCTTTACAACAATGTTCAGTATAAGATGACGTCACATCCAAACTCTTGGCGTTTTCGCGCGCTTTTAAAAAGGGGATTTTTGTTAATTTTTTTGACAATCAAAAAATTTCTCGATCGGCCTCAAATTTTGGGTAGTTGCTTATTTTTGCAAGAGGAATCGATTAAAAAAATAAAAAAAAAATCATGCAACTTCCTCATTATTGCACTCATTGTTGCAATAAAACTTTATCGAGGCACATTGTTAAAAGATACATTGTTGTATCCCACCATTGTTGTATGAATGAATGAATGAATTTATATTAATTGTTATAAATAACGAAACGAAAATTACTCCCCGATTTATTTATTTCGTGGGAAACGATACTACCAAAACGAGGAACAAAAAAATCAAAAAGCAAACTCGTGTTTCATTTCGAATCCTTTTGTTTGCGGAATAAATAAATTGGAAGCTAAATCACGAAGAAAAAGGAACGTGTTGTATAAATTTCGCGGGGAAATTAAACTAAAATCGTTTTTTTCTTCTGCATAAGTGGAAATAATCGGAATTTGTGCATTCGTATTCCTAGCGATCGTGAGAGTTTTTTGAATATTTTTTGTTCTTTTGATGTAACGAGAGACACGTGGGGAAGAATGGGATTCATAAACATGACTTTTCACCTTTTTTTTAGTCCTGTTTTAATTTGTTTTTATGGAAGACGATGGAGATAAATTTTTAGATAGGATAAACTGTTCGGTAATCAAATTTATTTTCAGTTACAACTGATCATTTCTGAATAAATTGGTTATTTTTTGAGTGCAATAAAATTGTTCCATTAATGCTGGTTTTTTTTAAATTGGGAGTTAATTTCATTCCAATTATTAATTCATCTTATAAGCATTCGTTGAAATTAAGTGTATTTTTAGTTACATAATTTATTGGTTATTTCTTTAAAGGGAATGTGTAACGAATGTAAAACAATAGTTTTTAGGAAATAATTTTTTCTTTTTTTTTTGTTTTTCTTATTATAATGTAGCATACGAATCCGGTGTAATGATTAATTTATTTGATTAAATAAAAATAATCATCAGTTAAATTATGTAGTCAGCGAAGACTATCGTTTCACTAGACCCCCCCGGGTGTGTGTTCAAAACCAACGGGTGTTTCAACCCAAACAGGTTGATGTTTTAAAAGTCAGTTTCGCAGCTTTTATTTGGAACCGGCGTGTTCTAGGGTCACGGAAGTAAGGTCTACCCCTAGATAAGTGACCCTGGAAAATCCATTGAGATGACTTACAGCGCCCCCTAGCGGCGAAATAAAAAAGTTAATTTAAAAACTAAAGGAGATAGAGCAAAAATTTCAGTGCAAATACTGCTGCCAACGCAACGTTATGAAGAACTCTAAGAAAAATGTTGCAGGAAAATAACTTGAATATTCGTGGAGATATTAGCGCATGATAAGCACTTTTTCAGACCTCAAAAAAGAAAAAGTTCGCAAATTTGCAATTTTTTCAGTTGTTTTGTGTAGTTTTGTTTTTTTAGTTGAATGAATGCAAAATTTAATCAAAAAATTTAAAAGCTTGCAAATTAGCGAACTTTTTCTTATTTGAGGTCCGAAAAAGTGCTATTTTCACATGCTAATATCTCCGCGAACATTCATTCATGAAAACATAACATTCGAACTTCCAGAAACGGAATGATTAATTTTTTTTTCATTGCAAAGAAAATCATTAACTCGATATGTAAGATCGATTCGAAATCTCGATCTCGATTTGTTCTAACAGTGGAAGAAGTTGTACTTAATCACTTTTTCAATGGGAAAAGAACGAAAAAGACTTGTATCGTGTGTTAGATATACCAATAACCAGATATACTGCAGGAAAAAAGGGGGGGCTGCCAGATATCCCATCGAACTGCCTTCTGACGAGACGGTATAGTAGGAGAAGTGACTTGAGGGAACATCGGTTCCGAACCAGGCGAGTAGGGGGTGAATTGTATTTGATGGGGTAGTTGTCCTGGTATTTTTTTTGACATTTTGTAGAGTGCAACATACCTGTCATTATTGGGATTATAAAAAAGGAAGATTTTAAAAATCAAGGTACCCATGGCACTTTTTTCTTAATCTAAGTCAAGACTACCATAGTTACTAACACCTAAGTTAATAGGTAGCATGAATGAAATCTTTCAGTTCAAAAAAATCAATGAAAAACAAATTTAATATCAAATGAGCACACTAAATTCACATACAGATAAAAAAAATAATTTCAGATCAATACAAATTTATTTCTTTTTAAATATTATATTCTTAACTTTAATATTTTTAAGCCTGATATGCGCAAGATTCAGCCTTTTTTTTTAGAAAATTGTTATCCAACACCATTTCAAAACCTTTAAGTCTTTTTCAAAAATAGGCTGCTTAAATTATTTGGACAAAAAACGGAAGAAATTGAATGAAAATCGGATGACGGAAAATTCTCTTGAAAAACGGAAATCTTCCGGCTAAAACGGAATAGTTGGCAGCCATGTGCACTGTGCAGGGTTTCTCAAGCGTTAGGTCACATGATTGATGAATGTGGATTTTTAACTTGTAATACTACTTTAAGTGTTTAAGTTAGGGTTGCAGTTACATAGCAAACAACTGTCAAACACCTTAAAATCTATTAAATATTATGGTTTTTATAATGAAACAAATTAATTTCACGTTTTAAAAATGTTTTTTAAAATACTTTCCAAAATAAATACCTTTCAAAGATTGAAAGAAGAGTTATAAAAACTAACAAATATACTTTTTAATACTAAAATTTTACATATTGTTAATGAAATTTAGAAGACTGAAATTAATTGTTTGTAAACAGTGATTTTCATGTAGGTTTTGTCTTTTATTAGCTTTAGTGGCTTAAAAAGTATTGATTAACAAGTCTGCGTCGCAACAAAAATATGAATGGTGAAGCACTAAGTGTATTGACGATAGTTATACTAGGTAAAACATCAGATTTTAAAGATTCATATATTGTTATTAAGAAAGATCATTTATAAACAAGAAGGTTTACAAAAGATAATTTAAATAATAATTTATGTGTGTTTTTTCCGATTAATTATTACCAGTTGTTAGATTGATGAACTAGAACTTTTAAGAGAGTGTTATTTATGGATATACTCTTACATGACACTCACTAACGTAAACCTAGTTTTATAACGAAGTATCGATTATAAACGAGGTTCTCTTAAGGGGGTAGGTGCACGTTTCTAAATCCCTATCTCCGTAATGTTAAAAAGATAAAAAGGGTTCTTTTTAAGGTACATTTTTAAAAAATCTACTGAGTTAAAGCTCCCAAATTTTTTTCTGAGTATTTCCTGAACTGTATTACATACTTTAACGTGAGCTTTTAGGGCTATTATATCAGGTTATCTCTCTATTCTAAAAAAAAGTTTTTGTAAATGGTTTCCAGAGAAAGGCTTTTTAATTACTGATCCGTATAACATGTTTTTGGTATCAAACTGTTCAGATTCTTTTGAGGATGTGCAAAGTGCCTTTAGAATTTCTAAAAAAATTCTCAATTCTAAGATATTTCCATTTTTCTGGATTACGGATAAGGTTGTAGTTAACAGCAAGAAGCTGTCGTACAATTTATTATACCTCCAATCACAATGACCAACCGACACTATTCCTTAATGATGAAAATAATTCCTTTCACGCTTTAAAAATGCGCTTCAAAATATGTACTTTCTAAACAAAATATTTTTAAAAGACTGATAAGAGTTTTCCAGAAACTTACAGATCTACTATTCAAGTATAGAATTTCACACACCAAAATTAATTGTTTGTAAACATTCAGTGCAATGTAGATTTTGTCTCTTATCATTTTCAATAGCTTAAATCGTATTGTTTAAAAAGTATGTTTTAAAACTAAAACCTGAATGATAAAACACTAGATATTTTGACGAGTTACTAGGTACTATATTAAATTTAACAGATTCATTGCTGAACGTTTTTGTAAATATTGAATAACAAAAGCACGAGCAGACTTGATGGATATTTTCAAGGAAAACGTGTTTATTAAATTATTGATAATTTAACCAATGAATATTCTAACTTTTAAGAGAGTGTGCTTCTGGAAAGTTGGTTGACATTTTTTCTACTAATTGTTATAACGAATGTTTTATAAATAAATAATTTTAGTGAGCAGGGTTTTGTGGGGATTGCGAAGCGATCCGAAAGGCCCTGCGTCAGCAGTTAACGGGGGTTGGCGAGCGATAGCGAGCAGGGGGCGGTAGCTCCCTAGTTTTTTAAAAAAATATTATCTGAATGAACTTAGGTTTTTTCTCAAAAAGACTGAAATTTCATGATGTTTATGCTATAACTTCAGTTTAAAGGACTTTTTTGAGAAACCCCAGTGTTAAAGTATGTAACATAGGGTCATTAATAATGTTACCAAGTTGTTTGCATAATAGATTTTGAGAAAATGTTCCTTTTATGGTAATTAATTCAGTTTTGAGAAAAATGTAAATTTAGTAAGAATCTTGCATAGTAGTAGTGCATTAATTATTTCCGTAAAAAATAATTAAAAATACTTCTAATCCGCGTAGAGTAATAATTTTGGTGTCGTTTGAAGCGTAAAATGTAATACTACTAAACGAAAATGCAAAAATTGAAAAATGTGTTTTTTGGTCGAAAGTTGTGCACCTACCCCCTTAATTAAAGGTTTATTAAATCTTCATTGCCTCACACTTGCGTTGTTTTTTTGACGTGGAATCACCCCACGGCTCCCCTCTAGTCCATCCCATCTCCACCGATACTTCTCCTTTCATTGGTTTTTCTCTCTCGCGCGCGAACACTTCTTAACGAAGTCTGACGGTTGGCCCTCTGCCAAAAGGAGCCCTTAAATAGATTATGAGTGGAGTGGGGGAGGGGATAGGAGAGTGAGATGTCGGGGAGATACTACTTGATTATGTAATGGATACTTGGACGCAATCATCAGCATTTCAAGGGTTTTGTTACATATAACTAACTGGTGCTGCCGGGATATTGATTCACGTCTCCCCTCGTCTTTTATGAGTGTTTTTACAAAGTAAGATCGTTGAAAGATCCGATCAAAAACGATCCGTTGTTTTTACTGAGGGCCGGATGCAACTCCGTTTCATTCTAAGGAACCGTATTTCACCGTCATCAACCGTACAACGGTAACGTCAGGTCAGGAGCAGGCGTCGGCCGTTTCATCCGCTGCCGTTTTCCTCTGATTGGTTGAAATGCCCGATGACGTAGCTCCATTTATTTATTCCAACCAATCAGCAGCAAGCTGGGCAAATGACTAAAGAAAACGATAGTTGAGTTGTTTGGAAGTAGGATTCGACCAGCTTCAACCGTCAACCAAATCGTCGTAAAACGGAGTTGCATATGGCCCATCCACCGTACAACTGTAACGTCAGGTCAGGAGCAGGCGTTGGCCGTTTCATCCGCTGCCGTTTTCCTCTGATTGGTTGAAATGCCCCATGACGTAGCTCCATTTATTTATTCCAACCAATCAGTGGCAAGCTGGGCAAATGACTAAAGAAAACGATAGTTGAGTTGTTTGGAAGTAGGATTCGACCAGCTTCAACCGTCAACCAAATCGTTGTAAAACGGAGTTGCATATGGCCCATAGACTGCAATAGAAAGTGTCATGACGAAAACATCTCAATACTAGAGTCTTGTTGCTTGGTTGCTTACTTGGAGTTATAAAGTCTGACCAAGAAAAAAATTGTTACTTAAATCTACCTTCAACGCATGCCTGATTCATTTATTTGTCTGTTTGGATAAGAATTAACACTTAAATCTCATTTTTACATTGAAAATTTGATTTGGTTGAATGTAATAAATGCCGGAATCGAACAATTGCTGTACATATTGGCCAGATATGCGAGGTTGGTTGCTAATTTTCACCCCTTAACCCTTTATTCCCCGATGGAACTTGTAAGTCCCACTTCCCAATGTTCCAAATTCGTCCAATTTTCGTCATGTAAGGCTAAATTTCGCTTACTTCTAGTTGCAGTTACCTAAACTTGACATATTTGGGACGAGCTGTGCTACTAGGGCTAATATGAAGCGTATATACTTAATATAGTACTTATAAAATATACAGCACAATTTTTCTGAAAAACATAATTTGGGACATAAAGGGTTAAAATCCACTTGCGACTCCCCTTTCTATACCAATTTTTGTTCGTCTTGATGTACTATACCTACCCTACCAAGTTTGTACCGCGAATTCGGGACCACTCCTGCTTGTGTGCTTCATCTCAACTCTCTGTTTTTACGGCATTAATATTTTATAAGTTAATATCGTATCCTCTAAACTTAATGCGTTTTCGTTTATTCATAGGTCGACGCAAACTACTCGTGGATTCCTGATGTTAACCGGTTCAACAAAAGGTAAGCGACATTTTTATTTATGCTGAATTATTAATGTTGTATAAGTGAGTTTGATTTGTCAGATTTTTACGCATGTGTGCTTATAATAGCGTGCTATTTTTTTTCTTACATGTCTTTTCGGATTTCATGTTTAATGCATGTGGTTGATCACAATTATTGCATAAATTATTGCAACTATGATATTCTTGTATTTAGATTTGTTTTAAAAAAAATTAGGTGCGTGCATTTAAGCTTAAAGAGAACTATAAAGTTGATTGTGTTGTGGGTTTGCATTAGTTTGCATTAGGTATTTTGATATGATGCATGTTTTTAAGGTTCTGTTTGGGTTCGGATTGACCAATAGGAATCGATATAGTGATTGCAATACGTCAGAGAATAAAGGTCAAAATACAACTTTAAGAACGTGTGATGTGGTCTGTGATTTAGGAGATCAAAACTAAACATTAAATACTAACCTCAAAACAAAGAGTTTAAATATTACTACAATTTTGTAAAGCGTTTTTCTCGAAATAACAACTGCTGGGGTTGGTCCACTCTGGATCTCAGCTCCTCATGTTCTTGTATTTAGATTTGTTTTAAAAATTAGGTGCGTGCTGCTTTTTCAAGCTAAAAGAGAACTATAAAGTTGATTGTGTTGTGGGTTTGCATTAGTTTTCGATAGGTGTTTTGATGCATGTTTTTAAGGTTCTTTTTGGGTTTGAGAAAAAAATATTTTTGGTACTGAGCCCCCTTAAAAAGAGTGGACCAACCTTGCTGGGCTTACGCCTGTAGTTGGTCGACTTAATTTGTATTTGTAACTTCCCTTGCCCGCTTATAAAAACCCCTAGGGGTGCATTTTCGACCCCCCCCCCATTCCCAGGTGATTCTGAGTCGTCTAGGTGTGTCCTACCTCTCCTAGGAGTAGGTATCTAAAAAAAATCTTTCGATTCGATTCCGGAATCGATTCCTGAGGTTCGATTCTTGGATTCGATTCCTGAGGTTCGATTCCGACCTAGAATCGATTCCTTATGGCCAGTATCGAAAAAGAAGAATCGAAATCATCTATTTCAATTACAAATCAGAGATAATTAGGAATTATTACTAATAATCAGCAAAATATTAATTAATTAGTGAGTAATATTATTAATTATCTATATTAATTAGAAAATTAAGTAAGATTCCTAAGATTCGATTCCTACTGCAAAATACTAATTTATTATCAAAATACTAATTATTAGTAAACAAATTTATTAATAATTATCAGTATTAATTAGAAAATTAAGTACAATTCCTAAGATTCGATTCCTTGGTATCGAATCCAAGGTACTCGATTCTGATTCGATTCCTGAATCAATTTCTTTAGAAATATTTAGAACCCTACCTAGGAGTTACGAAGCACTTATCTGAAGCACCCTGTATCTTCAGGTATCGTATTTTTTTCCTTGTAAAAAACTATTTCAATCAGGCTTATAGGCGAAACTGCAAAACTTGACAGCTTTCTGGCTAAAAATATCTGCCGGATAAGTTTCAAAGCTTAAAGGGATAAAGGTCAACAATTTTGACAACATAATACCCCTCAGACAAGAAGAAATATATAAATCCAGAGATTGCCCCTTTTTTTAATGAATCAACGACCTTTTATTTTGAGTTTATCGTAGAATCATCTTTTCATTAATAGTAAAATTAGTGTTTTCTTATTGTTAATAATCTGATTTTAATATCATTACTTTAGGGCTGATTCAAACTACTACTATATCATAATTCTCCAATTTTTTAACCCCCAGACCCCCTTTATAGCTTGTTACTCATCGTATTATCAAAAGAAAACGATATTTATAAGTTGAGTGAAAATCAGATCTTGTCTAGAAATATTCTAAAAAATACATTAAGCCTATGAATGCATGGGTGGGGGTACTTCAGAACATTTTTGCCCCCTACCTCAAAATGAGAAGTATAGGTATGTCACTGGGGGCCCGCTTCCCAACCATGTCCCCGACTTGGCTCCCGGCGACCACCCATCTTTGTAGGAAAATATACTCTTATGAGTTTAGCTTCAAGTTTCAGCAAGAAGCAGCAATGATTTTCAGTGTGTTTTTTAATTATTGCAGTAATTATTACATCTTCATGTGGATTTATAGAGTTTTGGTACAGCCCCAGTTTCAAAATGGAAGAGTATATAAGGCAAAGCCGACCCGTCACCTAATGGAGGATTTACACCACTGCTGTAAAAGAGACATCAGCGATATTTTCGGAAGAAACGGGAATTGTTATTCCAATAAACCAATTGACGAGCGCCATCTTTTGTGAGTAGCGGGTACTAAAATATGCCGAAAATATCGCTGATGTCTCTTTTACAGCAGTGGTGTAAATCCTCCATAAGAGGCAACACACGGTGGAAAGCTGTCGCAATCCTGCCAATATTTATGTTGATCAGATGGTACTTATATTGGTTTTACTCATTACAAGTTATAAGTATTACTGAGATTATTGTCATTTTGGTATTATGGTTTACATTTTGGTCAGTATTGATTTTGAGAGGGTTCGTGAACAGGATTTTAATACTAGAGTCTAGTTGTCTGGCTTGTTCTGTATTTAGGATGTTTGATGCTATTGTTCGTCCAGAAGGGTGCTTTATCATATCTTTTATAGGTAGGTTGATCAGGAGTCCTAATATCCTTCGTTCAGTGGAATAGTTGGGGCAATGGAGGATGATATGTTCATAGCTATTGTTTGTGAGGCAGGTAGTACAGAGTGGAAAAAAAACCTTTTTCGTCATTTTATTTGGCCCCCAAATTACATGCATAAGAAGGCAAATAATAATTTTTTTAGTTATTTCTCGTGGTTGGCATTTGACGGTAAAGGTGCCTGCCTACCTAAAAAACGCCGTTTTGGACCCAAAATTCAAAAATAATTTTATTATCTTATTTCAAAAAGCACATCTTAAGCTTTCTAAATCAGTTTAAATTTTGTCTTTATCTTTCCTAGTACCAAAGTTACAGAAATTTTACTCACAGCTAAATAGGCATTTTATTAAGGAAAAAATAAAGAAATTCGCGTTTTTCTCAGAATCACATTTTTGCTATTTTCCTTCTCCGCAAAACTGCATAACTCTAAATATTATGAATGAATTTCTATAAAACTTGGGCACAGTACTTGACATAATATGATTTAGGAACCCTACTATTTTTTTGGTTGTGGGTGTAATATTTTTTATTTTATGAATAGTATAACTTAAAACTTTCCTGAATTTTGGTGGGTTTTTTTTTCATTTTTCACGTTTGGTTCTGTAACTTTTGATATTAAATAAATTTAGACATAAAAGTAGTAGGCCTGTTAAAATATAAGTTCAAGAGGATAACAAAGTTTACAAAACAAAAATATCTTCATATGAATTTGAGTTATGGTGATTTGCGGATAGGCGTTTTTGGGGGATTTTTATGCATAAATTCTTCAATAATATGAAAATTTGAGTCAATATTTAATTTTTTTTATGTTATTCATAGTTTTTAGATGCATTTAATTGTATTTACCACAAATTAGGTCAAAATTTTAATTATCGAAAAAAAAGCCTCTATAGGTAGGCAGGCACCTTAACGGGAATATCCCCCTCAAAAAGTGTGACGAAACGCATCAATAAATCGCCAAAGTCACACCAACCACGAAACTTTCATATCAAGTGAAACAAAAAATAACCCGTCAAACAACTATCCCGGGAAGTCCCGTGTTCGCACAGCTTGGAGAGTTCGCTCATTAAATATTCAGCGGGGCTCGATGGTTTTTCGAATTACGGCAATAAATCGTCTGAATGGGAGAGACTCCCCCCTTCCCCCCTCTTGCAATTTGTCGGTCCACTGCTCGTTGCGCGAGGAAAAAGCCCTTTGATGTATAGCAAATACGTTTCCGAAAGATGGTTTTAACTTATATATACGTCTATATGACTCTCGAGAATATATTAGTTTGAAATTATGCATATTTTGTTTACGGTGAATGGATAGCTTTTACCGTTAAGTTTAGAACAGTGCAGTTGAATGCAGGCGCGGATCCAGGAGGGATAGACACTCTATGGACAGCGCCCCCCCCTTGGGAACCCAAGAAAGTGTTCAAAATGAGTAAAAACCCTACTTTCATAGGTAAAATTTCGAAAATTTTTCTGGGGGAGGACCCAAATACCTCCCATTAGTTCCACAAGGGGATCTTCAGTGATACTTTTTAGGGGCGATGGTGTTGAAAAGTGCCCCCCTTAGACCCAGAATGTTTCTCAAAATTAGTGAAAACCCTACTTTTACACGTCAGATTTCAAAAATTTTCTGGGGGAGAATCCCCATAACCCCCCATTAGTAACACATGGGATCTAAAGTGATGTAGGAAATCCCCAATATTTTGACATTGGGTCAAAGAGTAATAAAGATGATGGTCTGGAAATGTGCCCCCTTTGGACCCAAAAAGGTTTTCAAAATTAGTTAAAACCTTAATTTTACTCGTCAAATTTCAAAACATTTTCTGGGGGAGGACCCCTATACCCCCATTATTGGTACCACAAGGGGATCCTGTCTTGAACCGTGCCCCCTCCCTTTGGAGCCGTGCTGGATCCGCGCCTGGCTGAATGAGGGTCTGATAAGGATAGTGATTTATTCCGGAATCACAAAATTGTGTATAAATTTGATTGTGTTTTGATACTTTTACTACTGTTGTAATGTAGTTTCAGTCAGAAAATATGATCTATATCACTAGCGGATCCAGGGGGGCTAGGGGAAGAGGGCTCAAGCCCCCCCCCCAAAAAAAAAGAAAAGTTTTAATCTATATAATGTGACATTTTATGTACCAAAATGAGTAAAACTTGTTACTTTAAGGTCAAATTTTAAAATATTTTCGGGGGGAGGACCCCAGACAGACCCCCTTTGCACTTGTAACTCTGTTATTACAACTATATTTTACTAAGTTTGTGTCAAAACGCAAAATAAATTTATATCTGAAATTCGGATGAGGCATACTAAAGAAGAGATAAAACCAACGAAAAGCAACACAATAAAACAGAAATTGAAAGCTAAAAGCTTACAGCCGTTTCGGCGTAAAAGGGTCATTCCCATTTTAGCTCTGATGAAGGCGGTTGTTTTATACCGCCGAAACGGCTGTAAGCTTTTAGCTTTCAATTTCTGTTTTATTGTGTTGCTTTTCGTTGGTTTTATCTCTTCTTTTAACCTTTCGACACAAGTTTGAACATTTTATTATGCATACTAAAGAGTTGAAAAAGTTGGATTTTGGACTTAAATTTCCAAAAATTTTCCGGGAGAGGACCCCCAGACCCCCTCTTTTGGTAGTTGGAGCAGGAAAATTCATTACCTTTTCCGTATTACCATTAACAAGAAGATTCAATTGGATTATGAAAATTCTTAGCCCCCCTCCAAAACTAAATCCTGGATCCGCCACTGATCTATATTCATGTGTAAAAGGCAATAAACGCATTTTCAATTCGCATAAGAGATAGTTCATTAAGTGTACCATCTCTCCATCTCCATAGGTTTCCAAACTTTACATAGGACCAACAAACATAGGACCATCAGCCCCCTTTTCAAGAAAAGGTTTTCCGCCACCCCCTTACAAATTTTTGTCTTTAATTTGCATTTTATAGAATTTTAGACAAACGTTTTGTAATATAAAGACTTATTTATTACTTAACAAGATAAAAAAAAAGCTAGTGCATGGACAATATTCAAAAATGTTCTATGCACCTTAAAATCTAATTTGACATAATTAGGTACTAATGAGGAAGTTGTATGATTTTTTATATTTTTTTAATCGATTCTTCTTGCAAAAATAAGCAACTACCCGAAATTTGAGGCCGATCGATAATTTTTTTGATTGCCAAAAAAATTAACAAAAATCCACTTTTTAAAAGCGCTCGAAAACGCCAAGAGTTTGAGATCATCGTATGTTGACGTCATCCTACGATAAACATGTTGGAAAGCAATGGAGTTGATGGTATGATTGAGATCTTTAAACAATAAGCGTTTTCGGTCACGTTTTTTTCTCGACTTTTAAATTAAAATATTTAATTACTTGTACATTTTTTTTGAAAAATTGACTAGATATTTCATTTTACCATACAAAAAACCATACGGAACACTTTTTTGTTTTTGAAAATCTGACACATGCAACTTCCTTATTCTTCTACCTTTTTAAATGCGTTGATTTAAAAACAATTTTTACCTAATTCTGAATTATCTGAAATCTTTCTGTACGTACAAAAGGATTTGGATATATCCAACCGAAATTCATCTTAAAAGTTATGTTGAAAAAAATGAATGAAAGTTAAAAATGAAATTAAGCAATGGTTAAAAAGTGTTCAACACCCCCTTTTACTCTAATAACGCCCAACAATTTCCTTTCACCTCATCACCGCCCACCCCTACAATTCTTCAACGCTCCCCAGGGGGCGGTAACGCCCACTTTGGGAATCACTGATTTAAGTTCGATGAAAGTGTGTGGCCCAATGTGGCTACACCAGAGGTCGCCACTGCTCAATGAGCTGGGGCTTAACTCTAGCTGAAATAAAGAATAAGAATTCATTAAATTAATCATAACTTAACTTTTAAATATTTTTAACTTTTTTATTTATATTAACTTTAATTATTAAATATAATTCTTTTTGGGATAGTAAATTTAGAGTGCATGTTGTTTGGAAAGCATAAAAACACCTCAACTTATGTAAGAAAGAACCTTGAACTTGAACTTTGTTCAGATCAAGGCTCAACTGGATCCTGCGCGCTGTGGGGTGCGCGTGGGGAACAGGCTATAACATTCGCTTCAAAAGTTGGGACCTGAGAATCGGTTCGAAAACCTTCGGCACTCAGCGCCGCCCTGTGGTGGAAGCGAGAATTAAAAGTAGTTTCGTTTTTTATCTCCGTGCTGCGTCTGCTTTGGAAAATGAGGCTTGAAAGTTTTCTTATCAGAGTGCATTTTTTCTCTCAAAATAAATATAACAGAACCATTTTTAGATAGAATCGGATTTAAATTATGAGTTAAAACGATTACAATTTCACAGAAATTGTTTAATTATATTAAAATATTTTAACCTATTCAATTAAAAATATGAAATTTTTTATTTTCAAATGTGTATATAATATTTTTAAAACCTATTAGAGCGCATTAACATAACAGTTTACATTCATCATTGCTATTTTTTGTATTTTAACTATTTTTGTTAAATAAATGTTTTTAAAATTATCGGAAATATAAGTAATTTTATTCTTAGATAAGATATTAATTTTTTATAAAAATAAATCCTGAAAAGAGCTAATTTAGGAAATATTTTACCTTTAACAAGATCGAAACGACTGTTCGTGTTTTTAGTCTCACAGGCAATAAGGATTTAACCTCATTTAATAACTATTTGAGTGTTTCTGAAAGACATTAACTTCATACACAACTGAAAGTTTTAGAACCGTAAAATTATATTTTATAGTTAAATATTGAAAGAAAATTAAAATAATGACTTTAATTAATAATATAAATCTCAAGATAGGAGGTACTCTGTGAAATAAAATTTTATTGAATCTTATATACACATAACAGACATTATGTAATGAAAAAAGGACTATTTCACACACTGAAATGTTTTTCAAACATTTTAGTATAACTTTTAATTTTTCTTAAACATGTTCAAGTTTTATACATTTTTAAAAATAAGATAACAAAATAACAATGTTTTTAAATAAAACGGTTCAAAAATAAATTTTTATAAATGTGTTAAAAACAGGGTAAGCTTTTTTAAGGAAATTAATTGTTAAACAGTCTTAATCAACGGTCATAACAGTCTAAAGAAGTTCATAGAAACATTTCACACCTTCATTCACACTAAAAGGGAAAAGCTTCTTGTAAATAATTAATGATGCCGGAATTAGATTTTTCTGCATATTATTTTAACCTTTTATTTAGTGCAGACACCTGTGCTCGAGATTTGAAAGTATGGGTATTCAGCTTAAAAAATTTGTTACTTTGGGCTGGATATACGAAAAAACCGTTCAGTGCAAAAACCGTTCAATAAAATAAAAACAAATTAATTACATGTGTAAAGCTATGAATTTTTTTGTTTTTTGAACGGTTTTTGTCTGAACGGTTTTTGCATTGAACGGTTTTTTCGCGTCACCTTTGGGCTAAGGGGTCTCAAAACTGAAAAAGCAAATTCTTTTTAATATAAAAAGCATTTATTTTCAAATTTAAATTTAGAAAATAGATAATTATCAGGCCCAAAGTTATATATTTGCGCACAGGGGGAGGAGACTTGGAATTCCCTCTAAGCCCTTTTATGCATGTTTACATGTTTAACGTTCCTGTTTTATATTTTTGTAATATAATCGAGCCCTGTATATGCCCATGAGTAGGTTCAATGTACTTTCTAATAGGTAGAATTTGCATCTTAATAAACTTAATATAAAACAAGATTTGAAAAATAGAGCTCCAAGAACTTAAAAAGAGTCTTGGGTCTCCCAGAAAATTTTTGCAAATTTTATCCTAAAAATCAAGGTTTTAGCTTATTTTTGAACACTTCGTCTGCATTTTTTTTTCGGTAAAAAAAATCAGAAATTTATGGAAAAATCAGAATAAGTGAAAATTCTAAGAAAGCTGAAAAAGTCGGAAAATCCGATAAAAATTGGAAAAATTTCTCTTGCCTGATAATATAAATATACTCAATAAAAATAAAGTACTGTTTAAATCATAGAGACTGTGATCTACATTGTAAAGACTAATTCATTCCCACCACACAAGCCTGTAATCACTAGAAGAGTATTTGGAATTGACTATAACCAAATAGCAAGGATTCTTTTTAGAAAGATCAAACACCTTATTTAAGATATAATGCTATAAGATCATTTATATCTAATGTGATGGAACCCAAATATTTAGAAGTGAACAGGGCTAGATTTTCAGAAATTTCTGTAAAATAAAAAGTTGAAAATTGTAATAAAATGCTATAAAAACTATGGAGGGAAAAAATCCACTAAAATATTATTAGTTCTTATTTAAATCCAGCGGTTCTATACTGCTCATAGATAAATTGCTTTCAACCATAAGGCTGACAGAGATGTGTCAAAAGGAAACTCATGATATTAAATCTTTTCCCTCTTCCTATCTGATTTACAAAACGGCACACAACAATACGGCATGGTGAAGGAAGTCCCTGCTTTCAATTTACAAAAAAAACATCATCGAAAGAATGAAAATTTTAATAGAAATTACAAAAACAATCAACTGTTCTAACTGAAACCAATAGTAAATATGAGTAAATAACAGTCGGGACTCAGCGACATCTAGCGGCGAGTATTTTCTCTAGCGAGGGAACCTATTTGACTGGCCCTTATTCCCCAACGTATCAGAGAAATCCTGACCAATCACAGAACACTACTCGAATGATGCAAGAGAATGACGTGCTAGTAGGTTTGCCATAGCCTCGCCTGGAATCGCTTTTTTGGCGGAAACGTTAAAATTGCAGTAGCAAACAAACCATCACGTTGTTAGTTGGGTAGAGATACTGTCCGGTTGTTTTTTAAGAAATCGACATTTACAAATTCATTCCATTTGCTTTTTTTTTCATTGAATCAAAACGTATTTCTTTTATATCACTTTAGTGTAATTAACTATCTTTTTATAAGACTAAAATATCCAAAACTAAAAATAATTTTCTTTTAACCTTCCTATTATTATAGGAATATAATAATAATGTCAATACTATAATATATATTTATAGTACTGACATTAAAAAATTTTTCCTGCAATTATATTTAATTTTTTCTATTTGAGTATGCATCAAATTTCAGAAATATGTTGAAATTATCAGTCTTTATTATTTCGTTTCAAAGAAAAATTAAGTACAGTAAATAAACATTTCAAAATTAAATAAAAAGTTTATTACAATTAAAAAAACAGTGTAAGAGTACAGTTTACACACAGCAAAATAATTTTTGCATTTCTTAAGAGGAAATTGCATTGTACAATTTTTAAACACATAATTTGTCAAATAGAACAGTAAATCTTACATTAGTATCAAACTAAGATATGAACCCTGAATTAAACAATTGAAAATTATTAAAATACAGACAGGAATATAAAAACTAAATGTTTTCATTTTATTTGAGAAAGAGCAGTTATTTTCTTTATTTACTTGTAAGACGAGACAAGAACTATCAACTATTCACTGGTATCAAACTAAGATATGAACCCTGAATTAAACAATTGAAAATTGTTAAAATACAGACAGGAATATAAAAACTAAATGTTTTCATTTTATTAGAGAAAGAGCAGTTATTTTCTTTATTTACTTGTAAGACGAGGCGGGAAGAATCAACTATTCACTGGTATCAAACTAAGATATCATGCTTGAGCCTGGATTAAACAATTAAAAATTATTAAAATACTGAAGAGGATTACAAAAATTTAAAATGGGTATTAGTAAAACTAATATTTTCACTTACCTCATAAAAACTAAAGCGACGATCGAAAAGCACATGGCTGGGAAATAGACGTACACACGGGTTTGTTTGCAACTCACAAAAATATCGCGCCAACAAACCGTGCCAAAACAAGCACCCATTTCATCGCCAAAATACACTGAAAGCGCAGCTCAATCTGATTGGTCAGGACCGCTCACAGCTTAGTTAGGGAATACCCGCTTCTACCTAACTGCTATTGTTCTCCATTGAAATGTTACAGCCTGGTATGCAAGAGAGAGCGCTGCCAGATCCAGTCTAGCCTTGGTTCAGATTGTTTGAATTGAATTGAAGTTGCTTGGGGAAATTGAAAAACCCCATATAGAGCTTATAGAAAAATCAAAAAATCCATGTGCTGTACTGTTACTGGCCGATAAAATAATATTGATGAACCGTTATTTGATTTAAGATTGATTAAAAACGATTTAAGACAAGTTCGCCGACTGTCAGCATTCGTCATTGCTTTGCTTTAGACGTTTCTCTGCAATGAAAGGATTAGGAACGGAATATGGTGCTGTGGAGTGGACCATCGAGAATTTCAGCTGCTGGAACAAGGATATTCACCATGAGGTGATCACCAGTTTGAACTTCTTTGGTGAATTACGCTTCGAAATCTGTCCAAGAGGAGGGCGCAAACCTCCGGAAAGGATGTCAGTGCGAATACTACATGGTGATTCTCGTGCAGAGGTTTCGGGGGTTCTGTCCCTCATTCTTTCCAATGGATACGTGTTCTGTTCCGCGGCAGTAGAGATGGACTCTCGGAGGCCTGCGTTTTAACTTACTTCTGCACCCATGTTCGAGCAATGTTCGGAGACCAACATCGTTACGTTCGGAAGAAAAACATCGTTGAACGATAACCTAATCCTGCGATTCCAGATGAGAGACGCCGTTAGTGACAATGTACTCTCTATGCGAACAGTGATATTCTTTCACGAGTTGTCCCTAAAAATTCCAGGTCGAGCATGGGTGTTGACTATCCCTAAGTATCGCTTCCCAGTTCAATGCATTCGTACGATTGAGTACCCCTCAGGTGACAGTGACACTGTAAAAATAAATTTATATGCTGGGGCTACCGGACACAAAAGTCATCAAAGCTGCGCTATGGTGTTAAAAATAAAGAAAACTGGATCACAAAAAACTACCTTTATCCGCTCACTCCAATCTGTGATCAACAAGTATGACGGGAGAGCAACTAAAAGTTCAACTCAGGATAATTGTTTATGTAGTGATAACGAATACTTGACGGTATCAACTATCACATCACAGGATTGTTGTGAGACACTCTTGCATCTTGGAATTATTCCTGAAAATAAGTCTGAACTTTTGTGCACTTATTATTATAACACAACTGATCAAGGACAAAAACTTCCAAATGGCAGTTCATGTTCCCGAGAGCCTTCAGAGAACATCAATGTTGATACTTCCAATCGGTCTGAAAATTCGATGGACTTGCTCACTAAAGATTTCGTACTCCACTACCAGGACCAGAAGTTATCCGACATTGCCCTCAAGTGCGACAATGTCACTTTCCCTGTCCACAGGAACATCCTGAGTGCCCGGTCCCCTGTACTTGACCGCATGCTATCCTCTGACATGAAGGAAGCAGCATCCGGTGAGGTGGACATAGAGGACATAGACCCCTCTACCCTATCCCGATTCCTGACCTACCTCTACACCGGAGCTTTAGAAGATCTGCAAGATGATAGCGCCCTCAACCTCTATTACGTGGCAGACAAGTACCAGGTTCCCTCCCTCAAGAGGGACTGTTCCAAGTTCTTGTGTTCCAACGTGTCCATTTCGAACGTGTGCGAGATTCTGTCACTCGCGGACAGACATCGTGACGACGAGCTCACTACAGTGTCCCACGATTTCATTTCAAATAATTTCCATGAAGTTTTGAGTTCCGAAGAGTGGGACACTTTTAAAGGTCGGGAACCTTTACTGGCTGTGAATACTGTCACAAGTTTAGCTCAGAAGTTTGTATTTAAAAAATTATTTCAATGTAGGAAATGTCACGAATTCAATTATTAATTGTAATTAATTATTGTTCAATTATTTTTTTGTACTGTCATCAGGGTAGCTTGATTTAAATCGCGAATATTTTTTAAATAGGGGAGACCGGGCAAGGATGGGACACTTTTTCCAAGAATATTTTTTAAAAATTTAGTTTTCATTGTATAAATTTGAAACTTTCAAACTAACATCTTGGAACATTTTAACATGTTTAAAAAATATAACCAAAGTGATAGCAAACAAAACTTAGGATTTATGAACGAATTAAAGTAACCTCTAAAAGTGTCCCATCCCACCCCGGCCCGGGGTTGGATGAGACATATCTTTTTAAATAAAAATTTATGATTACTTTTTAAATATATGATTAAAAACCACAAAGATGGAAGTATTTAACACATTTTAAAGATTGATTACAAAAACATCAGTTATTTTACCCTATATATACTTCGAAAAATCTGACTTGTGAAAAATACAAAATGGTTAAAATTCTTCTTTAATCTAAAAAAATGTTTTCAACTGCAATATTAAACAGTTCCAATACAAAGGTATCTAAAGAATTGTATGCAATAGCTTGTTTTTAGGTATTGAGAGGAATGAGGAAGTTTCATATTTTTTAAATTTTCGATTTTGGGGTATAATTATACAATATAAGATGTGAAAAATCCAAATTTTCCTCAAAAATTTATTTACTGAGATACAGAAGAAATAAAAGTTGAAAAAAGTCGTAAACAAATGATGCAATCGCAAACACTCAAAAATCAAATTTGACGTCACTTGACACCAAACAAAAGGCATTGTTGATGTTTATTCATTATTAAAATAAAAGGTCTTTATGACCTCATGGATCTGGCTTAGTTTCACTTGACCAGATGAAGATTAGTCCCACTTAATAAAAAATATTTAATTCTTAAAATATCTTAATAAATAATTCATCTTAAAATATAAGAATGTAATGTTTTAAAATTAATTATTTGATTTTATTTTAGTGTTTTCGTAGCTGATTTAACTTTTAAATTGGCAATTATAGAGCTTTTCTTATTAAAATTATTTAATCCTGAGGTTTTCATATTTAAAATAGCGAGTCAAGCAGATCTACATCAGTAGAGAAATGGAGAAATAAGCGTTTTTAGCCATAAAATCGTTAATTGCTTGTTAATATTCGATTTTCGAACTTGGAAAACTTGGTAGTGATCGCCCTCGCCTCGAGATACGTCTATATACCGAGTTTTGTCTACGCCGGCTGCGTAGTTTAGGAGGAGATGCGAGCTGTAGTATTTTTGACATGCCGAGTGACATCACGAATCTGAAATCTCTGTTTTTCTCGCCTTTTCCAGAGCGCAAACTTTAAGCCGCAATAAAAAAATAAATAATGATCAGAATTAAAAAATATCTCGGTTTCAGGGTTTTCTCGTAAGGTTGGATAGATTTAAAAAAAAAAAATTATGAAACTTCCTCATTAGGCATGGTGGCGGCATCTATCATCCAAGGCTTAAGTCGGACTCCTGCCTTTCATGGGCCTCACTTTCTCAGGAGCCCTTTGCCTTAAATCCTGTACGCTATGCGGATGGAGCTTGGATATTCCAAGTGGCATTAGAAACAACAACAACTAAAATTGTAAACAGCAACAAGTATGAAGCCATGGTGGCTTTACCTGGTGGAACTCTCAAAAACTAATTTTATTTATAATTTTAAGATTTATTGAAGGTGTCCCATCCATCCCCAGCCTCCCCTAATTGCTTTAAATCAAAATTGTTTAACTCACAAATCAAATAAAAAAGATAGTTGAATATGCCTTAAAAATGGTTTGCAAGATTATTTGCAATATACATTTTTTCAAAAAGATTTGTAACTATTTTGTAATTGCCTTCAATTTCAAGAACAAATATTACTATCAATAACAATTAAATGTTTATGATGAAAAGAGGTAAATAGCAGGGTTTGAAATCAATAAACTAAATTAAAATCTTGTATTTTTTACCTGGCATAGACTTTTTAAAATACAAGTAAATGGATGATTTTTATCGAAAGCTTTTTTAAAAATTTTAGTCATGTTTTCCCGACTAATTTTTCTTATACAAATACAGAGAATAGTACTCTATTCTGTGTATATGACTGTTAATAAAAATGGGTTATTAAATTTTCTTTTTTATCACGAATTAATTATTATTTTAAAGAAATAAACTCATAATTCTTTGAGTAAAATTAATTTAAGATTGATTTTAATTTTTACACAAAAATGATACATGTTTTTTAGTAATCAATGTCACAGTATTTTTAAAGCTAATATTGATTTCAAAATTTGGCAAAAATAGTTATAGAAAGGAAGACTAAATTTTAGATCTGATAGTACAATTATTTATTCACTCTTTTAGGACGGTGAGATGGCAGTGAACTGCTTCCCTTAATTAATTCAATTAATAATGCATGAAATAGAACAAAATTGGGTTATATCCAGGGTTGTTATGTTTAAAACACACTTTGTTTTAAACATGTTTAAAACAAAGCAAAAAAACATTGTTTAAAACACATGTAGTTTTTAGCAAGTTGCTCCCTTTATTTAGGCAACCAACTCATTATTTTCATGTATGGACGACCCAGAGCCTAAAAAGATGGTGCCAAGTATAAGGCTTGGGTACAAACCACCACATTGCCATGACATAGGCAGCACATTGCTTGATAAAGAGCATGATGCTGTGAAGAAAACTTAAAAAAATCATTTTAAAAAATGAACTGTTTGTGGTGTATTTAAAAGTATAGCTTTATTATATAATCTTATTTCGATTTGAAAAGTCAAATTTAAATTTTTGAAAATCATGGATTTTTTCATCATTTCTATGTCGAGGGTAAAAAAAACAAATAAAACGTTTTAAACAAAAAAAACATGTTTTGTTTTTTATTTAAAAAAACATGTTTTTTTCCAACCCTGGTTATATCACATTGAAACTGCAATATCAGTATATTATTCATCAGTTACTGGTGCAGAAAATGTTTCAGGACCCAAAATTTCCTCAGAACACGATTTGGTTTCTCCAAAATTTCCCCCGAAAAGAAAATTCATTAAAAAATAATTCAATAATAAAATAATAATTCATTCAATTATTGAACTTCTTTCAGGTTCAATACTTTTCGCATTATCCAAAAAAATTAAATTCCAATGATCTATGTACTTTCTTTTTTAGTCTTTCTTGCACACTTATAATTTTAGCTCAAAAAATGCCCCTTTTCTTAAAATATGAAAATTTTCTCATAATTAACTCAACTTTTTCGTTAACATCGATGTGTTTAAACAAGAACGCAATTTATAGTAAAAATTATCCATCCTGATCCTACCACACAGGGCCGGATTAACCATGTCGGGGCCCCTAGGCAATGCACTCTCGGGGCCCCTTTTCTCTTATACTTTACGTTCTGAAATATGTTTTAAGACCGCATCGCAATATTACTCATAATTATGCTTTTACTACAGTGAGAAAGCTTGTTATCACCATATTCAATACCTTTTTGCTATAAAACGAAACTAAAAAATCTCAAATCTTGAGTTTAACTCAAAGAAACATTTCAAGAGAAATTTTCAGGGGAATGGGTGCCTATATAAAAGGGGGCCTATGTGCCCCTCGCGATCCATTTTAGAAGTCACCCAAATGATTTAAAACATTTCTCTTGAGAACCAAATTTCAGAACTTTTTTCTGGGGTAGACACCGACTTTTTGCTTGAAATTCCAGTATTTAAAGCAAGAATTTTTGCATTAAGTACTCGTGAGGGGCCCCTTTGAAATACAGTAAACTCCCGTTAGTACGACGTTCAAGGGGATTTGTGAAAACGTCGTTATAAGCGGTACGACGCTATATGCGGAATTCCATAAAACACTGTTTCGGCGATATACCTAAAACCCGTAATACCTAATCTTACCTAGAAACCTTTTTAAGCAGGATTTTATCACTAAAATAGAAACGAAAAAAAAACTACATATGTCTAAAAACAGAATAAACATTCTCACCTTTACATCTTTAATTGATACTATATATATCTACAATCTTTACACTTTGTACACGCAATCTCGTATTTTTAATTTTCTATCTGATTAAACAATTTTCCATAAGAAGTTGCTTCAGTTTTTCTTTTAAATAATTCTGAATTAGGAAGGTTTCCATTCTTCCTAAGTTTGTTAGCATATCCTCAGCATTATCAATAACTGAGAGGGACTGCCTCAATACGGCTATCGAATCGCAGGCTATGGAATGCGGATGTCGAATTGGAGTAGAGGGGATCATTTCCAAGAAATTCAGGGAGTGTTCTGATTTGTCACAGGACAACCCCACGTGGCCTGCGAGGCACTGGTCATCCTTGTTTTTGAAGGCTCAACGGGGGGCTATTCGGGGAAAAAGGGGAGCGGTTGGGAAAAACCAGTTCTACCATATTGTTCTACGTTCTATTTGCGTTTTCAACGGTTCTGTAGCTCATACATTATTTGAAAGGAACTCGACGACGCAATAACCGGGATTTTTCTCTGGGGGACTGGAGAAAAGCGTCGATATATGCGGGAAGTCGTAATAAGCGGGGGCGCTATAAGCGGATAGTTTTTAATGATAAAAGGCCTATTGGTACCAGGGACCGGAGAAAAACGTCGTAATATGCGGGACGTCGCACTAAGCGGGGGCGTACTAACGAGAGTTTACTGTAGTTATGAACCAACCCTCATAAAAATAGTCTAGTTACTTCTTGAAAAAAAAATAAAAATAGTTACTACTTGCAAACAATTTTCTTGGACCCCTTCCTGAATTCAAACATATGGGCATCCACCCTGTGGGGACGGGCCCCTAGGCAGTTGCCTACTTTGCCTATTGGATAATCCGGCCCTGCTACCACAGATAGATGGTTTTACCTTACCTGGATATCAATTGCAAAGCAAGGAAAAGCCAACACTCAGGTATTAACATAGAAAATTAGGTTTTTTAGCACAGATCCATAGCTTTTCCACTCTATATGCGTAATTCAGGCCCATAGCCAGGAATTTCCCTTTGGTGGGATGCCCATCAGGCCCGGACTGGCCCGGGTGGCCGGGCGGCGATCCCCGCCGGGGCCAAATCCCGAGGGGGCCAAATTTTGAACTTCAACTTTAATGTGAATGTTAATGTTTGTAGTGTAATAGGAAAAAGTGTTATTACAAAATTCAGGCCCGGACTGGCCCGGGTAGGGTGGCTACCTGGGTAAAGCCAGGCAGACAGGAGCCAAATGAATTGGGGGCCAAATCATTAACCTCATTTTATTTTTAAAAGTAGTTCAGAAAAATTAGATCTTCAGCAAATCCAAAATGAGCAATCCCAAGAAACTCTTTTTCCAAATCCTCAAAAAAAAATCCTCCAAATAGAGCTAACATTGCGTACACTTATATGCATGGGACCAATTCATTCATTTTCTAGGGAAGGACCCCCAGACCCCCCTTTGGTACTTAGGCCTGTAATATTTACTGTTTTTTATAATACGTTCGTCAAAATGCAAAAATTCCTCCTACCAAAGAAATGTTATAAATTCGGAAAAAAAAGGTATTTTGCTCGATATTCAGATTAAGTGTACCAAAATAAGCTTAAAACCTGCGTTTTGGATCTAAATTTCCAAAAATTTTCTGGGGGAGAACCCCCAGACCCCCCTTTAAGTAATTCCAATACCACTTGAATTATTATATTATGATCATTGATAACATTCAGTTTGATTTGAAACATTATTAGCCCCCCCCCCAAAAAAAAACACAAATCCTCCATCGTCCACTGCCTTTCGACACAAAAATCCGTATTAAAAGAAATGTCAAGAGAAAAAAAGGGGGCCAACATGAAATTTTCCCGCCGGGGCCAACTGCTAGCCAGTCCGGCCCTGATGCCCATAGCATAGCGGCCAACTCTCCCGATTTTTTCGGGAGACTCCCGAATTTCACTGTTATCTCCCGATATCCCGAAAAAGTATTAAATCTCCCGAATTTCTTTATAAATCAAGTTTGAGGATTTTCTCGGTAATATTAGTTTTTCCGATTGCGAGTGTCTAAGAAACCGATCGATAATAGCCTAGGAGCAAGTTTAAAATGTGGTCAATGTTTAAAAATGATGTTGGCAAGCTTTTTTTGCAATGTTTTTATGATAAAAATTAATAGTAAAAGGTAATAAAAACGTTTAAGTAGTATTTCTGTTGTAAGAATCCTTACATAGTATATTATTTTAAATTTTTTTTTACTTTTAAGTCTTAGAGTAGTACTGTATTTCAAACCAGGTTAGAAGTCGTAAAAATCTCCCTAATTTGCTTACAAAAATTAGGGAGATTTTCTCACAATCTCCCTAATTTATGTTTTCAAATGTTGGCCGCTATGCCATAGTCCACTGAAAATAGCGAAAAAAAGGGCCGAACCTTGGACAAATTGCAATAAAAGGTTTCTCAACGGTTTTCACTTAGGAATGACCTCAATAATAACATACTAAAAATCTGCCGGGGGGAAGTTAAATTTTTTTTTTTAATTTTTTAAAAATGGCCGAAAAAAATTTTAAAAAAAAACAAAACAATAATATAGACATGTGATACATGTTTATAGGTTACTTTTGAGTTTTAAAACCGAATATTGCCTTTAGTTTTGAAAAAAATTGAAATTTCAATTTTTAAAATTAATTTGAAAAATGAACTATATGAAAAAATTAAAACCCCCCTAAAATCCTAAACAATTCATCAAAAGAGATAAATCAAACGGTTTTCATTTAGAAATGACCTAAATATTAACATACTAAAAGTAAAAAATTTTACGAGTTAAAGAAGTTCAATTTTTTTTTAAATTTCAACTTTTTTTTGCGAAAAATGCATTTTTTTTCAAATTTGTGCCAAAAACTTTAGAGGCTTTTGAAAAGGTCATTTTTCGGTGGATATTGTCCACAGATAGTTATATAATGGAAAACCGGTGGAATCGACCCTCAATGAATTAGTTAATTATTTTAAATTCTGATGTAAATATGCCAAAATATTACCTTTTTTCACTTTTTACTACATTTTACCAATTTCAAAATTTTAAATAAAATAATTTACCATTTCATTGAGGGTCAATTCCACCGGTTTTCTATTATATAACTATCTGTGGACAATATCCACCGAAAAATGACCTTTTCAAAAGCCTCAAAAGTTTTTGGCACGAATTTGAAAAAAAAATGCATTTTTCGCAAAAAAAAGTTGAAATTTAAAAAAAAATTGAACTTCTTTAACTCGTAAATTTTTTTACTTTTAGTATGTTAATATTTAGGTCATTTCTAAATGAAAACAGTTTGATTTATCTCTTTTGATGATTTGGTTAGGTTTTTAGGGGGGTTTTAATTTTTTCATATAGTTCATTTTTCAAATTAATTTTAAAAATTGAAATTTCAATTTTTTTTTCAAAACTAAAGGCAATATTCGGTTTTAAAACTCAAAAATAACCTATAAACATGTATCACATGTCTATATTGTTTTGGGTTTTTTTATTTTTTTTCGGCCATTTTTAAAAAATTAAAAAAAAAATTAAACTTCCCCGGCAGATTTTTAGTATGTTATTATTGAGGTCATTCCTAAGTGAAAACCGTTGAGAAACCTTTTATTGCAATTTGTCCGAGGTTCAACTCTATTTTCAGTGGACTACCACTTTTTCAGGGGGGCAAGGGGGTTTTCAGGATGTATCATAGGCGTAAGTTCAACTGTCCCATAATGCCCTCAGGCCTAAGGATTTGTTACTTGACTTTTGTTTCGAGAGGAGTTAGGTCCTAAATTTTTCTAGTTTTACCTTTTCTGTTTTTTTAAGTTTTCCTTTTTTAAATTTAGAAATTTGAAGCTTCAAGTAGTTTCAGCCCATTTTTAGATCCTTTGGGTTAAAGTATAGAAGGAACTGTGACTCCATGTATGCCCCAGAATTGAAATTTTATAAAGGGTGTCAACCTAACCTCCCTTTTTAGTCAGTACTAGGGTATATAGAAGTTTATTTTGGCAGGGGCCTAAAAATATTAGTCAGCCCCCTCCCATGCATATTCAATGTAGTTGCTATACATTTTGGAGTTGAATTTTCGTCTAAGAAAACTTCATAAATTCGTGTGATCTGTTCTTATATTAATATGAGAACATTTTTCTGTAATAATGGGGGATGCAAGTAACAAAGGGGGTCTGGGGGTCCTCCCCCAGAAAATGTTTGAAACTGGACCCTAAAAACAGGGTTTTAAACTGTTTTTGTAGTAGTAGTTTTGTAATACTTGTAGACCAAAAATTAGGACAAATATTTTTAAATAGAATTTTGATTTTGATGAACTTGTTATTTTAAAAAAATTGTGAATAATAAAGATTTAAATACAAATGGGGGTCCTCCCCCAGAGAAATTTTGAGAATTATTTGGACAGGCAAAGCCCATCTCTAACACATCAGATGATGTTTATTAAAAAACTGAAACCTGGTTCTAGCGCGTCACCGCTAGTTTTCAATATAATAATTAATTTTATCCTTTCCCCCACGTAACAACTTTATGCTTGTTTTTAATTTTTTAACCAGTTATACTGATGCCAACTGAACAGTTTAACTTGTTTTCCGGTGCTACCAGAGACTTTTTGTCTTATATTTAATATTTTTAGTCTGATTTAATCGAAATTAAAATTGTAAACATTGAGTGATGTGTAGCAGGGTTGCTTGATTTAAATCACTTGATTTTAAAAAAAAAATCATTGATTTAAATAAAAAATTTATTTTTATGCTTTAAAAATAGTTTAAGATTATTTGCATTAAATTTTTTTAAACTGCTAGATATGTAACTGGGAGAGATAGTATAAAGTTACTCTACATACATAAAATTGCCTGCGATTTCAAGATCAAATTTTTGCTACCAATAACAAAAATGTTTATGGCGAAAAGGGGTATATAGCAGGGTTTGGAATCAATGATGGTGATAAACTAAACAAGAATTAAAATCTTATTTTTTTTACCTTGTTTGAGTAGGATAATTCACTACCTTTTCCATATTACCATTAACAAGAAGATTCAGTTGGATTATGAAAATTCTTAGCCCCCCCAAAAAAACAAATCCTGGATCCGCCACTGGTCTAAGGTAAATCAAGTTGGTGAGTCAAAGGTAAATCAAATCCTTTAAACAGTTCCATCGCAGAAAGCTGTCCTTCTACTGCAGATTTGAATTATTTCATCAGGCTTTCACTTGTTTCTTTCATAGGGGATGCGGGGCATCAGTACCCCCAACCCAAATTTCCAATTTTTATTTGCTTTTATTTATAGCTTTTTTTCTTTTCAACAGAGAAAGAACAAAATATTTTCTGATGATTTCGGCAAGTCAATAAAGATTTATGTTTAATTTTTTGTAGCCAAGTTTTTATTTATATTTATAATGAACAAATTTAATTCGAAATGTTGATTTTAGTTTCATTTGCTTTTTTGAGATACTAAATGCAATAGACTTCATCTTTGATTCTTCATGTTTGTAATAATCAGCTAAATAAGTGACAGTTTTTGATTGCTTATTAAGTGTGAAATCGAAATTTTATATTGTTCCCATCTTTTCACGTTTTTGTGAAATATTATTTGGCATTATATCGTTTAAAATACGTTGCTAGCTTGGTACAGCACCCCTTATAATTTTACCATCGGGCCGCCACTGTTCTTCACCATTTCAGCAAGGAAAAAATGTTGGAGTCTGAAAATTCTCTGGGAAAACTAAATAGCTTTGAAAATTTTCATCGAGATCCGGAGAAAAAAATAGGTTAATACTACTACTTTAAATTCTTAATGGATAATTGCAGTCAAATTGTTTTTAATCTTAATGTGTTCAGAATGGCTTAAAACCTCCCAAAAACATTTTAATTTACCTTTCAAAACCCTAAATTTTAAGTTATTTTCAATTGAATCGTCAGTTTGAAGAAGGAAATAAGTCCAAAAAATGACAAATTGACTTTTTGTGCTCAAAACAATCTCCAAGCTTTGCCCTACACATGGGTGAAAAGAGGGGCAAAATAACTAACCCTTATAGGGAGATATCGCCTCTTGAATTTGTGAAATCGCTATCCATACAATGAAAATTCCATTTCTTTTTTCGATTTTCTCAAAACTTGATTTTTGGACTTATTCCCTTCTTCAAACTGACGATTCAATTAAAAATAGCTTCTTTTCTTGTCTGAGCTGACAGCTGAAACAGCTTGTTGTTATCATCCCGCTTTGAAATACTGAGCTCTAGATTTTTACAGCCTAGTGTTTCGATGAAAACAGTGTTTCCCACATTTCCAAATGACACATGTGACGTCAAACTGTTAGGAGCTTTTGTATTAAAATATGTCATAATTACAGTCGAATCCGCTTAATGTTTTGGTTTGGTTTTTGGGGTAACATATATTTTCCGGTATGTGTGCTTGATCTCAAGGATCCGCTTATACACCTTCGTCAAGTGAGACAGGCACAACAGAATTTTTACTGACACAAAGAAGGAAAATACACCCAGGGGAGAGGTCAGAATCGAACTGACGACGGAAACAGTACACATACTGCTGGCGTGAAGGGCAGTGAGCAGACCCAACCGGCCATCCGTTCCCCCCGCTTAATGTGATCGCAATTGTCCGAGATTAAACTGATAACATTATCCGATCGATAACAATAAGCGATTTTATATCAAAAAGTAGCAGACAGTGTAACTATATTGTTTGCTTTAAAATCAAAATAACGTACTCGTAATTAATGTATTTAAAACCATTTTACACTATGTATTTGACAACTTAAAATTTTTAGGGGAAAATATAAGAGAAGTTCATATAATAAAAAAATCGCTTCCTTAATAATTTTATTTATGTAGAAAGGTCTCTTTTTGTGTGCACTCCATTATATCCCTAACTCTATGATTATATCCTAATCTAATAAACCACTTATTTTATAATCTGAATACCAATAAACAAGGGAAAATTTAAATCTCTTATCAGAAACATCTGCAAGGCGCCGATGGTTTCTCATAAGCATGGTTTCGGACCCCCTGTAACAGTTTTCTTTCAATATATTATGCGGAATGTTTTCTTATTCTTACTAATGAGTTTCAGAAAAAAAGAAACGCCAGATGCTCTAGGGTGGGGGGGATCAGAGATGTTTACTTGAAGAAATTGGCCTTCAAAACGAAACCCGATACCAAATAGCTGACGTTTTTTTAGGGGATATGGACAAATTTTGATAACATTAAGCGGCGTATTGATCCATAGTTGATCACATTAAACGATACATTTTACATTTAATAAAATAGAAATGATCGGGACCTATCGATTTGGATAACATTATCCGATTGATAACATTAACCGTGATCACATTAAGCGGATTCGACTGTACCTTGAAAAAGTTTGTGGGAAAAGACAAGCGTATTTTTAATAAATTAAAATTGAATATTTAGAATTTTAAGAGATGCTGCAATTCTCCATTCTGTTGGACCTGGAAATGACCCAGGGGCATGGGCGGATTTAAGGGGGTGCAACGCACCCCCAACATTTTGAGAAAATTCCATTTTTATAGGGGAAAATCATGTTTTCAAAGTCATCAGGGACAGCTTGCACCCCCAAGTTTTCCGGTACGCACCCCCAGAGTTCACCATCTAAATCCGCCCTTGTCCAGGGGCGTCATTTAGGGGGGGCCAACCGCCCCCCCCCAAGGTTTCCACTGTAATATGAAAAATAGCTGCAAGTCCCTTGCAAATTCTGTAACTTCCACAAGGAGCTTTGGGTGCAACTCAAAATGTCTCAAAAGGAGTTAAAACATTACTTTTGGGGGTTCAATTTCAAAAAATTTCTGGGGGAGAACCCCCAGCCCCCCTCTAAAATTTCCACGTCTCTTATTTAGTGTTTTCCCCCTCGAAAACTATTCCTCTTACAAGAAGCTTTTCTCTTTAAAAGCTCCCCAAAGAGTTTGAAAAAGAGATAAAACACTAGTTTAAAGAGGAATTAAAATTCCAGGGCCCCCTAATTAAAATTCCCCTAGCCCCCTTAAAACTTTGACGTTTATTTACAACTCTTTTTTATATGGTTTACAAGAAACCGTTCTCTTTGGATGCAGCCCAAAGGGTCTCAAAACGAGCTAAAACACTACTTTAAGAGCCAAATTTTCCTGGGGGTGAACCCCCAGACCCCTCCATTCTTCCTTGGAGTTCACGTTGTCAAATTTTGACATCATATTACCTTAAAAATGAAGTTGAGGCAACCCCCGCCAAAAAAAACCTAGTTACAGCAAGGTCCAGACCCATTTAAAAAAAGTTCCTTGCCCCCCCCCAACGAAAAACTAAAATGACCTCAAGCTGTCAGTTGCTGCCCCCTGAACTTTACCAACATAAACTTATGCCTTCCAAATGATATGTTTTAAGCTGTAATACATGCGCAAAATTGATGAATATGTCCTTCATTTTTTAAATCGTTTTTTTTTTCGTAATTTGTGTTGTTATTGACTGGAGAATATAGAAAAGGTACTGTTAAAATGTATCGAGCAAGAACTGTATTTTTATGTGTGATTTAAAATTATTATTAGCTTGTGGCATCACTTAAACTTTTCGTGTTAAGAACTTTAACTTCTACTTCTCAATCACTTGCCCTTGCCACGTGTTTACCATTTTCACTCATCATGTTCCTTTCAAAATAAATCATTTTAAATACTTTAAAATCTGCCTTTTCAATTATATTCTTAATTGGTTATGGGCACTTGCTACGCGAAACTGCGGATGTAAAGTTTTTTATGATTTTGGATGACGTATATTCCGATGAGTGAAGTTCCGTTTCTCGATCTCGCGGTGTGAAGGACTTCCTGAACTCTGGACTGAACTTTTTTTTGAAGTGCGTGCAGATTGATTGACGTGACGGTATATCGATAGCGCTTCAATTTTTCATAGTTTTCTTTGACGAGACGACGTAGCAAAATTATGGAAGGAAAGAACTTTGTTCAGTGCTCAAAACTGGAAGGACCTACTAACTAGGCCGATTGGAAGCTAGAGGTAAATTCCTTATTCGTTCTGAACGATTGTGCCGGGATCATCGATGGTACTTATGAGAAACCGAAACCACCAACAGTAGAAAATGATAAGAGTCGAAAAGAATACAATCAAGCAGTGAAAACTTATGAAAAATCTAACGCGAGAGCTGCTGTGATCATTCGCACCAATGTTGCGGCCAGTATCCTAAATCTCATACGGATGCATGGGAATGACGCCAAAGCAATATGGTCTGAATTGCTATCCCATTTTGAAAAGGTGTCTTGCGTCAAATTGGACACCCTTCTACAGCAATTTTTTACCTTCCGCATTGAGAGACATGAGGACGTCATGCAGTCGCTTGCTCGGCTACGCACGCTTTGGGTAGACCTCCAAAGAGAACAAGAGCTAAGTGGTGAAGGAAAATTGCCACAAAACCTGCTAGCTCCCCGAATCTTATCCATCCTTCCTGATGAAGAGTACAGAGAGTTCAAGTCCCAGTGGGATTTAATGCCTAGAGCTGAAAAAACCCCTGAGAAGTTGATCGAACAAATCAACATGCGGCTTCAACGAAGGAATCAGGAGCACCAAGATGACTTTACGACGACTGCTCTCATTGCGAATTCCTCGAATCAAGGAAGTAGATGCAATTGGAAGAAGAAAGGGAAAAAGGCTACGATGTCAACAAAGAATACCAAGGCAACGGAGCCACAGCGGCAGAGTGGACAGAGTCATGGTTCCAGGAGTTTCTATGGAAACTGTTTTCGTTGCAACAAACCTGGACATATGGGAAAACATTGTCCAGATTTCCCTGACAAGCCGTCCAAAACAGAAAACAAAATAGAGAGCTTTGTTGCCAGTGCTACAAACAGTGCATTTACTTGTCTTGATGATGAAGGCCGTGATGTGTGGATTAAAGACGATGGAGCTACTGCACACATTACGAATACAGGAAAGTATTTCAAGACGTATCGTCATTTTGATGAACCAGCTGACATCACAGTAGGAAACATGCAGAAAATACCAGCGTATGGATGTGGAGATATAGACTTTTGTGCCACAGTCGGTGATACACAGAGATCTATTGTCCTCAGAGATGTATTATACGCACCAGACATTGGCAAGAATCTGCTGTCAACATCAAAGGCAATGCAACGAGGAATCTCACATGTTGGAAATGCAGATAACATGTGTTGCCGTTTCTTCCGGATGGAATCTCCAGACAACACTCTTTTGGAAGCCAAGTGCTCTTCAAGTGGACTCTTTATACTGCAAGCGACGCCTGTACAACCAAAGAATGGTTCTGCTGCTTCAGCATACTTGGTGAACCATGAGACGACAACTCCTTCTCTTGGCGGAACAACGACGACGACTAAGCTGCCTTTATCTCTCTGGCATAGACGGCTAGGACATCAAGGAACTCAGTACGTAAAACAGTACCTGCATCAGAATCAAATTAGTTTTGTTGATGACCAAGTATTTTGTGAACCTTGTAAGTATGGAAAACAATGTCGACGTACCTTCAAGCCTAAGAGATTCAAAACACAAAAGCAAGGGGAGATTATTCATGCAGACTTGCTTGAATCTCCAATCCTCTCAAGAGGCGGAAATAAGTACATGCTTGTGCTTAAGGATGATTTTTCAAAATTCAGAAATGTTGAATTTTTAAAGTACAAAGATGAAGCTGCAGATAAAATCAAGAACTTTTTGGCCCGAACGTCCAAGGATGGCATACATGTAAGAGAACTGGTCACTGATGGAGGACGAGAATTTGATAATGCGAAGCTGAGGAAAATAACAGATGACGCAGGCATCAAGTTGCGAACCATTATGCCTTACACGCCTGAGCAAAATGGTCTGGTGGAAAGGGAGAACCGTACGATAATGGATGCAGTTCGTACGATGCTCAAGGACTCAGGTTTGCCACAGTTCTTATGGGCGGAAGCAGCATCTACAGCAGTTTACATTCTGAATCGAACTGGACCCAGTAAGATTGAAGAAAAATCTCCATTTGAGGTTTGGTTTGGATATAAACCAGACATAAAGAACCTCAGAGTGTTTGGATCAACCACATTTGTTCATGTGCCTAAGATTAAAAGAAGTAAACTGGACGACAAGGCTGAAAAAGGATATCTGGTTGGCTACTGCGACTACGATGGATATCGTGTCTTCATACCAACAAAGAATGACACTGTAAAGAGTACAAATGTTGTGTTCAATGAACGGCAAATTGGACCCACCTCTAAGCCTCCTCAGTCTCCAGGAGTGGCGCCAAGTGCTATACCATCAAGCACAATTGAAATTACAGACATCCTCCAAGATTCAGACGAGCAGGAGGCTGATGATTTCAACACTTGTGAAGACGAACCCCCACAAGTGACTATGCATGGACTGCGAGACCGCTCCACTGTCAGACGTCCTATCAAATTTAATGATTATGAAGTTTACAGCACCATTGCAAATTTAAGTGAGCCCCAAACATATCAAGACGCGGATAAATCTCCTGAATGTGCCAAGTGGAAACAAGCCATGGACGTTGAAATCGCTTCACATGCCAAGCATGGAACATGGCAACTTGTAGATGCACCCAAAGGGCGGAAAATATTAGCGAATCGTTGGGTCTACAAGGTAAAGACGAATCCTGACGGCTCCATTGAAAGATTCAAAGCCCGCCTAGTGGCTAAAGGATTCACACAGACGCCGGACATTGACTACACAGAAATTTTTAGTCCTGTGTGTCGCTATGACACTATTCGTGCTGTTATTGCAACGGCAGCCAAGGAAGATCTAAAGTTATATCAAATTGATGTAGAGACAGCATTCCTGTATGGAGAGTTGACGGAGGAGATCTACATGCACCAACCCGAAGGATACAACGATGGAAGTGGTCGTATGTGCAAGATGCTTCGACCTCTATACGGTTTGAAACAAGCTGGTAGATGTTGGAATGCCAAGTTAACTGATGTTCTGAAAAAACATGGAATGATTCAAAGCAAATCCGACAACTGCCTGTTTATACACCGTGAGGAAGGTCAGAAGATGTTACTTGCCATTTATGTTGATGATGGCATTGTTGCTGTTCGAGATGAAACAACCTTTTTGAATTTCATGGAAGAACTCAAGCAGCATTTCATTATTAAAGTAAAGCCGTTGAATTGTTTCCTGGGTTTGCAAGTTACACAGCTGGATGACGGTTCAATCTTTGTTCACCAAGAGGCATTTACCAAAAAGGTACTCGAGCGATTTGGAGATGGAAAGACATCACGCGTACCAGTGAAGAAGTCAAGCCTTTCGGTCAACTATAGTCAGCCAAATGAGGATGGCATGGTTAAAATCACAGATGCTAAGCCTCTCAGCTGTACAGTTCCTTACCGAGCAACAGTTGGCAGTTTGCTCTATCTGGCTATGGGAACACGACCAGATATTGCTTACGCTGTCAGTCTGGCATCACGCAAGTTGGATAACCCTACTGAGGCCGACTGGGAAATCGTGCAGACAACTCTGAAATACCTTTGCAACACCATAGGACACGGCATTGTGTACAAAAACGATGAAGACCACAGCTTAATGTTGTTTAGTGACGCCGACAACAACAGCTGCCCAGAGACACGTAGGTCTCGCACAGGTGTAGTCTCCTTTTATGGTGGAGGTGTTGTTTCATGGAGAAGCAAGCTACAGGAGGCCATATCCAATTCAACCACAGAAGCAGAGTTCATGGCAGCAGCAGAAGCCACGAAGGATCTTATATGGCTAAACCGTTTGTTTAAGGAGATAGCCAATAACGTATCTCTGCCAATCCTACTGATTGATAATCAGAGCGCCATAAAGTACATTTAGTCCAGGCAACGAAGGGTTATAGAGGGAAAGTTTTGGAACACAATTTTTGACTTCGGAACTTTGTTTAGACTAGTTAGGAGGTAAACATATCAAAAGTCCCCGCCCCTAGCCCCTGTGCTAAAGCGTGGGCGGGTGTTTGAAAGTCTCATTTTTCGGTTTTTGACATTTTACTCTTACAAAATGCATCCCCACGAAAAAGTTTCAATTACCTTTTTTAAAGTAGATAAAATTTGCAACAATTTAAGACCATTTCCAGGTTTATACGTCCAATTGATCCCGAGTTACGTCTCTTCAAAAATGGAAAATTTTTCAAAAAATTCGAAAAATTTGTGTAAAAGTCGTATTTAAAGCAATTTATTGGCTATATTACCCATCTAAGGGGAAAGTAAGGGTTATAACCTTATAATACACTTAATTAGCTTTAATTTAAGCCCTGAACCAAGTCTGTGAGATCTATAGTTCTCACGCTAAAAAAAAAATCGGAAAAAAGGGATTTTCCCAGCAGTACAGCCTACAGGTTTGAAGGTGGGCAATTCCACGGGTTTTAAAATTTTTAACAATATGGTAACTGACTGACATTTATGCTGTACAAATGTCAGTCAGCCACAATGTTGTTTAATTTTTTTAAAAATAAATAAAAACATAAATAAAAATATAATAAGTAAATAAACTGAGCGGAAAATATGTTTTTTAGTTATTTTTTGGAAGTAAATTACAAAATTACTATGGATTTTCTCTCAAAATGTCAGTAAATTACCCGTGGAATTACCCAGGTACAGTAAAAAAGAAGAAAATTCGTAAAACATGAAAGACATGATCACTCTATACAAAATAAAAGCTGATTAAATTTGCTATAAGTTGAGTGTCATTGTGATAGTTTTACAAAACACAACCGTTAAGTGAAAACGAAGTTTACTGACATAGAAAAATTAACATAAAATATTATAACAGTGGGTACCTATTCAGTCAATGTCTTACTCTCTTGGGAGGAGGACCTTGATCCTCGTCTTTGTCTTCATCTTCTTTTTCTCCGTCATCTCCATCGGAACCCTGTAGGGAAACGGTCAGAGGATCCTCCTGTTCTTCTTCATCTTCGGAGTCAATTTGAGGGACCCCATTCCGGCAGTTCCCTTGGCAATTTTGGCATGCTGTTGAACATTTGAGGCTTGCTTTTTTGCAGCTACACTTCGCGCTTGCACAGTCTTTCGCGCATCGGCAGAAAATCATTTTTAAAATATCGTCAGGTGCAGCTGCTAGTTCACTGTGCACTGGGACCAGGAAGTTATTCTCAATCTTCCACCCATACATCTCAGGAGGCAAGCTATTTCCCAGCCACAACTGAACTTGGTGGAATGTTCGGAGGGAATGTTGTTTAACTGCTCCCTCGGTGGGAGGAAGACAAGAGATATCAGGCTTGATGGTGGCCACCGATTTCAAAAAGGACTTGTACCTGAAGGTATTGAGGGAGACCTCCTTCACTGCAGCCCCATACCACCTCAAGATGCAGGTTTCACCTGCCTTTTGAACTTGGGCGGTGGTGGAGGAAGAGTCTGAAAAGACCGCTGCTGCTTTCTGGACCTCTGGCGACTTCAGATACAACTTCGCAAATCCGATCTTGCTTTTTCGAAATGCGGAAGATGTTGTGTCGCATCCAGTAAATCCGTGTAAAAACAGCACGTCCTTGAAACCTAGTCGCTGAAGCTCTTGGGACGAGAATAAGGTATCACTTGTCTTCCCACGTCCAGGCTTGATGAAAATAATATCATTTCGCGCATCAGCTTTAGCCATCAAGAGGACTATGAGGTCGACATCTTCACCCACAATGCCGGCAGGTGTTGTTTCCGACATTTCCACAGCCGTATCCACAATCAGAACGTCCGCATCATTCTCTGCTTGAAGAGTCCTGATCCCATTGTTCTCAAGCTTCAACTTAAGTATGTTGATGAGCCTGCTTTTGTTGAACTTGTTCGACAGAAAATCTTCTTGTTTGACGTTTATCTCGGTGTCTTCGGTGAAATGAATGTCAGCAGACTTCCTGAGTCGATAGCGCCTTTGCTGCTCTGTTACTTTCGTGCTTGTGGTTGATGAGGAATAACCGTCAAAGACTACAGTACATTTTTTTCCATGATAGTTCTTCGTGATAAAGTGGATGTAGGTCATGCAGATTGTCGATATCTTGGCACCTCTTTGCCAAATTACTTTATGGAGGAGAAGCCCTCCATCAAATACGATGTGTAGCTGTCCGAGATGTACATCCTTGGTCGTAGTGTTGAATAGCTTGTACAGCACTGACTTAGCCGATTTCCTCATACCACTCTCGTTGAATAGGGCTAATGGGAACGGGGCTAATTCGTATTCCATGTATAGCTTTAAATCTTCGTCTGTTTTTTTGCTGATGGATATACGTCGGAATAGCAAGAATGGGTCCACAGGAATCTTTTCGTCGTTGATTAGAATAGACGAGCTCACTACCGAAAGGGGAAGAGCTCGATCTTTTCGAGACAATTTGATGCTAGAAAATGTCGAATTGACCATTTAAGCCATTGCTTGCTTACCAACTGCAACCGCATTGTAGCAGGTGATCGTTGCATCTCCAACAACTCCTGTTGCGATAGATATGATATCTCTGGTCTCTGGGAAGGGTGGAAATGCCTCAAACCAATCACTGAGCTTGGCAATGTCAGCTGCATCCTTGTTTTGGCGGGCTTGTCCGAAATCTGCATGCTGCTCGCTGGTGGAAAATATAACTCCACCGAACTCTTCTAAAGATGTGCAGATATCATGAGTTGCACTCACTCCTACCACCCATTTGCTAAGAGTGCTGTTTGTAACTCCCCTACCACGAGTCATGCCACCTTGGCTGGAAAAAGAACGCATTAAAGTGGTCTCAATTGTCATATCCGACCAGACTCCAGCCCAATATCGGTCTGATCGGCGCATCGTGAAGTAGCTGTCGTTAACAAATTTGTGGTATTCTTCGGGTGATAGTTTGTCCTGTAGCTTCTCCATGTCTTGTATGTAGAGGTGACAAGACTTTGCATATGGGAAGTGTCCCGCCGCATGGAAGTACGGGATCATGCGTCTCACACAGTCAAGGTGGGCAATGAAGTCCCCGGATCTCTCTGCATGTATATATTCCTTCATTAGGCTTACCATTTTGAAGTACTGTACCCACAGCTGTGCGGTAGGTCCTTTGCTGCTCAGTAGTTCCATGGCGGCTCCGAATTTCTCAGACAGTGCTTTGAGGTGAGTGTTTTGGTTTAGTTCAAGAAGAGAAGGGGGCTCATCCATAAAACTCATTGTCATGTTTTTTATGCAATCCACTTCATCTTCAGTCAACTGGACGTTTTTCAAAATCACTGTAGCCAGTGAAGCTGTTGCAAGCAGGTGGCCTCTTACTGCCCTCGCAAAAGCATGGCCTTGCATCATTTTTTCCACTGACAGAGGGGCATGTATTGTGCTTAGAAGTTCTTTAAGGCCACTTCCAGACATTAGATATCCTATGGCTCCCAAATAGGACATTAGTAGGTGGAAGCCACCCAACCGAATAATGGTTTTTGATAGTATTGAACCAGCAGGAGCACCTGCGACGATTTCTCTCGCTTTCCAGTAAAGCGGCTGGTCAAACGTTACTATTAACGACTTTTGACATGAATTTCCTGCGAAATGTAGCGCCGTATAAATCGTATCGTAGCTGGATGGAGGAGCGTTTATGAAGGGAAGTGTTATAATGCTCGTCTTCTCGCTGAATTGTCCTGTGGTTATGGACTGCATATACCCTTTCCACCCGGGCAATTGCAAACCTTGTTGTTTAGCAATGTACCACAGGATTTCATGCGGATCAGGACGAGTAGGCTCATCTGGGATCATCAACTCTTGCACAATTATGGACTGCAATCCCACTTCCTTGACATGTAGTGTTTCAAGTGGAATAATTCCGAGTTTTCCAGTCTCCAGGGACGTAGGCATCTTGCTCAGTCTAGGGAAGCCTGATCCTGAACGCTCCACAGAAGTGGTAGGTGTGATACACATAATGCCACCCATGGCATGGAAAGAGTTGACTCCGTCTATGGTACATGCATTAAAGTCGGCGTTGTCAAACACAAATTGACTAAATGAATTTGGCTTGACATTTGGTTGAACATTTAGAAGAGCAGACATTTCCAACCTTTGTGCTTCGTGGTATGGTGCGCAAAACCCCAGGTTTGCTAAAAGATCAATTAATCGTCTTGAGGCGTATTTCCTGTGGAGGAAAAGGGAAAGGCCACTCAATACTGAGGAAGTAAAAGTACGGGGTCTGATTACTGAGGTTATGACATGGGCGACCGCAATGCACTTTCTCTTGGTTTCTTGAATTCTCGTCGTTTTGTTCATCATCAAGCTTTCGAGAAAAGTTAGTAAGGATTCAGGGACATCTTCTGCATCTTTAAAGAAATCATGGGCTGGGGGGTATTCTTTGTAATTGCAAACTTTACTCTGAATATCATTCCTTATGATTTCGGCGGCTTTTTGGACAATCCTGAGTCTTTCGTCACTTTCCTTGTTCTTTTTTTCTTCATACCAAGCATCGCGTAGGATTTGTTTGCCGGTATCCATGAAACACAGAACTGGAACATCAAATCTGTTAGAACCTTCCGAAACTAACAAACAAGACCCGTACTTGGCTTGAAGATGTTCTTTTATAGTTTTCCATACAGGTTTCTCCCCAGTAATTGCATCGAGAATTTCAGTCTGTGAGAACTGGCAGTCTATACTATTATCAATGAAGGCATAAATATCATCCATGGCTTTTGCTACGTACTCATATGAGGAACTACTTCCTATTTTCTCATGAGCATATAAGGGCTTGATGAATTTCAAACGACAATCATTGTGATAAACTGCCTCTTCTGCGACGAGGTCATCAACACGGGCAAGGCGATGGATCACTTCTTCGCCCCAACTATCATTTCTTAAGGAGGCTGCAGACATACATACTTTATGGAAATCAAGAGTGCGGACTGGATGTACCTTCCTTCTTCTGTCTTTATTCTTCTTAATATCATCTTCAATGAACTCTCCTCAAATGAAACAATTCATCTTAAAATTGAACTTGGGTAATACAGATCGCAGCACCGCTGTTTCAGGCTGAGCAGATGTTGACGCCTCTTGTTTCTTGAAAGCCGCAATCGACTGGGACCTCGTGTAATTTTTTCTACACAACGTATGGAGGAGCAGTGAAGTCACATTGGCTAGTTGCCTAATTTTGCCGTCACCCCTCTCTTTACTGGCTTTTTTAAGGGAATTTATCCCTTTTTCACTCACTTTAGAAACATCAGGACTCGATGCAGTCACTTCCTCATCACAAACAAAACACTTGCTGCTCATTTAGGCACTGTAAATTAAGAAAAAAAAAGAAAAAATAAAATATTGAAGAAGGATTACACAAGTTCACATAAAATATTCATCTACCAAGAGCATCAAATATGTATTCAATACTAATCTTCTTCGCTCATCATTTAATAGAAAACAAAATTGGCTCAATCCAGGCAAGGGATGCCATGATACGAAATTAGTGTTCATAGTTAATGTATTTCAGTAAATAAGATAAATTGGAATGAACTCACCAAATCTTCTTTCTGTCCAAAAGGGTCCCGGGATAGCAGTTGTTCTGTTTTCCTTAAACCTGGTGTATACCGTATTCCGAAAGGATTCAGCCAATTTTACTCACATATGTTTAATACGCCAGAGGCGTTCAGCAAGGAATCGAATCAAAATTGCGCTCCCGCGCAAAATCAAAACAAAAACATCAATTTTTTTCACGGGCCACCTAACTTTTTTATTTTTTAAAGTAAGATACGGAATTTACATTTCTATAAGTATTCCTAAAGTTACCCCATAAATATTTCAAATTAAAAACAATAAGCTCGTATGAAAGAGAGCCAAACTCATTATTCCAATGATGTCATAAATTTCGTAATTATAAAGTGTTCTTACCTTTTGTTGAAGCCAAATGCAAATTAATCCAAAATTCGGAAACTCGTACAAAAAGAGACAAACACAGCAAGAACAACACAAACACTCACGTCAGGAAATAGTGATCAACTGCCCTGCTCTTCAAGAAAAAAGTGTCAACCCCACTAGATGTCCCCCTGGTCACGTGTTTTCCATATTCCAAAGGGGTCCATATTCCACTTATCAATAAGACCACCCAAATCCAGAGGTCGTTTCGAACCCGCCCCCTGGAGCTTCAAAACACAGAGACGTGGACAATCGTCACATTGGACACCGGAAGAGGTTGGAGGGGGTTTCTTGACCCCCCTTCCAGTTTATGGTTTGTTTTGGAAAACCATTCAGTAGCCCGTTATCAGCTAATGGGTAGGCTTACCATATTTTCTTGGGGCCAACCCAGGACATATTTTTAAAATTTTTTTATAAGTTCCATATCAAAATACCAAAGATTAAAAACTAAGAAAAACTATTAAAACTAATAAACATTAAACAAAAATATCAAATTTTATTTTCTCATTTAACATTACTTTTTTCTAAAATTGTTTGATTAACTTAATTTTCATCATAAAATTCACTGAAAGAAAGTTTTCTGAAGTAATACAGATGTTAGAAAACGTAAAAAAACGCAATTTCAAATAGTTTGGTCAGGATTATTTCACAAAACTCTGTCTAGCAAATCTTAAATGTATGAAACCCCGGACATTTAGCGTCCCAGGACATTTCCCCGGACAGCTCTTAAAACCTCGGACTGTCCGGGGTAATCCCGGACGTATGGTAAGCCTACTAATGGGTAACTCTCGAATTCCAGTATTGTGCAGAAGGTGGGTGGTCAAGTGGAGAGGGGTTGTGTTATCTCGCGAATTTGTCGCCAGTCTGGCTTCTTCCTGTCCCCACAATGGAAAAGGAATTGAGTGAAATGGGATCTGAAAAAGAGAGACAGACCACTTTTCATAGCAGATATTTCCAACTAAAATAGTCTAGATTTGTGTGACTTATCCCTCTTGGGCGACAGTAGCATTAAACCAAGTCCTTGAAGCCAAAATCTCTCAACAATTTAAAAATTGCGCCTGGGTGGGAGTAAAACTCTCCAGTTAAGAGTGAGGAACCTGGTCATAGGCCCTACACTTGTACCGAGTAAACCTTGTAGTAAATTTAATCAACTTTTATTTTGTATAGCGTGGTCATGTCTTTCATGTTTTACGAATTTTCTTCTTTTTTTACTGTACCTGGGTAATTCCACGGGTAATTTACTTCCAAAAAATAACTAAAAAACATATTTTCCGCTCAGTTTATTTATTTATTGTATTGTTATTTATGTTTTTATTTATTTAAAAAAAATTAAACAACATTGTGACTGACTGACATTTGTACAGCATAAATGTCAGTCAGTTACCATATTGTTAAAAATTTTAAAACCCATGGAATTGCCCACCTTCAAACCTGTAGGCTGTACTGCTGGGAAAATCCCTTTTTTCCGATTTTTTTTTAGCGTGAGAACTATAGATCTCACAGACTTGGTTCAGGGCTTAAATTAAAGCTAATTAAGTGTATTATAAGGTTATAACCCTTACTTTCCCCTTAGATGGGTAATATAGCCAATAAATTGCTTTAAATACGACTTTTACACAAATTTTTCGAATTTTTTGAAAAATTTTCCATTTTTGAAGAGACGTAACTCGGGATCAATTGGACGTATAAACCTGGGAATGGTCTTAAATTGTTGCAAATTTTATCTACTTTAAAAAAGGTAATTGAAACTTTTTCGTGGGGATGCATTTTGTAAGAGTAAAATGTCAAGAATCCTGTGTTTCACGCCCGGACAAAGCATATCGACCAAAGATATAAGTTTGTCCAAGATGAATTTTCAAAGGGACTTTTCAATTTGGACTATGTGAGAAGTGACGAGCAACGAGCTGACATTCTAACCAAAGCACTTCCAGCTCCCCAATTTCACTTTCAAAAAAATTTACTGGGTGTGAAATCAGTTAAAATGTGAAACTTTAATTCATATTTACTTTTCAGGACCTTTTTTGTTTCATGCTCGAAGGAGGCTGTTAAAATGTATCGAGCAAGAACTGTATTTTTATGTGTGATTTAAAAATATTATTAGCTTGTGGCATCACTTAAACTTTTCGTGTTAAGAACTTTAACTTCTACTTCTCTATCACTTGCCCTTGCCACGTGTTTACAATTTTCACTCATCATGTTCCTCTCAAAATAAATCATTTTAAATACTTTAAAATCTGCCTTTTCAATTATATTCTTAATTGGTACAATATAGGACAATAAAGAAAAGATAGTGAATTATCCTGTCCTGTTCTACAAAGGGTGCCCTCCCCCCGAAAATGTTTGGAAATTTAAGTCAAAAAACCTAATTTTTCAACTCGTTTTCGCTCACACTTTATCCGAATTTCGGATACATATTTTATGCTAGAATTTTTACGTTTTGACGAACTTAATATAGAATATAGTTGTAATTATAGTTACAAGTACTAAGGGGGTCTGGGGAAGAAAATTTAAGTCAAAAAACCTAATTTTTTCAACTCGTTTTCGCTCACGCTTTATCCGAATTTCGGATACATATTTTATGCTAGAATTTTTGCGTTTTGACGAACTTAATATAAAATATAGTTGTAATTATAGTTACAAGTACTAAGGGGGTCTGGGGAAGAAAATGTAAGTAAAAAAATCACACTTTTTCAAATTGTTTTCGCACACGCATTATCCGAATTTCGGATATAGGTTTTGTGGTAGAATTTTTGCGTTTTGACAAACTTAATATAAAATATAGTTGTAATTATAGTTACAAGTACAAGGGGGTCTGGGGTAGAAAATTTAAGTAAAAAAATCACACTTTTTCAAATTGTTTTCGCACACGGTTTATCCGAATTTCGGACATAGATTTTGTGGTAGAATTTTAGCGTTTTGACAAACTTAATATAAAATTAAGTTGTAATAATAGAGTTACAAGTCACAAGGGGGTCTGCCCCAGAATTTTTTTGAAATTTTGACCTTAAAAAACAGGGTTGTAACTCATTTTGGTGCATAAAATTCTATTTTCATTAGTGTAAAACTTTTCATTTTATATGAATATGGGAGGGGGTAAAGCCCTCCTGGATCCCCTAGCGGATAATAGTGTGTGGCTTCACCAGATGCCGCCACTGTTTAATGGGCTGGGGCTTAACTCTAGCTCAAATAAAGAAAAATGAGTCATAAAATTAATTATAAATAAACTTTTAAATATTTTACAATTTTTTATAAACATTATTTTTAATTACTAAATATATTTCTCTGTGTTTTTAAATTTAGTATGTATGTGGTTTATATTAAATTATATGTAATAGGAAAGCATAAAAACACCTCCACTTGTAAGAAGTAAGAAATGTTATTGTTATTATCAGAGCGGTTCGCGTTCGGCTCCAGTCCAGATTGAAAACAACTCGTGTTTTGCTGGTGCTGGCGAAAAAAATTAAATGAAATTGATTTTCAATTATTTGATTCAATTTGATTGATCAAAAATGGATTAAGACTAGTTCGCCGACTGTCAGCATTCGTCATTGCTTTGCTTTGGACGTTTCTCTGCCATGGAAGAAGTAGAAGCGGAATACGGTGCTGTGGAGTGGACCATCGAGAATTTCAGCTGCTGGAACAAGGATATTCACCATGAAGTGATCACCAGTTTGAACTTCTTTGAGTATTTTCACTTCGAAATACGTCCAAGAGGATGGCAAAACCCTCCGGAAAAGATGTCAGTGCGAATGCTGGGATCTCCGCCTGTACGGGTTTTTGGATATCTGTCCCTCATTGCTTCCAATGGACAAGTGTTCTGCTCCGCCGAAGTACAGATTGACTCTCAGAGACCAGTGTGTGACTTTTCTTCTGCAAACGGGTTCGAAGCAATTGTGGGCCACAGCAAAATGAACGAAGGTCTACACAAGGACCAAGTCACTCTGCGATTTCAGTTGAGAGCAGCCGATAGCAACGGTGTACTCAGAATGCGAACAGTGATATGCGTTCACGAATTCTCAATCAGAATTCCTGGTGAATTATTGCATAACATCCATTTGTATCGTTTAGTAAATCAATGCGTTCATACGATCGAGTATCCTTCACGTGACGGTGCAACTGCAAAAATAAATTTATATGTTGGGATTGGTGGACACGAAAATCATTACATGACCTTCGGAACGAAACAAAAGGGACCACCAGAAACTGCATATATCCGCTCGCGAATATCTGTGACGGACAAAGACGGGACACTTGTAGCGAGTGGAGTGGAGGAATGTGTATGCCGTGGTATGGGATACTGGCCGATACCGAATTTCCTTGAAAGGACTGGAATAAAGGAGAAAAAGACACTCTGGCAACTTAGAATTGTTCCCGAAGATCGGTCTCCACTTTTGTGCACTTATTATGACGCAACTGATCAAGGACCGAATCTCCCCACCGTCGCTTTAAGTCCTCCCACTTCAAACGAATACGTTGAAAAGCCTTTGGAGAACGACAAGGCTGACACTTCCAACCAGCCAGCGTTAAATGCCCTTTCAAAAGACTTGATGTGCCTCTACCGGGACAAGACGTTTTCCGATGTCACCCTCGTATGCAAATATGCCGCTTTCCCTGTCCTCAGGGCTATCCTGAGTGCCAGATCCCCTGTCTTCAAGACGATGCTCACTACCGACATGAAGGAAGCAGCGTCCGGTGAAGTGTACATTGAGGACCTTGACCCCTCTACCCTATCCCGATTCCTGACCTACCTCTACACCGGAGTTGTAGAACTGCAGTATGAGAGTGCCCTCAAACTCTATTACGCGGCAGACAAGTACCAAGTCCCCTCCCTCAAGATGGACTGTTCCAAGTTCTTGTGTGACAATGTGTCCGTTTCGAATGTGTGCAACATTCTGCCTTTCGCCGAGAGGCACGGAGACGACCGACTTACGGCAGCAGCCCACGACTTCATCTTGGATAACTTAAGCACCGTTTTGGGTTCTCAAGAATGGGACATTCTAAAAAAAAATGAACCTCTACTGGTTGCCCAAACTATGACGCAGTTTGCTATGGAAGGTCACTTACAAAGAAGGGACTTTAAAAGAAGGAAAGTTATGAGTTAGGCTTTTCGCCGACTCATTTGAATATAGTCCTTCCACAGTATATTTGGCCTCACAAACTTGAGAAAAAAATTAAGAAATCATATTAAAGCTTTAAATCTCTTCTTTTTACAATAATCAACAAATTTATACCATGTGTTTTTTTTTTGTTTAAAACATGTTTTATTTGTTTTTTTTACCCTCGACAAAAAAAGATGCTAAGAAAACCAATGATTTTTTAAAATTTAAATTTGGTTTTTCCAATTCAAATTAGATTAATAAAGCTATACTTTTAAATACACCACAAACAGATCATTCATTTAAATGATTTTTCGTAAGTTTTCTTCGCAACATCGTGCTCTTTATTAAGTAATGTACTGCCCATGTCACGGCGATTTGTTGGTTTGTACCCAAACCTTATACTTGACTTTATGTTTTTAAGCTCTGAGTGATCAACACTTGAAAATGGTGAGTATGTTGCCTAAATAAAGGGAGCAACTTGCTAAAAATTATATGTGAGTTAAACAAGGTTTTTTTTTGCTTTGTTTTAAACGAGTGTTTTAGACAAAGTGTTTTAAACGTAACAACCCTGCCTTAAAGTAATTTTGTTTTCATTTTCGAATTTTTGTTTTGAACCTAACAACCCTGGTTTGCTACCATGTTGAAAAATTTAGATAATTTTTACAACAGGAGAATTCATAACAAAATATTTTTTAACTATTTTAAAATTAAAATATTGTAAGTACTATTTAAAAATATATATAAAATCTTTTAATCAAATGAAACAGAAAATGTTTTGACAATATTTAGTTAAAAATTATCTAAATAGAGATCAAATTTTAAGAGAGACGACAAATCTTTGGAAAAATTTAAAAAAATAAAATTTTTTAAAAACTTTAAATTTTGTAGTATTGATACGTGATACAAGTCTAGGCTATATTTTAGTACTGATTCTAAATATTAGGCCAATTTTTAGATAAAATTTAGAATAAGTGTGGAAAAATTGAAATAATTAAAACGAAAATTAAGTAATAAGATAAATACTTCAATTTTCCTACACTAATTCTAAATTTTATTCAAAAGTTGGCCTGATATTTAAAAACAGCACTGCAAAATAGCTTATAGATATGTTTCCCATGTCAATACTACAAAATTTTAAATTTGCTTAGTTTTTTTATAAAAAGGGGGAAATACTAACATTTCTTATTTGTAAAAATATCCTACAAACTGAATAAAGCAAAATTAGTACGAATTGTACAAGATATCGTACAGTATTCATAAAATGTATTTTTCAGGGGCTTATTATCACCTGATCCCATTGAGGTCTCATCATAAGATTTTGCCATAAGTATGTAGGCAATACAAACTATTTTTGGTAATTTTTTTCTGATTTTTAAAAACGCTATTTTTTGAGAAATTCAGATTTTAAAATTTAATTGTAAAATTTCAAAAAAATTAAATGGTTACCCTTAATTGCACTGCTGCCCATCATATTGAAGCCCCAATCAAGGGATTTAAAAGGATACCACTTCCAAGTCTGTATTACCTTTAGTTGCCAACTTACAGGTAATCAATGATGTCAAAAAGTGCAGTTTTAAAGGATTATTAAAAAGTTTTATAACTTCAAAGGTATTGAAGCTAGGCCGCTGATGTTTGGCAGGCATTTTTTCAGAACTCTATGATTACATGCTGCATACTCAAATTGATAAAATCTGAGACTTTAATAAATTGCAATAAAAGGTTTTTTAAAGGTTTTCATTTAGGGCTCATTTCATTTAAAATCACCTGATGGGTGTTGCCACCATGTCACCGGATTTTCCTGAAAATTTTATGTGGAAGAGAACATGATGAAAAAAGGCTAAACTAATATTTTCAGAATTTTTAGATCAAAGCTGACGTCGTGGGGCCTCAAATCCTCAAAATGGCGGCTCTAGAGAAGGTAATATGCGTGTTTGTAGCTTTAATAACTTTCTTATTTATCATCTGATATAGATCAGTTTGGTGTGATTTTAAAGATAAGAATACCAACTAAATTATAAAGTCAAAAAAAATCCAGAAATAGTGGATAAACTTATAGAAAAATCCATTGTAAGAAATTTTGGGGGAATTCTTTTAGCATTTTTTAAAGGTAAAAAAACCCCATCTTTCACCATTTTGATTTTTTTCTCAATGTTGCAAATCTCATATATTTCAACATAAAATAAACTCAGGAGGGTGTTTTTTGTTGTTAATTTAAAAAAATAAAGGTGAAAAATGGAAATTTTTATATATTTCTTAAAGAATTTTTTTAGGTAAGAACCCTTACTTTCAACATTTTGATTTTTTGTCACAATATTCCAAATCTTATTCTCTTCAACATAAAAAAATATCAGAAGGGTATTTTTTGTACTTCATCTTAAAAAGAACAATTAAGAATTGTAAATGACTCCTCAAATTTCACCCATTTCTCCCTCTTCATTCAATGAAATAATTTTCTGTACTTCTGAGAAATTTGATCCTTCTGAAAGGTGAATAGACTTACCTCTTTAATTTGTTCTTATTTAAGTCTATTCACCTTTCAGAAGGATCAACTTTCTCAGAAGTGAAAACGGCCCCACAACGTCAGTTTTGATATAAAAATTCTGAAAATATTAGTTTAGCCTTTTTTCATCATATTCTCTTCCATATAAAAGTTTCAGGAAAATCTGTGACATGGTGGCTACAAGAATTTTTAATTTTGGGTGATTTTAAATGAAATGATCCTTAGAAATGACCTTAATGATAACATACTAAAAATCGAATAGTAGAAAATTTAATTTTTTTTAAATTTTAATAAATGGCTCAAAAAAATTCAACCCCCCAAAACAATAGTAGAGGTAGGGTGTCCAGAAAAGAACTCCGGGTTTTTAAAATTGAATATCTCTTGAACAAAAATAGATAACAATATGAAACCAACGGCATTGTTCTTCTAGGGGCATGGAATTTTTTGTGTTAAAATTTAAAAATTTTAGTTACTTTTACTTTTAAAGTTAGCAGATGACAGCCCGTTGAAAATGTCGCAAAATCTTTCAAACTGAGTTCAGGATATCGATTCTATGATTATTGTCAAGATCGATTCGTTTTATCGAGATTAAAATTTTCCAAAAGAATTATTTCATGTTCTCGGAGTCAAATCAAGTTTCAATCTCTATAAAAAAGAATCGATCGTGACAATGATCGAAGAATCGGTATCCTGCACTCAATTTGAACGATTTTGCGACATTTTCAACGGGCTGCCATCTGCTAACTTTAAAAGTAATTAAAATTTTTAAATTTTAACACAAAAAATTCCATGCCCCTACAAGAACAATGCCGTTGGTTTCATATTGTTATCTATTTTTGTTCAAGAGATATTCAATTTTAAAAACCCGGAGTTCTTTTCTGGACACCATATGTATGTGATACATGTTTATAGGTTACTTTAGAGTGCTGAAACCGAATATTGCTTTTAGTTTGTAAAAAATGAAATTTCAATTTTTATTGTTTTAAAAATAATTTAATCGGTGCTGCTGTTTTCCCTCCACTTCCGATTCGGATTTAAGTGACAGCTTCAGTGGGCGAATGAAAGAGAATTAGCAGGAATGACGGGGTATTAAAGGAGGCGGTCCGATCGTGGGCGGACTTAAGGGGGTGCACCTCCAACCTTTAGAGAAAATTCCATTTTTATAGGGGAAAATAATGTTTTCAATGCCATCAGGGGGCATCAAAGTTGCCATTAGCGTCTATGGAGATGAATCCTCGCTCTATAGTCAATTACACAAGCGGATCCAGGGGGGGCTAGGGGGCTCAAGCCCCCCCCCCCAAAATGAAAAGTTTTACTCTATATAATATGACATTTTTTGCACCAAAATGAGTTAAAACCCTGTTACTTTAAGGTCAAATTTTTAAAAAAATTCTGGGGGAGGACCCCTAGACCCCCTTGGCACTTGTAACTCTGTTATTACAACTATATTTTACTAAGTTTGTGTCAAAACGCAAAAAACCTATATCCGAAATTCGGATGAGGCGTACCAAAAAGAGTTAAAAAAGTGGTGTTTTTGACTTAAATTTCCAAAAATTTTCTGGGGGAGGACCCCCAGACCCCCCTTTCGGTAGTTGGAGCGGGATAATTCACTACCTTTTCCGTATTAACATTAACAAAAAGATTCAATTGGATTATGAAAATTCTTAGCCCCCCCCAAAACTAAATCCTGGATCCGCCACTGAGTCAATACAATACTCTGAGGTGGATCTTAGACTATTTTTAGGGGTTTATTGGCTAGAGCAGGGGTCGGCAACCTATTGAAGCGGAAGAGCCAAAAGTAACCAAAAAGACCAAAACTGAACAGCATACTCTAGATGAGGTCTCACCAAGCTTCTGTATAGTACGCTACCTGCTTAGTTAAATTTAATATTATTAAAAGTTTTTTACATTAAAATAAGAGGGACTGGGGAGTTTTCCTCCTGGAAATTCTTTGAAACTTCACCCCTAAAAAGCGGGTCAAATATGCATAATAATGACTTTCAAATAATGGATAATTGCAGTCAAATTGTTTTTAATCTTAATGTGTTCAAAATGGCTTAAAACCTCCAAAATACATTTTAATATACCTTTCAAAACCCTAAATTTTAAGTTATTTTCAATTAAAAATAGCTTCTTTTCTTGTCTGAGCTGACAGCTGAAACAGCTTGTTGCTATCATCCCGCTTTGAAATACTGAGCTCTAGATTTTTACAGCCTAGTGCAGTGGTCTCCAACCCCCGGTCCGCGGACCGGTAACGGTCCACGGATCAAATGGTACCGGGCCGTGGGCAGACCATTTCATTGAAAATGATTTTAGATTCCTACTCCAAATTATAATTAATGAAATTAATTATAAATAACTTTGTATTTACTTTTTAGTGTAACTGTATTTTATTTTGAAAGCATGTTTAAGTACAATTAAAATAAAATTAATAAATTAAAATAAAATTAATAAATTAAAATAAAATTAATAAATTAAAATAATCTAAAATGTAAACAATCAACGCCCTACCCAGCGGGCCGTCTAAAAATTATCAAACGTTGACCGGTCCGTAGTGGTAAAAAGGTTGGGGACCACTGGCCTAGTGTTTCGATGAAAACAGTGTTTCCCACATTTCCAAATGACACATGTGACGTCACATTGTTAGGAGCTTTCTGTATTAAAATATGTCATAATTACCTTAAAGAAAAGTTTGTGAGAAGAGAAAATACAAGCGTATTTTTGGAATCAGGAGATAATTTTTAATAAATTAAAATTGAATATTTAGAATTTTAAGAGATGCTGCAATTCTCCATTCTGTTGGTCCTGGAAATGACCTCAAGCTGTCAGTTGCTGCCCCCTGAACTTTACCAACATAAACTTATGCCTTCCAAATGATATGTTTTAAGCTGTAGTTTATGCGCAAAATTGATGATATGTCCTTCATTTTTTAAATCGTTTTTTTTTTCGTAATTTGTGTTGTTATTGACTGGAGAATATAGAAAAGGTACAATATAGAACAATAGGACAGTATAGAAAAGATAGTGAATTATATCCTGCCTGTCCTGTTCCTACTACTAAAAGGGGTGCCCTCCCCCAGAAAATGTTTGGAAATTTAAGTCAAAAAACATAATTTTTCAACTCGTTTTGGTACGCCTCATCCGATTTCGGATACAGATTTTATAGTTGAATTTTTGCGCCTTGTCAAACGTAACATAAAATATAGTTGTAATAATAGTTACAAGTACTAAGGGGGTCTGAGGGTCCTCCCCTAGAAAATGTTTGAAAATTTAAGCAAAAAAAATCACACTTTTTCAACTTGTTTTGGTATGCCGTATCCCAATTTCGGATATCGATTTTATACTAGAATTTTTGCGTTTTGACAAACTTAATATAAAAGAGAGTTGTAATAATAGTTACAAGTACTTAGAGGGGGTCTGGGGGTCCTCCCCTAGAAAATATTTGAAAATTTAAGTCAAAAAACCTAATTTTTCAACTCGTTTTGGTACCCCTCATCCGATTTCGGATACAGATTTTATTGTCGAATTTTTGCGCCTTGACAAACTTAACATAAAAAATCACACTTTTTCAACTTGTTTTGGTATGCCGTATCCCAATTTCGGATATAGATTTTATACTAGAATTTTTGCATTTTGACAAACTTAATAAAAAAGAGAGTTGTAATAATAGTTACAAGTACTTAGAGGGGGTCTGGGGTCCTCCCCTAGAAAATATTTGAAAATTTAAGTAAAAAAATCACTTTTTCAAATTGTTTTCACACACGCTTTATCCGAATTTCGGAAATAGATTTTGTGGTAGAATTTTTGCGTTTCGACATACTTAATAAAAAATTAAGTTGTAATAATAGAGTTACAAGTCCCAAGGGGGGGTCTTCCAGAATTTTTTTGAAAACTTGACCTTGAAATAACAGGGTTTTAACTCATTTTGGTGCATAAAATTCTATTTTCAATAGTGTAAAACCTTTCATTTTATACGGGAGGGGGTGAGGGGGTATAAGCCCCCTAGCCCACCTGGATCCGCTAGTGGATAATAGTGTGTGGCTACACCAGATGCCGCCACTGTTCAGTGGGCTGGGGCCTTAACTCTAGCTCAAATAAAGAAAAATGAGTCATTAAAGCAACTATAAATAAACTTTTGAATATTTACACTTTTTATAAACATTATTTTTAATTACTAAATATATTTCTCTGTGTTTTTAAATTTAGTATGTATGTGGTTTATAATAAATTATATGTAAGGGGAAAGCATAAAAACACCTCCACTTGTATCAAGTAAGATAAGAAATGTTATTGTTTTCATCAGTTCGGCTCCAGATTGAAAAAAACCCGTGTTTTGCTGTTGCTGGCGGAAAAAAATTAAATTGATTTTCAATTATTTGATTCAAGATTGATTCAATTTGATTGATCAAAAACGGATTAAGACCAGTTTGTCGACATTCGTCGTTGCTTTGCTTTGGATGTTTCCTTGCCATGGAAGGAGTAGAAGCGGAATACGGTGCTGTGGAGTGGACCATCGAGAATTTCAGCTGCTGGAACAAGGATATTCACCATGAAGTGATAACCAGTTTGATCTTCTTTGGGGATTTTCACTTCGAAATACGTCCAAGAGGAGGGCAAAACCCTCCGGAAAGGATGTCAGTGCGAATGCTGGGTTCTCCTCCTGTACCGATTTTTGGATATATGTCCCTCATTGCTTCCGATGGACACGTGTTGTGTTCCGACGTAGTAGAGATTGACTCTCAGAGACCAGTGTGTGATATTTCTTCTGCAAGCAGTTTCGGAGCAATTGTGGGCCACAGCAAAATGAACGAAGGTCTACACAAGGACCAAATCACTCTGCGGTTCCAGTTGAGAGCAGCCGTTAGCGACAGTGTACTCAGAATGCGAACAGCGATATGCGTTCACGAATTCTCAATCAGAATTCCTGGTGAATTATTGCATAACATCCATTTGTATCGTTTAGTAAATCAATGCATTCGTAGGATCAAGTATCCTTCACGTGACGGTGCAACTGCACAAATAAATTTATACGCTGGGATTGGTGGACACGAATATCATTACATGACCTTCGGAACGAAACAAATTGGACCACCAGAAACTGCATATATCCGCTCGCGAATATCTGTGACGGACAAAGACGGGACACTTGTAGCGAGTGGAGTGGAAGAATGTGTATGTCGTAGTATGGGATACTGGCCGATACCGTATTTCCTTAAAAGGGCTGGAATAAGGGAAAAAAAGACACTCTGGCAACTTAGAATTGTTCCCGAAGATCAGTCTCCACTTTTGTGCACTTATTATGACGCAACTGATCAAGGACTGAATCTCCCCACCGTCGCTTTAAGTCCTCCCACTTCAAACGAATACGTTGAAAAGCCTTTGGAGAACTACAAGGCTGACACTTCCAACCAGCCAGCGTTGAATGCCCTTTCAAAAGACTTGATGTGCCTCTACCGGGACAAGACGTTTTCCGATGTCACCCTCGTATGCAAATATGCCGCTTTCCCTGTCCTCAGGGCTATCCTGAGTGCCAGATCCCCTGTCTTCAAGACGATGCTCACTACCGACATGAAGGAAGCAGCGTCCGGTGAAGTGTACATTGAGGACCTTGACCCCTCCACCCTATCCCGATTCCTGACCTACCTCTACACGGGAATTGTCGAGGATCTGCAAGAGGGTAGCGCCATCGAGCTCTATTATGCTGCAGACAAGTACCAGGTCCCCTCCCTCAAGACGGACTGTTCCAAGTTCTTGTGTGACAATGTGTCCGTTTCGAACGTGTGTGACATTCTGCCTTTCGCCGAGAGACACGGAGACGACCAACTTACTTCAGGTGCCCACGACTTCATCTTAGATAACTTGAGCGCCGTTTTGGGTTCTCAAGAATGGGACACTCTTAAAAAAAATGAACCTCTACTGGTTGCCCAAACTATGACGCAGTTTGCTATGGAAGGTCACTTACAAAGAAGGGACTTTAAAAGAAGGAAAGTTACGAATTAGGCTTTTCGCCGACTCGTTTCGTACAGTCGTACCACAGTATTTGCCCTCGCAAGATTGAGAAAAAAATTAAGAAATGATATTAAAGCTTTAAATCTCTTTCTACATTAATCAACAAAATTATAGCATGTGTTTTTGTTTAAAACATGTTTTATTTGTTTTTTTTTACCCTCGAGAAAAAGAGATGCTAAGAAAACCAATGATTTTTTAAAATTTAAATTTGGTTTTTCCAATTTAAATTAGATTAATAAAGCTATACTTTTAAATACACCACAAACAGATCGTTCATTTAAAAGATTTTTTGTAAGTTTTCTTCGCAACATTGTGCTCTTTAGGGGCCATTCATTAATTATGTAAGGGTCCCGAGGGGGAGGGGGTCGGAAAAATCTCTACATACTCTTACTTGGGGGGTGGGGGGTCAAACCCATTCTTACGTAAGATTTTCCCCAAGTTAATGTAAACCAATTCCAATTATTCTAATGAAATTACTATTGAATAACCCCAGAAAAACTTAAAAATGCTGACGATCTCGGTATAGACTGGAGATAATAATATGGTAGTTGACAGCAAGAATATATTACTTATCTGTTGAAGAATAAAAATCTTTGATTTATGTCAAACTGAGAGTTTTAGTATAACTGATCATTTTCTAACATTTTATTATTTTGAAAAATTAAATGGAATCTTGTGTAAGAATAGGGGGGAGGGGTTTAAAAAATCTTACATGGGGGTGGGGGGGGGTCAAAAATTGCCAAAATCATCCTTAAGTAATTAATGAATGGCCCCTTATCTAATACTGTAATGTAATGTACTGCCCATGTCATGGTGATTTGTTGGTTTGTACCCAAACCTTATAACTGACTCCATATTTTTAAGCTCTGAGTGATCAACACTTGAAAATGGTGAGTATGTTGCCTAAATAAAGGGAGCAACTTGCTAAAAATTATTTGTGTTTTTAAACAAGGTTTTTTTTGCTTTGTTTTAATCGAATGTTTTAGACAAAGTGTTTTAAACGTAGCAACCCTGCCTTAAAGTAATTTTGTTTTCATTTTCGAATTTTTATTTTAAACCTAACAACCCTGGTTTGCAACCATGTTGAAAAATTTGGAGAATTTTTAACAAAATATTGTTAACTATTTTAAAATTAAAATATTGTATGTATAAAATTTTTCAATCAAATGAAACAGAAAATATTTTGACAATATTTAGTTAAAAATTATCTAAATAGAGATCAAATTTTAAGAGAGACAACAAATCTTTGGAAAAATTTAAAAAAATAAAATTTTTTAAAAACTTTAAATTTTGTAGTATTGACACGTGATACAAGTCTAGGCTATATTTTAGTACTGATTCTAAATATTAGGCCAATTTTTAGATAAAATTTAGAATAAGTGTGGAAAATTTGAAGTAATTAAAACGAAAATTAAGTAATAAGATAAATACTTCAATTTTCCTACACTAATTCTAAATTTTATTCAAAAGTTGGCCTGATATTCATAAACAGCACTGAAAAATAGCTTATAGATATGTTTCCCATGTCAATACTACAAAATTTTAAATTTGCTTAGTTTTTTTATAAGAAGGGGGAAATACTAACATTTCTTATTTGTAAAAATATCCAACAAACTGAATAAAGCAAAATTAGTACGAATTGTACAAGATATCATACAGTATTCATAAAATATGTATTTTTCAGGGGCTTATTATCACCTGATCCCATTGAGGACTCATCATAAGATTTTGCCATAAGTATGTAGGCAATACAAATTATTTTTGGTAATTTTTTTTCAGATTTTTAAAAACGCTATTTTTTGAGAAATTAATTAATTGTAAAATTTCAAAAAAATTTAAATGGATACCCTTAATTGCACTGCTGCACATAATATTAAAGCCCCAATCAAGGGATTTAAAAGGATACCACTTCCAAGTCTGTATTGTCTTTAGTTGCCAACTTACAGGTAATCAATGATGTCAAAAAGTGCAGTTTTAAAGGATTATTAAAAAGTTTTATAACTTCAAAGGTATTGAAGCTAGGCCGCTGATGTTTGGCAGGCATTCTTTCAGAACTCTATGATTACATGCTGCATACTCAAATTGATAAAATCTGAGACTTTAATAAATTGCAATAAAAGGTTTTTTAAAGGTTTTCATTTAGGGCTCATTTCATTTAAAATCACCTGATGGGTGTTGCCACCATGTCACCGGATTTTCCTGAAAATTTTATGTGGAAGAGAACGTGATGAAAAAAGGCTAAACTAATATTTTCAGAATTTTTAGATCAAAGCTGACGTCGTGGGGCCATTTTGAATTTGACTGAAATCCTCAAAATGGCGGCTCTAGAGAAGGTAATATGGGTGTTTGTAGCTTTAATAACTTTCTTATTTATCATCTGATATAGATCAGTTTGGTGTGATTTTAAAGATAAGAATACCAACTAAATTATAAAGTAAAAAAAAATCCAGAAATAGTGGATAAACTTATAGAAAAATCCATTGTAAGAAATTTTGGGGGAATTCTTTTAGCATATTTTAAAGGTAAAAAAACCCCATCTTTCACCATTTTGATTTTTTTCTCAATGTTGCAAATCTCATATATTTCAACATAAAATAAACTCAGGAGGGTGTTTTTTGTTGTTAATTTAAAAAAATAAAGGTGAAAAATGGAAATTTTTATATATATTTCTTAAAGAATTTTTTTAGGTAAGAACCCTTACTTTCAACATTTTGATTTTTTGTCACAATATTCCAAATCTTATTCTCTTCAACATAAAAAAATATCAGAAGGGTTTTTTTTGTACTTCATCTTAAAAAGAACAATTAAGAATTGTAAATGACTCCTCAAATTTCACCCATTTCTCCCTCTTCATTCAATGAAATAATTTTCTGTACTTCTGAGAAATTTGATCCTTCTGAAAGGTGAATAGACTTACCTCTTTAATTTGTTCTTATTTAAGTCTATTCACCTTTCAGAAGGATCAACTTTCTAAGAAGTGAAAACGGCCCCACAACGTCAGTTTTGATATAAAAATTCTGAAAGTATTAGTTTAGCCTTTTTTCATCATATTCTCTTCCATATAAAAGTTTCAGGAAAATCTGTGACATGTGGTGGCTACAAGAATTTTTAATTTTGGGTGATTTTAAATGAAATGATCCTTTGGAATGACCTTAATGATAACATACTAAAAATCGAATAGTAGAAAATTTAATTTTTTTAAAATTTTAATAAATGGCTGAAAAAAATTCACCCCCCAAAACAATAGTAGAGGTAGGGTGTCCAGAAAAGAACTCCGGGTTTTTAAAATTGAATATCTCTTGAACAAAAATAGATAACAATATGAAACCAACGGCATTGTTCTTCTAGGGGCATGGAATTTTTTGTATTAAAATTTAAAAATTTTAGTTACTTTTAAAGTTAGCAGATGGCAGCCCGTTGAAAATGTCGCAAAATCGTTCAAACTGAGTTCAGGATATCGATTCTATGATTATTGTCAAGATCGATTCGTTTTATCGAGATTGAAATTTTCCAAAAGAATTATTTCATGTTCTCGGAGTCAAATCAAGTTTCAATCTCTATAAAAAAGAATCGATCGTGACAATTTGAACGATTTTGCGACATTTTCAACGGGCTGCCATCTGCTAACTTTAAAAGTAATTAAAATTTTTAAATTTTAACACAAAAAATTCCATGCCCCTTCAAGAACAATGCCGTTGGTTTCATATTGTTATCTATTTTTGTTCAAGAGATATTCAATTTTAAAAACCCGGAGTTCTTTTCTGGACACCATATGTATGTGATACATGTTTATAGATTACTTTAGAGTGCTGAAACCGAATATTGCTTTTAGTTTGTAAAAAATGAAATTTCAATTTTTATTGTTTTAAAAATAATTTAATCGGTGCTGCTGTTTTCCCTCCACTTCCGATTCGGATTTAAGTGACAGCTTCAGTGGGCGAATGAAAGAGAATTAGCAGGAATGACGTGGTATTAAAGGAGGCGGTCCGATCGTGGGCGGACTTAAGGGGGTGCACCTCCAACCTTTAGAGAAAATTCCATTTTTATAGGGGAAAATAATGTTTTCAATGCCATCAGGGACAGCTTGCACCCCCAGGGTTCACCATCTAAATCCACCCATGGGTCCGATGCACATAAAGTTTGTCTATGGGAAAAGCCCTGTTAAAAAAGTTGCCATTACCGGCTATGGAGATGAATCCTCGCTCTATAGTCAATTACACAAGCGGATCCAGGGGGGGCTAGGGGGCTCAAGCCCCCCCCAAATGAAAAGTTTTACTCTATATAATATGACATTTTTTGCACCAAAATGAGTTAAAACCCTGTTACTTTAAGGTCAAATTTTAAAAAAAATTCTGGGGGAGGACCCCTAGACCCCCTTGGCACTTGTAACTCTGTTATTACAACTATATTTTACTAAGTTTGTGTCAAAACGCAATAAACCTATATCCGAAATTCGGATGAGGCGTACCAAAAAGAGTTTTACCAAAAGAGAGTTTCCAAAAATTTTCTGGGGGAGGACCCCCAGACCCCCCTTTCGGTAGTTGGAGCGGGATAATTCACTACCTTTTCCGTATTAACATTAACAAAAAGACTCAATTGGATTATGAAAATTCTTAGCCCCTCCCCCCAAAACTAAATCCTGGAGCCGCCACTGAGTCAGTACAATACTCTGAGGTGGATCTTAGACTATTTTTAGGGGTTTATTGGCTAGAGCAGGGGTCGGCAACCTATTGAAGCGGAAGAGCCAAAAGTAACCAAAAAGACCAAAACTGAACAGCATACTCTAGATCAGTGGTCCCCAACCTTTTTACTACCACGGACCGGTCAACGTTTGATAGTTTTACCGCGGCCCGCTGGGGGGTGTAGATAGTTTATATTCTAGATTATATTTATTAATTTTAATTTAATTGTATTTAAACATACTATCAAAATAAAATACAGTTACACCAAAAAATAAATATAAAGTGATTTATAATTCCTTTCATTCATTAATTTGGAGTATAAGCCTAGGAATTTAAATTCCTTTTTAATGAAATGGTCGGCCCGCGGCCCCGAACCATTTGATCCACGGACCGGCACCGGTCCGCGGACCGGGGGTTGGAGACCACTGCTCTAGATGAGGTCTCACCAAGCTTCTGTATAGTACGCTACCTGCTTAGTTAAATTTAATATTATTAAAAGTTTTTTACATTGAAATAAGAGGGACTGGGGAGTTTTCCTCCTGGAAATTCTTTGAAACTTCACCCCTAAAAAGCGGGTCAAATATGCATAATAATGACTTTCAAATAATGGATAATTGCAGTCAAATTGTTTTTAATCTTAATGTGTTCAGAATGGCTTAAAACATCCAAAAAACATTTTAATATACCTTTCAAAACCCTAAATTTTAAGTTATTTTCAATTAAAAATAGCTTCTTTTCTTGTCTGAGCTGACAGCTGAAACAGCTTGTTGCTATCATCCCGCTTTGAAATACTGAGCTCTAGATTTTTACAGCCTAGTGCAGTGGTCTCCAACCCCCGGTCCGCGGACCGGTAACGGTCCACGGATCAAATGGTACCGGGCCGTGGGCAGACCGTTTCATTGAAAATGATTTTAGATTCCTACTCCAAATTATAATTAATGAAATTAATTATAAATAACTTTGTATTTACTTTTTGGTGTAACTGTATTTTATTTTGAAAGCATGTTTAAGTACAATTTAAATAAAATTAATAAATTAAAATAATCTAAAATGTAAACAATCAACGCCCCACCCAGCGGGCCGTCTAAAAATTATCAAACGTTGACCGGTCCGTAGTGGTAAAAAGGTTGGGGACCACTGGCCTATTAGTACGGGAGCTGGCGTTAAATTTCAAGAATTCATCTGCTCGTACACGATTTTAATTTTACAGGATAGTATTAGTGGTGCTGATCATGGAATCAAGCGTCAGCTGGTCAGGTAGCGGTGGGTTGAGCGCGGGGAGGGGGTCAAAGGTACAAAAAAAGAAAAATAAATTCATCTGCCCGTGGATGAAACTTGATGGAGATGGTAGTTTAGACCTTCCTGATTACAAAAATGACCATCAGCTGGCTGGGTGGCGGTGGAATGACCGTCAGCTGGTCACGTGAACTTGCAAACAAAAAATTTATCTGACAAAGCAAGAAACTTGGTAGGATGTCAATCTGTGTTACAGAAATAATAACGAGTTACTAGTACAACAGATATTAATTCATGAGTTGCTAGTGTAAGTTGAAGACTAGTAACTCCTTATTACTTCATGTAACAGAGATTTACAACCCTACCAAGTGCCATGCATTGTCAGATAAATTTTTTGTTTGCAAGTTCACGTGACCAGCTGACGGCCATTCCACTGCCACCCAGCCAGCTGACTGTCATTTTTGTAATCAGGAAGGCCTAAACTACCATCTCCACCAAGTTTCATACACGAGCAGATGAATTTATTTTTCACTTTTATTGCAACTTTGACCCCCTCCCCACGCTCAACCCACCGCTACCTGACCAGCTGACGCTCGGTTCCGTGATCATCACCACTAACACTATCCTGTCATATTAAAATCTTGTACAAGCAGATGAATTTTTCATTTTAACGCCAGCTCCCGTACTATATAGTGCAGGGGTGGCCAACCCAAATGTTGTAAAGGGCCACTTTGGAAAACCACAATACTCTCGCGGGCCGCATATAAAATTTTAGGATATTAGGTGTACAGAATGACAGTGAAGTTATTTGAATAAATTAGGAATATAAATTAGGATTTTTCTTAGATCCTTTGCTAAGTTTGACAGATTCCTAAATAAAATATTCATAAAAATTTACCTTAAGGAGCAACCCCAAGAATACCTTCTGTAGTACATCCATAGGAACTAAACAGGTGCCGTTAAAAAACACTTGGAATCACTCAAAACTATGAGGAGCCTGTGGCGCTTATAGAAACCCAAATCTTACTCTCATACCCCAATGCATATTTAATTGGTTCAATGCATAAATTAAAAAATATTTTTAGTTAGGATTTGCACCTGACTGAACTAATATCCTAAAAAGGTTGTGAACAATAGAGTTCCTAGTACTAAAGGGGGATTTGGGGGTCTTCCCCCAGAAAATTTTTTGGAAATACGACTCTAATTAACAGACTTAACGTGTTTTGGTACACTTTGTCCGAATTTGGGGGCTTTACTCTAAAACTTTAACTTTTGTTTAAAAAAATTCTTGCAGACCACAAAATTATTTAAAAACGGGCCGCATGCGGGCGATGGGTTGGCAAAGCCTGATCTAAGAGGTATATGGGGGGTCGGGGGTTCTCCCCCGAAAAAATTTTAAATTTTAGTGTGCTAAAAAGTGTTTTGAAGCTACTTTTCGGAGAGTTTTCAGAGAGCTTCGCGGGCCGCACAAAATGACCAGGAGGGCCGCATGCGGCCCGCGGGCCGCGGGTTGGCCATGCCTGATATAGTGTTTCGATGAAAACGGTGTTTCCCACATTTCCAAATGACACATGTGACGTCACATTGTTAGGAGCTTTCTGTATTAAAATATGTCATAATTACCTTAAAGAAAAGTTTGTGAGAAAATACAAGCGTATTTTTGGAATCAGGAGATAATTTTTAATAAATTAAAATTGAATATTTAGAATTTTAAGAGATGCTGCAATTATCTCCATTCTGTTGGTCCTGGAAATGACCTCAAGCTGTCAGTTGCTGCCCCCTGAACTTTACCAACATAAACTTATGCCTTCCAAATGATATGTTTTAAGCTGTAATTTATGCGCAAAATTGATGAAATGTCCTTCATTTTTTTAAATCGTTTTTTTTTCGTAATTTGTGTTGTTATTGACTGGAGAATATAGAAAAGGTACAATATAGAACAAGGACAATATAGAAAAGGTAGTGAATTATCCTGTCCGGTTCCTACTACTAAAAGGGGTGCCCTCCCCCAGAAAATGTTTGGAAATTTAAGTCAAAAAACATAATTTTTCAACTCGTTTTAGTACGCCTCATCCGATTTCGGATACAGATTTTATAGTAGAATTTTTGCGCTTTGACAAGCTTAATATAAAATATAGTTGTAATAATAGTTACAAGTACTAAGGGGGTCTGGGGAAGAAAATGTAAGTAAAAAAATCACACTTTTTCAACTGGTACGCCTTATCCGAATTTCGGATATAGATTTTGTGGTAGAATTTTTGCGTTTCGACATACTAAATAAAAAATTAAGTTGTAATAATAGAGTTACAAGTCCCAAGGGGGTCTCTTCCAGAATTTTTTTGAAAACTTGACCTTGAAATAACAGGGTTTTAAACTCATTTTGGTGCATAAAATTCTATTTTCAATGTGTAAAACTTTTCACTTTATATGGGAGGGGGGTAATAGCCCACTTGGATCCGCTAGTGGATAAAAGTGTGTGGCTACACCAGATGCCGCCACTGTTCAGTGGGCTGGGGCTTAACTCTAGCTCAAATAAAGAAAAATGAGTCATTAAAGCAATTATAAATAAACTTTTAAATATTTACACTTTTTATAAACATTATTTTTAATTACTAAATATATTTCTCTGTGTTTTTAAATTTAGAATGTATGTGGTTTATATTAAATTATATGTAATAGGAAAGCATAAAAACACCTCCACTTGTAAGAAGTAAGAAATGTTATTTGTTATTGTTATCATCAGTTCGAATTGATAAAACTAGTGTTGTGCTGTTGCTGGCGGAAGAAAAATAAATGAAATTGATTTTCAATTATTTCATTCAAGATTGATTCAATTTGATTGATCAAAAACGGATTAAGACCAGTTTGTCGACATTCGTCGTTGCTTTGCTTTGGACTTTCTCTGCCATGGAAGAAGTAGAAGCGGAATACGGTGCTGTGGAGTGGACCATTGACAATTTCAGCTGCTGGCACAAGGATATTCACCATGAAGTGATCACCAGTTTGATCTTCTTTGGGGATTTTCACTTCGAAATACGTCCAAGAGGAGGGCGCAACCCTGTGGAAAAGATGTCAGTGCGAATGCTGGGTGATCCTCCTTTAGCGGTTTTCGGGGATCTGTCGCTAATTGCTTCGGATGGACACGTGTTCTGTTCCGAGGAAGTAGAGATTGACCCTCAGAGGCAAGCGTTCGAACTTTCTTCTGCCCCCACTTTCGAATACATTGTGGAACACAGCAAAATGAATGAAGGTCTACACAAAGACCAAGTCTTTCTGCGATTCCAGGTAAGAGCAGCCGTTGGCGACAGTGTACTCAGAATGCGAACAGCAATATGCGTTCACGAATTCCCATACAGAATTCCTGAAGTAAAATTGTATAACATCAGTTTGCATGGTTTAGTTAATCGATGCATTCGTTCAATCACATATCCTTCAGGTGATGGTGCAATTTCAACAATAAATTTATATGCTACGGTTGGTGGACACAAAAATCTATATATAGTCTTCGGATTACAGCAGACTGGACCACGAGAGACTGTATATATCCGCTCACGAATGACTGCGGTGGACAAAAATGGGACACTTCTAGGAAGAACAATAGACGAACGTGTATGGTCTGATAACGGATACTGGTCGTTTCCATATTTCCTACAGAGGGTTGATATAAAGGAAAAAACACTCTGGCATCTTAGAATTGTTCCCGAAAATCGGTCTCCACTTTTGTGCACTTATTATGACGCAAATGGTCAAGGTCCGAATCTCCCCACCTTCGCTTTAAGTCCTCCCACTTCAAATGAATACGTTGAAAAGCCTTTGGAGAACGACAAGGCTGACACTTCCAACCAGCCAGCGTTGAATGCCCTCTCAAAAGACTTGATGTGCCTCTACCGGGACAAGACGTTTTCCGATGTCACCCTCGTATGCAAATATGCCGCTTTCCCTGTCCTCAGGGCTATCCTGAGTGCCAGATCCCCTGTCTTCAAGACGATGCTCACTACCGACATGAAGGAAGCAGCGTCCGGTGAAGTGTACATTGAGGACCTTGACCCCTCCACCCTATCCCGATTCCTGACCTACCTCTACACGGGAATTGTCGAGGATCTGCAAGAGGGTAGCGCCATCGAGCTCTATTACGCGGCCGACAAGTACCAGGTCCCCTCCCTCAAGACGGACTGTTCCAAGTTCTTGTGTGACAACGTGTCCGTTTCGAACGTGTGTGACATTCTGCCTTTCGCCGAGAGACACGGAGACGACCAACTTACTTCAGCAGCCCACGACTTCATCTTAGATAACTTAAGCGCCGTTTTGGGTTCTCAAGAATGGGACACTCTTAAAAAAACTGAACCTCTGCTGGTTGCCCAAACTATGACGCAGTTTGCTATGGAAGGTCACTTACAAAGAAAGGACTCTAAAAAAAGGAAAGTTACAAATTAGGCTACTTGACAACTCGTTTGAATATAGTCGTTCCACAGTATTTGGCCTCGCAAAATTGAGAAAAAAAAATTAAGAAATTATATTAAAGCTTTAAATCTCTTCTTTTTACAATAATCAACAAAATTATAGCATGTTTTTTTGTTTAAAACATGTTTTATTTGTTTTTTTTACCCTCGACAAAAAGAGATGTTAAGAAAACCAATGATTTTTTAAAATTTAAATTTGATTTTTCCAATTGAAATTAGATTAATAAAGCTATACCTTTAAATACAACAGATCGTTGATTTAAATGATTATTTGTAAGTTTTCCTCACAACATCGTGCTCTTTATCAAGTATTGTACTGCCCATGTCATGGCAATTTGGTGGTTTGTACCCAAACCTTATATTGGGTTGTCCCATAAGTTCTGTTACTTTTTACAAAGTTTCGTGTCTGAAATTTTTTTTATGAAAAACTGATAATAGGTGGAGATTTCAAACAAAAGGGATTTTGATTTAGGTATATTTATGAACATAATGTATGATTTTGGCAGTTTTGGTGATATTATTTCTTTTCAAAATGGTGGTTTGAAAAAAAGACTGCAAACGATGATTTTCGTTCAATTTTTTCTTTTGTTTAAAAAACTTGGAAGAATGCATAATTCATGGCTAAAAAAAAGTTTTACTGTATATTTGAAATGTTTATATTAAGATGTCGTAGTTTCAAGATCATTCGATAAGTTAAAGGTAGGAAATTTTTGGTTTTAAAACTTCATACATTGGTAATTTCCATAATTTATGTGTGTTTTTTAAAGCATACCTATTGTTTTTCTAAACAGCTGGTATGAAGAAAATTAAAGGCAGATTTTTTTTAAACCATAATGCTTGTTTAAACATTCAAAGTATCTTTCATAATATTGTTGAATTGATTTATTTCTAAATTTCAAGGAGTTGTTTTTATTGTAATGTTTTCGTATGAAGCAAAGAATTGCTTTGTTTGCTTAACTTACGTTAAGCAAGTGTAATTCTGATAAGTTAAAACATTGCGCGCTTGAATAGTGCGCACTGCTTTCTAAGCTTAATTACAGAGATATTTAATATACTGCATATTTTGAATTCTTGGGTCTATCTATAAGCTTTCTTATTGATTTTGATGCTTTTTTTCTTAAAAATTTCTTTGAAATGACAAACATTACTGCGGTAAGTTTTTTGGAATAGATGTTATGTTTGAGACCAAAATGTCCTAACTTAAACTTATGGAATCATTTTGAAACTATGACATCTTAATCTAAACATTTCAAATATTCTGTAAAACTTTTTTTAGCCATAATTTATGTGTTCTTCCTAGAATTATGCGAAAATCGTTGTTTTTGGTCTCTTTTTAAACCGCCATTTTGAAAAGAAACTATCACCAAAACTGTCAAAATCATACATTATGTTCATAAATATACCTAAATCAAAATCCCTTTTGTTTGAAATCTCCACCTATTACCAGTTTTTCATAAAAAATTTTCAAACACGAAACTTTGTAAAAAGTAACAGAGCTTATGGGACAACCCAATGCTTGACACCATCTTTTTAAGCTCTGAGTGATCCACACTTGAAAATGGTTGATGAGTTTGTTGCCTACATAAAGGGAGCAACTTGCTAAAAAATATGTGTTTTAAACAAGGTTTTTTTTGCTTTGTTTTATATAAAACAACCCTGGTTTGCAACCATGTTGAAAAATGTATAGAATTTTTACAACGGGAAAAACGAGAGAATTTTTGACGAAATATTGTTAAACTATTTTAAAATTAAAATATTTTATGTATTTAAAAATATATAAAATCTTTCACAATCAAATGAAACAGAAAATATTTTGACAATATTTAGTTAAAAATTATCTAAATAGAAATAAAATTTTAATAGAAATAAAATAAAATAGAAATAAAATTTTAATAGAAATAAAATAAAAAAATAGAAATAAAAATTTAAAATAATAATAGAAATAATATTAATAACTTAATAGAAATAAAATTTTCAAAAAATTAAAATTTTTAAAAAATTTTAAATTCTGTAGGTTGATTGACAGGTGATACATGTCTATAGGCTATATGTTAGTGGTGATTCTAAATATTAGGTCAACTTTTAGAAAAAAATTAGAATAAGTGTGGAAAAATTGAAGTAATTAAAAAAATTAAGTACAGTAGAACTCCAATTATCCGAACTCCGACTATCCGAATCGCCGATTATCCGAACTGCTTTCAGAATTCCAACATACGCTTTTAAACTTCGTATCAGTGCTTGAAAATATAATATGGAAGTACTTTAAGAAAATTAATGAAGGCAGAAACAAACAAATATTTAGAAGTTAAACGATCAAATATTTAGATGCCGTTTTTAAGTAGTTTTTGCAGCTAAGATGTATGGAAAACCATATTTTGGGTGCGGTTCTTTGTGTAAAAGATAAGATCTTAGCTCAAATGCTTGGTTGTCCAATGTCCATATTGTAAAGCAAGAAACGGTTGGCTAATAACTCTACATACTCTTTTTTAGGGAAAAATCCAATTATCCGAATTTTTGATTATCCAAATGGGGTCCGGTCCCAATTGATTCGGATAATTGGAGTTCTACTGTAATAAGATAAATATACTACTTCAATTTTCCTACACTTATTCTAAACTTTATTCAAAAGTTGGCCTGATATTCATAAACAGCACTGAAAAATAGCCTATAGACATGTATCCCATGTCAATACTACAAAATTTTAAATTTGCTTAGTTTTTATAAAAAGGAAAGGGAAGTACCAACATTTCTTATTTGTTACCATATCCTAAAAACTGAATAAAGCAAAATTAGTGCGAATTGTACAAGATATTGTACAGTATTTACAAAGTATGTATTTTTCAGGGGCTTGCCCCAAATAAGAACAAATAAAAGAGGTAAGTCTATTCACCTTCCCAGAAGGATCAACTTCCTCAGAAGTACTGCAATGAAAATTATCGATGAAGCATCGTTTGAATGAAAGAGGAAGAAATGGATGAAATTTGAGGAGTCATTTACAATTCATATTTGTTCTATACAGGGTGATTCAGCCTTATCGTTAAAGAGCTAGGACCTACTGTAGTGCGAGGGCGTTTCAAAAGGCCGTTTTTAGAAGGCCCGTGTGACGAAACAAAACACAGGGATGGAACAGCTGCGCCAAACTCGCCGATCTGCGCCGAAACGGAACATGTGCGCATTTTAGCGCCAAAAGTACAATTTTTGAGTAAATTGCGCCCGCCTGCGCCAAACTGGCGAATTGCTCCGATTTTTACCTTGAAAAGACCGTTGCTCACGACCTTTTTCTCCTATAACATTGTAAAACTGAAAAGTGAACCAAAAACTAAAAGGGTCGCAACGATCCCCTCTTTTGGCGTGAATGAGTCTGATTTTATTACTTACGGTATGCTAATGGTTTCGATTTTCGATCCGTCATCTGCGCCGTTCGTTGTTGGGGAGGAAATCATGTTTTCGCTATCGTTTTCTTTGAAAACGGATGTGATTTTTCGGCGGAATTCCGCGTTTTGTGACTTTTTGTATCATTTTCCGCATTTTTTTAACAATTTTCCTCAAATTAACTCTTCTCCGCGAAAGAAATTTCCATGGAGAAAAAAACCCCTCTTCACCCTTCGATCTGGACACAGGGGATGTGATTTTTCCGCATTTTAAAATTTTTTTCCATGAAAATCTGATTGAACGGCAGGAGTTCGAAAGCGGGCCGTTTTCCCGGTTTTCCGAGAAACGTCGGCGAAAGAGGTCCGCGTTTCTTACATTCCGAAGCTCCCGTTTTACGGCCCGTGAACTAATTTTGGATCGAAATTCGGATTTTTCCAGATAATCCATACCTTTTTTTTTACTTTGCCTATTAGTTTTGAGAAAAATGATGATTTAAAGCGGTAAAAAGTGGGAAAAATCGCGATTTTTCACGGAAGTTTCGTGTTGCTTGCAGAGTGTTTTCTTCCCGCGACTTCTTTCTTAAACGGCCGCGGGTGCCAAGTTGAAGTCGGCTTCTTCTTGCGTTGTTAGTGCGATGTGTGAAAACAACTTCGCAGTGGTTAGAAGCCATCAAGTCCGGTCTTTAGGATCACATTCTGCGGGAAAAGTCGAAAAATAGTGATTTTTCGCGTAAGAATTGTTTTTCCAGAGCACCTAGTTGAAGCTGGCATCATTTCATATTGTAATTGCGATGCAGAAAAAACTTAGTCGTAGTCAAAGGAGCCTAATAAGTCTAGTGATAACTTCAGATAACGTTTTTATTGATTTCAATGTGTTTTCAACTCATTTTTCTTAAGGATTTCCTAAGTTATAAATTTTCACTGATAGATCACTTTGAAGCTAGGTAAGATAATATTGCAGTGTTTTTAAAAAATCTTGTTAGATTATAACCTGTTTCTGATATGATATCAAGGGGGATGGCAGGCGACCCATCCCCCTAAAAAATCGGACTAGGTGTCCAAAACAAGTTAAAACGCTGCTCTTAAGGGTCAAACTTCAAAAAAAAAATTCTGGGAGGGGACCCCTGGACCCTCTTAATGCTTGGATCTCTATAATTAACCACCTTTTATGTATTAAACAAAACCTTAAAATTAAACACCAAAAAAGTAAGAACATAATTTGGGATTTCCTCTTTGGTCCTCTTTTTCCTCTTTGGGAAAAGGATATATCTTTTTATGGATTTGAATTATTCCGGACCACGACCAACAGCGAATAAAAATTGACAATAAAAATTTTTTCTGCTCCCAACTGCTCCAAAAACGTATTTTTACTGCTCCCAAAAGGTGTTTTTACTGCTCCTAAATAGGGTTTCACCTGTTCCATCCCTGAAAACATAATATAATGAAAAAATCTATTGCATGAGGCAAGGAAGTGTCCCTACTAATTACACCATGAATTCGATAGCATTTGAACTACTTTCTTAAACCGTGGAGTGAGTTTCAAAAGTGCAATACTAATCTTATACTAGTCAAAGAATGGAGTTCCCTTAATGGTATATATTTAGAAAAATGATGATCGGGGAAGGAATTTTCAATGATCGTAATATTGATCATTGGAAATTCCTTCCCCAATCATCATTTCTTTAAATACCATTAAGGGAACTCCATTGTTTGACTAAGAGATTAATATTGCACGCTTTAAAACTCACCCCACGGTTTAGCAATTGGTCTAATTTCTATCTATTTCTATATTGGGATATTTTGATGGGATCCCGATCAGTGGCGCAGCCAGAAACTTCTAGGGGGGTCCAATCAAAGTTAGTTGACAAATCATGCAAAAAATCCCCCCCCAAAAAGATGTGTGGTACTTTTCTGGCAAATGTAATATTATGAAGTAAAAGTTTTGTGTAACAACGTGTGAGCCCGAAGAAAGGGGGGTCTGGGGGATTTCCCCAGAAAAATTTAAGAAAATTGCCTCATTAAAGTAGTATTTAAGTTCATTTTGAGATATCTTGGGTTAAAAAGCGCCGCTCCTGATATAAGCCACAAAATTTCTAAGAAAAATCTACTGTTAATAAATATTCATCAAACTTTTGGAAGGGGTTTGGGGTCCTCCCCAAGAAAATTTTTAAAATTTGACACCTAAAGGTAAGTTTTCAACTCATTCTGAGACCCTTTGGGTTTTCCTAAAAAAGGATAGCTTTTGAATTTTCAAGAAAAAGAAAACACAATAAATGAATATACCTCAAAATTTGGAAGGGGGGCTTTGGGGTCCTCCGCAAGATTCTTTTTAAAATTTGACCCTTCAAATTAAACTTTAAACTCATTAAAAACCCTTCGGGTTACATACCAAAAGTTCGAAATGCGAACTTTTTATTTTTTGACCACTGAAAAAGTGCTATTTTCACATGCTAATATCTCCGCAAATAATCAAGATATTTTGATCAAATTTTTTTCAGTGAGTTCTTCATCACGTTGGCAACAATACTCTCATTGAGGTTTTTGCTCTATCTCCTTTAGTTTTTACATTATTTTTTTTAACTTTTTAATTTCGCCGCTAGGGGCGCTGTAAGTCCTTTCAATGGATTCTCCAGGGTCACAAACCTAGGGGTAGACCTTACTTCCGTGACCCTAGGAGGGGTTGGTGCCGAATAAAAGCCGTGCAACGCAATTTTGAAACACCTTGTATAAGAAACGGTTTTATTAGTAAAGTTTTAAAGGGGAGTCTGGGGGTTCTCCCCCACAAAATGTTTGGAAATTTGACCCTAAGAACATGGTTTTAAACTGTTTTTTTGGTACACGAAAACGAAAACCCAAATTTGGTCATACAATTTTAGGCAGAATTTTGATTTTAATGATTTTTTTTACAAAATAGAGTGAATAATAAATGTTTAAATACTGAAGGGGGGTCTGGGGTCCTCCCCCAGAAAAATTTTACAAAACTGTTTTAACTTAACTAAAAGTAATACATACAAATACAAATAAATATTTAGTCGACCAACTACAGGCGTAAGCCCAGCAAGGTTGGTCCAGTCTTGTAAAAGTAAATTACTCGGGATTTAGGGGGGGGCAGCTGCCCCCCCTGGCTACGCCTATGCCTGGGGGTGCATACTGGAAAACTTAGGGGTGCAAGTTGTACCTGATGGCTTTGAAAACATTATTTTCCCCTATAAAAATGGAATTTTCTCTAAAGGTAGGGGGTGCGTTGCACACCCCCTTAAATACCCCCTGATCGGACCGCCTCCTTTAATACCACGTCATTCCTGCTCATTCTCTATCATTCGCCCACTGAAGCTGTCACTTAAATCTGAATTGGAGGGAAAACAGCAGCACCGATAAAATTATTTTAAATTAAAAAAATTGAAATTTCAATTTTTTTACAAACTAAAAGCAATATTCGGTTTCAGCACTCAAAAGTAACCTATAAATATGTATCATATCTCTATTATTGTTTTGGGGGGTTGAATTTTTTTCAGCCATTTATTAAAAGTACTATCCGATTTCCAGTATGTTATTGAGGTCATTCCTAAGGAGTAAGGACCAGGGTTGGCCGGTTTAAACCATGGTTTTTTATGGTGGTTTTTTTACCAAAAAAACCACTTGGTTTTTTTAGAAATTATAAAATATTTTCAGGATTTTTTAAAGAAAGTGTTATTAAGTATAATCTTTTGCACAAAATTAAAAGGTCAGATTTATCAAAAAATTGACATTTTAAGGTGATTAAAAATCAGAAATCTTTTAATTTAATGGTTCTAATCTTAACCTTAAATGCTTAAGTTAAACTTATTATATGTTGCAAGAGATAGTTCATTTATTAATTTCATTTAAAATCAAGCATTATTTCAAAGAGTAACTAAAGATACACAAAAGTTATCTGTTTTTCACTGATAAAATATGGCTTGGATTTTAATTAATTGATAAAACCAATTTGTCTTATTTGTCAGTCATAAAAACCAGTTGTTTTTTTACTAAATTAATAAAAACTGTTGATTTCTTTAATGATAAAAACTAAAAACCAGTTGGTTTGTTTATAAACAGATAAAAACCAGTTGGGTTTTTTACTAAATTAATAAAAAAACGTTAATTTCCCTAATCGGATTAATTATCTCAATCATTTATCCAATTTCAATTAACATTAGTTGCTTACATTTCCCTTTTATTTATTTAAAAAATAAAATTTTCTCTTTCTAAAGAAATTTCTTAAGTTCATAAATTAATCCATATATAATTAAGATAAATAATTTGATTATTTCAGTCATTTATCCAAGATAAATTAACACTGATTTTTATTCACTACTATAATATTAGATATTCAAATTGGAATATCTCTCTATTCTAAAAAAAAAGTTTTTAGTGAACGGTTTCCAGAGAAAGGCTTTTTAATTACTGAACCGAATGACACATATATGGTATCAAAATGTCCGAATTCTTTCCGGATTTCCGAGTAAGCCCTTCGATTTTTCAAAAAAATTCTCAATTTTAAAATATTTCCATTTTTTTAGATAACGGATAAGGTCGCAGTTATAAAGCAAGTAACTGTCATTCAAATTATTCTGCATCCAATCACAACGACCGATTGACGCTATATTTTAAGATGAAACAGGTTTTTTCATCTTTTAAAAAAGTACTTTCTAGATGAAATATCACTCAGACTGATAAAAACAGATTCTAAAAACTTACATGAACGCCATTTTATACTAAAATTTCACACTTTTTGTCCAATATTTATAATTTTTAGTCTGATTTTATCGAAATTAATTGTAAACATAGTGATGTTTTGTCTCTTATTATTTTCAATTGCTTAAACGGTATTGTTTAAGAAGTCTGGGTTTAAAAAATATTTGAATGATAAACACTAGGCATATTAGGGAACATACCCATACTACGTGACCCATTTTTTGCCATTTTTGACCCCCCTCCCCCCCCTTGGTGACCATCCGTAGTATATGTCGAGACCCCCCCCTCCCCCTTTAGTTTTCACATAGTAATTCATAAATACGGTTTGCCATCATTTTTTGCAAACAGAAAGTTAAAAAATATTAATTTTGCTTAATTTGTCTAATTTTAATAATTAATTTGGCTTAATTAGTCTTAATTTGGCAAATTTCAATAATTAATTTGGCTTAATTTTGTCTTATTGACTAGAAGAAATTGACTACGTGACGAAACCCTAAGCCCCCCTCCCCCCTGTGACCGAGCGTGGTATTTTGAAGACCCCCCTCCCTCCCCTGAATGGGTCACGTAGTATGGGTACGTTCCCTTATACTAACGAGTTACTTTAAGATAATGGCTTTTGTTTGGTCCGAATATTGATAAACAATTATAATTAGTTATTTTTATAACCATAGATCAAAAATAATTAAGATGGATATTTTTAAAAACATTTCGTTTATATTATTGATAAGTTCGAGTCACTATAATTTAAACTTTTAAGGGAGATTTATTCATGGAGGGGATTAGGTGAAGTATTTTTGGAAAGTTGGTTGACGTTTTTTCTGTAAATTGTTTAATTGTTTTATAAAGTGTATTACGTTTAGCGAGTTGGAATTTGTGGGAATTGCGAAGCAATTCCAAAAGGTCCTGCGTCAGCAGTTTACGGGGGTTGGCGAGCGATAGCGAGCAGGGGGCGGTAGCTCCCTAGTTTTAAAAACAAAAATTATTTTTAAAACAAATTAATTTAATTTTAATTAATTAATTGAAATATACAAATCATTTATCAATTATAAACAACCCCTGAAATAAATGTCTCATTTACAACTCAATTTCAAACATCACTGCTAAAATAACTTATTCTGAAAAAAAATTATAAAAAACTTGGTTTAAACCAAATAAACCCGGTTTTTTTGGTTTTTAAAAAAAAAACGGTTTTTTGCCAACCCTGCTAAGGACCATTTCATTTAAAATCACCCAAAATTAAAAATTCTTGTAGCCACCATGTCACAAATTTTCCTGAAAATTTTATGTGGAAGAGAACATGATGAAAAAAGGCTGTACTAATATTTTCAGAATTTTTAGATCAAAACTGACGTTGTGGGGCCATTTTGAATATGACTGAAATCCTCAAAATGGCGGCACTAGACAAATTAATAAGCGTGTTTGTAACTTCAAAAACTTTCTTATTTATCATCTGATATAGATAAGTTATGTCTTTTTAAAGATAAAATACCAAATAAATAATAAAGTCAAAAATTTTCCAGAAATAGTGGATCAACTCTTAGAAAAATCTGTTAAAAGAAATTTTGGAGTAATTTTTTTAATCGTTTTTAAGGATTTTTTCCACCTTTCACCCTCTTGATTTTTTTCTCAATGTTGCAAATCTCATTTTCAACATAACATAAATTCAGGAGGGTGTTTTTGGTTAATTTTTAAAATAAAATAAAGAAGGTGAAAAATTGAAATGTTTATATATTTTTTAAAGGTAGAACCCCAAACTTCAACATAAAAAGCATTTCGTCTTAAATAGAACAAATATGAATTGTAAATGAATGCTCAAATTTCTCCCTCTTTCATTCAATCAATTAATTTTCATTGCTGTACTTCTGAGAAAGTTGATCCTTCTGAAAGGTGAATAAATAGACTTACCTCTTTTATCATAGAGTTATGAAAAATGCCAAATTTCATGCACTTTTTGACATCTTTGATTACCTTTAAATGGTCAACTAAAGATAATTCAGACTTGGAAGTGGTATCATTTAAAGCCCTTGTAAAGTGGGGATGAATATGATGTGCAGCAGTTAACCCATGGGTAACCATTTAATTTTTTTTTGAAATTTTAAATCTCTAAAACAATATTTTTTTTTTAAATCTGAAAAAATTACCAATAATAGTTTGTATTGCCTACATAATTATGGCAAAATCAAGCCCCTGAAAAATACATATTTTGTGAATACTGTACAATATCTTGTACAATTCGTACTAATTTTGCTTTATTCAGTTTGTAGGATATGGTAACAAATAAGAAATGTTGGTACTTCCCCTTTTATAAAAAATAACTTAGCAAATTTAAAATTTTGTATTATTGACATGGGAAACATATCTATCAGCTATTTTTCATTGCTGTTAGCTTATGAATATCAGGCCAACTTTTGAAAAAAAATTTAGAATAAGTGTAGGAAAATTGAAGTATTTGTCTCATTAATTAAATTTTTGTTTTAATTACTTCAATTTTTCCACACTTATTCTTAATTTTATCAAAAAGTTTGCCTAATATTTAGAATCAGCACTAAAATAAAGCCTATAGACATGTATCACAGGTCAATACCACAAAATTAAAATTTTTTTAAAATTTTTTATAATCTAAATTTTCCCAAAGATTTGTTATCTCTATTTAGATAATTTTTAACTAAATATTGCCAAAATATTTTCCGTTTCATTTGATTGAAAGATTTTATATATTTTTAAATATACATAAAATATTTGAATTTTAAAATAGTTTAAACAATATTCCGTTAAAAATTCTCCCGTATTCGCAACAACTTTTTCAACATGGTTACAAACTACATACTAAAATATTGTTAATAAATGTAGAAAGGATAGGTTTCAAGCTTTATTATCATTACTCGATTTTTTTTCGAGCCAAATACTGTGGAATGGCCGTATTCAAACGAGTCGGCGAAAAGCCTAATTCGTAAGTTTCCTTTTTTTAGAGTCCATTCTTTGTAAGCGACCTTCCACAGCAAACTGCGTCAGAGTTTGGGCAACCAGTAGGGGTTCATTTTTTTGAAGAGTGTGCCATTCTTGAGATCCCAAAACTGTGCTATAGTTGTCCAAGATGAAGTTGTGGGCAGCTGCAGTAAGTAGGTCGTCTCTGTGTCTTTCCGCGAGAGACAGAATGTCGCACGCGGTCGAAACGGACATGTTGTCACGCAAGAACTTGGAACAGTCCATCTTGAGGGAGGGGACCTCGTATTTGTCTGCCGCGTAATAGAGGTTGATGGCGCTACCCTCTTGCAGATCCTCGACAACTCCGGTGTAGAGGTAGGTAACGAAGAGGGATAGGGTAGAGGGGTCAAGGTCCTCGATGTCCACCGTACCGGACGCTGCTTCCTTCATGTCTGTAGAGAGCATGGTCTTGAAGACAGAGGACCGGGCACTCAGGATGATCTTGTGGACAGGGAACGTGACATCCCCACACTTGAGGGTGACGTCGGAACACGTGTGGTCCCGGTAGAGGCACATGAAGTCTTTTGAAAGGGCATTCAACGCTGGCTGGTTGGAAGTGTCAGCTTTGTCGTTCTCCAAAGGCTTTTCAACGTTTTTGTTTGAAGTGGGAGGACTTAAAGCGACGGTGGGGAGATTCGGTCCTTGATCAGTTGTTTCATAAGTGCACAAAAGAGGAGACCAATTTTCGGGAACAATTCTAAGACGCCAGATTGTCTTTTTTTCCCTTATTCCAGCCCTCGGTAGGAAATACGGTAACGACCAGTATCCGTGATCAGTACACATTACACGTTCGTCTATTGTACTTTTTAGAAGTGTCCCTTTTTTGTCCAACACAGATATTCGTGAGCGGATATATACAGTCTCGTGTGGTCCAGTCTGCTGTAATCCGAAGAGTACATATAGATTTTTGTGTCCACCAACCGTAGCATATAAATTTATTTTTGAAATTGCACCGTCACCTGAAGGATACGTGATCGAACGAATGCATCGATCAAGTAAACCATACAAACTGATGTTATGCAATTTTACTCCAGGAATTCTGACTGGGAATTCGTGAACGCATATCACTGTTCGCATATTGAGTACACTGTCACTAACAGCTGCTCTCATCTGAAATCGCAGGGTGACTTGGTCTTTGTATAGACCGTCGTTCATCATGCTGTGGGCATTAATTTCTTCGAACACGAGTACAGAAGAAAGTTCGAACTCTGGCCTCTGAGAGTCAATCTCTACTTGGGCGGAACAGAACACGTGTCCATCGGAAGCAATTAGGGACAGATCCCCGAAAACCGCTACAGGAGGAGAACCCAGCATTCGCACTGACATCCTTTCTAGATTAGTTCTTGGACAGATTTCGAAGTGAAAATCCACAAAGAAGTTCAAACTGGTGATCACTTCATGGTGAATTGTCGCGTTCCAGCAGCTGAAATTCTCAATGGTCCACTCCACAGCACCGTATTCCGCTTCTACTCCTTCCATGGCAGAGAAACGTCCAAAGCAAAGCAACGACGAATGTCGGCAAACTGGTCTTAAACCGTTTTTGATCAATCAAATCGAATCAAATAATTGAAAATCAATTTAATTTATTTTTTTCCGCCAGCAACAGCAAAACACGACGAGTTTTATCAATTTGAAATGATAATAGGGATGTTACGGTTTCACTGGAACAGTTCCATGGAACCTAATCCCAGCATGGAACCGTCAGAACCGGTTCCACGAAGAACCGCTTAACGGTTCCACCCTGGAACCGATAAAAATCAATAACGAATCCAAATTTCTCTGCAATCCTATCCAACATTGAACGAGAACGCCTCAAATAAAGAGGCGATTTCCAAACGAAAAGATAAGCAATGCCCGCAAACCGCTACCGCAGATATATTCTATAGCAAAAAAACGCAGCGAGGCAAAAACGCAACAATCTATTCGCACCATAGAGCACATCTGCCCAAAACTGAATCTATAATTAATCAATCCCTTTTCAAAACAAATATGCTCTTATCTCACTGAAAAAACGCAACGAGGGAAAGTAAATAAAAAAGAAAGACATCTGCCTCCTTCGGCCTTCGGCGAGAATATGGGCGAGAAGCAGCTGAAGAAAAAACGAATGACTGACAGCCGCCTGGACCAACCAGAAAGCTCCAAAGCAGTTGATAGCTTTTATCCCTGCCGCCCGAAATTGTTATGGATTTTCCGTTGGAACGGGGCCGGCTTCGTGAACACCCTGAGTTCCACGGATTATGAGCTTTCATTACTGCCGCCCGAAATTCCTATGGATTTGCTGTCGGAATGGGCCGGGTCGGCCTGGAACTGTTAGCGATCGCTAACGGTTCTGAGAGAAATAAGTTCCAGTGACAGAACTCTTTACGGAAACTAATACGTTCTCGTGGAACTTGTTTCGAGTGGATTAGTTATGCTGGGAGGAATTCGCGTAACTGGAATGGAACCGGAACTTGATTAGAACTTCTTTTGGAACTTATAACTGGTAAGAACTTTGGAGCTATTTTGGAACTTATAACTAGGTTTAGAACTTGGGAACTCTTTGGAACTGGTAAGATAATAATACTAATAAACCTGGAACTGGAACGTATAAGCGTTTGTTTCTGTTTGGGCTTCGTTGGGAAGGGTATAACTGTTTGTCTGTGAGAATGAGAATTAAATCTGGAAATTCATTTTAAGTTTCCTGTAGCTTGACCACTGGTCAAGATGACTAAAATTCACTTTAAACTAAATGTTGGAGTTGCCAATTTATCTTTTGTAATCCTTATTGATATAACGTGTGTCTTTGGTTCCGACTGACCATTGGTCAGTCCGATCCTCATTTTGCAACTTCTGTGCTTTGGCACTGAAGTAGGTCATATGGGGGCTCAAACCAAACGCCTTGAGGCGGGTAACATTTTGGTGTTGACCACTGGTCAATATCTCTTGACCAGTGGTCATTCCACTTTTTCTCACTATATGTAACTTTTCTGACTTTCTCTTTTTGTCTCTTGATTGTTTTGGGGGTCCTGGCCTTTGGTCAACCTCATTTGACCACTGTCCAAGATGACTAAAATTCATTATAAAATAAATTTAGGAGTTGCTAATTGATATTTTGTAATCCCTATCGTTATAACATGTGTCTTTGGTTATGGTTGACCATTGGTCAGTCCGGTCAACTTTTTGTAACTTCTTTACTTTGGCACTGAAGTAGGTCATGTGGGGTATCAAACCAAACGCCTTGAGACGGGTAACATATTGGTGTTGACCACTGGTCAAGATCTCTTGACCAGTGGTCAATCCATTTTTTCTCGCTATATGTAACGTTTCTGACCTTTTCTTTTTGTCTCGTGGTTGTTTTAGGCGTCCCTGACCTTTTCTCAACCCCATTTGACCACTGGTCAATTTTTGAATTTTTTGACTTTATTGCTCCTTTTTGTCTTTGGGACCCTTGCGTTTTTTATATGAACGGTTTTAAAGTTGGAACCGTTTGGAACTGGAACTGTTAAGGGAACCTAATCCCACCTTGGAACTGGAACTGTGGAACCGGTTCCACACTTTAACTAATACGTAACATCCCTAAATGATAACAATAACAACATTTCTTACTTCTTACAAGTGGAGGTGTTTTTATGCTTTCCTATTACATATAATTTAATATAAACCACATACATTCAAAATTTAAAAACACAGAGAAATATATTTATTAATAAAAATAATGTTTATAAAAAATGTAAAATATTTAAAAGTTTATTTATAATTAATTTAATGACTCATATTTCTTTATTTGAGCTAGAGTTAAGCCCCAGCTCACTGAACAGTGGCGGCATCTGGTGTAGCCACACACTTTTATTCATTAGCGGATACAGGCAATACCTAGTGATGGGTAACTCAGAAATTTTTGGTGAGTTGAGTGAGGTACTCATTTTGTCATAGTGAGGTGTGACGTTGTACCACCTCAATTTGTCCCATACAAACAAACCATGTCACGTACGTCACGGTACCTCAATTTGTCCCACTGCAATGTCATGTCACACACGTCCGTCCCGGTGTGGTGTTTTGGTTTTAACGTCCCATTCAGCGTGACATCCCCCTGTCCCATCCCATGGAATTAATAGAAGAGACAGGAGAGGGGGTATTTCTCCATTGCCAAGGTTGTTAGAGTTTCTTTGAAATAGTATTTGAGTACAAATACAAGTATTTCAGAAAAAGTAACTAAATACCCCAAAAAAGTAGCTAAATAGAGTACAAATAGAGCATATAAAAAGTATTTATGACTACCTTCAGTTACTTTACCCGTAAATTTTCAATTTATAAATTTAAACTTTACACTAAAATTAATTTTAAAAAATATATATTTAAAAATTAAAATTTTAAAATTAATTTTAAATTTATTTTTGAATTAACTATTTTTAAAAAATTAAAATATAATTTTAATATTAAAATAAAATTTGAATATTTAAATTAAAACTTAATTGAGATAATGATGTCTTCTCAACTGGAAGAAGGTAGAAGCAACCAATGCTTCAAATTTTTGGACTACATAATTAGTTAATAAATTAAACCATTACGTAAAAATAAGGGAAATTTAACGATAAATTGTTAAAGTTATTATTTTTTAAAAAAAGAAGTTACATTTAACTCTAAATTTAAGGTTGCTTAAGTTTTTAAAGATAATGGTTTCCTCCTTTCATTATTATCCAATTTTTCAACAAAACAATTATTTTCATATAAGCTAGTTGAAAAAGTATTTCTTTGCATTTCCCCACTCTTTCTTTTGAAATTTAATTTAATTTAAAAATTGAAACATTTATATTATTAATACTTTTGGGCTTAAATGCTTTAATATTTCCACAGATGTATTCTAAATTTTATTGCAAAGTTGTGGCCAGATAATCGTAAAGAGCACTAAAATATCGTCTATGCACATGTAATTTTTTTTATAAAAATTAAAATTGAATTGAATTGAATTTTTAAAAAGATTTTTTTTTCTTTTTAAAATTTATTTATTTCTTAGATTTGTTACCAAATATTGTCAAAATATTTTCTGTTTAACTTGATTAAAAAATGTTACCTGTAATTTCAAAGTGCATTTTAATAAATAATTTAATTAACTAATGACTTATCACCAATTGATAGTAAAATTATCTTATAAATGTGCAGTCCCAACCAGTGGTTTCCAACAGGTGTCATGGCTCCCACCCACCACAAAAAACAAATTGCTTGGACCCCCGATTCTATTGCTATTTCTGTATTCACTCTTCATAAATTAATTTCGCCCCTCAATGAAAAAGGCAAGGAGTATTTTAACTCCTACTCCTCCAAAAAATCCTAAGAACAGCACTGCGTAGCACTAATTTGCCCCCCACCCCGATCATTCGCCCTGAGGAAGATGACAAAAGAAAAGAAAAAGAATGTTCCCGAAGCGCCGAAAGAAACGCAAAACGGCCAAACACATTGCCATGGTGTCGGATTTCAGTCTACGAGACGTCACCTGACCCTCCGGCATGGAGTGGAGGGGCTTATTGTATTCATTGCGCATGTGCTGTGGGTGTGACAGTACCATTGGGACTTCTTGTCACAGTGGGCGCCTTCACCTCAGTTTGTCACATCACACTCCACTACTTCAAAAAGAGGTGTGAGTGGCTTGAGGTGTGAGGTGGTACAATGTTTGGTCCTGAGGTGTCATGACAAAACGAGGAGGTGAGGTACTCAAGTGAGGTGCCTCACACCTCATTTACCCACCACTAGCAATACCTCCTAGATGCAGGTGGGCTTTACCACCCTCCCATAAAATGAAAAGTTTTACACTATATAAAATGGAATTTTTTGCACCAAAATGAGTTAAAACCCTGTTATTTTAAGGTCAAGTTTTCAAAAAAATTTCTGGGGGAGAACCTCAGACACCCTTGGATTTTGTAACTCTATTATTACAACTTTAATTTATATTAAGTTTGTCAAAACCCAAAAATTCTACCCCAAAATCTATATCCGAATTCAGATAAGGCGTACCAAAACAAGTTGAAAAAGTGGGATTTTTTACTTAAATTTTCTACCCCAGACCCCCTTAGTACTTGTAACTGTTATTACAACTATATTTTATATTAAGTCTGTCGAAACGCCAAAATTCTACTATAAAATCTGCATCCAAAATCGGATGAGGCGTACCAAAACGAGTTGAAAAATTAGGTTTTTTGACTTAAATTTCCAAACATTTTCTGGGGGAGGGCACCCCTTTTAGTAGTTGGAGCAGGGCAGGATAATTCACTACCTTTTCTATATATTGTTCTATATTGTACCTTTTCTATTCTCCAGTCAATAACAACACAAATTATGAAAAAAACGATTTAAAAAAATGAGGGACATATTTATCAATGGATAACTGCAACAATTTTCAATTTTGCTTTTAATGTGTTTCGAATGTCTTAAAACTTTTAGAAAACACTTTATTTCTTAGATTTACGCGCCCATTAATTAATTATTTGCAATTAAAAATCACCTAGTTTCGGAATCACTTTGAAAAGGCAGTCATGTGACTTGAATGGCTGTGACGTAACAGGTGCCAAGTACTAGCGCATGCGGTTCATTTTAGTTAGATATCCATAGCATGTAGTGTGTTTTATTTTTAGCGTGTAAGGGCGTTTGACCAAACGGGACATTGGTTCCCGACAACTCATTTTGGTCTCTTAATTTTTAATATGGGCAAGCGACCCGTTCGATCAAAAGTCCTGTCGGTGAAACGCTCCATTCGTTCAAAAGTCCTGTCGGTCAAACGACCCGTTCGGTCAAAAGTCCTGTCGGTCAAACGCCTTGTTCGTTCAAAAGTCTTGTCGGTCAAACTCCCCATTCGGTCAAAAGTCCCGTTCAAGCAAGTTGTCTTTACTTTCAGTGAGGTGGCGGTCGGGAAAAAGGCGCTTCGGTCTCATGGATTTCAGTCTATTGAGACACACCCATTTAAAAAATGTTTAATGACCAGTGGCCAGAGCCTGATTTCTGGGAGGGCATTCGGGGCACTTGCCCTGGGCCCTCATTTTAAAGGGGCCCCCAAAATGTTTAAAAGCTAAGAAAATGTGAGAGAATGTAAAATAAAATTATTATCTCATGAATTAAAATCAACTAATTTGATGAAGTTTTCAAATAAAGAATTATTACGAAGAGTTTACATAAGAATTAAAGGTTATTGATTCTGCCATTTTAAGTCAAATAAATTTAAGTTTTACTTTAAAACATGTCGAGGGCCCCAAGCGAGTCTTTTGCCCTGGGCCCCAAAACTTGTAAGTCGGGCCCTGCCACTGGCGAATCCAGGATTTTGGTCTGGGGGGCTGAGTTTCACAAATAACCTTATTGCTATAATGGGCTGTGTCAAATATTAATGTAAGCAACTGAAAGGGGAGGGGGGTTGCCAGTGCCGTAACCAGATTTTTTTAGGGGGTTACTCAACATCTTTTCTGGGGTCTAATCTTATGAATACTAAGTTTTAGGTGAGATGACTTCGTAAGGTTTTAATTTTGGTGCACTAAGTTTCAAAATTGTGTAAAAATGTCAACTCCAAGTAAAAGGGGGGTCTGGGGGTCCTCCCCCAGAAAATTTTTGAAAATTTGCCCCTCAAAATAGTGTTTTAGCTCATTTTGAAGCCTTTCAGATTCCACCCAAAGAGCACAACTCATTGTAAAGGGGCAGAATTTTCAAGGAAAAAAGTTTATAGTATTATGAATATGAAAATTTCTAGGGGTTTAGGGATTCCTATTCCAGAAAATTTTTGGAATTTTGCCCCTAAAAAATTGGCATTTTAACTCATGTTGAGACACTTTAGGGTACATCAAAGAGGATCACTCCTTGTAAATCCCTAAAGTTTCAAGGAAAAATCGTACTTATTAGATTCCAAAATTTCGAGGGGGTTTTGGGGAAAAATTTTGGAACTTTTACCCTTAAAAGAAGGGTTCCGATCAGTGGCGTATATAGGAATTTATTTCGGGAGGGGCCCAAAATATTTTTCACCCCCTCCCAAGCAAATTTATTACGTCCAATGTAACTTTTAAAATTTTTTTGTGAAAATTTATATCTAAAAGAACTTATTATGTAAAAAGAGTTGTGAGTAATTTTGTTCAAAGTACCAAAGGGGGGTCTGGGGGTCCTCCCCCAGAAAATTTTTGAAAATTTGACTCTTAAAAATTGGTTTTTAACTTGTTTTGGTACACCTAGTCAGAATTTTTGATTTATATTTTTAGATAGGATTTGCATTTGGGTAAACTTAATTCAAAAAATAGTTGTAAATAATAGAGTTCCAAGTAGAAAAGGGGATCTGGGGGTCCTCCCTCAGAAAATTTTGGAAATTTGACCCTAAAAACAGGATTTCTACTTGGTTTTGGTACACCTAGTCCTAATTTTGGACATATATTTATAAGTAGGATTAGGATTTCGGTGAACTTATTATAAAAATAATTGCAATAATAAAATTCCAATCAGAAAGGGGGGTTTGGGGGTCCCCCCCAGAAAATTTTAGGAAATTTGTCCCTAAAAAACAGGGTTTTAGCTTGTTTTGGTACACCAAGTCCGGATTTCGGGGGGGGGCCAGGGCCCCCTCGCTCCCCCCTTATATACGCCACTGGTTCCGATTCATTTTGAGACCCTTTGGGTCCACCACCGAAAATCCGCAAGGTAGTGAAATTTCTTTTTTGCTTTATTGCTATTACCAAAACTTGAATGTCTTATTCCTGGGGGGGGCTGCAACCCCACAGCCCCCCTACTGGATTCGCCACTGTTAATGACTAATAGTGTCAGGGCCGGATTAACTACAGTAAACTCCCGTTAGTACGCCGTTCAAGGGGATTTGTGAAAACGTCGTACTAAGCGGTACGACGCTAAAACACGTTATACCTAATCTCACCTAGAAACCTTTTTAAGCGGGATTTTATCACTAAATATAGAAGACACCCCTGTTCATTTGCAAAGTTCTGCTTATTCATAACACCTTTCTTCTCGTCATAAAGCTTGATTATCTTCAATTTTTCATCGAAACTCAGCTTTCCTTTTACTTCCAGAAGAGAACTTGCCATTTTAAACTTATGCCGAGGATGAATGGATACTCAATACGATATCTGGGCTTACACAACTTCAGTGGACTGAACACTGAGCTATGGAATACGGAAGTCGAATTGGAGGAGAGGGGGAGAATTTCCAAGAAATTTAGGGAGTGTTCTGATTCGTCACAGGACAACCCACTTGCCCTGCAAGACACTGGTCATCGTTGAGGGCCCAACGGGGGGCATTCGGGGAAAAAGGGGAGTGGTTGGGATAAACTAGAGGAAAAACCAGTTCTACCATATTGTTCTACACGCTTTTCAACTGTTCTGTAGCTCATACATTATTTGAAAGGAACTCGACGACGCAATAACCGGGATTTTTCTTCGGGGGACTGGAGAATAGCGTCGAAATAAGCGGGAAGTTGCTATAAGCGGGGGCGCTATAAGCGGATAGTTTTTAATGATAAAAGGCCTATCGGTACCAGGGACCGGAGAAAAACGTCGCAATATGCGGGACGTCGCATTAAGCGGGGGCGTACTAACGAGAGTTTACTGTATATCGGGGGCCCAAGGGCAATACACGTCTCGGGGCCCTTTTCGCTTTTTCTTACCTTTTCCTTCCTTTAAGAAGACTTTCCATTAAACCCTATCTATTCAATAAATTTTTACCATAAAACACTTATTAAACCAAACCATATTCGATAAAAAACAAAACAAATGATGATATGCGTATTTTCAATAATTAATTATTTTGCAAAGTACAAAATAAATATTCAACGCTTCTAAATGTTTTCGTTATTTCGAAAAGTTACATTCGGGCTGTCTTTGCAATGGCGGGTCCAGGTTTTTTTTGGGGGAGGGAAGAATTTTATCCATGTAATTTTTTTAAATTTTTATCTTTCGAAAGTAAGAAGATTTCTCAATGGACCCCTGCTTAGGACACAACCCACATAAAAAAACTTGAAATTTAATTTTTACTCTAAAGAAACATTACAGAAAAATTTTTTGGGCTCGGGGCCCCTAGCTGATGATGGGCCAGTAGCAGTGTCTAATGCCACTCGGTCCTATCGCGTTCAGCTGCTGGAACGCGACAATTCACCATGAAGTGATCACCAGTTTGAACTTTGGGGAATTTCACTTCGAAATACGTCCAAGAGGAGGTTGGAGCTACCCTATGTCAGTGCGAATGCTGGGTGATTCTCGTACAGAGGTTTCAGGGGATCTGTCCCTCATTGCTTCCGATGGATACGTGTTCTGTTCCAAGGAAGAAGAGATTAAGTCTCAGGGGGCTGCGTTTGAACTTTCTTCTGTACCCGCGTTCGAATACATTGTGGCCCACAGCAAGATGATCGAAGGTTCACACGAGGATCGAATCACTCTGCGATTCCAGAAGAGAGGAGCTGTTGGTGACAGTGTACTGTACATGCGAACAGTGATATGCGTTCACGAATTCTCGATCAGTATTCCTGGTGAAGCAATATATGAAGTCTGTTTGGATGGTATACCGCCTCGGAGTATTCGCACGATCGAGTATACGACAATTGACGGTGCAACTGCGAAAATACATTTACTCGCCGGTTTCGGTAACGTATTTAATCGAGGTAACATGTTCGGGGTTCGCAATCCTAAAGCCATGTACTTCAAAATGAAGCAAACTGGATCGCATAAAACGGCATTTATCCGCTCGCGCATATTTGTGATCTGCAAAAACGGGAAAGTTGTAAGAAGTAAAGCAAGCGAACAATTATGTGGTGATGACAAGTACTTGACGGTATCGAATTTCCTGACAAGGACCGAAGTAGAGGAAGAAATGTCCGATTTACTCTGGCGTCTTAGAATTATTCCCGAAAATAAGTCTGAACTTTTGTGCACTTATGACACGTCTTGTGTTGAAAAGCCTTCAGATTACAACGATGCGGACACTTCCTGTCAGCCCGAAAATTCGATGGAAGTGCTCACTAAAGATTTCATGTGCCTCTACCAGGACCAGAAGTTTTCCGACATCACCCGAAAGTGTGACAACGTCACTTTCCCTGTCCACAGGAACATCCTGAGTGCCCGGTCCCCTGTACTTGACCGCATGCTATCGTCTGACATGAAGGAAGCAGCATCCGGTGAGGTAGACATAGAGGACATAGACTTCTCTACCCTATCCCGATTCCTGACCTACCTCTACACCGGATCGGTAGAAGATCTGCAAGATGATAGCGCCCTCAAGCTCTATTACGCAGCAGACAAGTACCAGGTCCCCTCCCTCAAGAGGGACTGTTCCAAGTTCTTGTGTGCCAACGTGTCCGTTTCCAACGTGTGCGAGATTCTGTCCCTCGCCGACAAACACTGTGACGACCAACTTACTTCAGCTGCCCACTACTTCATTTTAAAAAATTTCAGCAAAGTCTTGAGTTGCGATGAATGGGGCTGTCTGGTAAAGAGCGACTCCCTTTTGGTTGCTAAAACTCTCACCCTCTTAGCTCAGAAAAAGTATGGTAGATAAACATCAATATAATACTCAATGAAAGATATTTCAATAAATTTGCATTTATATAGTCTGTGTAATTAGAATCGGCGGTTGAAATTCACGTGATTTCCCCAGTTTCTTCACCCTTCACCTGTGCGTTGCCATGGTTTCCACCAGTCTTTTTTTTTTCCCACATCACGCCAAGCCCGCAACCAACCAAGATTGTCATTGAATCTAACTCGTGTTGCAGCAGCCAATGAAATAATCCGACACTTTTTTTCGTTATGAAAGAAAAACTAATTATGGTAGAAGTACAAAATTTTAAACAAATATACAATTATTTTTTTCAAAAAGATTATGGTTTCGTTTTTTAAAAAATTTTAAATCGGTTTTATAACTTATTAAGGTTCAAAGTTTCGATTTAATTTCACGCCCTGCCGTAACTGATGTGCCAAAATAAAGCAGAACCGCTTACGTTTTCTTCTTCGTTACCTTGGCTACGAATTTCAACTGATGACATCCAACCGCTTATTTTAATTACACAGACTAGTGTGCAGCTTAATAAAAGAGTACAAGCTGCCATGTTTATACCCTCAGCTCAAATAATGAAAACACTCCTATTGTTGTGGTTAAACAACATGTCGACTGGAGGACTCTTTCCAAAGCTGTTCAGACTTTTTTTTAAAACCTTATGTCTGGGGTTAGTTTTGTGCTTTTTTTGAAACAATCTTAAATAAAAGGATTAAAATAATTTGAATTACTTTTGTTGACCCTAATTTTCAAAAATACATTGAAGGGGATCGGAAGAGAGTTTAAAGAATATTTGACCCTCTGTTGTTCTGAAATATATTTACTGTTTGCTTGTTAAATTTAAATTGTGTTGTGTTTAATTGACTAGTTTGAACTTTCTATTTCAACTATAATTTATATTGCAAAACTGTTTGTTTGTATAATTTGTAACATGTCACATTTTTAAATAATTACATACATAGCTATATAGATTAAAGCATATTTTTGCATTTAATATGATATATTCATATTTAACTATATGTATCCCTTTTATATTTTGATGTGAGATGATGTAAAAGTTTTATTTTTTGAGTAATTACAATAAACTTCCTTTCATAAAATCATAATAATGTTTCAGTGCAAATATCTGCTTGAGACTCAGTAAAAACAATAGGAACTTTTAAAATTGTTTTAAAGCTTCTAGGGTAAATTTTAAATCTATCTGTCTTTATTTGTATTTCTTTAGAGAAATTTCTCAAAAGTGGCTTACGAAACCTAGACATTAATATTATAACATTCATTCTTAAAAAAATTTAGTCCATAAAAAGTTATTATACCTAATAAATATTAGGATAGTAATTATATTACTTTATTATCTGAACTATACATTCAACCAGTGATATTTTTAACTCCTCTGAGAGCATATTTCATTAGGGTGGTCACAAGTTATATGGGGAAATTTTTTTTTCAACTTTTTTTAGGTCTTACCCCCTAAAATGTGCCAATAGGCTAAAAAATGAGATTGGCCAAGTTTCAGCTCAATCCGATAATATTAACCCGTGCCTCATCGAGGTCAAAGTTCAGAAAAACAGCGATTTTTAACAAAAAATCGTAGTTTTCGCCCCATAAAACTGGAACTGTTTGTCCCAGAAATCTGGTTAGGGTGTCATTTGATAGGAAATTTCATACACTTTAACTCTGAAGTTACGGAATTTTATTTGCTAAAACGGATGGGGCGCTATTTAGCATTTTCATAGTAAAGGTCCGTGAAAAAGCGACTTCATTGCTAGAAAACTAGAACATTGCAATGTCACAAAAAACTTTATCCTGCGGGCTTTTTCTATTACTTTTGGTCCCAATAGATAGTAAATGAGTTTTTAAACCCCCTAAGGGAATTCTAGGGTATAATTTCAAACCCCCCTATGTTTGAAAAAAAGGAAAATGTAAATATTTTCTTTAAAAATTTTTCTTTAATTTTTAAACACGCATTTTGGGACTGAGAATGTGATAAAGTTGGTCCAAATACATTATTAAGAGCTTATTTAGATAGAAGACCAATGGTATCGGGCCTTAACCTTTCCCTATAACCCCTATAATCTAAGCGAAAGAAGCATGACTGCGAGGTTTTGCTGAACAAAGGCTTTAATGCCCATTAAAGTGATAAACAGAGCTAAATTACAAAATTTTCACAAAAACCTCTAGAGATATGTCATTTGGTGTCAGAAATGACGTTTGAGATTATATATGTGGGTAAAATTATAATAAAAGCGTCCTTCCGACTCAAATTGTTAAAAAAATCCTATTTCTTCCAAAGTTACATATTTTCAGCTAAAAGTGTAAATTTCAGTGTCAGCTAAAGTATAAATTTATTTATTTTAATATACCACAAAATTAATTTGCCTATCATTCAAGGAAAATAATCTTTTTGAAAGGTATGCTCAAGGTAAATGATTTCAAAAATTTTCTTTCTGTGTACTACACATGGTGAGAAGAAAGAAAATTTTACCAAGTAATTTTTAATTGGATAATTATAATGATTTTCTATAGACTGAGTTTATTCAACTTTAGGTTAAGGACAGTAACTTGGTTGCCCTTAAAAAAAAATCCAGTGAAAACTAACTGAGAATATAATGTTGGAGTGTCTAGTATTTTTCCGAGAAATCTTGTTTATGGTATTTTACAAAAATTAATTAAGAGAAGCATAGAAACATTTACTGTGAAATCAAAAATATTTTTTAATATTTCATTTTTTATATGATATTTTATCTCCTTTCACACAGGTGTAAAAACAATTGGCTAATAAAGAACAAAATATTAAGTAATTAGATTATAGATCAAACATATAATAAAACATTATTATACTTTTCAAAAAAATAGTTTTCCTTGAACGATAGGCAAAGGAATTTTGGGGTATATTAAAATAAATAAATTTATACATTTTTCTAAGAACAATTTTAGCTGAAAACATGTAACTTAGTGAAAATTTTGTAATTTAGCTCTGTTTATCACTTTAATGGGCATTAAAGCCTTTGTTCAGCAAAACCTCGCAGTCATGCTTCTTTCGCTTAGATTATAGGGGTTATAGGGAAAGGTTAAGGCCCGATACCATTGGTCTTCTATCTAAATAAGCTCTTAATAATGTATTTGGACCAACTTTATCACATTCTCAGTCCCAAAATGCGTGTTTAAAAATTAAAGAAAAATTATTTACATTTTCCTTTTTTTCAAACATAGGGGGGTTTGAAATTATACCCTAGAATTCCCTTAGGGGGTTTAAAAACTCATTTACTATCTATTGGGACCAAAAGTAATAGAAAAAGCCCGCAGGATAAAGTTTTTTGTGACATTGCAATGTTCTAGTTTTCTAGCAATGAAGTCGCTTTTTCACGGACCTTTACTATGAAAATGCTAAATAGCGCCCCATCCGTTTTAGCAAATAAAATTCCGTAACTTCAGAGTTAAAGTGTATGAAATTTCCTATCAAATGACACCCTAACCAGATTTCTGGGACAAACAGTTCCAGTTTTATGGGGCGAAAACTACGATTTTTTGTTAAAAATCGCTGTTTTTCTGAACTTTGACCTCGATGAGGCACGGGTTAATATTATCGGATTGAGCTGAAACTTAGCCAATCTCATTTTTTAGCCTATTGGCACATTTTAGGGGGGTAAGACCTAAGAATTTCGAAAGTTGATTTTTTGTGACCACCCTAATATTTCATGCATTGAAAATAGGAAATGCGCTATTAAAAACTAGTCAGGCGTATTTTCACGCTTTGAATTTTTAACAATTGTTTTGCTTAAAAATGCATGCCACCCCACTGAAATCAAAAAAAATTTCCACTCAAATTTGTAATGTTAAATAAATATTTCATTTATAATGTTAAATGTAAAATGAATTATACTATTTATAATATTTTCTACTTATATTAACATATGCTATAATTGTTAAAAACCAAAATAGCATCCTCATTTTTTCTATTTCAGTTTGTCCATTAAAAAAACATTTTTATAAAAAATTTGTCTCTATGTATAGTTTCTTCTATTTCCGTATTTCCCCCTTCATAAATGAATTTCACGCCTCCGAGGAGTCGAGGAGTATTTTTACTCCTCCAAAAAATTCCTAAGAATAACACTGCATTCAACATTTGTAATGTATCTTTCAATTGGATCCTTTAAAATTAAATGATAGGGGAAAATAGGGATAAATGGATTTTTTTCAGAGTATAAATATTTTTTTGAGGAAAATTTTTACTTCACTTTTTGGTAGCAGGTCTAGCAAACGTTTGCAGCATGGAATATCTGTCGTGACAGATTTTTGCTGGGCAGAATAAAAAGCTAAATTTTGTTTTCAAGAAGCCAGAGCAAATATGAGGCGCTGAGAGGCAGAGTGGACCAACCCCAGCAGTTATTTCTAGAAAAACGCTTTACAAAATTGTAGTAATATTTTAACTTTCTTTTTTGAGGTTAGTATTTAATGTTTAGTTTTGATCTTCTCATGATCAATAATTAGAGGATCTTCTTGAAAGTCAGAATCAGAATATACCAAGTGATTTGATCCATTCTGGCATTAAATTTTTGCGCGATTTTAATTACTAGATCAAACGAAAAAGTGATGCCATCTTGTGGGAACTAAAAAAATGCATTAATTTCTAACTGAAATCAATAGATGTCTCTACATTCTACTGAAAAATTTAAAAAAAAACGCTTTTTCATTTTTTGTGGGTTGGTCCACTTTGACTCTCAACGCCTCATATTAAGTTTTGTAATTGAATGAATATTGTAAGTAAATTTTCCAGAATATTATAAAAAGACAGTTTTAGAGTCTACAAACGCTGGAGAAATAAAAAATATTATTGAAAAAGTATATTGAATTGCTCATGTTAAAAATTAGTTCTAGAATTGTTTATTTTCAAATTGTGGGGGGCTAGTGGGACAACTTAATGTGGCTGAATATTTCTTTAAAAAGAACATTTAAGTGATTATTTGACTGCATATTTAATTAGGTAAATAGAATTAAACAGCCATCATAACATATACAATAAGGTGTTGCAAAAATCTATGGGAATTTTTTTCTCGAATTTCACAGATGCCACCTCTCATGTTACATTTGTTCCCGACAACTCAATTTGGTCTAATTTTTAATATGCGCAAACGACCCGTTCGGTCAAAAGTCCTTTGGTCAAACGCCACTTTCGTTCAAAAGTCCTGTCGGTCAAACCCATTCGAGTAAGTTGTATTTCGGTGAGGTGGCGGTCGGGAAAAAGGCGCTTCGGTCTGAAGGATTTCGGTCTATCGAGACACACCCATTTAAAAAATGTTTATTGGCTAGGGCGCTAGGGACAATCTATCGAGACAACCTCTTCCGCTCCCAGTGACGTCACCAGTTCAACGAGCTGAGACTTGCATTTTCACACATCCCAACGGTTTGGTCCTGACGAGCTTAGTGCGCATGCGTGGGGACTTATTTTAGCTTTTTTTTTTTTGATATTTTAATAAAACAGTAAATCGGGGACAGAACCCACGACCTACCGCATGCTAAGCACGCACTCTACCACTGTACCAGCGGGGATTCATTAGTGATCGTATCGTATATATTCAAAGAACATCCTTTTTTCTCCCCGAGCATGCGCACTAAACTCGTCAGGACCAAACCGTTGGGATGTGCGAATAAGCCTGGGGACTTGACTCTAGCTCAAATAAAAGATAAGAAATCATTGAATTCAATATAAACTTAACTTTTAAATAGTTTTTAAACTTTTTTATTAACGTTAATTTTTTCATAACTAAATATATTTCTCTTTTTGTTTTGAATTGATTGTATGCGTTTTATTAAATTATATGCAATAGGAAAGCATAAAAACACCTCAACTTGTAGCGTGTAAGAAATGTTTCTTTTTGTTGTTGTTCAGTTCACCGCCAGATTGAAAACACTCGTGCCGTGCTGTTGGATAAAATAAATTAGTTTACGATTGTTTGATTTAAGATTGATTAAAAACGGAATAAGACTAGTTCACCGACATTGCTTTGCTTAGGACGTTTCTCTGCCATGGAAGGAGTAGAAGCGGAATACGGTGCTGTGGAGTGGACCATTGAGAATTTCAGCTGCTGGAACGCGACAATTCACCATGAAGTGATCACCAGTTTGAAATTCTTTGTGAAATTTCACTTCGAAATACGTCCAAGAGTAGGGCGCTATTCTTATGAAAAGATGTCAGTGCGGATGCTGGGTGATTCTCGTACAGAGGTTTCAGGGGATCTGTCCCTCATTGCTTCCGATGGATACGTGTTCTGTTCCGAGGAAGTAGAGATTAAATCTCGGATGGATGCGTTTGCACTTTCTTCCGCACCCTCGTTCGAAAGCATTGTGCAACACAGCAAAAGGAACGAAGATCTACACAAGGATCGAATCACTCTGCGATTCCAGAAGAGAGGAGCTGTCAGTGACAGTGTACTCTACATGCGAACAGTGATATGCGTTCACGAATTCTCGATCAAAATTCCTGGTAATGCATTACGTAACATCCATTTGTGTGAATTACAAAACGAATGCATTCATACAATTGAGTATCCTTCAAGCGACGGCGCAACTGCAAAAATAAATTTATATGCTGGGGTTGGTAACTGGAATCGTGAAAATATATACTTCAACATGAAGCAAACTGGATCGGGAAAAAAATCGTTTATCCGCTCACGCATGTCTGTGATTGTCAAAGATTGTAACTCAGTTGTAAGTTATGAACCAGGAGAAAGATTATTTTATGATAATTTCTGCTTTAGGGTATTCGAAAACCTAAAAAGAACTGAAGTCATGGTAAAAGAGTTTCATTTACTCTGGAGTCTTAGAATTATTCCCGAAAATAAGTCTGAACTTTTGTGCACTTATAACACTACTGATCAAGGACGAATACTTCCCACTGCCAGTTTCAGTCGTCCCACTTCTAACACGTGTGTTGAAAAGCCTTCAGAGGACATCATAGCTGACACTTTCAATCAGCCTGAAAATCCGTTGAATGTCCTCTCAAAAGATTTTATGAGTCTTTACCAAGACCAGGACTTTTCCGACATCACCCTCAAGTGTGACAATGTCACATTCCCTGTCCACAGGGCTATCCTAAGTGCCCGGTCCCCAGTCTTCAAGACTATGCTCTCCACTGACATGAAGGAAGCAGCGTCCGGTGAGGTGGTCATAGATGACCTTGACCCCTCTATCCTGTCCCGATTTCTGACCTACCTCTACACCGGAGCGGTAGAAGATCTGCAAGATGATAGCGCCCTCAAGCTCTATTACGCGGCAGACAAGTACCAGGTCCCTTCCCTCAAGAGGGACTGTTCCAAGTTCTTGTGTGCCAACGTGTCCATTTCGAACGTGTGTGACATTCTGTCCCTTGCGGACAAACACCAAGATGACCAACTTACGACGGTGGCCCATGACTTCGTTCTAAAAAATTTCAACATAGTCTTGAGTTCTGATGAATGGGGCAGTCTATTAAAGAGTGATCCTGTCTTGGTTGGTAAAACTCTCACATTTTTTGCTCAGAAAAAATATGTTGGATGCGTCAATACTCGGTGAAAGATTTTTCGATACTTGACTTTTTGGTACAGCCTTAGAAAGATTTTTCTACAACTGCCATGTTTATACCCACAGCTCAATTAACGAAAACCATCCAATCCTATTGTTTGGGTTACACAATACACATGTTGACTGGAGGATTCTTTCCAAAGCTGTTCAGACTTTTTTTTAAAACCTTAGGCTAGGGTTAGTTTTGTGCTTTTTTGAACATTCTTCAATGAAAAGAAATTAAAATAATTTCAATTACTTTCATTGACATTGACCCTAATTTTTAAAATATATTGAAAGGGATCAGAAGAGAGTTTAAAGAATATTCGACCCCTCTATTATATTGAAATGTATTTACTTTGTTTGCTTGTTAAATTTAAATTGTGTGTTTGATTAACTAGTTTGAACTTTCTATTTCAACTATAATTTAAATTGCAAAACTGTTTGCTCGTATAATTTGTAACGTCACATTTTTTAAATAATTACATACAGAGCTATATAGATTAAAGCATATTTTGGCATTTAATGATATATTCATATTTAACTATATGACATGTCCTTTTTCTTTATATTTTTCTAAACATTATAAATTCATTTATAATTTTTGTTGATGTAAGATGATGTAAAGGTTTTATTTTTGGAGTAATTACATTAAACTTCCTTTCATAAAATTATAATAATGTTTCAGTGTACTAAATATCTTCTGGAGAGTCAGTAAAAAACAATAGGTACTTTAAAAATTGTTTTAAAGCTTCTAGAGTAAATTTAAATCTATCTGTATTTATTTGTATTCCTTTAAAGAAATTCCACTTACAAAACCTAGACATTAATATCATATAACAATCACATCTTAAAAAAGAAACTTAGTCCATAAAAAGTCATTGTACCTAATATTTATTATGATATTAATAATTACTAATATATTTTTGATTTTAATAGTAATTACTTTTATCTTTCAATTCCTCTGAAATTAAGTGATAGGGGAAAGGTAGGGATAAATGGATTTTTCCCAGATAATAATTTTAGAAAAAAAATTTACATCATTTATTGGTAACAGGTCTAGCAAACGTTTGCAGCATGGAATAGCTATCATGACATTATAGGTGGAGTGCTCTAATTTCCGGAAGAATTGATATTTTCTATACCCCCCTGCACTCTGTGTTTGGAGTTAGAGTAGGAGTTAACTTTTATTAAGAGTGAAAAAATATTTGGTGTATGTAAGGAATATCGGTCAAGAACAAATGAAGGTGGGTCCGGCAAAACTCAACATCTCCACCCCCGACCAAAATAGGTTTTACTACTGTTTTGGACTGAGGTTTACACAAGAGGTAAAAATATCTTCTTCCAGAAGTGGGTATTTCCCCTCAACAAAAGCTTGGGGGGAAAGCGTTTTCATTGAAGCCAATGGGTTATGTATCACGTTTTTGGGCTCCCCTGAAAAATTTCTGAAAGTGGAGATGTTGAGTTTTGCTAGACCTTCCTTCAAATATGAAACTAAGGTTTTAAAACCTTATTTAACCTTAAACTAAGGTCTGTGTTTGAAGTTAGAGTAAGCGTTGTCCTTTTTTATTTGGAGCGAAAAAAAATTTGGTGTCAGTAAGGAATGTAGGTCAAGAACAAATCTGAAACTAAGGTGGGAATTATCTTGATAATTTTCTGAAATACAAGGTGTTTCAGATAAATGTTTCATAACTTCTAGGTAGGGCCTACCTAAACGACTCCGAATCACCTATAGCAGTGGTTCCCAAAGTGGGTTCCGTGGAACCCTGGGTTTCCACGAAAAAATGTAGGGGTTCCATGGGACAAACTTTGTTTCATTAAAAAATTAGAAGGGTGTACAAAATAAGAATGGACAGCGCCGCCTCCCTTGGACCCAAAAATGTTCTCAAAATGAGTTAAAACCTTACTTTTACTAGTCGAATTTGAAAATTTTTTCTGGGGGAGGACCCCCAGACCACCCCACGGTATCTTAAGGGGATCTTGCGCGATACTTTTTGGAAAATACTCAACAATTTGACATTTTTTGTCAAAAGATGAAGGTTGTGGTCTGGAAAAATCCCCTTTTGGCCCCAAAAACCATTTCTTCGTCGACAGAAGGCGCACTGCTTCTAATGCGTTTTAAATTACAGGGCCTCCTCCCCCCCCCCCCTTAAAACTGCAGACGAGAATTCGTAGAGCTAAATTATAGCCGAAGTCATTTTCGTTCGAGGAAGGGTTGGGTGTTCTTTATTATTTTCTCTGCGCCGGCCGGAGCGAAGGTATCTTGGAGAAAATCGGGTTTTATATACAGCTACGTTGTGAGGAAAAACATAGTAGGGTTAGTAAAAACGGGAAGGTTCACAGGTATTTCCTATAGCAACTTGTTTCTGATTTATAGGGGAGACCTTGTGGGCAATAAGGAACTTGCATGTGTCAGATTTTCATAAACTTTCAAGTGTTCCATATAGTTTTTTGGAAAACAAAATGAAATATTTTGTCAATTTTTCAAAAAAGTGTACAAGTAATTAAATATTTTAATTTAAAAGTCCAGAAAAAAAACACATGACTGAAAACGCGAAGTGTGTTTGCATGCATAAGTGACGTAGAATTCCATCGGGCAGAATTGCAATCAAAATTGAATTTCTATGTTTTAGTTGATGATTTCTTTTTTCTGAAGTGTCCGATATGAATGTTTTAATAAATATTTACCTTCTAGACACTTCTGGTGACGGTCAGAAATCCAAAGCAAACATTTTAAGCAATGTCAATAAATTGTGACGTCACTATGCATGCATTTAAGCGTTTTCAGGTGCTTCGGAAAAGACGATTTTTGATAACTTTTTTTGCAATGAAAAAATTTCTCAATCGTCCTCAAATTTTGTGTAGTGGCTAATTTTTGCGTGAAGAATAGATTAAAAAAATATAAAAAATCATGCAAGTTCCTCATTCACTTTTCAGACGCAATTTAATAGTTATGAACTCCTGCTTGGAGGCACCTTATGAATGTGACCCTAAAATCTACTCTTCAACTGGTTTTGGAATCTTTGATCAGTCAGTTTGAAGGAGCGGGAAAAAACCCGGGATTTTGGGAATAAACCGGGAATTTTAGGGGAATATTGGGAATTTTGAACGCAAACAAACACAGCCATATTTCACCATCAGTTTTCATTTTTCAGGTACTCTTTTGAGGAGTTTAAGATAATTTTAAACATGATCAAACACTAGTAATTGATAGTTCTTTCTATAAACTATTTAGATTATTTCAGGAGGTTTATAATATTATATCGCTTACTTCTATTTTTAGCTCAAACTGAAATCCAAGTCTTAGAATTAAAATTAACCTTAAAATTATACAAATTATAGATTATGACTTATGAAAAATACTTGAAATCACTTACCTAAAGCTTATTAATCAAAATTCCCAAAATTCACTCTAAAATCTTGAAACGGGAATATTCAAAATTCCCATCCCAAAAAAACAGAGTTTATTCCCGGGAATAAACCAGGTTTTTTCAAGCCTTTACATCTCTAGTTTGAAGAAGGGAACAAGTCCAAATAATGAAAAATTGACTTTTTGTGCTCAAAACAATCTCCAAGCTTTGATATACACATGGGTGAAAAGAGGGGGGAAGTAACTAACCCCTATAGGGAGATATCGCCCCTTGAAGTTGTGAAGTAGATGTCTATTCTCGATTTTTTAAGTTAACTTGGAATTAAAGTTAATTAGTCTTTTTTTTTCATATTCTTTGTGCTGTAAACTAAGTTAAAATAAAATTTTCTCTTAATTTCAATTTTTTTCAAACTTCTTTTATGCAGGGAATGTTTGACTACCTCTTCATATTCACTCATTCCAATGATACTGCTTTAATAACTCAGTTTCATTATAATTTTGAATTTTATTTGTCTTATTTTTTTTCGCCCTTTTGTAGTGTGAGGGGGATGGAGAAATATAATTAACATGTAAATTTAAGGGGTTTTTTTTAAAAAGATTTTTTCATCAGAAAAATTTCATAAGGTGGAAGAAGGGAATAAGTCTGTCAACTTATTTTGACTGTAAAATATTTTGAATATAATTATATTTGTTTTGATGATTGCGTTAATAAATAAAATTTTGCTTTTACGTTGAGAGGAGAACAGTTGTAGGGTTAGAAAAAACTTGAGACACCACATATTTCCCATGAGAGGTCAGAGGTGTCAACCGGAAGTAACTTATCGATGTATACTCCGATTGCATTGTTGAAATGCATTAATTATAGGGTTTATTTCTCCATCTTAAGGTGAGGTCTTGCCTGACTGATAAATTTTATTTCAAAACATCTAGAATTTTCAACAGATTTTAATAATATTAAATAATAAATTTATATCTCTATATTAAAAAAAAGTTACTGTCACCGCTGCCGCTGTTTCAGAAAATTTAATTTTTCAACTCTTTGAACTCTCATAACGCAAAAACTACTTGATAGAAATTTATGAAATTTGAAAAGTTTGTAGAGGAGTATTTGGGGCACATTCTCGAACAAAAAGCTAACTGATGTAATAATTAGTTCTGGGGTATTTTTAAGGTCAAAGTTGAAGTTTTTCTTTTTTCGCCGCGTAATCCAGTTTAGCGAAATCTATCAGCAGCAGAACTATGATTTTTTGCAGCCTTATACTCTAAAGTAGGAAGATGTGCACTACGTCGCCCTTTTTTCGAATTTGGTTTAGAGTAATTAATTTTTTAATTTTCGAAATTTTTGACACTTTTTGGTTTTTTTCTATCTAAAATGAAAACTAATCACGGTATCAACATGATTTTTAAAACACTTATATTCTTATTTTTTTGAAAGAGTTTGGCGTTTAATTCTTTAAAAAATTCTAATTAGTTCTGGAATTATTAAGCATCAAAGTTTCATTTTTTTCATAGTTTTAGTAGGTCTTTATCAGACGTGTTGAATGTTTTTAAATTTTATATTTGCCTGTTCACTAGATTGTCGCGAGCACAGATATTTAAATTTAAAAGTTTTGAGGTGCACATTTTTGCTCTGTTTGCTAGCGATATAGTAAATACTTGGTTAATAATCTTTTAAAGATACTTCGATGTTTTTTGAACTACTAGAGAAATAAATAATTTAGCTTTTTTGAGGTTTTTGAGTGCTATTTGTGCTGATGAAAGAAAGATGATTTTCGGGAAGTTTGTTTTACTCTGCTAAAGATCGATTGACGATATTACAGATCGCTTCGCGATCTGTAAAGAGCTGCATAGCAGTTACGGGGGTTGGTGAGAGTAAGCGAGCGAGTAGGGGGCGGTAGCCCCCTATCCATTAAATTATTGATAATTTAAAAAGAAATATTTCAGTAAGAGTTTTATTTTGATATTTTCGTGGTAATGATCCAAATTAAATTATTGAAAAGTTTGAGAGATAAAAAGTTTCGATATTAAATTATCATTAATTATACTCTGTTCATTTAGAATTAGCGCCTGAGACGTAATGTATTAGAAGCAGTTATTATTCTAATTATCGTCGAAAAAATTTTCTTCTGCAATGACAAGGCAGCCTAAGCAGAAATAGTTAAAATACTGTAGAAACAATCGGTCACTGAAGTTGTCTGATAAGCTTTATTAAGCATTATTGAGCGTTTTTGATCCTGTTGCAGGCGCCTATTCTAAATGAACAGATTATAAGCAGACAAGTTCCAGGTTGTACTGGATAGTTGAGATGAAACAAGCGAGCTCTGCTCGCTAAGATCGCGAAGCGATCTTCAAAGAACTGCGAAGCAGTTCCGGGGGTTGGTGAGCGATAGCGAGCAGGGGGCAGAGCCCCCTAGTTTATTAAATAATAAAGTTATCAGAAAATTCAAATTAGTAATTCGCCTTTTATTTAAGAGTTTAAATGAGCTGTTCAACCAGTAATAGGAGTTTTCAGCTTAAAAAGCGGAAGTTAGACCTCAATCAGTGACTGGTACCTCTCATAGCAACTTGTACCTTATTTATATTCTTATATTTTTTCATCTATTGTTCAATGTCCCCTTATATTTATACTTTATGCTTAAATTTTTCTCGTAATTATTTTTGAAACAAGTTTGCAATTTATTTTATTCCCTCACCTACATAGATCAGTACCACAGCTCATACCAAATATGTTTACATAACTGCAACTAAAAAGTAAACAAAGTTAGAAAATACATGACAAAAATGGATAATTGCAGTCAAAAAAGTTTATAATCTTATGTATTCAGAATGGCCTTAAACATTCAAAAAACATTTTGATTTACCTTTCAAAGTCCTAAAGTTTGTTATTTTCAATTGAAAATAGCTTCTTTTCTGTCTAACAAGGGGAGGATCCCAACGTGTCATCACCGATTCGGTTCATTTTTGGTGTGTAAGTAGTGCATGACTAGGACATCAATTTGTGAAAATATTAAGAAGCAACTCTCAAAAGTTTAGGAGAAAATCGCGATTAAAAATTTTAACACGTAGTTATATATCTGAGAAAATTCGTGTCTTTCAAGCAGATCGTGGCAAAGAGGTAAGAGCTGCGACTTCCAATTTAAAGGTCCCGGTTCGAGCCTCGGTGGGTACCATAATTTTATTTAAATTTTTCACACAATTAAGAGCACAGATACGAAGTTAAGTAGCACATACATATTTATATTTATAATTATCAATTTTAAAACATTTTTAAAATATTTTTTACTGGGAAAAAATAAAATATTTTGCTATTTATACAATTTTTATAACTGGATAATATGGAATCTTATTTATAAATATGTAATTATATTTATAACGAAGGTATGGAACGAAAAGGGAGGGTAAACACCAAAAAATCCACATGTTCATATTTTAAAATAATTTTATTTACAATTAATTTATTTTATTTACACACAAAAAATTCATTTGCCTTATTTTTCCCTTGGATTTCACAGCAAATTAGAATTCTGTTTATTAATCAACAGAATTCAAGAAGCTGAATATTTATTTTAACAATCAAATCAGACACATAACAAACCCTTTTAGCATAACAAAATTGCGTACTTTCTTTTGAATAGTTAGGGATAAATTAAGGTTAAACTTCATCTATAAAAATGAAAACTATTTTTTTTGTTTTGAAAAAATATTTTCATTCCTTGTTTCCCCAAAAAATAATAATTAAATCCAATTTTTTATGATCGTATTGTAAATATTATATATTTACCAAAAAATTATTTATAAACAAGAAAAAAAAATTAAAATTAGTAATTAAATATTATTCTAATTTTATTTCGTATCTGTACTCTTAATTGTATGGAACATTAAAATCATGGCACTCACCGAGGACCAAACCCGGGACCTTTGGATTGGGAGTCCTAGCTCTTACCTCTTTGCCACGATCTGCTTGCACGATACGAATCTTTTCAGATATATAACTACATGTTAAAATTTTTAATCGCTATTTTCTTCCAAACTTTTGAGAGTTGCTTCTTAATATTTTCACAAATTGATGTCCTAGTCATGCACTACTTGGACACCAAAAATGAACCGAATCGGTGATGACACGTTGGGATCCTCCCCTTGTAAGTAAGCTGAAACATGTCTATTAAAATATCCAATATATCTATCAAAATATCCAAACTGTTTGTTGTCATTAAAGAAAAGTTCAAACAGTATTAACTTTTTTATGAACTAAGCTTCTGCTGAAGATAGAATTACGTTTGATACAATATTGATCTCTAGATTTTGTAAGTTCTTCTAAAATGTCTTTAGAGAAACACATAATAAATTAAGTTATAAAAATTGAAATATTTACCCTGTTCAGTTTAAAAACAATTTAAAAAGTATCATAATACTACTCATTTTAAATTGGTGAGTCTCAAGCAGATATTCACACTGAAATATTATTACAATTTTAAGAAAGGAAATTTTATGTAACTAAAAAGAAAACTTTTACATCAACAGAAATTCTATCCACAGAAAGATCATACATTTCTGATTAATAATATTTCTGTAGATTCATCTACAGAAAGATAATAAATAAAAGGAAAAATTTTGCTAAATAGTTATCAATCTATATAGTAGGGATGCACAACCTTTTTGGGAGGAGGGCCACTCGCATAGTTGATTGAGACACGGAGGGCCGCAAACAGAGTAAGGCTAAGCGCGCACTAGATACTTTTGTCTCGGCGACAGAGACAAAATTGTTACCCTGGCCATTGCAAGAAGCTAGAGTGCGCGCACAGGCAACGAGACACTTGGCCGATTGCCAAGAATCTCTCCATAGAAATGCATTGCTCTCGAGTGACTAGTGTTACAGTCGCCGGCGACTGTAACACTAGTCACTCGAGAAGTCTCTAGTGCGCGCTTAGCCTAACAGTAAAAATAATAATACAGCTAATACAATAAGGTAGAATTTGCATCTGAAGGAACTTAATATAAGATGTGAATAATTAATTGAGTTTGTACCATTAAGGGGTTCTAGGGGTCCTCCCCAGAAAATTTTTGGAAATTTTACTCTAAAAAACAAAGCATTGACTAGTTTTTGCTCATTTAACCCAAATTTTGGACATATATTTAAGATGGGATTTGCATTTTGATTAACTTAATATTTATAAAAAAATGGTAATTATAGAATTCCAAATGTAAAGGGGGGTCTGGGGGTCCTACCTCAGAAAAATTTTGGAAATTTGACCCTAAAAAACAGGGTTTTAACTTATTTTAGAAACCAAGTTCGATTTTTTTGGGGGGACAGGTCCCCAGCCTTCTGCTATCCCCCTTGATAGCATATCTGAAACAGGTTATGATCTAATAAGAATTAAAATAATACACTGCATTATTATCTAATCATGTTTCAAAGTGATCTTTTTGTAAAAATTTAGAACTTGGGAAATCCTTAAGAAAAAATTTATTGAAAATGCTCACTTAAATTGATAAAAAAAACTGTCAGAGGTATCACTAGACTTATTAGACTCCTCTGACCAAGCTTAAATTTTTTCTGCATTGCAATTACAATGTGAAAAGAAGCCAGCTTCAACTAGGCGCAGTAAAAACGGCACTTTCGCGAAAAATCGCTATTTTTCGACTTTTCCGCGGCGCGTGATCCTAAACACCAGACTTCTGACTTCAAACCAATGTTAAGTTGTTTTTTCCACATCGCACCAACAATACAAGAAGAAGCCAACTTCAACTTGGCGCCCGCCCAAAAATCGCGGGAGGAACGGAACACTTCGCGAGCAAAACGAAACTCGAAAAACCGCGATTTTCGCCACTTTTTTTTTCCGATATAAATCGTCACTTTTTCTCGGTTAAAATAAGGAAAGTAACAAAAGTTAGGAATTATCTGAAATATCCAAATTAGTTCGCGGGCCGCATGTTGATTGTTCGCGGGCCGCATGTGGCCCGCGGGCCGCAGGTTGTGCATCACTACTATATAGCTATTTATGATTTATATGAAATGGTTAAAAAAAGTAATTTGATATGTTATTAGCTAATTTATGACAAAAATCTTATAATTAAAAATCTTCAAATAGTTTAAGTTAGTAAATTAAATTAATTTAAACAAGCAAATTAAGTAGTAAACATGTTTCAGAACAAAACAGTTTCAATATTCTACAAACTCCCTTCCTATACCCATTAGAATTTTTTTAAATATGGTTCCCTTAAGTAATTAAAAGTACTTTAATCTTATATTTTATACATAAATATCTAAGTAGAACAAAATGCACTTTGGGTAATGGGTAAAGAACATCTAAATCTTTCTTAAAAATCTTTTTATTTTAATTTCAAAATTTTTGGAAAAAATTTCACTAATTAACACAATTTTTCACTTAGTGAACACACAAGTAATAAAAATTAAATGAACAAGCCTAGTAATAGCTTTAGGGAATCATTAAAAGTAAAATAAACATTCAGTATACTTTAAACTCCTTTCATCTGCTATCTTTCTTATATTTTAAGATTTCAGAGCTATAAGTAATATTGAAAGTGTTTCCATCTTACTATTTAAAGATATCTTCTGTATACAATATCTATGCACTCTGGCTAGGGGATGAAAATAGGTAGAATAAGAATATTCAAATAAATCTTTCACGCGGCACTTATGTTTCCCACACATTTTTTCTGAGCTAAGTAAGTGAGAGTTTTAGCAACCAAAACGGAATCACTATTTAGTAGACTGCCCCATTCATCGCAACTCAAGACTTCAGTGTAATTTTTTAGAACGAAGTCGTGGGCCACCGACGTAAGTTGGTCATCTTGGTGATTGTCAGCAAGAGACAGAATGTCGCACACGTTCGAAATGGACACATTGGAACACAAGAACTTGGAACAGTCCCTCTTCAGAGATGGCACCTGGTACTTGTCTGCCGCGTAATAGAGCTTGAGGGCACTATCATCTTGCAGATCTTCTACCGCTCCAGTGTAGAGGTAGGTCAGGAATCGGGATAGGGTAGAGGGGTCAAGGTCCCCTATCTCCACCTCACCGGACGCTGGTTCTTTCATGTCAGATGATAGCATGCGGTCAAGTACAGGGCACCGGACACTCAGGATGTTCCTATGGGCAGGGAATGTGACGTCATCACACTTGAGGGTGATGTCGGAATACTTCTGGTCCCGGTAGAGACACATCAGTTCTTTTGTGAGCACTTCCACCGAATTTTCAGGCTGGTAGGAGGAAATATCAGCTTCGATGTTCTCTGAAGGCTTTTCCACACACATGTTAGAAGTGGGGCGACCAATAGGAAGTTCTGGTCCTTGATCATCGGTTGTGTAATAAGTGCACAAAAGTTCAGCCTTATTTTCGGGAATGATTCTTAAACGCCAGAGAGTCTTTTTTTCCTTTATTCCGGTCCTCGTTAGGATTTGCGACACTGTCCAGTAATTGTTATCGCTGTACAAACATTCACTCGCGTCGCCCCTTACGACCGTCCCGTCTTTGTCCATCACAGATATGCGGGAACGGATGAATGCAGTTTTTTGCGGTCCGGTTTGCTTTATCCTGAAGTTTATGGCTTCGGGATACAATTCGTCGACCGCCGCGTACAAATCTATTTTCGCAGTAGTCGCTCCGTCGTCTACGGGATACTCGATCGAGTGAATGCATTGATCCAGCAAGCCGTACAGACTGATGTTGTACAATGCTTCGCCGGAAATTCTGATCGAGAATTCGTGAACGCATATCGCCGTTCGCATTCTGAGTACACTGTCGCTATCGGCTCCTTTCAACTGGAACCGCAGAGTGATTTGGTCCTCGTGTAGACCTTCGTTCATCTTGCTGCGGGACACGACGTTTTTGAACGCGGGTGCAGATGAAAGTTCAAACGCAGGCATCTGAGAGTCAATCTCTACTTCCGCGGAACAGAACACGTATCCATCGGAGGAAATGAGGGACAGATCCCCTGAAACCGCTGTACTGGGATCGCCCAGCATTCGCACTGACATTAGCCCCCGGCTCCCTCCTCTTGGACAGATTTCGAAGTGTAATTCCCCAAAGAAATTCAAACTGGTGATCACTTCATGGTGAATTGTCGCGTTCCAGCAGCTGAAATTCTCGATGGTCCACTCCACAGCACCGTATTCCGCTCCTAATCCTTCCATGGCAGAGAAAACGAGTTACAACGCAAAGCAATAACGAATGGTGACAGTCGGCGAACTGGTCTTTAACCGTTTTTAATCTCAATCAAATTTAATTAGTCTTAAATCAAATAACGGTTCATCAATATTTAATCTGCCAGCAACAGCACAGCACAAGCGTTTTCGATTTCAATCCGAAGTGCAATTGATAACAATAACATTTCTTACTTAGTTGAGGTGTTTTTATGCTTTCCTGTTACATATAATTTAATAAACCACATACACACTAAATTTAAAAACAAAGATAAATATATTAAGGAATTGAAATCAATGTAAATAAAAAAGTTTTAAAATATTTAAAAGTTAAGTGATAATTTAATTGACGCCTTATTCTTTTTTTGAGCTAGAGTTAAGCCCCAGCTCATTGAACAGTGGCGGCATCTGGTGTAGCCACTTTGGGCCACACACTTTTATCTTGGTTGGATAACAGAGGAGGCATGGGGGTCCAGTAGGGTGGTTACAAAAAATCAACTTTCGAAATTCTTAGGTCTTACCCCCCTAAAATGTGCCAATAGGCTAAAAAATGAGATTGGCCAAGTTTCAGCTCAATCCGATAATATTAACCCGTGCCTCATCGAGGTCAAAGTTCAGAAAAACAGCGATTTTTAACAAAAAATCGTAGTTTTCGCCCCATAAAACTGGAACCGTTTGTCCCAGAAATCTGGTTAGGGTGTCATTTGATAGGGAATTTCATACACTTTAACTCTGAAGTTATGGAATTTTATTAGCTAAAACGGATGGGGAGCTATTTAACATTTTCATAGTAAAGGTCCGTGAAAAAGCGACTTCATTGCTAGAAAACTGGAACATTGCAATGTCACAAAAAACTTTATCCTCCGGGCTTTTTCTATTACTTTTGGTCCCAATAGATAGTAAATGAGTTTTTAAACCCCCTTAGAGAATTCCAGGGTATAATTTCAAACCCCCTAGTGTTTGATAAAAAGGAAAATATATATAATTTTTTAAAATTTTTAAACACGCATTTTAGGACTGAGAATGTGATAAAGTTGGTCCAAATACATTATTAAGAGCTTAATTAGATAGAATACCAATGGTATAGGGCCTTAACCTTTCCCTATAACCCCTATAATCTAAGCGAAAGAAGCGCGACCGCGAGGTTTTGCTAAACAAAGGGTTTAATGCCCATTAAAGTGATAAACAAAGCTAAATTACAAAATTTTCACAAAAACCTCTAGATATATGTCATTTGGTGTCAGAAATGACGTTTGAGATTATATATGTGGGTAAAATTATAATAAAAGCGTCCTTCCGACTCAAAATGTTAAAAAAATCCTATTTTTTACCAAAGTTATGTTTTCAACTAAAAGTGATCTTGGAAAAATGTATAAATGATTTTTATGTACCTCGAAATAAGTTGAATAAACCCAGTTGAAGTTGAATAAACCCAAATTATAGAAAATCATTATAATTATCCAAAAACTTTTAAAACTATTTTTTAAAAATTACTTGGTAAAATTTTCTTCCTTCTCACCGTGTGTAGTATACTACACACGGTGAGAAGGAAAAAGGTTATTTTCCTTGAATGATAGGCAAAGGAATTTTGTGGTATATTAAAATAAATAAATTTATACATTTTTCTAAGATCACTTTTAGCTGAAAACAAGTAACTTTGGTAGAAATAGGATTTTTTTAACATTTTGAGTCGGAAGGACGCTATTATTATAATTTTACCCATATATATAATCTCAAACGTCATTTCTGACATCAAATGACATATCTCTAGAGGTTTTTGTGAAAATTTTGTAATTTGGATCTCTTTATAACTTTAATGGGCATTAAAGCCTTTGTTTGGCAAAACCTCGCAGTCGCGCTTCTTTCGCTTAGATTATAGGGGTTATAGGGAAAGGTTAAGGCCCTATACCATTGGTATTCTATCTAATTAAGCTCTTAATAATGTATTTGGACCAACTTTATCACATTCTCAGTCCCTAAATGCGTGTTTAAAAATTTTAAAAAAATTATATATATTTTCCTTTTTTTTCAAACACTAGAGGGTTTGAAATTATACCCTAGAATTCCCTTAGGGGGGTTAAAAACTCATTTACTATCTATTGGGACCAAAAGTAATAGAAAAAGCCCGGAGGATAAAGTTTTTTGTGACATTGCAATGTTCCAGTTTTCTAGCAATGAAGTCGCTTTTTCACGGACCTTTACTATGAAAATGTTAAATAGCTCCCCATCCGTTTTAGCTAATAAAATTCCGTAACTTCAGAGTTAAAGTGTATGAAATTTCCTATCAAATGACACCCTAACCAGATTTCTGGAACAAACGGTTTCAGTTTTATGGGGCGAAAACTATGATTTTTTGTTAAAAATCGCTGTTTTTCTGAACTTTGACCTCGATGAGGCACGGGTTAATATTATCGGATTGAGCTGAAACTTGGCCAATCTCATTTTTTAGCCTATTGGCACATTTTAGGGGGGTAAGACCTAAAAAAAGTTGAAAAAAAATTTTCCCCATGTAACTTGTGACCACCCTAGGGTCCAGGGTAGAGATCCAATAGTCATGGGGGGTGGCCAGGGGGGGCCATGCCCCCCCTTACAAATAGTAGTTCAGAAAGCACTTTTTTTATGCTAAACTAAAAAAATGTCTTGGGGGAGAACACCCAAACCATCCCCTGTAGGTTCCTATTTTATTATTTTATATTAATGAAGCTGTCTTTAGGGTGTTCCACAAAGTTTCAAAATATGTAAAACACTACATAGCCTAGTTTAAAGGGGCAACATTTTTTTTAAGGAGGACCTCCAGCCCCCTCAAAAATTAGGCATATGTTAGTAAGTAATTTTCCCCATAAAAATTCTAGTTTACAAGGTCTCGAAATGAGCTAAAACTTAGCTTTTGAGAGGAAAATATTTCAAATTTTTCTAGGGGTCACCGCCTAACCTTTATTTTTACTTGGAGCTCAAATTGTAGAATATAGCCATTATGTGTAACTTAATTAATTTGAATGCTGAGGCTCGCTTCTCCTTAGCTTCGTACAGGTTTATGTGATATTTTTACTTGGCATAAAAATTAGGGGTTTTTTAGTGTTTAATGTTTCGTTAAAGTTAACGTTTTATTTAAAAAATTTAAATTTTAAACTGAAAAATCATTTAAAATTCATTTAAGCTAATTTCTTCTTTGAGAATTAAACTAAAAACTTAATGTATAAATACTTCGGGGGGTTTCGTTCAAAATCCCGACAGGGTCAGAATCCCGACAGGTCATATTCACAGCTCTAATTTAGTAAAAAAAACTTTTTAAAAATTTTCCTTAAATGTGAGGTTTAGTTCTTAGTAGATAAAAAGGTAGTTTTCTTAAATTAATTAATCCAAAAAAATCTCTAAAAATTCGGTACTTCATCCTATCAGGATTTCTACTCTCTCGGGGTTGATGAACAGTCGGAATTGTGACTTGTCTGGATTTTTACCCTGTCGGGATTTTGACCTATAAACAGTAACAATTTTAAGACGGAACAGTGAATAAATCCTTTTTTCCATTACTTGAGTCTTTTTTAAGGTATTCTAATTATTTGCATTAATTCTTTTTTACTTGCAAACAAGAAAAACCTGACCATTTTGAAACTTTTCCGATTTGTCCAATATTTTTGGTGCAAATGTCCGCTTAATCACATATCCTGCAAGGTTTTTATACTTTGATATAATGTGCATGCGTCACAAAACATCTAATAACTAAGTAGTAGGATGCCTGCGTAGCAATCGGCAGTTCGTGGGTTCTATCCACAATTAATATTTCCCATCTGGGGTTATTATCCCAGATAATAATTTCCAAAAAAAACAGCAAAAATCAAGTCCATACGCATGCGCATTGTTATCAAAGTATAAAAACCTTGCAAGTTCTGGTAATATGCATTTTTCACAATAAACCTTGCTATTTCTTCACTTATTCAAATTACACTAAGGATAATTCTAGATAGGATCAGTCTATATACAAATACCCCAAACAGCACAAATTTTTAAGATTTGTCCAATTTTTTTCATGTATGGCCATAGTTCATTTACTTCTAGTTGCAGTAACGCAAACTTGACATATTTGGTAGGAGCTGTGCTACTAGGGTTGGGGAAAAACTATGAAGAATATCAATCAAAGTCTGCCCGGGCCTAGTGGCCCATCAGGCGGTGCCTATCTCCATTTCTGTAGCCTTTGGGCCTGGGGGTGCTAATTACTAGCGTGTGTCCAGGCCGAGTGGCTATAGAGCCCGACGCTGGACCCCCAGTTGATTCCCCAAGCGAGCTTGGTCCTCATTTATCGACCCCGGAAGGATGAAGGGCTGAGTTGACCCATATGAAGAATATAAACTTACTAATTTGTTTGTCTGAAATGTTAAAACTTGTCCAATTTAAAAAAACTCTAGTTCTTTTTTAGTTGTACATGTTAAGATGGTTGTTAAATTATATTTACCTAATTAAATATGCAAAGTCAAAGAAACACTTCAATGTTCTTTTATAGAAATATCCAGACACATTAAGTTGTCCCCCAACATTGTGAAAATTAACAATTCTAGAACCAGTTCTTAACATGTGCAATTCAATACTTTTTCAGTGATAATTATTCTGGAAAATTTACAAAATTCAATCAATTACAAAACTTAATATATGATATGTTCTGGCTTCTTGAAAACAAACTTAGCTTTTTTTTTCTGCCCAGCAAAAATTTCGGGGGTTCGGGCTGGCGGCCGGCCGAAAGGAAGCTCCCCATTGACTTAACATTACAGCAAAACGAAAAGAACGCATAATTTTAAAATGGAAGGTTTTGGAGGAATTACACCTAAATATGGCTCATTTAGGGGTGGAAACCTTTCGTTTAAGACCGAGTTTGTCCAAATCGGTTCGGTGGTTCGGACTGGGGCCCGGCAAAAAGTTCCTCCATAGAGTTAACATTAGAGAAAAGTGAAAAGAACGCATAATTTTAAAATGGAAGGTTTTGGAGGAATGCAACCTAAAATGGGCTCATCTAGGGGTGGAAAGCTTTCGATAGAGACCGAGTTTGTCGAAATTGGTCCGGGGGTTCGGCCTGGCGGCCGGCCGAAAGGAACCTCTCCATAGAGTTAACATTACAGAAAAGTGAAAAGAACGCATAATTTTAAAATGGAAGGTTTTGGAGGAATGCAACCTAAAATGGGCTCATCTAGGGGTGGAAAGCTTTCGATAGAGACCGAGTTTGTTGAAATTGGTCCGGGGGTTCGGCCTGGCGGCCGGCCGAAAGGAACCTCTCCATAGACTTAACATGGGGGCAAAATGAAAAGAACGCATAATTTTAAAATGGAAGGTTTTGGAGGAACGCGACCTAAAATGGGCTCATCTAGGGGTGGAAAGCTTTCGATCGAGACCGAGTTTGTCCAAATCGGTTGAGGGGTTCGGCCTGGCGGCCGGCGGAAAGAAAAACCCAATTATTTTAATATATAAGATACCCGGTTTATCACATTACCTGTAACACAACCATGACCAACTAGAGTCATAGGTTAGGTAAACTAAAGTCTCATTACCAACTAGAGTCACAAAGAAGCTCAAAAATTTGACTTTAAATATTTTTTTTCCCGATGCTCTTTATTCTAAATGAGGTCCAGAATTTCCAGTAAAAAATATGAGGTTATATACGATGAAAATTTAAAAAAAAATCATCTCAAGATTTGGTTTTTGGATTTCTTATTCTCTTTTCCAAACGGTCAATTTTTGCATTTGACTTAAAAAACACACAAACGCAATCAATTAAACTAAACTGAAATCCGAATTCATTCGTAACTCTAATTTGGAATATTTTGACTCACTCCATTTTCGTTCCAACCAGCTCGCGTGCTTACTCCCTAGTACCATTAGTTTCCCCAATTGAATCTGAAGTATGAATAACTGATTGTGTGTTTTAACATATAGCATTTACGTGCGATTGTATCTGAAGTGCCTGTTTGGATATGAAGGGGACTATTCATTCATAATTATACGTTGGCGAATTAATAACTGAAAGCGTTTTGTGAAATATTTTATTTATTTTTGTTTTTCAGGATAAGATTTTTTCACAGTTTGTTAAATAAATAGAAGGATAAATACGCTATACTTGACAGCAACTTCAGTTCCCATTGCGGTGCCTGAATTTCGAGTGAAACAAAGAAAATCAATTTTAAAATATGATTATTTCGTTAAACCCATGTATAAATAGTGTCTTTTTATCACGATTCGCATATCAAAACTCCTCCTATCAACCCAACAAGCTTTGTGTTTACTCCTTCCGCGTAGTGACGTACTGAGTTCAGGAAACGTTACTGTGAAGTATAGTTGATTTAATACGGAACTGTCTACAATTTTTCATGTGTGCATGTAGTATTAGGATGTTGACTTTTTTTTGACAGTTCTTAGAAAAATTGTGAAATTGTTGGTAATTATTTGGTTCAATATGTAACTCCCTACATATTTTTATTAGGAACTTTTTTTTTACAGTTCATAGAAAAATAAAAGCGTGGACACTTAAAGCAGGATTTTCCTTAAAAAACACTTTCACAGTTTAAAGGGGCTAAATACTTCTAAAAAAACAAATAGTTCTATTTTATAATGTTAGATATATAAAATTTACATCATGACGAATAAATTTTGGGAAATTTTTTTGTGTAAGAATACAACCACAATATTTTATTATTTAGTGCTTTTCTTCTTAAAAAGTTTGGGCCTCGAAAATGTTTTTTTACTGTTACCCGTATTGTAATTCGCTTAACTTTGTATCGAATGTTAAGCTTGTTAATAAGCAAAAAATTCCGAAAAGTTTTTTCCCCTACACAAAACAAGTGTAAAAAAAATATTTTATTTATTTCCCTTTGATTTTTTAAAAAAGCAAAACAGTTTAATGAGAATCAATCCACTTAAAACAAATCAAGATAATTAAGCCGTGATAATGATTTTAAAAAATGGGAAAAAATAATGTTTTTTTTCTCCATAAATTATTATTTGGACCTTTATGAATAAAATGTGTTGGGATTTATTCGTTTAAGCTTGTTGTTCGTTATAACCTGATGGGTAAAATTAACATATGTTTCAATTAAAATGTTTAAATGAAGAATAATTTAGCTTGAAGAAATTAGAAAAAAAAATCATAATTTGATTAGAATGATTTTTCTTGTTTTTAATTATTTTCGATTTTTTTAGTTTTTCTACATTGAGAGCTTTGTGGGGGTTTCTTGGTACTTCGAAACATGTAACTATTCATATAAAGAAAACTCCAGCTCTCAAGCGTCGCCTCCAGCCATGGACCGGTTTTGTCCTTGTCCGGACTCATCAGCACGGTATAGGATGGTAACGCAAGAGAGCGGAGGGCAAATACTAGTCTAGCCAACTTTATCGGAAAAAGTGGTGACCATTGATTAGTCCTCCACTCATCTGCCGGAATGAACTGTGCATTCCTAAGAACAGATTAAATTCCCGAAAGGCAAGGTATGAAAAGAAGAGTTCTTCACCATCACTTCGTGCTGATGAGTCCTAACAAGGACGAAACCGGTCCATGGCTGGAGGCGACGCTTGAAAGCTGGAGTTTTCTCACGCACTATCCTCTAACCAGAGGTACTGGTGAAGAATTCTTCTTTTCTTATTCATGTAAATTTCTGAATTTTGTTTTAACTCTGTAATGCAGATGTTATCACAATGTGTAAATGACATGGTCGTGCAGTTTAAAATTTCTGAATTTTTTTTAAAGATTACAATGGTACAAGGCTCTAGAAAATGTAGTTTTGAAATTAAAGTTTTAAAACGATAAATTTGATTTCAAACATTATTTTTTGTTCTTATCTTTCAGAACTCCCTTTCATAGCTTCATATAATGCAACATTTCATTAAGTTATCATTTAACTAAGTGAATGAAAGTTGTTATACGACGACTTTATGTACCAATATTCATCATATGGTACACAGGCATTTATATCTTACACTAAGTACAAGAAAATCCCTTAAAACGAACAGTTTTAAACAGGTAGGTTGTGCAAAACGGCAAAAATTACGTACAAAGAAAATCTGTTACCGTCACGACGGTTTTTTAGTGTTTTCATTCACTTTTTATTATAAAAAATCGTAACCGTTAAAAAAAACCCCTAAACACACACGTATAAAATATGTTATTTCTCTAAATGATAGTAGAAAAACGAAATTGCTATATTGGGCGTGTCAGGTTTCACAAGATCGAAAGGAAGGACCACGAAAGTGACTATAATGGGTTGAGAATTGGGAAATTTAGTAATTTCTACTGTACAGTTGGGGGAAAAACCGACTCAAATGCGATTTCTGGCGAACCACTTGGGTTAGGATGACACAGGATGTGTCATTTTTCATTAGTTAATAAAGTATTCTTTTACCGAAAAATTTTTTTCGAGTTCTTTGGGGGTCGTCTTCATATTAAACGAAACACTAAAATTTTTTCAATGGGTTATGAGGTTTTCTGAAAGGCCATCCCTCCAAACCCTTAAATACCCAGTTTCATCCAATTGATTCACAAAATTTTTTTTAAAAATTAATTTTTTTGAAAATTTTTAAAATCGTTTAATATTTTTATGGCAATCGATTCTGGTAGTAATTTAATGAAGAAAGGCGATCTAATATAGTTTTTGATAAAAACAAACAAGAAAGAACATTCGCGGTATGCATTCGGTAACGGTATAGTACCGCCGCTTAAGATTAAAGTTCGTTAAGATAAAAGTACGTTAATACGTATGATAAATCTAAAATCAGGACAAAATTTCACATCGAGTAAAAAAATAAAAACGAAATCAACTCTTACCTTGATCGGCGAGGATGGCGAACAGAAGGTAGGAAATAATCAACACCTTCATTTTTCTTTCCTTTTTTCACACTGTAAATCCCTCTTTTAACAACACATCGATGGAAAACAAGATGATAGCACACACAACAGAAGAAATCCAGAAAAAAAAATATCTGTTATTTTTCACCACTAGTACCGGTTGATTTAATACTGTTTGCCACAACAATACACTGACGGGTATCTAACACAGAGCTTAAAACACCTATTATTTTATGAAGAAAAATGTGTTGAAACTTTGAGTCCAATCCTCAAAAAATTCCGATTATTGTGTTGATTAGTAGTAATCGATGTATTAACACTTAAAACACCAAATGCATTTGCGGTTATATTGTTTAACTGTTCAGATTTTTAATCATTCACGAATCTTAATAACACCGTATTTTTTTATATTAATCCACAGGTTTAAAGTTAAGAGTTCTAGGACTCTAGTAAGTTTCCAAAATATAATACACACAGAATTTTTATTGCATATAATGTTGTTTTAAATTTTTTCTACCATGTAGTAAATAACCATAGACAGTTTTTCACTTAAATATAAATTATCTGTTTATATTAATCTTGAATTATAAATCGGGATAAAAGGTATCCGAATCCAGGTTTCTTTTATGCAGCTTCGAATATCCAATATTTAAAAATTTGAGCCAGTCCGGCAAAAACTGCTGCTTTGTAAGAAGTTATCACCCGGTACTTCGTCGGATCTGATATAAATCCGAGAAAAAATCCGCCGCAAACCGTTTGAAAAATGTCAAATCACTTTAAACACGCCTTAAAGTAAAATGTAAAACGTCCGGGGAAATCTAGAGTTTAATACTAAACGTAAAATTACGTCTATCGGCGAAACGTCCGTCAAATATCTGTTCGACGTATCCTTTGAAAAGTCGATATTTAATCCTTCAAAATCCGGCTCCGACTACAGGGGAGAAAATGTCCAACGTGATGTTCTCCGACGGTCCATTCGAAAGGAAGTCCGGAAACCGAACGTAGAATGACTTCTAACCAAAAATCCGGCAAAGTTCGGTGTAAGAATTCAAAACAGATAGATTCATTTTTAACAAAACTGGTTTCCATTCAAAGAAAACGTCCGGTATTCTTAAAATCGAGACTATCTCAAAATCCGGCAAATGTAAGAGTTTATCACCAATCAGCATTTCCGATGAAAGGCTTAATCCGGCAAAACAATATTTATCCTTTTTATCCAAAACTAGTTTTCAATCGGAGAAGAAAAAAAAACAACCGGCATTTGTCAAATACCAACAATATCAAAATCCGGCAAAGTCCAATATGAGACAATCTACCACCGATCGCTAAAACACCACATTTTTGAAAGTAAGAATCCGGAAAAGTTCAATGAGAAAGTCTTCCACCAATCACTGAAAAGCCGCATTTCTATACAAATCCGGCAAAACTCGTCTTTTTTACACTCGGAACTGGATTTTAAACGTCCGGCATTTGTCAAATTCCAACAATATCAAAATCCGGCAAAGTCCAATATGAGATAATCTACCACCAATCGCTAAAACACCACATTTCTGATGAAAGTACGAATCCGGCAAAATCCTTTTTTTATATCCGGAACTGGTTTTCGTGCCGCGATGAACGGAGAAAACCGTCCGGCGGAATCTCGACGGAAGGTCCGTTGAACTGTTTTTCCGGCTGCGGAAGGTTGGAACGTCCGGCCTCCGCTGGGAGAGACTCGTTTGTGCCGGACGATCGGGAGAGAGTGAGGCCGGATCCGGCGATGGGTAGAGGGCGCTGCGCTACAGTGGAGGAAAAGATACGGCGGAAAGGAAATTTCGCTAGGTGTGCAGAGATACCTCGGTAATGTTTTTAGAACTTTTGTTCTTACGTTTTTAAACTTTTCTTTAATATTTTTAACATTCTTTTAACTTTTGTTCTTACATTCTTTAACATTTCTAACACTCTTTTAACTTTTGTTCTTACATTCTTTAACATTTTTAACATTCTTTAACTTTTGTTCTTTAAAAACTTTTGTTTTTAGGGGTTTCATGCGGTGTTTTATCCCATTTCTTAATTTCTTTAATTTTGTCCTCTAATTAATTTTGCGTGTTCTTTAATTTAATTAGTGTACAAAAATTAAGGATACAAATAATAAAAATACAAATCAAGTCGACCAACTACAGGCGTAAGCCCAGCAAGTTTGGTCCAGTCTTTTTAACCCAAACTACCGGAATACCTGTATCTGCCAATTTTCCTCTTGAACTCGTTTACCCCACTTGGATAGTTTGATAGTTTGCAAAATTGACACAGATAGATATTTGTTCCTTATGATATGTACTGCATCAAATTACTCGAACATTATTTTTAAGAGACCCTCCATTAATAAAAAGTTCCGTTCACATTCGGAATAAATACTACTCTATTTTTACTCCTTTCTTCATTTTTTTCAAAAATTTTTTCCTTTATTCAGTATGAATCAAAAGCTGGTAAAGGTAGTATTCTAAAAACTTACAGATATGGTATTTCATACTAAAATTCCACGAATTTTGTTTGAAGTTTATAATTTTTTTAGTATTCAAAATGTTTTTTAAACATTATATTTCATTTTATTTCCCTTTACAAATAAACTAAGATTGCATTTTCGTAAGTTTTCCTTTAATATAACTCTTTTTGCCTTTAGGATATTTTTTAATTTTAATATTTTTTCTCATTAGTGTCTGGTTTTCAAAAGAGATTGAAACTTGGTTATCCCCTGTTTTTATGAATAAGTACATTTTAGTTTTAATTTCTTATTAAAAAAGTATAAAGGGTGTCCCACGAAAAGTGGTCCAACCCCTTTAACTCTTAAACACCTACAAATATAGTCATGAAAGTGGGGTCTAGGTATAGTAAAGTGACTATGCCCTATCACGCAAATTCAACATATTTGAGCGTGGTCTTATTCAAGATATTTTCTGCTTAAGGTTTCTTTTCTTCTGAATCGTTGCTGCTCTACAACTTAGTCCTTGACTTTTTTCACATACCTCACATAGTTTTTAAAATAAAAATTATAACTCCTAAAGTTTCCACTAGAGGAAAGTTGTCTCATAAGATAGAGCATGGTCACTTTACTATACCTAGACCCTACTATCATGACTATATCTGTAGGGGTTCAAAAGTTAAAGGGGTTGGACCACTTTTTGTGGGACACACTGTATATTAACCTTTACTCAAAACTACTCAACACATATAATACCAAAAGTTTTTATTTTTGCCATCCGTTAAAAAACCCAGCCGAATTAGCTTTACTTCAAATAAAAATCACACGTTAATAATCTCCAACCAATGGTGTAATAAAATTAGTATATTAACTTTAAAAATTACCCATCTTTCGTTTATTTAAAAAAAAATATCATCTTTAAAAATTTGGTAGGTATAATCCTCTTTAACAAAACAAAAACCAATTATTTCCAATTATTACTCAACACGTATAATACCAAAATTATTTATTTTTGCCATCCATAAAAACCCAGACTATTTGACTTAACTCCATATAAGAATCCTACGTTAACGATCTACAACCTTTGGTGTAATTAAATAAGTGAATTAACTTTAAAAGTTCTCCATTTATTAAATAAATTTATTTAAACAAATTTATCTTTAAAAATTTGGTGAAAATAATCCTCTTTAACAAAACAAAAACCAATACCCACTGGAATTATTTCCAAATACCTCGTTTTTTGAATTTTAACATCGCACACAAAAAAGATTCGAACACACACACAAAAATTCTTATTATAACGAACACATTTATTTGATTAGAACATTAAGCTGATTATTTGCTTTTTCCTTTTTGAGGGACTTTTGGAATAATCCCTCGAAAGATTCTTTTATTGGATTTGATTCCCATCGAATGTATTTTTAAAGAAATATCGAAATTCCAACATCATTGGGGCTTTTCTTCCTGTTATTCCATAATTGGATAATGTTCCCATTTTTATTTTATTTAATTTTTGCCATTTTTAAAAAACAAATGACATATCAGGTTCGTGTAAAACATCCCCTTGTTTTTTCAGTAAACTCTTGGTTTTTAAGTGGGTTAAGTATAAACGGTAATTCGCCATAAGTTATTTGAATTCCATTATTACCTTTCAGTAATATTTTTACTTTATTTTTAGAGTATTATACCTTTTTTATTTTCATTTATTTATTTTATATTATGCAACTTCTATTGCTTTTTTAATATTTGGCTTCCTAACCTTTCAGTAATGGATAATTAGAGTCACATTTGTTCAGAATAGCTTAAAACCTCCAGAAAGCATTTTAATTTACCTTACAAAGCCCTAAATTTTAAGTTATTTTCAATTAAAAATAGCTTATTTTCTGTCTGATGCGAAACAGCTTGTGACGTCAAATGTGCCTTGTTCCCAGCTTGTTGTTATCATCCCGCTTTGAAAGACTGGAAAGACTGAGCTCTAGTTTTTTTTACAGTCTAGTGTTTCGTTGAAAACAGTGTTTCCCACATTTCCAAGAGATACATGTGTCGTCACATTGTTAGGAGCTTTCTGTATTAAATAAGTCATAATTACCTTTAAAAAGGTTTGTGGGAGAAGACAAGCGCATTTTTAGAATCAGGAGAGAATTTTTAATAAATTGAAATTGAATATTTAAAATTTTAAGAGATGCTGAAATTCTCAATTTTTATACTTTATTTGTAGAGTCTACCTTTTTGTTTCTGTTTACTAATTTTATTATTCAGCTATTTAAACTTTTTTGTCAGATGAAATTTTATCTTTTTAGATGAATTATAAGTAATGAAGAATCATTAACTGTTAATCAAAAAATTTTCAATTTATCATTAAAAAATCTGAAAAATATTTAAAAATTTCAGTATATGGTGTTTAATACAAATTGGGGCTATAAACCGGGAACGTTAATGGAATTGAACCATATTTTTGAATATTCTTATGTTTTTCGATGATCTTTCTGTATTCTAAATGGAATCTCAAATTTACAGTAAATAATAAATGGTTATACAACAAAAATTCCACTAGTTAAACAGTTTTTTTATTTCCTTAACTAGGGAGCTACCGCCCCCTGCTCGCTATCGCTCGCCAACCCCCGTTAACTGCTGACGCAGGGCCTTTCGGATCGCTTCGCAATCCCCACAAAACCCTGCTCACTAAAATTATTTATTTATAAAACATTCGTTATAACAATTAGTAGAAAAAAACTTCAACCAACTTTCTTGAAGCACCTCCCTTAAAAGTTAGAATATTTATTGGTTAAATTATCAATAATTTAATCAACACGTTTTCCTTGAAAATATCCATCAAGTCTGCTTGTGCTATTGTTATTCAATATTTACAAAAACGTTCAGCAATGAATCTGTTAAATTTAATATAGTACCTAGTAACTCGTCAAAATATCTAGTGTTTTATCATTCAAGTTTTAGTTTTAAAACAGACTTTTTAAACAATACTATTTAAGCTATTAAAAATGATGAGACAAAATCTACATTGCACTCAATGTTTACAAACAATTAATTTTGGTGTGTGAAATTCTATACTTGAATAGTACATCTGTGAGTTTCTGGAAAACTCTTATCAGTCTTTTAAAAATATTTTATTTAGAAATTACATATTTTGAAGCGCATTTTCAAAGCGTGAAAGGAATTATTTTCATCGTTAATGAGTAGCGTCGGTTGGTCATTGTGATTGGAGGTATAATAAATTGTACGACAGTTTCTTGCTGTTAACTGCAACCTTATCCGTAATCCAGAAAAATGGAAATATCTTAGAATTGAGAATTTTTTTAGAAATTCTAAAGGCACTTTGCACATCCTCAAAAGAACCCGAACAGTTTGATACCAAAAACATGTTATACGGATCAGTAATTAAAAAGCCTTTCTCTGGAAACCATTTACAAAAACTTTTTTTTAGAATAGAGAGAAACTTGATACTAGGACAATTCCTTTTTTTACAAACCGACGGTAATATTTTCTTTTTAAATTCTTCACTTTTTACTATAAACCAAAGTATGGAAATTTATCTTTAGATGATTTATAAGTAATGGTGAATCCTTGTAATATATTTGATTATTGATTATCTAATCCCCTTTGAATTTGAACTAATGAGGAAGTTGCATGATTTTTTAAAATTTTTTTAATCGATTCTTCTTGCAAAAATAAGCAACTACCCAAAATTTGAGACCAATCGAGAATTTTTTTCATTGCCAAAAAAATTAACAAAAATCCACTTTTTAAAAGCGCGCGAAAACGCCACGAGTTTGGATCATCGTATGTTGACGTCATCATACGATAAACATTGTTGGAAAGCAATGGAGCTGATGGTATGATAGTTGACATCTCTAAACAATAAACGTTTTCAGTCACGTGTTTTTTTCTGGACATTTAAATTAAAATATTAATTACCTGTACATTTTTTTGAAAAACTGAATAGATATTTCATTTAACTATACAAAAAACCATACGGAACACTTGTTTGTTTTTTAAAATCTGACACATGCAACTTCCTTATTGTTCGATTCCGGCATTTATTACATTCAACCAATTCAAATTTTTCTTGTAAAAATAAGATTCAAGTGCTTATTCTAATCTGATTAATAATAATTATTATTAATTATCAGTGTTATATTTCACTTAAATCTAATACGATCTAAGTATTTATAGATCCTATTAAGTAAATAGACTTTTTCTACATTTCCTGAAAAAAAAAGGAATATTAAATAATAGAATTAAACATACAGTTTTTTTACGCTGAAAATGTTTCAAACGTGTTTTCCCATGGATGAAAATTATCTTTCAACCCATTCTGTAATCATATTCTCACACAACAAAGTGGAATAAAAACACTATATATATCATTTTAAGTAATTAGTTTGACTTATAAAGTAAAGAAAGTTCCTTTGAAGTCTTTTGAAAGGTTACTTCCGAGGTGTAACTAATTTAAAATACTTCGAAAAATCATATTTTAATTATCTTAGAGACTTATAAAGGAAACTTTCTTTAGAAAGGAAGTTGATTTTGTTTATATATAAGTAGATTAAATATTATCCTTCTTATAGTAAGGGTTTTAACTATTCAATTTTAGTTTATGCTTCTTTTTTAAATTCATAAAAAACTAGATTATGTGTAAGATTTTTTTTACTACAGGGGTATTTATAACTGTTGGGAGTTTTACAATGGAGTTTTAAAATTTATTATAAGCTTATGTGTGTTTTTTTTTCCACTAAATCAACAAAGAAATGTGAAACACACTAAAAAAATATCTGCACGAAAATTTTTTCAGAGTATCATAATCAGGGTTGGCCGGATTGGACCCAATGGTTTTTTTTCAAAAAACCCATGTGAAAAAACCCACATTTTGGACCCATTTTGGGGTATTTTCAAGAAAAATTTGGGAGTTCCTTCAAAATTTATTGTGTTTTTTTCAAAGTTTAGGATATTTTTAAAATTTTAATGTTTTTTTTTTTCAAAATTTAAACTAGGTTTTAAAAATTAAATGGTGTTTTTCAATTTCAGGGAGTTTTTTTTTAAAGTTAAATAGGTTCTTTCATTGTTCAGTGGGTTTTTTCATTATTGAATGGGTTTTTTTCTAATTTAGGACGTTTAAGGATCATACTAGATATAAAAAAGAGATATTTTTAAATTTCAGGGTTTTTTTTTCAAAGTTGAATAGATTTCTTTCAATATTGAATGGGTTTTTTCAAAGTTTCGGATAATTTTTAAATTTTAGTGGTTTTATTTTTCAAAGTAGAATAGATTTCTTTCAATATAGAATGGGGTTTTTCAAAGTATAAAAACTTTGAAAAAACCACTTAACAGTGGAAAAACTGACATTATTTTGACAGAACGCATTAAACATAGAAAGGACTCACTAAAATTTGAAAAAACCCACTTACTGTAAAGGAGAAAACCACTTAATTTTGAAAAAAACCCACACTTTTTCCGAAAAAACCCAGTTTTATATGGGTTTTTTCAAGGTTTTATTGAAAAAACCCGAAAAATCCAACCCACTTGGGTTTTTTAAAAAAAAAAAACCCAGGTTTTTACCAACCCTGATCATAATGCAGTGAGTAGATAAAGGGTTTAAACAAAAATTAAAACAGAATTTTAGAAGTAGCCTGGTCATTCTGGTCCAATTCACAAGTAATGAATCCTGACACCCTAATGAACAACTCCTCCAGATCCCACTACGACAAAGACGCCAATGCTCGTGGACAAATTACGACCGGGCTGGCCGCGTTCCAAAAACAACTCAAACCCCCCCCTTCTAGTCGTTCTAATAAGTTTATTTTATTTATTTTTTTGTCGCACTTTATGACGGTAATCTATCTCGGTATAGGAAGGTAACGCAAGAGAGAGGAGGGCATGTACTAGTCTAGCCGACTATTACCTTCCTATACCGTGCTGATGAGTCCTAACAAGGACGAAACCGGTCCACGGTTGGAGGTGACGCTTGAGAATTGTGAGTTTACACTTATTGTCCGCTTAACCAGCAATAACTGGTAAAATACTCCTTTCAAATGTTTATTCTATTCAAAAGCAGGTTAATAAATGAAACGGGCATGCGTTGTAGGAAGATTGAAATTACACTTGCCCCTTGGTATTCAAATGTTTTCATCATGATTTTTCTTCATCGTGACACTTTCTATTGCAGTCTTACTTACAACGCATGGCTGTTGCATTTATTGGTCTGTTTTTGATTAGAATAAACCTTTGCATCTCATTTTTACATAAATGATTTCAATAAGGAAGTTGCATGTGTCAGTTTTTCAAAAAAAAAAAAAAAGTGTTCCGTATGGTTTTTTGTATGCTAAAATGAAATATCTCGTCAGTTTTTCAAAAAAATGTACAAGTAATTAAATATTTTCATTTAAAAGTCGAGAAAAAACACGTGACTGAAAACGTTTATTGTTTGAACTGTAAGATGAGGTCAACAATAATACCATCAACTCCATTACTTTTCCTGACACCCTAATGAACAACTCCTCCAGATCCCACTACGACAAAGACGCCAATGCTCGTGGACAAATTACGACCGGGCTGGCCGCGTTCCAAAAACAACTCAAACCCCCCCCCTTCTAGTCGTTCTAATAAGTTTATTTTATTTATTTTTTTGTCGCACTTTATGACGGTAATCTATCTCGGTATAGGAAGGTAACGCAAGAGAGAGGAGGGCATGTACTAGTCTAGCCGACTATTACCTTCCTATACCGTGCTGATGAGTCCTAACAAGGACGAAACCGGTCCACGGTTGGAGGTGACGCTTGAGAATTGTGAGTTTACACTTATTGTCCGCTTAACCAGCAATAACTGGTAAAATACTCCTTTCAAATGTTTATTCTATTCAAAAGCAGGTTAATAAATGAAACGGGCATGCGTTGTAGGAAGATTGAAATTACACTTGCCCCTTGGTATTCAAATGTTTTCATCATGATTTTTCTTCATCGTGACACTTTCTATTGCAGTCTTACTTACAACGCATGGCTGTTGCATTTATTGGTCTGTTTTTGATTAGAATAAACCTTTGCATCTCATTTTTACATAAATGATTTCAATAAGGAAGTTACATGTGTCAGTTTTTCAAAAAAAAAAAAAAAAAAGTGTTCCGTATGGTTTTTTGTATGCTAAAATGAAATATCTAGTCAGTTTTTCAAAAAAATGTACAAGTAATTAAATATTTTCATTTAAAAGTCGAGAAAAAACACGTGACTGAAAACGTTTATTGTTTGAACTGTAAGATGAGGTCAACAATAATACCATCAACTCCATTACTTTTCCTGACACCCTAATGAACAACTCCTCCAGATCCCACTACGACAAAGACGCCAATGCTCGTGGACAAATTACGACCGGGCTGGCCGCGTTCCAAAAACAACTCAAACCCCCCCCTTCTAGTCGTTCTAATAAGTTTATTTTATTTATTTTTTTGTCGCACTTTATGACGGTAATCTATCTCGGTATAGGAAGGTAACGCAAGAGAGAGGAGGGCATGTACTAGTCTAGCCGACTATTACCTTCCTATACCGTGCTGATGAGTCCTAACAAGGACGAAACCGGTCCACGGTTGGAGGTGACGCTTGAGAATTGTGAGTTTACACTTATTGTCCGCTTAACCAGCAATAACTGGTAAAATACTCCTTTCAAATGTTTATTCTATTCAAAAGCAGGTTAATAAATGAAACGGGCATGCGTTGTAGGAAGATTGAAATTACACTTGCCCCTTGGTATTCAAATGTTTTCATCATGATTTTTCTTCATCGTGACACTTTCTATTGCAGTCTTACTTACAACGCATGGCTGTTGCATTTATTGGTCTGTTTTTGATTAGAATAAACCTTTGCATCTCATTTTTACATAAATGATTTCAATAAGGAAGTTGCATGTGTCAGTTTTTCAAAAAAAAAAAAAAAGTGTTCCGTATGGTTTTTTGTATGCTAAAATGAAATATCTAGTCAGTTTTTCAAAAAAATGTACAAGTAATTAAATATTTTCATTTAAAAGTCGAGAAAAAACACGTGACTGAAAACGTTTATTGTTTGAACTGTAAGATGAGGTCAACAATAATACCATCAACTCCATTACTTTTCAACAATGCCTATTGTAAGTTGACGTCACATCCAAACTCTTGGCGTTTTCGCACGCTTTTAAAAAGGGGATTTTTGTTAATTTTTTTTGGCAATCAAAAAATTTCTCGATCGGCCTCAAATTTTGGGTAGTTGCTTGTTTTTGCAAGAAGAATCGATTAAAAAAATAAAAAAATCATGCAACTTCCTCATTGGTGGGTTCACATTGCATAAACGAGGTGTTTCAGATAATTTTTTCAGGACTTCAAGGGCAGGTAGGCTCAAATAATTGTTTTTTTTGTAAGTTTGTTTGCTAATTTTCTCCCTGTGATTTTCACAACTTGATCCCTATTTTCGACCCCTAACCCTTACCTATACCATCTCCTAACTTGGAAATTGGTTGGATTTCACTTCAATTTGGAAATGGAAACTCATAGGAGCGAAAAACCCGCCAAAGAGATTGATTTGACCAACGCTATAGTCTGTTTATTTAGAATAGGCGGCTGAGGCGTAATGTAGTATTAGAAACAGTTACTATTATAATTATCATAAAAAAAATTTTTCTTGTGCAAAATATTGTATAAAAATCGGTCACTGAAGTTGCGTAATGAGCATTATTAAGCGTGTTTGATCCTGTTTCACCCACCTATTCTAAATGAACAGACTATAGTTATTCGACAAAAGATTAATCTTAAAAATGCGCAATAAAATGGCAGGTGTAGGGCTGTTTCACCGGCCTATTCTAAATAAACAGACTATAACATCTCTTTGGCGCGTTTTTCCATTCCCTCTATATAGTCCAGGCAATCTGTAACTTAACCGGTAAAAAATTGATACATTTAGTTTTTCAACGGTTTTCGATTGGGAATGACCTAAATAATAACATACTAAAAATCGGACAAAATCGGCCCATGGCAAGTTTAATTTTTTTTTGAATTTTTAAAAAATGGCCGAAAAAAAATTTCAAAAAATCAATTTTGTTGTAGAACTTGAAAATTGACCTGATATTCAACACTAGCACTAAAAGTTAGCCTTTAAACATATATCACAAGCCTATTGTTAAAATTTTAACAATTTTTTTAACAAAAATTTTAAAATTAAATTTTTAAATTTATTTTTTTGGAAATAAAACATTCTAGGAGCTTCTTTGAATAAATGTTATCAAAAATATTTTCAAAAATGAAATATGCAGTAATTTGTCTGAGGTTTTGTTTTGAGTTCATATTTTATTAAGTTTGTTTGTTTTTAAATTTTTTCACACTTTTTTAAAATTTTACCCCAAAATTGGTTTGTTTTTCGACATCATCATTAAAAGATAGCCTATAAACATGTATCACACGTCTATAAAGCAAAATTGAAATTTTTTAAAAATTTAAAAATTTAAAATTTTTTTTAAAATTTAAATTTTTTCAAGATTTGTTATCTTTTGTAAATTTAATTAACTTTTAAATTATTTGATACTGAATATTGTTGAAATATTAACTGTTTAATCTTGATTGAAAATATTTCCACCTATTTTTAATGTTCATTTTATTAAATTAATTAATTAATTAATGATTTAACCATCAACTTTGGGTTTTTTCGTTTATATAGCTATATGACTACAATGTCCATGGAAAAATAACCTTGGCAAATGCCTCAAACGTTTTTGACAGGAATTTTAAAAAAGGTCGATTTTTGAGGTAAAAAAATTGAAAATCTTAAATAAATTCAATTTTTATCGTCCGATTTTTATCAAATTTTAATATGTTGGTACTTTGGTTATTTCTGAGTGAAAACCGTTGAAAATATTTCTTTTTTAGTTTTTTTGTGGTTTTTAGAGGTGTTTTAATTTTTTCGATTATCGAAATTTTCAAATTAATTTTAAAAATAGATATTTTAATTTTTTTTTAAATTTAAATGGAATATTCGTATTCAGCACTGAAAGATAGCCTATAAACATGTATCACAAGTCTCGATCTCTATTATTTGATTTTTTGAAATTTTTTTTCGTCCATTTTTTAAAAATTCAAAAAAAAAATTAAACTTGCCATGGACCGATTTTGTCCGATTTTTAGTATGTTATTATTTAGGACATTCCCAATCGAAAACCGTTGAAAAACTAAATGTATCAATTTTTTACCGGTTTGACCTTTTTTTTCAGTAGATTTACTGGACTAATAGTGAGATGTGCTTTTTAGTGCGCAAGGGCCGGAGTGTCAGTGGCTTCCGTCTTTTCGCCTCAGATGGGTGGCCGTAATTAAATTGTGTTCCATTTAGCCTTCTTTTTTGGATGTTCGAATAATAATAATAATAATAATAATAATAATAATAATAATAATGCCTTTCATGATACGGAGATCTGTATTGTAGTAAATGTGTGTCTGTTTTTTTCCCATTTTTTTTATCTTGATGTTTATTCAGGGTGATTATTGAGATTTGCCCTCGAGAGTGGTTTGTGTGAGAATGAAATGAAGTGACTTGAGCAGCTTGAAATTTGTTTTTGAGACGAAGGAATGTTGGGATAAAAGTTCCGTTATAAATTGGATCTAATAATACAGTAACAGACCCTTAATCCGGAAACCCGAAATCCGGAAGGACCCGAAATCCGGCTCGCGTTTAGAATTTATTATATTTTGAAGAATTTTCAGCGGTTATTTTGGTTTTACTAAAGCAGCTGCGTCTTTAGTGGAGTTTTTTCCGGAACGGACCCGAAATCCGGGATGATGTCGGTCCCGAGATTGCCGGATAAAGGGTCCGTTACTGTAAATGGAATTAAAACATTGGATCTAATGTTATTAGAGTTTGTAATAGGGTAGAGAGGAAGTCATGGAATTTTTTTTGCCCACCCAAAAACCGTTTAAAAACAATGAGTAAGGGAAAATGAAAGGAGAATTTTACCATTTATTGCGGGTTAAGCGGACAATAGGTGTTCTCTCTGGCTAGCTCGGGAGACCCTTGCCACACACAACCACACTCTTCGAAGGATTAAGCAAGACTATTTATTAAAGAGTAAATATAAATACATTGATATATACAATAAATACAATGCCATCTAGCGGCGGATCAGTGAACTAAATTAATACTTACAAGATGATATGAAGCTCAAACATCCTGCGGGACCATGAACCAATTTGGTTCATCATAACTGAAATACTTATTAGACAATTACAATACTAAACACAATACAATACAATACTGAAGTTAACTCATCAAACTATACTAGCACATATACAATACTCAAAGTTCCGATTAAATACAAATAGATGAAAACACACGTACTAATCACTCATCATTTGATGGCAGTGGTGAAAGTTTCACTATTGGCCTAACCAATACTCCATTTGGAGTCTGCAACTTCACTACTCTTACCTTGTGGTCCTTGCCAGGGAAAACTTCAATAACCCTTCCTAATTTCCATTTTAAAGGAGACAAGTTTTCTTCCTTTATAAGCACTAAATCATTTAATTTTAAATTACTATGAGATTTAAACCATTTTTGTCTCTTGGTGTAAATGAAGGGTGCTAGAGTTCTGATGTGGCTAGAAGAACTCAGTTGCTGACCTTTAGAAAGCGAGTAAATTTCAGTCTTGAACCCATTTCCTTGCACCATTTTTACGATACAGTCAGTCGCAGACGTAAGTTCGTCAGAAGACAGTGTTCCAGAAGCTCTGAAACTGCTGTTCTTGCAGTTTGATGCAAATCGTAAGCACCAAGCAATCACTCTGCGAAGTTTGCTCCATGACGAGAACCTGTCGATGATGACATCACCATCGGATCGTTCAGCTACGGTCATGTTGGCTGAAGTAGCTCTCGCTCTTCTCTCAAGTCCCGCTGCCTCTTCGACGAATCTTCTGCTCGTTGTCACATCTGCACTCTTTGGCCACTCTGATTCTGGAAGTCTTAGCCATGGTGGTGCCTCGAACCACAGCTTTCCATGAATCAACTCCTTGGCAGGCGCTCCTCGGCTGAGGAGATCAGCTGGATTGTCGGTTCCTCGGCAATGCGTCCACTGTGCCGGATTTGTATGCTCCTGGATCTCAGTAACTCGGTTGCATACAAATGGCTTCCATGTCCTGGCATCCCCCTTGATCCAGTAGAGTGCAACTGTAGAGTCACTCCACATGGTGTAGTTGTCCGTGATGTTGAAGACGTCTCTGAGGGACCTCAGAATTCTGGCCCCCACCAAAGCAGCAAGAAGCTCCAGACGCGGAAGAGTTACCTTCTTGACTGGTGCCACTCGTGCCTTGGCAGTCACAAAGGTAATATTAGAGTCATTACCATTAGTGGGATACCTGACGTAACAAACCGCACCAAATGCCTTTTCACTTGCGTCACAAAAGATGTGAACTTGGTATTCATTTTGTGAAATCGAATTGGGGAAGTACCATCGTGGCACTTCAATCTCTTCCAGCAGATGTACCTCAGCACACCAAGTCCTCCAAATTGCAAGGAGGTCACTTGGCAGCTCTTCGTCCCAGTCCAGACCTCTCTGCCATAACGTCTGCAGAAAGATTCTCATCCGGACGGTAAAGGGTACAACAGTGCCGATGGGATCATAAACGGAGTACGACACCCTGAGGACTTCACGTTTCGTACACGGTGAATCATTACTCCTATCCACTAGATAACCAAGATCAAATCGTAAAGTGTCATTTCTCGTGTTCCACACACATCCTAAAACTTTAATTGGAACTGTCACATCTGTCTCATTGAGTTCAATATTGGATTGCTTCCAATAGTCCTGCAATTCGGTACTATTTGTTCTAAAATCACGCAAGTTCATGTCCGCATCTTTCAAGATATTTTTAGAGTCCTGTGATACTATCACGCCGTCTCGTACGGAACTTTCACTTGTTATTAAATCATCTACGTACAGACTACTACTCAAAGCTTTAACAGCCATAGGATTGGACTTCTCATACTTCCTTATATGGTGCTTAATAGTTGCGGCCAAAAGAAATGGAGATGGTTTAACTCCAAAACAAACAGTTTTGTTACGGAATACCCTTAACTCACTTGGAGGCATTTTATTGATCCAAAGGAATCTTTGATAGTCTCTATCCTCCTCTGAGAGTAAAACCCGTAAAAATGCCTTCTCTATATCTGCAACTATTCCTATCTCACCTTTCCTAAATTTGAGAAGTACCAATAGCAAGTTAGGATTCAAATTTGGACATGCATTTAAATTTTCATTTAAAGATAGACTACCCCTTTCACTAGCTGAGGCATCAAAAACTATCCTAAAACGCGTACGATTTGTATCCTTATCACTTTTAACGACAGGATGGTGAGGTAAGTAATGTTTTTGATTACCCTTATCTGACTCAAGAAATACCTCTTCAATTATACCTAACCTTATTTGCTCTTCTAAAACAGTACAATAGCGTTCGTATAGGGACAAATCTTTCTCAAAACGTGCAACTAGACCTAACAACCGACGTTTACAAAGAGAGAAATTATCATCTAAATTTATCTCAGCTTTGAAAGGTAATTTCACTTCATACTTACCGTTCTTAAACTTAATCTCCTCCTCGAAAGTTTTTAGAATCTGTGACTCAGTTTCTGACACGTTCGTTTCAACACCCAATGGTTCTATAAACATATTGTCCAAATCCCACATTCTTTTTAAATTAGAATTCAACTCATTAGTAGTTACCGTATCCCCTTTATCTGGTATAGTTTCAAAGTCCTTAACAAACTTTAGTGATCCCTTACTAGATCCAGATACACACAAATGAACTGATGAAACCTGCATTCTGTTTGACTGATAACTGCCACTAATTACATATCCCAAAAGAGTCTCAATGCAATACAAACCCTTAGACAACTCAATTTTATTTCCTGAGAAAAACTTCCACATAATACCACATCCTAGCAGAACTGAAATACTTTCCCCCTGGCCAGCCAAATTTACCTCATTTAATGGAATATTCGATTTTATTAGCATAGATTCTATTTCCCCTTTTGGTACATTAAACTGCACATGCGAAATAGTGTCTGTTACATACGCTTCAATTGTGGCACGCCTATTCGGATTATCTTTATGCCTTAAAATTAAAGACGTAACTTCAAATTCCTTTTTGACTGGTTTATTCCCAAAAGTATACATTTCCAAAGTTTCAGTTCTCAAAATGGGTAAGCTCAATTTATCAGCTATCTCTTTTCTAATCCAGGAACAACTCGAAGCTGAATCATAAAGCATCAAAACGTTCTCCCATTTAGAGCCTCTCAGATTTAGAACCTTCACCCTGCAAGCCGGCAATACACAGGAGATGTTACTCTCAATGTTTGAATGAGTCATCCCAACATTCGAATTCGTTTCCGAACCACTTGAACCCCCTGACTGATTTATAGCCAACTCGCTAGCAGTATGCTCTTTTTCGTCTGACCTTGATCCGTGTTCTACCCATAGAGGTTCTACCATGTGTTTAGATTCAATCGCGGTACAGAACAACTCGTTATGCCTACCACCACAGTTTGAGCAATCTATTTTTAGCCTACACAATTTTCTCAAGTGTTTCCCAAAGCACAAAAAACATCTACCTTCCCTCCTTAATTTTTGCCTTTTATCCTCCTCAGAAACATTTCTACAATTAACCCCAAGATGATCGCGTTCACAAAATATACAATTTTGCATTTTCCTTTCCCTTTTATCATCTACCATATTGCCTGAGCCTGACCAACCCTTAGCCTGATTCTGATTCCTTTGTGAAGCAGCTGTAAAAGTTACTCTTCTTTTATAATTTGATGCGTAACTCTGACTATTACTAATTACGTTACCACCTTGCGTACATTTTTGAGAAGACAAAAAACTGGCAGCTTCTCTACACTGAATTTCCGATTTAACTATCTCTAATATTTTAGAAATCTCCCAATTCTCAAGTTTACACTGACGTGTAATTTCTGTAATTATCTCTTTTGGAAGACACTTAATCATTATTGGACAAATTAGATTATTATATTCTTCTACATTTAATCCTAGTGCCTCTAGGCTTCTAATTTGAGTTAGTATGAAATCATAGAATTTTCTTAAAGCTATCTCAGAGTTTCTTATTGGCTCTAAGGACAATAACTTTGATAGGTGAGCTTGCAAAATAAGGGATTTACATCCAAACCTTTCTTTCAAAGTTTGGACAGCCAACTTATAGTTTTCATTAGTTAACGAAAACCCCCTAATTGCAATTGCAGCCTCCCCTTGCAAATAAGACTTCAAGTAATTAAATTTGTCTACATTAGCTATTGACAAATTATTATCTATTGCTGCATAAAATTGATCCCAAAACCTTTGGAAATCTGTCGGATCTCCACTAAAACTATCAATATTAAGGCATGGCAATTTTATTTGGGAAATACTCTCAGCACCTGTTTTTTGAATATATTCATTTGCAATCTTTAACTGATTATTACAATCTTTAACTGAAACTCCGATTTCCGACTTTCTTTGTTTTAAAACACTATTTAATTTACACCTCCAAGTGATTATGCTATCCCCATATTCGTCACATTTTACTATATCTTCTTCTAACTTATCTAAATCTAATGCTTCATGAACCTGACTATTTAACTCTTTTAAGGAATTTTCCTTTACATTTAACTGTTCAACAAGACTAGTTATTTCTACATCATCACAATTATCTAAATCACAAGCTTTAATTTTCTCTAACAATTTTGTTGTTAAAGTCCTATGCGTAGCTCTAGTTTTTACTAACTTATCTAATTTACTCATTTTTAGTTAATACACTAAAGCACAACCAAATCAAATACAAAATCATAAACTTATTAACTTAATCCTTATACTGACAACTTAACTAACTTAACAAGAAATTACTAAACTTCTCACTGACTAAACTTATATAAAACTTATCTTTTCCTGAGAAGTCCAACCACTTGGCCTACTTTCTTGTTACGAGAACTAAGCGTGGTATACGCGGCATGTGGCATTCATCAAGCAGCCCCACGTTGGGCGCCAATAAATGTTCTCTCTGGCTAGCTCGGGAGACCCTTGCCACACACAACCACACTCTTCGAAGGATTAAGCAAGACTATTTATTAAAGAGTAAATATAAATACATTGATATATACAATAAATACAATGCCATCTAGCGGCGGATCAGTGAACTAAATTAATACTTACAAGATGATATGAATCTTAAACAATAGGTGTAATCTAACAATACACTTGGTGTATACCGTGCTAATGAGTCCTAACAAGGACAAAACCGGTCCACGGCTGGAGGTGACGCTTGATAGTTGTGAGTGTACACCAATCAGTAAAGGGTTTTTATTATGCTATACAGATACAGTGTTTCAGATAAGTGTTTCATAACTTCTAGGAGGGGTAGGACACATCTAGACGAGCCAGAATCATCTTGGAATGGGGGGGTCGGAAATGCACCCCTAGCAACCTAGGGGTTTTTATAAGCGGGTATGGGAAGATGTAAAATTCCCTGTGGAAATTGACACCTTACTTTTTTTAAGAGCGAATTAAAGACCATCGATTCAAGTATTTATTCCATAAAACCAATTGAAGAGCTGAAATTTCAGCTCCTAAGTTGGTTTTTATGTCATGAATGCCGTAATCGAACGATTTTGCTGGTTTTAATCCAATCAGGTTACGTGTCAATTTCCACTGTAAGTTATTCAACCTCCTATGCCGGCTTATAAAACCATCAGAGGTCTCTATAGGGGTGAATTTCCAAACCCCCTTTTCTGTGTGATTCTGAGTCGTCTAGGTATTGAATAATGTTGAATACTGATTAAAGAACTTTTTACACTATACTTTTTTATATACTGAAACTTCTTTACTCCTTTCTTACGAAACTAAAGTGATAATGTTTATTCTTTCTTAAAAACTTATTGATCAATGAAAAAACTTGTGTTTTGTACATATTTTCCAGAATGAGGAAGTTGCATGATGTTTTAAATATTTTTAATCGATTCTTCATGCAAAAATAAGCAACGACTCAAAATTTGAGGCCGATCGAGAAAGTTTTTGATTGCGAAAAAAATTAACAAAAATCCCCTTTTTCAAAGCGCGCGAAAACGCTAAGAGTTTATGATGTGACGTCATCGTACGGTGACCATTGTTGGAAAGCAGCGGAGTTGGTAATATGATTGTTGACGTCATCGTACGGTGTTTCACTTAGCGTTTTCAGTCACGTGTGTTTTTCTCGACTTTTAAATTAAAATATTTAATTACTTGTACATTTTTTTTTGAAAAATTGACTAGATATACCATACAAAAAACTATACGGAACACTTGAATGTTTATCAAAATCTGACACATGCAACTTCCTTATTAGAATAATTTTAAGTAACGATAACACGATTTAAAGTAGCAAACTTCCTTGAAGGAAAATCTCTCACAAAATCCTTCTTAATCTAGTCTCAATCAAATTAATTCCCTGTGTTACACCAAACCTTATCATCTAATAGATAAGAAACAGGCCCACAGAGCTCAAACTCTGCCAAAACAAATTGGTTCAGGCCGCAGGATTAAGTGGCACTAAATTAGCCGGACTTGGCATTATTAGTTCGAAATCATGCCGAATAAGTTCGGAAGTATTAGCTTAATCTGTCTGGCACGCGTCAGGGGCGTAGAGATAGTTTTATTAAGCCGCGTTTACACCTAAGTTGACAACTTAAAGTTGTCAACTTTTGTTGAAAACATTGTTTGTGGAAAACTAAAAGTTGCTCTTCTCAAACCGCGTTTACACCAAAGTTTTCCACAAGTTGCGGCAATTTGTTGCTTTTTTTACAAAATACAGCAACTTTTTCTGTCTTCCACTTGTGGAGAGACAAGTTTTCCACTAAATTTTAGTTTTCCGCGGAGTGCGGAAAACTAGCAACTTGATGCTGCAACTTAACCGGTAAAAAATTGACGCCTTTAGTTTTTCAACGGTTTTAACTTACGAATGACCTAAATAATAACATACTAAAAATCGGACAAAATAGGTTCGCCGGAAGTTTATTTTTTTTTAATTTTTAAAAAATGGTCGAAAAAAAATTTAAAAAATCGAATTATAGTAGTCGAGACTTATTATACATGTTTATAGGCTATTTTTCAGTGCTGAATACGAATATACCATTTAAATTTTAAAAAATTTAAATTTAAATTTTTAAAAATTAATTCAAAATTTGGAAAGTCGAAAAAATTAAAACATCGCTCAAAACCACAAAATAATTGAAAAATAAGTAATTTAAACGGTTTTCAATTAGAAATGACTTAAATAATAACATACTAAAAATGGAAGAAAATCGGACAGTAAAAAAATAATTTTTTTACAAATTTTAAATTTTTTTGGCCTCAAAAATCGATCTTTTTAAAAATTCTTGTTAAACGCGTTTGAAGCATTTACCAAGGTCATTTTTCCATGGATGTTGTAGGTATTTACCTCTATAACCTAAAAAACCCCAACTAGTGATTAAATAATTAGCTAATTAATTAATTTATAAAAATTAACGTTGAAAATACAGGTAAAATCTTTCAATCAAGTAATACAGAAAATATTTAGACCCTATTTTATAATAAATCATTTTAAAAATAATTAAATGGAAAAATCACAAAATATCTTAATATATGTTATCTTTAAATTAATTTAAAATATCTCTAAATTAATTTACAAAATATCTTTAAATTAATTTAAAAGTTTTAATTTTTTAAAATTTAAAATTTTGTAATATATGCATGTAATACATGTATCTAGCTAGGCTATATTTTAGTGCTGTTTAAGAATATCACGCCAACTTTTTAGTAAAATTTAGTATAAGTGTGGAAAAATTGAAGCCCTTTTCTCAATAATTCTGTTTTTTATGCTTCAATTTTTCCACAGTTAAATTAAATTTTATTGAAAAGTTGTCTTTATATTCGTAAACAGCACTAAAATATAGCCTTGAGACATGTATCACATGCATATACTACAAAATTTAAAAATTTTTTAAAATTTAAAATTTTCAAATTAATTTAAATTTTTTGAAAGCTATTTTGTATTTTTTCAATTTAATTATTTTTAAAATGATTTATTATTAAATAGTGTCTAAATATATTCTGTATTACTTGATTGAAAGATTAACACTGTATTTTCAACGTTAATTTTTATAAATTATTTAATTAACTAATGATTTAATCACTGGTTGTGGTTTTTTTAGATTAAAGAGGTAAATACCTACAACATCCTTGGAAAAATGACCTTAGTAAATGCTTCAAACGTTTTTAACAAGAATTTTTAAAAAGGTCGATTTTTGAGGCCAAAAAAATTGAAAATGAAAAAAAAATTAATTTTTTTAGTGGCTGATTTTCTTCCATTTATTAGTAGGTTATTATTTAAATCATTTCTAAATATAAACCGTTTAAATTACTTCTTTTGCAATTATATTGTTGTATGGAGCAATGTTTTAATTTCTTTGACTTTCCAAATTTTGAATCAATTTTTAAAAATTTAAATTTTAATTTTTAAAAAATTTAAATGGTATATTCGTATTCAGCACTGAAAAATAGCCTATAAACATATATAATAAGTCTCGATTACTATAATTCGATTTTTTGAATTTTTTTCGGCCATTTTTTAAAAATTAAAAAAAAATAAACTTCCGGCGAACCGATTTTTTCTGATTTTTATTATGTTATTATTTAGGTCATTCGCAAGTGAAAACCTTTGAAAAACTGAAGGTATCAATTTTTTACCGGTTAACCCTCCGTTGGTCCGCAACTGTACTTTTTCACACATCGCATACATTTTCGTTCGGCTTTCCGTTATTTTTGGGGATAAAAGTCTGAAATTCCTGGTAGTATCCTATCTTTACCGGATGTAAGACGCCAACTAATTCATAAAATTCGCGCGCTTTGTTTGTTTTCACCATAATTTCACTATTTGACACATTGCGCCCGAAAATGTTCCTTACGTAATGTTATTTTTTGGAATCCCTGATGCTTATTTATTTATTTTATGAATGTTCACACGTATATATTATTAAATTTCCCCTAATGTGCATGTAATTTTTCAAAAATCTTTGGTTTATCGCGGTTGAAGATACACCTACAAAATCGTACCTTATTCTAGCAATAGACGAAGTTGTACAATATGCAATTATAAGGCTACTACCTGTAGGTTTACAGTTTATAGCTAAAAATAATATACATAGTTTGGGGTTATTTTACAATAGCTACAAGGACTGTCAGCGGTCAATATGCCTAGCCTAGGACCTGCAAGTATTACCCGTGATATTTGTGTTTGTGAATGGTTATTACCTGGATATGAGTTCAAAAACAATAATTTAGAATTAATATCCCTCAGGTTTCACATCATTAAGTATAATTTTTGACTAAGATACTTAGATATTAAATTACCTATCCCGATGATTTAATGATACTTTTAAGCTATTTTTAATTCATTTCTTAATTATTTAAAACAAATATCAGACTTTTTTATGTCTGAATAATTCTATGAATACCTATTATCGTTTTTAAGACTCCATTATTGAAATTAAGGGGTGGAAAATCGCGATTCTTTCGATTGTGCGTTTTGGCACATTGTGACCGAACGCGTCAGTTTAATATTGTGACCGACGGAGGGTTAAGTTGCAGCAACAAGTTGCTAGCGCAAAGCACGCATCAACAAATCTTCCACTTTTAGTTGTCAACTTTCTTTGATCTTTACCGAAAATCCGCGGGAAACTAAAATTTAGTGGAAAACTTGCCTTTCCACAAGTGGAAGACAGAAAAGGTTGCTGTATTTTGTAAAAAAAGCAACAAATTGCCGGAACTTGTGGAAAACTTAGTGGAAAACTTTGGTGTAAACGCGGCTTTAGAGCGAACATGAGGAACAGTGTTTAGAGCATTTTCAATCACATGACACGGACCTAGCAACGGCCTTAGCAACAGATTGTTTGACCTACAGCAGTTAACAGTTAAAAGAAAATAACTGGTCATGGAATGCTTCCATTGGAGCATTTGCAATCGCATGACAACAACAGATACCGCCGCACCTATACTCTATTCATTTAGAATTGACGCTTGAGAAATAGTGCTTTCCCCCACGCTAGACGCGTAACCATAGTTACGCTCTTAGAGCAGCCAATAGTAAGCCATCTTCGTCACTTTGACGAGGATAGTTGCTATGGTAACCGATCGGTGGTGGGGGAAGGAAATATTTTCAAGAGCCAGTTCAAAATGAACAGAGTATAGCAACAGCCTTATACTCAGTTGCAACTTAACTTGAGCCTGTAGAAATATGCTGAGAGCAACCAAAGAAAGTAGTTCCCCGCGAGGTGTCTGAGTTTTGAGTGAAATTTAGAGCTTCAATTTTAATAATGATTAGTTTTTTTAAATCTACATATATTAAGCATCTTTTCATCTCGATATGCATAAATTGTTCAATATTATTATTTTTTAAATAGGCGTAACGCGTAGTAGTACAGCTCGCTCTCAAAATCGCCATCAGCCAACCCAGCAGACTTTCTGTTTACTCAGATTTTCTTCCGCCGATTTCTTTTTTTTTTTCAGATTTCCGCGTGGCCATGACGTCAGGCTCAACTTAAGTTGCATTCGAGTATAGCAACAGACTGTTAGACCTACAGCAAGGAAGAAAATAAGTGGTCGTGACGTCATCTGAAAACATTATACTCGGGGAGTTATTAGCATGTGTAAATAACACTTTTTTCAGGCGTCAAAAAGAAAAAAAGTTCGCAAATGATTATTTTTGGAGTAGTTAATGTAGGTTCTATGAAATCCCTCTGGACGTCTTTGTGGCCCCCCCCCCAATAAGGAAGTTGCATGTGTCAGATTTTCACAAACATTCAAGTCAAACCCAAGTATGGTTTTTTGTATGGTAAAATGAAATATCTTGTCAATTTTTCAAAAAAAATGTACAGGTAATTAAATATTTTAATCTAAAAGTCAAGAAATTAACGTGTGACTGAAAACGCTAAGTGAAAAAACCGCACGATGACGTCAACAATCATACCATCAACTCCGCTGCTTTCCAACAATAGTCACCGCACGATGACGTCACATCCCAAATTCTTAGGGTTTTCGTGCGCTTTGAAAAAGGGTTTTTAAAAAAATTTTTTGGCAATCAAAAAATTTCTTGATCGGCCTCAAATTTTGGGTAGTTGCTTATTTTTACATGAAGAATCGATTAAAAAAAATTTAAAAAAAATCATGCAACTTCCTCATTTTCAGAGGCTGACGACGCCAATCCTAAGCGAAATGTACGTAAACGAGTTTTCTTAAAACTTCATTTTCTTTCTCCCTTGGCGCGTTTTTAAATTGACGAGAATGTATCTCGCTACTTCCAAGCCACTAGAATGGTTGGCAAGATCATGAAAAAAACTCCTTAAATATCAGAATTGAAAGCAAACTGATATTTTTGTAAGATTGAAATTAACATAAATTTAAATTGAAAAATTATATTTAAACTAAAACGGAATATTTTTAAACATATTGTTTTCAGAACATATAATATATCAATGTTATTATTACATTTGGAATATGCGACTCGCTCTAGTTTGCAGCTGAAATGCTAATAATTTGTAATTGTGTAATTGAACCCTGCTTGCCATAAACATATACGCATTCCGGACCCTAACGCAACCCAACGCTGCAACTGATTAGATGTTTTTTGGGGCTTAGCTAATATTTGATCTTAAAAGGAGGGTCTACCGCATAGAATTAAAAATCCGCCAAATACTCTTTTGGCGAGATTTTTTTCAAAGTAAATCTGTGAGAAATTGCGTTTGTGTACACAATCGCTTAGGACGGCAGAATGGCTGTACACAACTGGGATGCGGCTCTAAGCGCCACCTATTGAAATACCAGGCCAGGACTAGTGTATTATTAATTGACCGTACGCGTCGGCGTTGTTTGCGAGTTTTACTTGGGGTAAATAACATTAATGCTAATAAACCCCGTTTGTGCATTTGGAGAGAATAATTGAATATATGTTAAGAATATGCATGCGTAGAAGATGATAAACTGGTGTTGTGAGATCGTCTTGGAAGTTGTCGAATAGAATCCGTCAATTTTCCCCCAACGCTGGAAGCGTCAAGATTTGAACTTATTCTCCCGCAAATGCGGTCATTTTGATATTGGTAAGTAACTTTCAATTACAAGGGGTGAAAAAGTGTTTTTACGTGCGTAAAAGTTTTTTTAAAAACGCTTATTCTGTATGATCCCATCAATTCTAAATGCACCAAGTACAGTTTCATCATGTTGTACCAAGTTTTGGGATCAATGAAAATAGATTCAAAGGTAAAAAAAAACATCTCACGATTTACTAGTTCTGCAAAACTATTTCTATGAAATTAACGTATGCTATATTATTTAAATTTATATACCTACCTAATTACATGCCCAATTACATACCTAATTGCATACCTAATATTAGCCAATCCCCTAATTTTTGATTTTATCGCAAGTCCAATCTGATTTTTTCCAAAATGCTGAATTTAAAAATTGAAACAGAATATGGACCAGACTCTTTTTGATTGCGAAAATTTCCAAGGTAAGTCTTGGAAATTTTTGACAAGTTGAATAAAACTTTCAAAAACTAGTGATTTTACTCAAAGCCATGATTATCTGTATTTGAAAATTGTAGTTTAGATTTAGACTGAAATTTTATACATCTTTTATTAACAAACTCTGACCTCTCAATTTGACCATTTTCTATTTACAACTAAAAACATTTGTATATTTGCAGTTGCTATTAGTAACCATTAGTATAAATGCCAATTTATGGAAACTAAACTTAAAAGGGTAACTAGTTCTCCGATCACTAGTCCCCCACAATCTGTTTTCCTGACTCTCTATGAAACATAAATAAATAAATTCATTGATTTTCAAGGCTCATCTATTTTGAAATTGTTTTCAAAAGTAGTTTTATTAAAGTTTCATGCACACAATATTTTTTGCCATCCATTTTTTATTACTAATATCATCTGTTTTAAACTATCTGCTTTCAGATTCTAATGCCATGCATAAAATATTCAACCCGTCCGATTCAAACTACATTTGCAATATCTAAATCTAAATCCTTCTATATATGCGTGCTGTGGGTCATTCTATTCTGTAAATATTATTGCGATTTCTGCGTTGCATTGCATCAACCGAGCATTGCTATAACTTTAATATGTGTGCCGCTTAGATGAAAAGCGGTTTAAGTCAAAAGCGTCCGATATTGAGTTAGAGACCATTCAAAAGGTTCCTAAGGTTGTTATACGTAAGGATTAAAGGTGGATTATCCGTAGTTTAGTATTTTGCTCTTAAGTTACAAAGTTTATTAACATGTTCGGTTATGATAAACACACTCTTTAAACGATTGTATCAAAATTGAGTAAAAAGTACTCAAAAAGGCTCCGATCCAATAAGTACTCAAATTTGAATAAATGAATATACTCATTTCTAAAAATGTGCATGCTCAAAAATGAATCATCTTGAGCTTGAACTCAGAAAGGAGCTCATGGTGTTTCATTTTTGAGTATGCACATTTTCAGAAATGAGTATATTCATGTATTCAAATTTGAGTACTTATTGGATCGGAGCCTTTTTGAGTACTTTTTACTCAATTTTGATACATCGTTTTGAGAATTGCAATTCTCAAAACGTTGACTTAAGTAACTGGGCACACAATTTTAAAACAAGGTGAAAAACTTAACACAGCTTTGAATAATCAACGACTTATGCCGGTTTCCCTCGAAACCAATCATGTAAACAAATGAACGTACAACACACACGCGCTGAATCCCGCTCATGGAAATTCGTATTTAATTATATTGATGATTTTTCGACTTGGGTCCTTTTTCGTTTAACATTTTTATGGTTTTGTGGCTGTTTTCAAAGACCAATGATATAATAGTTGACGTATGAAGACAATAACCTGTAATTACGATTGCCTAGACTCGCACCCCTTTAACTCTAACCTTCCCCTCATGTAATCGAGCGCTTGCTAATAGCAGTCGAGCATATAGAGTGATGTAATAACATGATATTATAAATATCCCGACTTACGCTACTTTTCCTCTAACCCACTCGTGGAAACCAGTATTTAATTAGATTGATGAACCGATCTCATGTTTTTGATAATGGGACGAAGTTTGACAAGAATTCGATCCCTAATAGCGTTTGCTGGATTTTCGTGTCCCTACCTTTCATATTGTTTGATACTTTATACTTATATAAAGTGATAGGAAAACCTAAACCAAAGTTACTCACATTCAACCTATAACTGTTCATTTAAGAAGCTATCATCTTTGAAAAAACCCAAATAAATCTGATTCTACTCGGATAATTTCCAATTTTGAATAATTGTTCAACTTAAGCCACTTATTATTACGAATTTTCCGACTTACGCTGCATTTTATACAAACACTTACTATAAAATAAATGTTTCTGTGGGTGCGTTTATAAAAGAAAATTAGTTGACGTATTAAGCTACTCCAAAAAATGCACTCCAAATCCTTAATTACCTAAAACTTTTATACGACTTTTAGACTTAATCCACTTTTCCTCTAACATTTTCACGGTTTTGTGGGTATTTTAAAGACCAATGATATCATAATTGGCGTATGAAGACTATACAATAACCTGGAAATACGAATCCCTCGACTTACGCCCCTTTTCCTCTAACCCTCCTCACATGTAATAGAGCGCTTTCTAATAGCAATCGAGCATATATAGAGTGATGTAATAACATTATATTATAAATATCCCGACTTACGCTACTTTTCCTCTAACCCACTCGCGGAAACCCGTATTTAATTATATTGATGATTTTTCGACTTGGGTCCTTTTTCGTTTAACATTTTTATGGTTTTGTGGCTATTTTTAAAGACCAATGATAATATAATAGTTGACGTATGAAGACAATAACCTGGAATTACGAATGCCTCGACTTGCCTCGCTTTTCCTCTAACCCCCCCACATCTTATCGAGTGCTTTCTAATAGCAGTCGAGCATATATAGTGATGTAATAACATGAAATTAAAGCGTTTGCTATCAAAACCAGCTCATTCCATATTTTCTGAAATCTACTTTTTTGCATATTTTGAAAGTTTAGAGGGTCCTTCATAACCTGACGAAGGGATATAGCTTAAATCCAGCTCATTCCAACCCAAAATTAGATGAAAAGGTGAAAACTGATCTCAACTGTGAAATTTCAGATCATTTGAAAAAGTTATGGATTATTTGGATGTTATTTATTTAAAACTCGTAAAGACACAAATATTAATTGGTAAACTGGAAAAACTAATTTCACACCAACTTATTTGAACAAAAAATACTGAAGAAAAAAGCATGAAAAATCGTGTTTTTGCATCAAAATCAGCTCATTCCAACCTAATTAGTGTAATTACGCCCAAGGTAATGCACCTGGAATGAAAATGAAACACTAATCGAATCCTAGGCGGTTATACACACAATTAAAAAAATTTAAAAAGAAATTTAGCTTTAGAACTGTGGACGTGAGAAGTTTTTTGTCTCTCCTGTAAAATTTCCAAAAATGGAATGAGCTTGGTTTCGATAACAAACGCCTCAATTATAAGTATCCCGACTTACGCTATTGTTCCTCTAACCCACTAACGGAAACCAGTATTTAATTAGATTGATGAACCGATCTCATGTTTTTGATAATGGGACGAAGCATGACAAGAATTTGATCCCTAATAGCGTTTGCTGGATTTCGTGTCCCTAACTTTGATGTTATTTGATGCTTTATATAGAGTGATAGGGAAACCTAAGCCAAAGTAACTTACATTTACCTATAACTGTTCATTAAGGAAGCTATCATCTTTGAAAAAAACCCAAATAAATCTGATTCTACTCAGATAATCTCCAATTTTGAATAATTGTTCCACTTAAGCCATTTTTCCTTAAACTATCTCAAAGGTATAACTTCTCCTACAGTTAATTACCTCAGTTTTGTAAAATCTGAAACCAAATTCTGGATCCACTACTACCTCAAATTACGAATTTTCCGACTTACGCTGCATTTTATACAAACACTTATTATAAAATAAATGTTTCTGTGGGTGCGTTTATAAAAGAAAATTACTTGACGTATTAAGCTACTCCAAAAAATACACTCCGAATCCGTAATTACCTAAAATTTTGACAATTTTTCCACCTAAGCCACTTTCCCTCTAACATTTTCATGGTTTTGTGGCTGTTTTTAAAGACCAATGATATATTGGCGTATGAAGACTATACAATAACCTGTTATTACGAAAGCATCGACTTGTGTCGCTTTTCCTCTAACCCTCCCCACATCTAATCGAGAGCTTTATAATAGCAATCTAGCATATAGAGTGATGTAATAACATGAAATTCTAAATATCCCGACTTACGCTACTTTTCCTCTAACCCACTCGTGAAAACCCGTATTTAATTAGATTGATGAACCGATCTCATGTTTTTGATAATGGGACGAAGTATGACAAGAATTCGATCCCTAATAGCGTTTCCTGGTTTTCGTGTGTCCTTTCAGAGAAAACGACCGGATGTCGTGATTTGGTGTTAAGCGTGATAAAATTAGTGATGGGCAGGTATCGATACCAAATACTTAAGTACTCGATACCTATAGGTATCGAGTGTATTCGATACCCACAAAAGTATCGATACTTTATTGACATATTTCGTTTTAAATTTTTCAATGAAGTAATCTTTATAATACCTACTGTAGATCAAACGCAGCCTGTTTCCGTTTTCATTTTGCAACGCTCAAACCCAAGTCGTTATCATCCGCGAGAGAAATTTGACGCGGCTAGGTTTTTCCCCCGCCAAATCCTTCGCCTCTATCCACCTCCAGGCCCGTAGCTACGGGGCTTTTTGATGGATCGCTTTCAGTTTTTTGAATATTAGTCTGATTATGGATAGGCCCTAAAAAAATTGTCCCTTCAGGTTCATTTCCCGACATTGAAAAAAAGTACTCGATACCTAAAAGTACTCGATACCTATAAGTATTCGATACCTATAAGTATTCGATACCAAAGTATTCGATACCTAAAATTATCGATTTTGCCCATCACTAGATAAAATCTATTTTTCGTCGATATCTGGTCCGGAACTCGTCCGTGTCTGACGGTACAAAACTCTGGACCACTTGTTTTCATGTTAACGTTTTTCGTATGCTAAAAATCTTTTTGGTTGCTCGACCGCTGTATAGTATTTGAAGCGGCACGGAAGCTACTGTCCAATGAGTGATCGGTTCTGAATAAAAGCGGTCTAAGTCTTCAAGTCTTGGGTAGAATTTCTGAAGTTTTTCCTCATAATGCGAAAATGGGAAGTTTTTATATTTATGACTTTGTTAAATGACTAATGCGAGTTCTTAGGTCATGAAAAAGGAAACATTCTCATTTGTGCGTTATGAGGAGTGTTTTAGATCGTAAAAACTTTGGAAATTCTACCTAATTGAGCGTGCGTTTTAAGGATTCTATTCGATGAATTTCTTTGCACAAGAATCTTCTCGTTCCAAATAGATGCTGCTTCTACAACTTTGTGATAGACTAATTTAGCAAATACCTAAGTTTTTAAAATAAAATCCCTTAGTCACTGTACCTAGAAACCACTATTATGACCATATCTGTAGGGGTTTAAAAGTTAAACGGTGTTTACACTCCTCAGTTAAATATTTTTTTCAGGTCTGATTCTAAAAAAAATATGCTATTTGTACGAACAGTAATAGTTTTTTATAATCTTTCTTTGGTTTCTTTTTTTCTTCGTTTTTTTTGTTTTCTTTTGTTTTAATATGTTTAGTAGTTTGCGTGTAATCACTTCTTTCTGAAAATATATGCTACTTCTTGAAATTTTTTTAAAATTTAAATTTGATACATTTTATTCTATTTTACTTAATTTTTATGTATTATTTTTTAGGCGAGTTCCCTATTCTTCAACATCGACGTATTAAAAGTGTTACCTAATCTGAAGGTGAGCTATTTTGGTTTTTCAAAATAACAGGATTGCGTATCCTATATTTAACAAAATATCGATGTTAGTATACTAGAGTACAACGTTACTTGACCCTGAGTGACAGCCAACAAAGATAGCATTTCCCAGCGCGGTGCCTGAATTTTCAATGAAATTATAGGAACTTCAATTTAGAAATACGATTAGTTTGTTTAACCCATGTATATATAGCGTCTTTTTATCCCAATTTGCGTACCGAAACTCCTCCAAGCAACCCAAAAGCCTTTCTGTTCCTTCCGCGAAGTGACGTCATATAGGGTTGCATTCTAGACATTCCAGACGTATGGGGTTGCATTCTAGACATTCCAGACGTATGGGGTTGCATTCGTAACATTGCATTCTAGAGTATAATAGTCTAAAAGGTCAGCAGAACATATTTGTTGGTCTTATGTTGGATTTCTATTAAAAAAATTCTTTTTTTGTTCCATGTAAAATTGCAATATAAAATAATAAACGTTATGTTTATGTTTTTTTATGTTTTAACAATATACCGTTTGAATTTTTAGTAATTGTTGCACTTAACAATTGAAAAATCAATGAATTAAAACCCGTGGGGATGAAAATGATTTATATGTTTACGCCTTACGGTATTCTAGTATCTCAATAGTTCAATAACAGTTGCCAGAATTTCCCAGCATTTCCGTTTGAGTAAAATGATTGGAAAATAGTGTTCCAAACTAAGTTTTGTCGACTTACATCACTATCGTGCTTACATCACTAACGGCTTGTAGAGAGAAATGCGTTAAGTTATGAAAGGTCGATTAGAACTCGGTTTTACATTATTTGACCACTCAAAGTAGTACTTATTTCAGACGACTTTGTTAAGTAGTGATACTTGTAATGGAAGGATAGGCGAGAGACTTATACTTAAAGATTTTTATTCATCCTAAATGTGCTATACTAGACGGCAACTTAAGTTGACCCTACTACGTCACTAACAAACAAAGTATTTCCCTTCGCGGTGTTTGAATTTCGAGTGAAACAAAGAACGTCAAATTTAAAATACGATTATTTCGTTAAACCCATGTATAAATATTGTCTTTTTATCACAATTCGCGTATCGAAATTTCTCCTTTCGAAAATCATCTTTGGAAAATTTAATCAGCTAGAGCTAGAGCTAATTAGTTGATACTTTTGAGTACTGTAAGTGTACCAGGCGCGGATCCAGCACGGCTCCAAGGTGGGTGCACTTTTCCAGACAAGATCCCCTTGTGGTACCATTGGGGGTATGGGGCCCCCCCCCCCAGAAATTTTTTTTTTAATTTGACGTGTTAAAGTAGGGTTTTAACCCATTTTTAGAAACGTTTTGAGTCTAAGGGGGGCACTTTTCATCACTATTATCTTCACTTTTTGACCCAAAATGTCAACATTTTGGGGATTTCCTAAAAATAAACACTGAATACCCCATTTTCGGGTCCCTAATGGGGGTATAGGGGTCTTTTCCTAGAAAAAATTTTGAAATTAGACCTGTAAAAGTTGGGTTTTTACTCATTTTGAGAACCTTTTTGGGTCTCTTAGGGGGGCACTTTCCAGAGTGCCACCCCCTGGATTCACCACTGCAGGGTACTGAGGGCTAAAATATTCTCACAATACAAAAAACATGTTTTTTTTATCGCAGTTTTAAGACTTTAAAAATAATACACTTTCCTTTTGACTTTAACTACTTTTGAGAGGGAACAAAAATGACAATCGTGGAAATCCGATCGAAATGGCAGCTGAAAGCTCAAATTCAATTAAATCTATTCGAATTTCCCGCTAAAATACTCATCGTAGAACCTTCGCTGCTTTTTATCTTTAAGAGGATAACTGAAAGAGTGTTCCTGCAAAGTATCCTCCAGTAGTATATTCGTAAGAATGGTTATTCTGTGTAATTTTAAAGTCGGTGGGACTTGTAAGTACTGTCAATATATAAAGGGTTAACATGGAAACTCCCATAGATTTCTAAAATCTCTGTCCATCTAAATTCGATGCACACTCAATTATTCTTTTCCTATACTCTTTGAGGAAAATCCGGAGAGCTCTTGTATCTTTTCCTGAAAAAGAAATAGTCAAAAAGAGTATACCGTGTGTTGAAGGGGGAATAAACCCTTTTAATCAAATAAGGAAAGTCGATATAATATAGCCTCGAGTTTGTCTTACTGAAAGTTTTTAAATATGATTATTATTGAAGGCTAAGTGTATGGGAATGGAATGAAATTAGCTAGACGTGGGTTGAGGTTAAGAGTGAACTAAGTCGACTTACTATTCTAGATAATTTTTTTTTCAATAAAATTTGTGTTTCGTGGAAAACTTTAAATTTTAACCGTTAGGCCGTTGGGTGGAAAAATGAATTAAGTTCATATACAGAGTGTTTCAGATCAGTGTTTCATAACTTCTAAGAAGAGTAGGGCACACCTAGGGGGTTCAGAATCACATAAGAAAGGGAGAGGGGTCGAAAATGCACCCCCTAGCGACCGGTATGGGGGGTTGTTTAATCTACTATGGAAATTGACTCCTAAGCTTTTAAAATTGGATTAAAACCAGCAAAATATTTCGATTAAGGAAGTTGTTACATGAAACTAGTTTTACGTTGGTCGGCTTAAGAGTAAACTAAGTCTACTAACCATTTTAAAGGTGTTTTTTTTAATTTGATGTTTTGTCTAAAACAGGAAACTTTAGCCGTTAGACCGCTAGTTGGAAAAACCGTGGGTGAAATAAGTTCATATACCATTGTTTATATACCATCTACACATTAAACAAAAAAGTACTTTCAACGCTATTTTACTCAAATACAAAATTAATAAGTTTCATTAGAATATAAATGTAGAATATTAGTAGAAATTAGAAAATTAATGTATTAATAGAAAATTATTACAATTTAATCACCCAAATATGGTATAGTACCAATTAATTATGTTAATTGGAGTATACTGCGTTATTTTATACTAGGTTAATAATACATAAATTAGCTAATAATATCATTTTGGTACTTAGCTCACTTTTAAAATCATATAATATTTATGATTCATTGTGGAATTAATTATTTCTGTTTCCTAAGTATTTCTCAAAGAAAGGAAAAATAAAGATCTTTTAAAGAATAAATGTAGAAACTTGAGTTTTAATATTAATATTTTGAATAAATATATCTAAGATGTTGATGTTTTAATAAAGAAAAACAATTTTGGGTAGTTAATGTATAAAATAATTGAGTACTTGAAATTGATACTTTTTCAGAGAAAATAAACTTTGAAAGAGCATTATTTTATTTGAAAGTGACGACTTTGAGTGAGAAAACATTTCTATTTTAAAACAATTGAATCAAATATGTATTTAGAAAGGTAAATATTTCCATTTGATGTGTCAACAAGTTGAGATAATAAACAAGAGATGGGTTTTTTAAATAAAAAAAAAATCGAGGGAAGTGACACAAGGCATTTAAAGTTATTGAATGAAATATATTTACTTTAAAATTTTTCATTGTTTTTGTGTGATTCATAAGAGTCAAAATAATTATTTTTTATCCAAATACCCTGAGAATTTATTGTTGCATGCTGAATAAATCTTAAAATTTGATCTTCTCACTTAACGTTCTGTAAAAAATTTTTCTTTAGAAGAATATTTTTAATTAAGTTATGCCCCAAAAATAACATTATGTGGGAGTAAATGAAATAATTTTTGTTGGATGTTTATCAAAGAGTTTTTATAATTCTTAAGCTGTTATATCGCTACTAATAAACCAGAATCAAACCTTGTTTTAGATTTTAAAGCAAGTTTAAAAATTTAATTCTGAGTTTTACGAATAAAATTTGTAAATTTGTGTTTACCATGTTTTCAAACCATTATTACCTTTTCTATAGTTTAAATTTTCATCAGTTTATTTGAAACATAATATTTTAAAAAATAATTTGAATAAAAAAAGCACCCTGACTATCTCATTTAATTTGTGAGATACAAAACAATTACTGAAAAAAATTAATAACTGTAAAAACTGTATGTTGAGGGTTACAATAGAATTTTATTGAAACTTCTGGAGGACATTGGAGAAAATTCAAGATACATTAGAAGCTAAAAAATAGAAGATATATACCTTAAATTAATAAAAAGGCACCAATGGACGAGGACAGCCTGTCGATACGTCACTTAAGCAATTCACGCTCCGAAAGGTGGCATGGCTTGTATTCGAGCTGCAGTGACGTCGAGCCGTTCTCGAGAAGGCTTTTAATCTCTGGATCATCTCTTTGTGCTTTCTCAAAATCCTCAAAATTTAAGACTGGACAATTATTAATTAAATTTATTTCAATTCGAGAAAGTGCGTCTGCAACTACATTTTCAGAACCTTGCACATGCCGTTTGTCAGTGGAATACTGCGATATTAAATCCAAATGACGCCCTGGAGAACATTTATCTGGGTTTTGTTTAAAAGCATAGATTAGAGGTTTTTGAGATCAGTGTAAATATGGAAAATTCTACCCTCTAACATGTGTTTAAATTTTTTTATTGCCGAATAAATAGCAAATAATTCTCGGTCGTAAGTTGACCATCTTTTTTGAGAATTGTTTAATTTCATAGATTAAGATGCCGTAAAAATAATTATTTGAATCCTTATGAACTAAACCTGCATAAAAAAATGTAGTTTTTTTCACTGCATTACACTTCCTTGGGATACACCTGTAAAACTGTTTTTCCTTGTTAAGAGGCTAATAGCAGAAAAAACAACTTGTATTCAAATATTCTAATATTCTTATTGTTTGCTTGTTTTCATTGCATTACACTTCCTTCTGATATACCTGTAAAACTGTTCTTCCTTGATAAGAGGAAAAAGGCAGAAAAAACAACGAAAAGGCGAAATTTAATTTTTACCAAAATAACAATAGTGTACTAACTATATTTGGAATATCTATTTGTTTTTTTATACTAGCTGATATGCCCGGCCTTGCACGGGTGGAGATAGATTTTTTTCTCTAAGATTTTTAATTCATTTTCTACCTTCCAGGCGTGGATCCAGGGGGTAGCACTCTGGACAGCACCCCCCCCTTGGGAACCCAAAAAGGTTTTTGGGATTTTTTTTCTGGGATTGTTTTACGTATTTATACCAATTTTGGTGCCGATCGGAAGAAAACTGGATTTGTATAGAAGACACACAAACACACACATACACATTGAATTTTATTATATTAGATAAGCCGTGAACCATAATGTCTTTCTAATTGTTATAAAATGTTGTCAGAGATTATCTATTAGGTGTAAACAACATAACATTGATATACGTATCGTATAACTTTAGTTGAATTTAGCTGTGCTAAGAAAACTTGTTTTCATATCTTGTACATTTCATTTTTTTTAGGTTTAATTGTTATTTGTAAAGATAAATATTAAAATTATTCTGAATTTTCTGTAATACCTGTTCAAGTTTGCGAATGAAAATGAGAATAAATTCAAATATTCGAACGGATTTTATCTTTAAACATAATCACCACTGAGAGTAATTCAATTATAAAACTACATTCATATTTAAATATTCTAAATTTTTCAGTTGGTATTTAAATTTTCCCCAAATTTATTCTTGGATATAGAGAGCATGCTTTATTTTAACTCGGTTAAAAGGATTAGGATAATGCTTTAACTACAGCGTTTAACTCAATTATACAATGAAGCCCACCTGGCATTATAATAATTGAAGTGACATATTGTGTTCTCGGTTTTGTTTAAGTTTTATTTTTCCCGTGTAAGTAGATTTCCAGTAATGTAAATTAGTCAGTTTATCCAAGTGGTCTTTATAAGTTTAAAGTCATTTACGGCCGTATTCACCGGAGACCTGACCGGCGGTCAGGTCACATCGAAACCCATGGTCACCAAACCGTGGTCATCTTTACCAAACCGCCGGTCAAAATTCCGTATGCACCATTATTTTTTTGACCACGGTTTCGTGACCGCCGGTTTCCAGACCACGGTCACCCGAATGAATCTCATTGGTCGAAAAAGATGATCTATCTCTGGCATCATGTATTATTTAACTGAGCTTTTAGTTCCGCGGGATTGGCAACGCCGTGGAGGGAGGTTGTATATAGATGGCGGTATCGTGTAAAAACCATGCGTGGCAACCGTAAAGCCGGGTGTTTTTAAAAATTTCGTTTCACGGCTTTTATTTGGAACCTACGCGTGACCTAGGTTTATGATAGTAAGGTCTACCCCAAGGTAAGTGACCATAGAGAATCTATTGAGATGGCTCACAGCTCCCTTCTTGAACAAATAGTAGAAGTAGTGGTAGAAGGCGTGTCCTAGGACCTAACGCTGAAAACTGCTGTGTGAGAATAAAGTGATAACAGTAGAGATGACAATAAAAACGGAAAAAAGGGTTATCTGATAACTTCAAACAACAGGTATTCCCTCTATCAGCCACTTCAGAGGAAGGGAATTCTTTTTTTTTTTCGCTATAATTGACCCCACCAAGTAAGCGGGGTCATAAAATAGCCTATCATTAAACTCTAGACGAGCCCTAACCCTTTTCTACAAGATGATGGCTACGATGAGGGTAAATATCCAAAGCACCCCCTATGTGTAAATACCTCTACTCTGAGGGAAAGAGAGGGAGTGGGAATTTTGTCCTTTTTTTCCCTGGCGATGCATAGAAAACAATGGGAAGGAGAGAGGGGAAGAGAGACAGAACTGAAGATTTGCCAGGTCGTACAAACGGTTCTTCGGAGGGGGGTTGTTGTAATGGAAAACGGTCCCCCTTCTTATTATTTAGGCCAGTAACTTTCTCTGTTCTTTACCGGAGTTTCTCGATTCGGTTTTGGGACGCTCAGAGCTGAAATGGCCCAAGTCAAACTATGTCTAATTTCTTTTCGAGTTTCTTGTTGTTTATATGGGGCGTTTCAGATAAGTGTTTCATAACTTCTAGGAGGGCACTTCTACCACTCAACCACCTAGGAATGTGGATTTGGAAATGCACCCCTAGGGGGTTTTCATAAGCGGGCATGCTACAATGTTAGCAGATTTTGATTTGTATGCTTACTTTTTTTAAAGAACTCTGGGAATTAAATTTGAAAAAAACCTGTATATTTTATTGTTTAACCGTTGGTTAAATTTCAACCTTTCACTAGTTTGTGGTAAAAGGTTGACATTTTTTAACAGTAGTGACGGGCAGGTATCGATATCAAATACGTAAGTACTCGATACCCAAAAGTTTCGGATGTATTTGATACCATTACAAAAATATCGATATTTTATTGACTTGGGTTTTTTTCAATGAAATTATCTAAAAAATATATATTTTGTAATTTTAACGAGTTTTCATCTTGCACCTTAAAAACCCTAAAAAGCTATATATCTTTTTTTGGACATTCCCAACGTATTTGAACTTAATTTCAAAATATTGTTAAAAGTATTCGACTCCAGAAAATATTCGATACCTAAAACGTATCGATAAATAGAAACCTAAAAGTATCGGTTTTGCCTATTACTAGTTAATCCATGATTTCTAGCGCTTTCAAAATCTATGCAAACACTTGGTCATTTTAGAGGCGATTTGCATTAAGATTCAACTGGCAGTTTCAAGAGTAAATCCCAAATTTTATGTTCCGAAATAGCTCACAAAAGACGCCATCAAGACAAATTCTTTAGTCATTTAAAATACATCAAGGCATTAATATTCACTCAGATTTCACTTTCCCTATCGCCGCTTAAGCCGCATTTTGAAAAGATGCAATTTCCCCATATTTTGAAGGTAGAAGAAAAGCTCACTTTAACATGCATTTCTATGGAAAGAGGGGGTTAATAAAAACACTAGGACGATGCAAATGTAACATTCTTCGCAAAATTGTGTAATTTCAGTTTTTTATTATTAATCAAATTGGAATTATTTTTTTATATTTGAAGGGTCTGGACTACAAAAACTATCAAAGTGCCAAAATGTAAATTTTCTGCAATAGCGCTAAGCAGACTTCATAGGTTATTGAAGATGGTACCTAGATTGTTTTTTCGGGCTTAACTCACATTTTTTACTTTTGGCACTTAGCTTGTTTTTGAAGTCCAGTCCTCAATTTGACATTATTAAAAACTGTATTTCAACACTTTTCCTCGATTTTTATGAAAGCCATTACATTATAATCCTTTTTTCAAATTATCTCGGGAATGATCTGTCAAATGCCCCTTTTTTCTCTCAAATTTGGATGTCTTGATTCACCCCTATATTTTTTCTTTTTCTTCCCATGTTTTCCTGGGGTTCACTGTAACTTTGCTTCCTGCTGTATATTGTATATATTTACTGATCGTTATGCTTATATCATCACACTGACGAAGAGGATACAAGTATCCTCGAAACATTTATGTCTGATTTAAAGTTTTAAATTATATGTGCAAACAGAGATATGTTTAACGACTCTGAGAGCGTATTTCACGCGTTGATTCACGCTTCGAATTTCTAAACAAAGTTTTTGCTTAAAAAAAGAACAAATAATATTTTTTTCTACTCAAAACAACAACTTATATCAGCGGGGGGGAAAGGAAATCAGAGGAGGGGGGAGAAAATAAAATTGTAATGTTACCAAGAACAAATGTTATTTGTGACTTTAATTTTGAAAAAGCTGTAAAATTGCTGGAAAACCAGGAGATTAAATTTGTAACAATAAATAAGTATTTCATTTAGAATGTTTAATGTAAAATTGTATTGTTAGTTTAATATTTTCTACAATTACTTAACTCGCTATAATGGTTTAAACTATAATGGAATTTATGACATGAATGACATTTATGAATTTATGAAAATAGCTTCCTTATATTTTTTTATTTCATTCTGTTCATTAAAAAGGGTTTTTAATGAAATTTGTGTCTATATATGGAAGTTCAAGCAATTTTCGTTTGTCAATCCTCCTAGAAAGTCAAAGAATATTTTTACCTCTCCCAAAAAAATCCCGGGAAAAACACTGTGTGCAAAATAAACGTTGTTTTCGCATTACCATTCCTCAATAATATCGTTTCATTGTAAGTAACAGTCAAGACTTGCTCCGCTTTGCCTCAGAGGGAGTTTCGTTTTGTTTCAATGGCGGACCTTGTATTTCTCCCGTTCTTTTGAATTCGATTGCGATTGTTTGTTTTTTTATGAATGGGGGTAATTCCGCCAGGGGGATTGCGCCCGGAGGGTTGGGAAGGAAGAAACAGGCGGCGCATCCAACCCTCCTCCTCCGCTCTGTGAAGCCTATCTTGGATTGATTAATAAGGATAGGTTATTATAGTTCATTTAGAAAAGGCGGGTTAAAAGGGATAAAAAACATTCAATATAACGCCTAATAACGCTCATCACGCAACTTCAGTGACCGATTCTTTTACCGTATTTTAACTGCTTCTGCTTACAAGGAAACGTTCTTGGGGTGAACTCACAGAAATGCACGAAAATTTTACAGCCATAAGAAGATGACTCAAAACACTTACTGTGAAAAAATTAGCTGCTGAGTTTCAAACTAGACGTTGGAGAGAACTGAATCTCACCGCTAGGTCACGTGGGGTGGCCTATACGTCACAAATAAAGATGTTATAAGTTTTAAATTTACTGAATCTCCTCTGGAGTGGTTGGTAGCGTGCCTGCATAGCATGCAGCAGTTCGTGGGTTCTATTCCCACCTATTATTTAATAAAATTAAAAAAAACAGCAAAAATCAAGTCCACACGCATGCGCATTATTATCAAAGTATAAAAAGTGCCGAGGAGTAAGCAAGCATTCAGTTCTCTCCAACGTCGAGTAATTTCAATAGGAAGAGGAGTTATTTAAACTTGAAAATTGGGTTCTGAGTTGCCAAACACATTCATTTTGCACCACTTGGCGACTTTCCAATCGGATGGAATGAGAAATTTGATTCGAAGTGTCTAAATCCACGAAAGTTGACCCGTGCTAAAGTATTAGCGAAATTCGTTAGAGTTGAGTTGTTACTTTCGTGGGTTTAGACAGTGCCAATTTGATTTCTATATGACAGAAGTGGCTCAACTATTATATTAATTGTTACGAGCACTTGATTGTGATTTATTGTGGTAATTTTGTTTTGTTTTATGAGCTTTCTTATATTTAAATTAATTTTTATTCATGCTATATGTTTTATGTATTTTTTCTGATCGGCCAATTTAAAGGCACTATCTAAATCCTCGGAAGTAACAACTCAACTCTAACGAATTTCGCTAATACTTTAGCATGGGTCAATTTCGTGGATTTAGACACTTCGCAATTTAAATTACTTCAGAGGAAATGCGACCAGTTACTTTATGCCATTTGGTGCCTTCACTGCATGTTTCGCTTAGTAAGGTTGCACTTGGCGTTGAAAATGATGATTTTCAAAGTTAATTTACTCATCTCCTAATGAAATTCAGCAGCTAATTTTTTCACAGTAAGTGTTTTATATCATCTACTAACCCCTGTAAAAATTTCATCCAGATACCTATTCTAAATGAACAGACTACGAAGGTGTTGTTCCATATAAATCATTCATAACTTCTAGGAGGGGTAGGACACACTTAGGGGACTCAGATTCACCTAGGAATGAGGGGATTGAAAAAGAACCCCTAGAGACCCAGGGGTCTCTACAAGCGGGCATGAGAAGTTGTATAATTCCAAAATTAGAAATTTACACGTAACCTTTTTGAAACCATTAAAATCGTTCGTTTCAGATAATTTACTACTTAAAAACCAAATTAGGAGCTGAAGTTTTAGCTCTTAAATTAGTTTTATGGAATAAATGCCTAAACCGATGGTTTTAAATGGATCTTAAAAGGTTACATGTCAATTTCTACTGTAGATTATACAACTTTCCATGCTCACTCATAAACATCCCTTGATCGCTAGGGATGTTTTTCCAACCCCCTCATTCCTAGGTGAATCTGAGTCGTTGAGGTGTGCTCTGCCACTCCTAGAAGTTATAAAACGTTTAACTGAAACTCCCTGTGAGAAGGTTCACCTGTATAGAATACCCAAGTCTCTTAAAAGTTTTTTCTAAGTTTTTGACATTGAAAGTGTGATAAGGGGCCATTCATTAATTACGTAAGGATGATTTTGACAATTTTTGACCCCCCCTTCCCCCATGTAAGGGTACGTAAGATTTTTCAAACCCCTCCCCCCCTATTCTTACGTAAGATTCCATTATGTTTTTCAAAACAATAAAATGTTAGAAAACTCTCCGTTTGACGTAAATCAAAGATTTTTATTCTTCAACAGATAAGTAATATTCTTGCTGTCAACTACATATTACTATTATATTATTATCTATTGATTAGAATAATTGGAATTTGTTTATATTAACTAGGAAAATCTTACGTAAGAATTGGTTTGACCCCCCCACCCCCCAAGTAAGGGTATGTAGAGATTTTTCCAACCCCCCCTCCCCCTCGGGACCCTTACGTAATTAATGAATGGCCCCTAAGACCTATTCCTATTTCTGTCGTTTCTCATGATAAGGTATAGAATTTGCAGGTGCACTGTGTGATAACAGAATTTCCACATCAACATTAAATAGTATACCGTTCTATTTTGAAGATAAGCAGGGTTAGTGAAGTGTCTTTCTTTTAAGATTGTCTTTTTTGTATGAAAATTTTCTTGGTAAAAAGTTTAACAGCGTTTTTGAAAAAAGAAAGTATTGATATGAAAGACAAATTACAATACCAAATACAAAGTTGTTGAAAATAAAGAATTTTTTAAATGCTAGATTTAAAGGTACACTAAACACTGGGGGTCTCACGTTAGACTGACCACCTAACTGGGACATTTGCCTAGCACCCCAGGCCCCACGGTCACGAAAACCAAGATGGGCATCGTAGGCCTTGGCCCACTAGGGCTGTTGCGCCGAAGGTTTAGTTTTTTTAGATTTAAAGGTTGGTTATAAAATAACACACCTACTTTAAAATTCTCTACAAATAAAACTACAGGTAAAACAAATCAGACATTTTAAATTGGACATTTTTAAACGAAGGGAATATTTTCAAACAAAAAAACTAGTTAATTTTTCCTCCTTCATATATTAATTTTGGGGAGGGGGTTCTGAATTTCTGATTCTGAAAGTTTCAGTTAAATTAAATAATATTTAGACCACGCTCCTGGGTCAAAGTTACAAAACAAATGCACAGTTATCAAGGGCGTATGCAGGATTTTTTCTAGGGGGGGGGGCTGCCGGGGCGTAGCCAAGGGGGGGAATTACCCCCATCCTTGGAAATTTTCATTTTATTACCATACATCATTATCAAAAATTCTCAATATACTCTCCCTTCTAATTCTGTTATCTTACACCGAATTGTTTGTCCGGTTGCGACACTAGTAAAAAGTCATCAGCTTCAATCTGGTTCGGGACGGATTCAGGATTTCCATTTGTAGGAGGCACAGAGCAGAGGTCTTAGATATGAACGTAAAACGGTTTCTCGCAGTTAGGATGGGGATAGGTTTTATGGGCCAAATGACTTCAATAAAACGTAAAAAATTACTGACAGTAATACCTTCTTCTGCCAATTTGAGACAATGAAAAAACCTTTTATGTAGTTAATTTTATTTTCGAAATCCGCTTGTGGCTAGTTGTTTTTGTCAAATAGTTTCTGTTGATTTGCGCTCTAAAATTTAAGTTTCTTTTATTTCCTGTTTTAGGAAATAATTCATAGAACAGGTAAAATAATGTAGCTTTTGAGCCGAAATTTTTTTAAGGTTTATTGAAGCCCATTTGACTCAAAACACACCCTAACCGCAAGCAGATAAGAAATTATAATTTTTATCAATCTATTCGTTTTATACCTGAATAGTAGATTTCGTAAAATATAATGAGTAAAAAAGTTTTTTTAAAAATGTTTTTCCAATTGGCAGGAAAATGACTTACCGAATCAAGATGACTTTTTACATGCCTTATTTTGCTTTATTGAAGCCCCATTTGTCTATCCCAGCGGTTCTTAAACTTTTCATCCCCGCGGCCCCCCTTTATAGGTAGCAGCCTGACATCGCGGCTCCCCAAGATTTTGAACTCCTAGAGCCGTAACTAGACTTTAGTTTTTGGGGGAAATTCGTCTCTAAAAAACAGATTTTTGACTAGTTTTGATACTCCTAGTTATTATTTTGGATATAATTATTTAGGTATTTGCATTTTGATGAACTTATTGTAAAAAAATAAATGATAGTTTTAAGTTCAAAAGGGGATCTGGGGTTCATCCCCAGAAAAGTTTTGGAAATTTGACCCTAAAAACACATATTGGTTTAACTTGGCTTTGATACCTTCAATTCGAATTTCAGACATATTATCCTTTGGTAGGATTTCGATTTTGATGAACTTATTTTAGAATTTTTTAATCATTAAGTACCAAGTACTAATGGGGGGTTTGGGGGTTCTCCCCCAGAAAATTTTCGAAAATTTGACCCAAAAAACAGGGTTTTAACTGGTTTTGGTACATTAATACTCTTATATACACCCCTGAGTTACTCCAAGTCTGGGAGGGTCTGTGGTCTCTCCAAGAAAAATTTTGAAAATTGGCCTCAAAAAATATGCTCATTTTGAGACACATTATTTATTACACTTGAAGAGAACAATCCCTTGTAAACCACATAAATTTCGAGGAAAAATTTATCACATAGAAGTCAAAATTTCGAGGGGGACTGGGCTGGGGGTTTTCCCCCAGAAATTTTTTGAAGTTTACCTCTTAAAACTAGAGTTTTCATCTCATTTTGAAACTCTTTGGGGATCCCAGATGGCACGAAAACATAGATCAATATGTATTCCATTATCATTAATTTTATCAGCTCAAGCACTTACCTTTTCCATAAAAGTCTGGCTTTTTAACATTCGGCGGTTAGGTCATTCTGGGATTTCGTATGAATGTTTAACTGAAAGTTTGTGACCAATGTCCTCTCATTGGATGTCCAAGAAAGATAAGACATCTGGTTTGCAGGTGGCCACGAAAAGATGGGAAGAAACCTGAATTTGATCTAAACAAACACAGCCTGACCCCCTCACTTCTCCTTTTGGAAGCAATTAGTTCCAGCCACCCTTCTTTCCCTGTATCTGCCCCCCCGACCGTGGTAGTATTTGTTTATCATTCCAGTTCGGATTTCACACTCGTGTTTGGGGTAATTTCCGGTCAGCAAACGGACGGTGTGAGGGGATAAAATGCGTTAGCGGTGTTACTTTGTAGATAATTAGTATTGATGCGCTTGTACTTTACAAGAAACACAGAAATTCCATGACAAACACTAAATTGTTATTGCGTTCGTAAATGCAATATACAAAAAAATTGTGATTGAAATTTTCTAGGGGGGGGGCAGCTGCCCCCCCCTGCCCCTGCCTGCATACGCCCTTGACAGTTATAGCAGTAAAATCCGAACCAGTTTGCTTTTATTTTCGGGGTCTAAATATGAATTATTTTGAGCTTAAACTTTCCGAAAATAAGTTATATATCAAATTGCCCGTTTTTCGGGGTGCCCCGGAAAAAAATTCACTATTTTTTTTGGACCACCCTTCTTATTGTTTTCTACGAAGGATTTCAGCCGAATCGTCCTCTAGATCCTATCCTCTCTCTACGATCGGATTTAAACAAATGCATTGCGATGCCGGACGCATTGTCAGGGGTTCTGTTACCCCCTGATACTGTGCTTCTTCCTTCCTCGCATTCGGGCGTTTACTTCTCGTATCTTGGCGGAAAAGCCCGCTTAAGTTAAACTCGCACTTATAGAGGATATTCTATGGAAGGGGAGAAATGGTTCTTACATACGCGACTGGAGGTATTCGCTTTTTATTATTTGCTGTTGGGAGGAAGTTTCGTTCGGTTGAATATTTTTCCGTTTGTCTTTCGAGTTTAGACTGCATTTGGGAGGTTTACTTTATGTAATGCATGCGATGGTTTAAATATCTTCAGTTGATGTGAAATGCAGTAATAGGCTTTGGTCTTGACCGGTTAAAATGGGACGGAGTATACATTTCAAATACCTCTCTGCAATCTTATTCAATAAACTACCAAATGAAATATAATCGGAATCTAATATCCATTATTTTAAAAAAACTTTGCATTTCCATTATTATTTATAATAAGTATTAATACAGAGGAAATATTTTAAATCAATCATGTTAATATAAAACTCGAATTAATATATACTTTTGCTAAATAAACTCCTTAGCCAGCCAAGTCCCCATTTTCTTTTTTTCTTCTTTTTTAAAAACTCAGAAAAATTGGAAATCTGTGAACTCATAGACGAGCTTTGGCTCCTTCGGGATGTATTTGCAATTGTCTTTTTTCTTTTCTTTTAATTCTGTGTAAACTTTTGTAAAAAAAAGTATGAAATGTTAATTCAATTTCATTAACGTCCCCGCTAAATACCGCCATGCTCTTTTGGAAACCAAAAAGTAGAAATATTACTAAATAATTTCAAACTCATAGATGTTTAATTAAATCAATAACTGTTCAGTTTATCAATAAAAATCGGAATAATTTGCCGATATTTGAATAAATATATGACACTACTTAGCGGGAACATTAGCGGAATTGAACCAAAATTTTGTAAAGGTATACTTAAATTTTATCCTGAGGATCTCGGGCAACCTGTTTAGGAGCCATTATATTTTGTTTGCTGCAAAAGCACTCTTGTTTTGTGTACTTAGTGTTAGTGTAACCAAAAATTAGTTTCCGACAAGTATAAAAATCTGTTTTTATTACAACTTATATACTTAGTAGTAGACTTAGACTTGACCGGTTAAAAGGGGGTTGAGGAAACCACCGTTATAGACTATTAAAATTGCTGAAAAGTAATTTTCGTTTCAAATCCTAATTTAACAGTACATAAATGCCATTTTTCCTTGATGCCCAAATCTGAAAGGTGTAGATTCCATAAAAAAGCACCACTCCAGTGCTACCACACGATTAATTCTTCAATTTTCCCCAAATAAAATTATTTAGGTAGACTCAATTATGTAGGATTGAAATGGAGAAAATATAATTCAGAAAATTAAATAAAAAAAGGTGCACTTGAGTGCCGTTTTTTTATGGAATCTACACCTCTTTCATGTCATTATGGACATAAAAAAATTGCATTCAAGTGCTGTTAAATTAGGATTTGGAACGAAAATTACTTTTCAGCAATGTTATTCAATGGCAATGGTTTTTCATATTTACTATACAAATACTTGTTTGGTCTTTAAAATATCTATATTTTAAAAATATATTTTTAAAATAATGTTCCGATACTTTTTTTGTTCTTTTTTCGGTACTTATAATGAAGGATACCAAACGATGTTAGGATAATTTTTGCTTGGATCTTGCACCGTGCAATTTAACCTTATTTATAGGTATACTAGTGCAAATTTGTTGGTTGTGCGAATACTTTCTGGACTCACTGTATGCTTTTTGGCTTATAAACCTTCATAAGCTGCTTGTTGCGTTATTTAAACTTACCAAACATCTTCATCTGTTCTCCCGAGGGAACTTCTCTGAATAAAAGTGACGTAAGTTTTGAGTTATTGCTGAAAGTTCTTTACTTTATAACGATGACGTGTTGTATTACTATGAAGAATAAGCTTTTAAAGCAGTTTTTAAAAGTCAATTAATGACAAGAATCGTCAGTTTGAAAAAGGAATTAGTCCAAAAACCAAGTTTAGAGAAAAACGAAGAAAAACAAATTTTTTAAGTAATGGAAATTTGTTTGCATAACCACCAAATTTTTAATTGGAAATTCAGAATAATTTTTAGAATGGAGAAAAATCATTGGAAAAACATATCAGTATATTTTGCAGCTGAAAAAAAATCAGACTTATTCCTTTTTTTTCCCAAACATATGGAATTAATGCCGAAAGAAAATCTAAAAAAAATTTATGACAAATTATATTTCTAATTAGTTCACTACACTACAAGTGTGAAATAGAATACATTTATATACTATACCATATCATAATCCATAGACATGGATTTATTCCCTATTTTCTCATCAGTAATTTATGCTGAAAGAAAATCTTAAAAAAACACTTATAAATTGATAATGAAAAATTATATTTCTGCTTAATTCTTTACACCAAAGTTTGGAATTGAATGCATTCATATTCCATGCTATTTCATATTCAATATAATTTTTTCCAATCAAAAAATATGTAGGCCAAATTACTTATTTATCATCAATTTGCTATTTTACATTTCTGTTACTTCTACACTACCGGAAGATGGAAAAAGTTATGTGGGCAAACATAGCCTAGTATTGGGACATACTGACTTGATTTCAACATGCTTGACCCAGCTGACGTAATTTCAGTTTAAAGCTTTGGAAGTGCACTGATAGTGTTAACATAAAAAAACATTTAAAAGTTATAAAATACAGCTTTTTATAAAAATTTTTTGAAGAAAAAGCGTAAAAACTATCCCAGGTCTTCCCTAGACATTAATTTTTCATTGATACCGATTAGATACAGGATGATTAAAAAGTCTGTTTCTCTCATCACTTTTATTTAGAACCTAGGATCATGGAAGTAAAGTTTACCCCTCCCTAGGTAAGGGACCCTGGAGAATCTATTGAGATGACATACAGCGCTTTATTTTTTAAGTTAAATTTCATCTATTCAACTAAAAAAACAACATTATAACGCCTAAAACCTAATGCTAAAAGTAAACAAAAACAATTTTAAAAAGTTAAAAATTAACCAAAAAAATTTTAAAAAGTTAAAAATTAACCAAAACAATTCATGATAACGTCGTGAATATTACCGGAGATATCAGCATGCAAAGAAAACACTTTTTCAGACATCAAAAAACAAAAAGTTCTTAGATTTGCAAGTATTTTTTTGTTTAAAGTTCATCTATTTAACTAAAAAAACTACAAAATTACATAATAACACTGAACTTGGGATCTTTATCTTTTTTAAGGCCAGAAAAAGTGCTATACTCCAGTGTCACTTACCCGGGGGTAGACCTTACTTCAACGACCCTAGGAGAGGTTGGTTTTAAACAAAAGCCATGAAACAGTCTTTTGAAACACCCTGAATATGAAAAAAATAATAAAAAAAGTAAATAGCAATTTTTGAAAAACATCACCTCATCAGGAAATCTCTATTTAGAATCGTGTTTTCTAACAAAAACACAATCTTTTGCAGCAAAATTGGTCACTGTTTTCAGGGCCAGCAAGGGATCCCTACCCATGAACATCTCCCATTCTTTGGATTTCAAGACATCGTTGTAGTTATCCAGGATGAAATCGTGGGACGCGGAAGTTAATTCGTCGTCTTGGTGTCTGTCCGCGAGGGACAGAATGTCGCACACGTTCGAAATGGACACGTTGGAACACAAGAACTTGGAACAGTCCTTCTTCAGCAAGGGTACCTGGTACTTGTCTGCCGCGTAATAGAGCTTGAGGGCTCTGTCACACTGCAGCTCCTCTTCCACAGACCCTGTGTACAGGTGGGTCAGGAAGAGGCCGAGGGTAGAGGGGTCAAGGTCCCCAATGACCACCGAACCGGACGCTGCTTCCTTCATATCAGTCGATAGAAGGCGGTCGAGTACAGGGGACCGGGCACTCAGGATAGCCCTGTGGACCGGGAAAGTGACATTGTCGCACTTGAGGGTGATGTCGGAAAACTTCTGGTCCTGGTAGAGGCACATCAGTTCTTTGGATAGCACTAGTACCGAGTCGTCTGGCATGTCGGAAGTGAGGGAAGACTGGCTTCCGGAATCTTTTGTGAGCAATGCTACCTTGTTGGAAGTGACAGGATCCGTGGGTGGTCCTTTCTCAGACGAGGAGAGGGTGTTATTTAATTCAATGCTGACATTACTGGAATCCCAGTTTATGTAAAAGGGACTCTCAACCAAGTTTTTTGTTTTCAAACACAAAAAGAGTGAAATTCCTTTCCCAGGTAGTTCTTTTTCATCCAGTGGATAAAGGAATGTCCATTCACTGTAGTCACGAAAGACGTGTTCTTTCTTCACACAGTTGTCAACGGTGCCATCGCTTCTCGTCAAACTCATCTCAACAGCGAAAGGGTATTCGAAGGAAGTTGGTGGCGTGATAAAAAAATGAATTAAATTGTTCTTCAAGCATGCCTCTAATACCATTCCAGCATAGATGTTATCTGGTGAAAAACCTATGAGACAAATTTGTTTTTCTCCTTCTGATTTCATCTTTTCAATCCAACTTGGTTTGATTTTCAATGATATTTTAAAGACATTTATGGTTGTACGCATGTGTTCAAAACAATGCCTCGAAGTTTTTATCCTCCACCTCACAGTGATGAAGTCCTCGCACTCCCGGATTCTGAAGAGCACGTCTTCGAACTTGGGACCAGGAGGAAGTTCTAGAGCATATTCTGTGTCATATTCTGCATTCACCTGTTGCTTGGAGCAGAGCAAGGATCCGTCAGAAGAGTAGAAAGAGAGCTCACCAGAAAAGGAAGAAACATCACACAAATGCACCACTAGATGTTCTCCTTGCCCGCTGATACCCTTCGGATACAGTTCCATGTTGTAACAAAATGGGACATAAATTGGGGACACGAGCGTCTTGATGCATTGACCGTGCACTTCTGCACACCAGTGGCTAAAGTTCTCGATTCTCCATTCATAAATAATATAACCTTTTTCAGTCTCCATATTGAGGCGTTTCTCTTACAAAGCGAGCGAAACGCAGCTGCAGGTCCGGAGAAAACAGCTTCGCTTAGGGAATCCGCCCATCACTATCTCTCAAAGCTGGCGCGTGGAAGGGAGCCTTGACGTCACGTATTGGCTGATAACAAAGGTATTGACTTTTGCACAGGTTATTGTTCGGCTTTTGTCTTTGGCGATTATCATATTTTAAAAGATACGCTTTGAAGCCGCATTTAACCCTTTTATCTTCTGGCGGCTACTACTTTAAAATCACATAGAATAACTATCCTTGCAAATATACTGACGATACTTTGCAGGAACACTCTTTCAATTTCCCTCTTCTAGGATAAACAGCAATACGGGGTCTATGATGAGTGTTTTAGCTGGAAATGCGAATAGATTTAAAATTGAAAAATTGATTGATTAAAATTGATTCCCGCAAAAAAAGTAGTTAAAGTCAAAAGTAAAGTGAATTATTTTTTAAGACTTAAAACTGCGATAAAAGATCCATGTTTTTTTGGTATTGTGAGAATATTTTGTGAGATACTTTTATTGTGTACGGGACGGTACTCAAAAGTATCCATTTAATTAATTAGCTTTAGCGGATTGAATTTTCCAAAGACGGTTATTTTATTTACTACTTATCAGGGTTGGCAAAAACCCTGAAAACCCCATATATAACTGGTTTTTTTTAGAAAAAGTGTGGGTTTTTTGAAATTCAAAGGGGTTTTCTCATAAATAGTGAGTGGGTTTTTCCAAATTTTAGCGAGTTCTTTTTTTGTTAAATGGCGTTCTGTAAAAATAATGTCAGTTTCACAGTTGAAACTTTTTAAATTTTGAAAAAACCCACTGAAATTGTAAAAACACCTCTTATTTATTGATCCCTGGTTTAAATAAAAAAAAACTAAAATTTATCCAAATATCCTAAACTTAAAAAAAAAAACATCCAATATTGAAAGAAATCTATTTAACTTTGAAAATACCCACTAAAATTTTTAAAAAAATCATCCTTAATTTTTTTATAAAGTTAAAACTTTGAACTTTAAACGTCCTAAATTTTGAAAAAAAAAAACATTCAAAAATGAAAAAACCCTTAATCATTGAAACCTGGTTAAAATTTCGAAAAAACCCACTCAACTGCAGTTCTTGGTATGTTCTTTCGTTAATCGTTTTTCTTCAATATTAAAACTGCCAAAATCTTGATTTTTTTTTAAAAAACCCATTGGGTCCAATCCAACCAACCCTGCTACGTATACCAGAGTTTCCTAACGGGGGGCAATAGGATTTTCTAAGGAGGCAATTTCAAAAAATTTCAACCAAATTGCCCCCCAACTGGGAGATGGACCACCAGGTTTTATTTAATGTCCAAGAAATATTTTGAAAAAAAAATATACATGGGGGCATGGAAAAATGAGAAATGCTTCGATGGGGCCAAAAAGATTGGGAAAAACTGATTATATCCCTTAATTTTCAATTTAGTGACTCATGAAAATATTTGCCCGAAACAAATTGCAGAAAATCATAATTCCGTAGATAAAGGATCAAAGTAATTGTTAAAAAAACGATATTTGTGCTGCCACTTGTGATAACTTTCCATTTCAGTTATCGAAATTTGTCGACTCAAAAAAAATTATATGCATAAGCAGAGATAATTTTAACGCCTTTAAGAGCGTATTTCACGCATTGAAAATCCGAAATACGCTTTTAAAAACTTGCCAGGAGTATTTTCACGCTTTGAATTTTCAACAAAGGTTAAGCTTAAAAAATGCATGGAGCCTGCAACTAATATTTTTGTCTGCTCAAAACACCAACTTTTATATTTTCTACTCATTGTTGTTTGTTATTGTTACATATTAATATTACTAGTGTTATAATTTATCTACTAGTCACAACTTAAATTAAACTAGTATCATTGTTTAAAGAAAACAACTTCTACTATAGAGGTACTTTTCTAAAGATATTTAATTTAATAATGTTTGGATTAGAATGTAGATAGTGTATAAATAAACAACATATGTTTTTTACAAGCTCGCCTGTTCTCTTCATAAGTAAACCTACAAAGGTTAATTATAACATAACCAGATTATGTTAAAGTTATAACAGATTTTGAGAAAATGATCCTTTTATGGTAAAAAATTTAGCTTTGGGAAAATGGAAATTTAGTAAAACGCTTACATATTAGTAAAGCATTAATTATTTCCGTAAAAATAATTAAAAATACTTCTAATCCGCGTAGTATAGTAATAATTTTGGAGTCGTTTGAAGCGTAAAATGTAATACTACGAAAATGCAAAAATTAAAAATCTCTTTTTTGGTCGAAAGTTGTGCACCTATCCCCTTAACATATTCTTTAATTTTTTAAAATTAAATAGCATACTCATTTTTTTTTTCTATTTCTTTTTTTGTCCATTAAAAAGGTAAGTATTTTTATAGAAAATTTGTATCTGTATTTGCAGTTTAAGTTAATTCTGTATTTCACTTCTCCCAAAAGAGACAAGGAGTATTTTTACTCCCCCCAAAAAAACCTAGGAATAACACTGTTGTACATAAGCATTTCAATGGCTTAATTTTTATTTAATTTGAATTGTAAGTGAAACCTCGCTGCCGAGTCCGGAGAAACAATTGTTAGATAAACCGCCCAGTGTATTTTATCTCTTCTAGCAAAACGGGAGAGGAAGGGGCGAATTCCCTCCTGACGTCACAATCGGCTGATAGAGAGACGCGTGCGAAGGACGCGAATATCTGCCATCGGTTATCGTATAGTAAGGGGACATCCATAAATTACGTGAGGTGTTTTTTCCAAAATCTGGACCCCCATCCACCCTTGGTGAGATTTTGCTGGACCCCCCCAAGTGAGATTTACCTACAACCTTTAAAAATACTTTTCTATCCAATTCGTTTGCATTTTGTGCTTCCCAGCACGTAAAACTTTTCCATTATTAAATGATGTGGGGGAAAAGGACATTATTCCGCCTAAAAATCACCACAGTATCTTATCTGTGGGTATTATTCCTTTCTCAAACTTAAAAAAATCATTTAATTTCTAACTTAAAAAGTTGACGTGAAATTTTAATCGACCCCCCTCCCCCCTTGGTGAGATTTGGTGAGATTTTTCCAAACCCCTCCCCCCATTTTGACCTCACGTAATTTATGGATGTCCCCTAAAGAAAAATGTGTGTTAAAACCCCTCTAAAACAGCAATTTAAAAATATTAGGGGAGTGGCCTTCAAGAATGCATACTAATAAATAAAGGATTCGACATATTTAGCACTACTCTTGACACCATAATTCATCCTCCATTCAACAATATAATTTTCTTTTGTCTCCATATCGTTCTGTTTCCTTTACAAAGCGAGCGAAACGTAGCTTCTGAGTCCGGAGAAAACAACTACTTTACGAACCAAATTATTTTCCTCATCCAAAATATGTCAAGTTAACGTAACTGCAACTATAAGTAAACTAAATTTGGCCTTACATGACGACAATTGGATGAATTTTGAAAATTTAGAAGTGGGACTATAAAGTACCGTCGGTAAATAAAGGGTTAAGTAAAACCGCCCATTACTATCTTTCAAAGCAAGGAAGGGGCAAATTCCCTTCTGATGATAACGTCCCAAATCGGCTGATGGCGAAACTTTTGCAAAGGTATTGTTCGCCTCGTGTTTTTTTTACGATTATCGTATTATGAAAGATACGCATTGAAACAACATTTAAAGTAATTGTTCAAAAAAAATAAATATAAATAAATTTTCAGATTTCCTTGTTAATGATTTAAATAGCATTCCTTATTTCTCACCCATCTGGTTACCTTTGTATTGATTCTGTAATTTAACCATGCTTTTGTATTTTTAACTCAAACTGTTTTCCCTCTATTGTATTTTCACTTAAACTGTAACTTTTTGCCTTCATTTTATGTTTAAATTATTGATTTGATGTTTATTTTCATCTTTTTGTACTGAAGAAGGGGATCCATTGATCCCCGAAACAATTGTCTACAGTTTTAAAAAATTTTATAAATTGTGTAAAAATAAACGTTGTTTTTCAATTGATAGATACAGGGTGTTTTAAAGGGGGGGTTATTTACAGGGTTATTTAGAATCAACGTCTCCAAGGGTCATGGAACTAAGGTCTACCCCTTCCTAGGTCAGGGACCCTGGAGAATCCATTGAGATGACTTATTGACGCTTTATTTTTTTGTTTAAATTTCATCTATTTAACTAAAGAACACACAAAACTACATGTTAAAAACCTTAAATGAAAACTTAACCTTAAACTTAATAACACTGAAATAAAAAAGTAAATAAATCCAAAGTTAAAAATTAACCAAAAAAAATTCATATAATAACGTCGTGAATATTCACGGAGATATCAGGCACGGAATATTCAGGCATCAAAATATAAAAATTCCTCAGATTTGCAACTATTTTTTTGTTTAAATTTATCTATTTTAACTAAAACAACCACAAAATTACAAAATAACAATGAACTTGTGAACTATTTCTTTTTTGAGGTCAGAAAAAATGCTATTCTCCAGCTATTCTCACTTTCCTGTCAGTAGACCTTACATCCACGACCTTAGAAGAGGTTGGTTCTAAATAAAAGCCGTGAAACAGTCTTTTGAAACACCCTGAATATGAAAAATGTAATAAAAAAAGTAAATAGCAATTTTTGAAAACCTTCCCTTCATCAGGAAAACCCTACTTAGATTCCTGCTTTCTAGCAAAAACACAATCTTTCGCAGCAAAATTGGTCACTGTTTTCACGGCCAGCGAGGGGTCACTACTCATGAAACTCTCCCACTCTTTAGATTTCAAAACCACGTTGAAGTTATCCAGGATGAAGTCGTGTGACGCGGCAGTTAGCTCATCGTCACCGTGTCTGTCCGCGAGAGACAGAATGTCGCACACGTTCGAAATGGACACGTTGGAACACAAGAACTTGGAACAGTCCCTCTTGAGGGAGGGGACCTGGTACTTGTCTGCAGCGTAATAGAGCTTGAGGGCGCTATCATCTTGCAGTTCCTCTTCCACAGCCCCTGTGTATAGGTGGGTCAGGAATCGGGATAGGGTAGAGGGGTCTAGGTCCTTGATAACCACCTCACCAGACATTGATTCTTTCATGTCAGTGGAGAGCATGGTCTTGAAGACGGGGGACCGGGCACTCAGGATGTTCTTGTGGACAGGGAAGGAGACATTGTCGCACTTGAGGGTGATGTCGGAAAAGTCCTGGTCCTGGTAGAGGCTCATGAAATCTTTGGATAGTACCGAATCGCCTGACATGTCGGAAATGATGGAAGTCTGGCTTCCGGAATCTTTTGTGAGCACTTTCACCTTGGAAGAAGTGACAGGATCTGTGGGTAGTGCTTTCTGAGACAAGCAGGGAGTGTTATTCAGTTCAATGCTGACATTACTGTAGTCCCAGTTTATGTAATAGTGATTTTGAATCAAGTTTTTGGTTTTCAAACACAACAACAGTGAGATTTCTTTCCCAGCTAGTTCTTTCTTTTCCAGTGGATCAGGGAATGTCCAAGGACTGTCGTCGCGAAAGATATGTTCTTTATTTAAGCAGTTGTCAACGTTGCCATCGCTTCTCGTCAAACTCAAGCACATCTCAACAGCGAAAGGGTATTCGAACAGGGTTGGTGGGTCGATCATAAAATGAATTAAATTGTTCTTAGAAAATGTTTTAATTCCCATTCTATCGAGGGAGTTATCTGGAGAAAAAACTATGCGACAAATTTCTGTTGCTCCTTCTGATTTCATGCTTTCAATCCAACTTGGCTTAATTTTCAATGATATTTTCAAGACATTTATGGTTGTACGTATGTGTTGTTTATAACAATACCAAAAATCACTTGTCCTCCATCTCACAGTGATGAAGTCCCCGCTCTCCCGGATTCTGAAGAGCACGTCTTGCAACTTTGGTCCGGGAGGAAGTTCAAGAACATTTTTGTTCCCATCTGCAACAACCTGTTGCATGGAGCAGAGCAGGGATCCATCAGAAGAGTGGAAAGAGAGCTCAGCAGAATAGTTACCTAAGACACCACACAAGCGCACCACTAGATGTTCTCCTCGCCCGCTGATACCCTTAGGATACAGTTCCATGGTAGACCAATATGAGACAACATTTTGGGACTCGAGAGTCTTGATGCAGTCACCGTGCACTTCTGCACACCAGTGGCTAAAGTTCTCGATTCTCCATTGAACAACAATATAACCTTCTTCAGTCTCCATATTGAAGCGTTTCCTTTACAAAGCGAGCGAAACGCAACTGCCGAAGAAACAACTACTGAAACCTCCCTTCTGTACCAAAGCGGTATGATCTGCACTATCTTGCAAAGCGCGAGCAAGGGAAAATTCCCTCCTGACGTCACGTATCGACTGATAGCGGCGACGCGTGCGTAATAAATTTATTGAATATAGATTGATTTAATTTGGCACTTGATTATAGACATAAATAGTAATCTTGACTCTATAAAATGCAGGGAGTTAGCTTAGAGCGGCACGTATCGGGAGCGAGAGAAAGGATGCACGTGCCGCTCGCAACGAGGAACGTAAACAAAAACAAACGCTCACCGGCGGAGAGGCAGAGGCGTTGCCACTAAACTTCTACTTTATAGTGGGATTACAATAAGGAACTTGCATGAATTTTTTTTATTTTTTTAATCTATTCTTCACGCAAAAATAAGCCAACACACAAAATTTGAGGACGATTGAGAAAATTTTTGATTGCAAAAAAATTATCAAAAATCGTCTTTTTCGAAGTGCCCGAAAACGCTTAATTGCATGCATAGTGACGTCACAACACAAAGACTTCGCCTAAAATGTTTGCCTTGGATTTCTGACCGTCACCAGAACTGTCTAGAAGGTAAATATTTATTAAAACACTCATATCGGACACTTCAGAAAAAAGAAATCATCAAATAAAACATAGAAATTAAATTTTGATTGGAATTTGGCCCGATGGAATTCTACGTCACTGTGCATGCAAACACACTTGGCGTTTTCAGTCACGCGTTTTTTTCTCGAATTTTAAATTAAAATATTTAATTACTTGTACACTTTTTTGAAAAATTGACTAAATATTTCATTTTACCATACTAAAAACCATACGGAACACTTGAATTTTTATGAAAATCTGACACATGCAAGTTCCTTATTATAGGCCGATCTCACCAACCTTCTGTTAAAGATAAAATCAACGGATAAATCGTAGGTCTCTGAAAATTTGCGTCTCACCAACGCAAAATAGCGTTAACCCTTGATTTAAGTTCCCGTTAAACTAATTAGTACTTTAACCGAAGGTTAGTGGATAATTCTAGTCGTGCTGCCATCTGTAATCGTTACAGTGAAGTACAACTGGTTTGAAAAATAAATTTGAACAATTTGAGACAGAAGATACATCATGATTACCATCATTACTATACAATGACTACCAGTCACCAGTTAATTACTATATAATTAACCAGTATTTGATCCAAGATGGCGGCTATTCAACTCCAAAAGCTTGACGCATTACACCTTTTGTTCATACGCCTTGAAAAAAGTAGTTCTAATGTTATATTGTGCTGTAATGCATATTTGTGTTTATATTGATAAATAAAAGTAGACGTTTAAGGACACGAGAGTCTTTTTAATTATGATTTAACCAATCACGAAATTCAAAGTATCAAAATAGTTTATTTGATAATTTTAATCCCTGGTTAGTTAAACGACGAAAAGTTAACATGAGGTTTTGTTGGTGATACGACTGCAATTTATGTAAGGTACATGTACCCAATATGGACAGGGCTCTCAATATGGACACCCCTAATATCTTCAAAAGTAAGAAACTTGACTTATGGACACTTGCAAACATTTTTTGTTTTTTATCATTGAAATTAAACCAGAATAACTACAAGGTCGCTAATTTTAATAATGATAGTCAACAGTCCAGAGATAGTGTTCCTACATTTTTGGAGTCCTATGACGTGTACAAAGGGGTGAAAAAAATGTTTTCCTTAGGGCAGGGGTCCCCAACCCTATGCCCGCGGGCACCATGGCGCCCGTCGATTGGTCAAGGTGCGCCCGCTGCGAGAGTACCTGTGAATTTTTTCAGAATTTTTAGATAATTTCTTAAGGTGCCACATGGGCCCTGAAGTTCTCCATGTTAATCCAATGTGGCGCTCCGCCAAAAAGGCCGAAAATTTGTTTTTCGCCCCTCATTTCTGCCCTAACCACACGAGGAATGTCTTCCATCGAGTTATGGACCCTATATAATCTAGGCTATCCGACAAAACTTGAATAATAGCCTAAATATCTATATTCCGTTTTTTTGTATGCTCAAATTTCGTCGAAAATCGCGTGTTTCCTCGTTCAAATCAGAGCCCACGATCAACATAATATAGAGATTTAAGTTATTAAAGTTTTGTCGGGTGCAAGTTTTTATGCAGGGAATGTTTGACTCCATTTATATTCACTCACTCCATTGATACTGCTTTAATAACTAAGTTTCACTATAATTTTGAATTATATTTGTCTTATTCTTTTTATTTCACCCTTTTGTGGTATAAAGTATAAACTAAGGAGAAATATAATTTAAACGTGAATTTAAGGGTTTTTTTAAGGTTTTTTCATCAGAAAAATTTCATAAGGTAAAAGAAGGGAATAAGTCCAGCAACTTATTTTGACTGTAAAATATTTCTGAATATATTTATATTTGTTTTGATGATTTCTCTGTTTTCTAAATAGGGTTCTGATGTTCCAGTAAAAATTTGGTGGTTATACAATGCAAATTCCATTACTTATACAGTTTTTCTCGATTTTCTCAAAACTTTGTTTTTGGACTTATTCCCTTCTTCCAACGGACGATTCATTTATGGATGGCCCCCTATCAAAATTGCTGTTGGACACGCAGGGCTGCCATCCAAGTGGCATCTATTATGCTTCTAGCTCTACGGAAGAGACTCATACTCATTCCGTTCGGAATGAAAAATCGACGGGAGCAGTTTTTGTGAAAAATTACGGACTTTATGTTCTGCCGGAAGGGTCTATTCATCATCACCCCCCCTTTTTTTTTCTCCTTGACGGATGGCAACGTTTTCACGGGGAGGTATGACTAGGCCGTCTATCTCAAGCCATCTTCCAACCTAGAGGACCGTTCCATTTTATTCGCGGGTGGGGAAGGATAGAATGAGGAACTTAGCGTTTTTTCGGGAGCACATGTTTGTGCGTTCATTGAAAAATGCATTCAGAGTTGCTTGATTTAATTCACTTGTGATTTTAATAATGAATAAAATCATTAATTTAAATCAAAATTATTAAACAAATTTGAAGGAGGGTCAGTTCTGTACGTGGAACGTTTAGTGTAAGTTAGTGGTTGGATAACCCTTTATACAAATACAAATTAAGTCGACCAACTACAGGCGTAAACCCAGCAAGGTTGGTTCAGTCTTTTTAACCCAAACTACGTGAATCCCAGTATCTATCAATTTTCCGCTTGAACTCGTTTACCCCTCTTGAATTAACAATTGTTTCAGGCAACGCATTCCGTCTATCCACTAACCTATTAAAAAATAATAGTTATCTACTGACGGTGCTTACAAGTCCAACCAACTTTAAAATTACATAGAATAACCATCCTCATACGAATATACTGACGATAAGTGTAAACTCCAACTCTCAAACGTTGCCTCCAGCCATGGACTTGTTTCGTCCTCGTTAGAGCTCATCAGCACGGCATGGGAAGGCAACGCAAGAGACTAGTCTAGCCGACTATAACGGAAAAAGTGGTGACCATCAGGGCCCGATTTAGAAAATTTGTAACACTCATCATTCAGGCCCAACATTTAGGAAGGGCCCTCCACGTTACGCGGTACCTATGTGTTATCACAACCACGTGGAAGGAGTTGGGTAATTTGGATTGGATTAATACAAGTAAAAATATAAAAGTTTACGTGCATTAAATGTATGTAGTAATATAGTCATGCCGCGGTGGTGTAGTGGTTAGCGTGTCTGGCTACGAGCATTACCGACCCAGGTTCGATGCCTTTCGGCTCAGCCCGTTATCCTTCAGGGGTCGATAAATGAGGACCAAGCTCGCTTGGGGAATCAACTGGGAGTCCAGCGTCGGGCTAGCCACTCGGCCTGGACACACGCTAATTAGCACCCCAAGCCCAAAGGCTACTGAAACGGAGATGGGCACCGCCTGATGGGCCACTAGGCCCGGGCAGACTTCGATTTTGATTTGAATATAGTCACATGTTTGCATTTACATTAGGCTTTATTTGGTCAACAAGTAACGAAAAAACATTCCAGGAAATATATTTTACAATGAATGTTAATTTACTAATATTATACCTAATATTTTAATTAGGGGCCCCCAAATTGTGGGGCCCCCAGTAGGCCTAATGGTAAATTAGGCCCTGGTGACCATTGATTAGTCCTCCACTGATCTGACGATACTTTGTTGGAACACTCTTTCAGTTTTCCAGGTAAAATGACAGCGAAGGTCCTATGATGAGTATTTTAGCGGGAAATGCGAATAGATTTAACTGAAGTTGTAAGTTTAGCTGCCATTTCGATCGGATTCACATGATTGTCATTTTTGTTCCCGCAAAAAAGTAGTTAAAGTCAAAAGTTAAGTGTATTATTTTTCAAGAATTAAAACTGCGACAACAAAGTCTTGTGTTTTTTTTGTATTGCGATAATATTTAAACACTCCGTCTACTGACAGTACTCAAAAGTATAAATTTAGTTAATTATCTCTCGCGGATTGAATTTTGAAAAGATGATTATTTTATGTATGCATATCCATTTGTTTTCAATTGTGTGACTCCAAAAAAATATTTGAGCGAAAAAATAATCGCAGAAAATCATAAAGGTAAAGGGTTAAAGGTCGATCAAAGGTCGTAAAAGGGGCATCATCGAATAAAAGAGGGCTAGGCCGGAATCGAACCGACGACGGTTCATTCTAAAGTATTAGCGAAATTCGTTAGGGTTGAGTTGTTACTTTCGTGGATTTAGACAGTGCCTTTAGTTTTTCCCCTTTCTAATCTTTGGACTTTTTGGATCTGGATTACAACTTTCGTGGAATTTTAACTATGCGGGGTGACATGGTGACATATCAATCGCATTTGATCGAAGTGACGTCATACGTCATAATTTCTACCTTCTGTGGCATTATGAGTCTATACTCAGTAGCAACTACAGTGGCTAGAAGGGGATAGTGTGTCGTTCGCCAATACCAGCAATGCTAAAATTTTTCTCCTCGTTTCACTCCTCCGCTTGGTGTCGCTGCTGTTAGACGTGCATATAGGCGCCTGCGCATTGCGACTTTCAGCACCAAGCCGGCCAAAGCCATGGTTTTACACGGCACAATAACATAGCCGCTGAGAATGAGAGTCGCAATGAGCAGGCGCCTATATGCACGTCTAACAGCAGCGACACCAAGCGGAGGAGTAATTTTTTTTTCAGTTTTCATCTTCGAACGACACACTATCCCCTTCTAGCCACTGTAGTAGCAACTTAACTTGGGCCTGTTGAAATATGCTGAGAGCAACCAAGGAAAGTAGTTCCCCGTACGATGTCTGAATTTTGAGTGAAATTTAGAGCTTCAATTTTGAATAATGAATAGTTTTTTTAAATCCACGTATATTGAGCATCTTTTCATCCCGATATGCATAAAATGTTCAGTATTAGTATTTTTTAAAGTGGCGTAGTAGTAGTACAACTCGCTCTCAAACTATCCAGCCAATAATAGCTTCTAGCAACCCAGCAGGCTTTCTGTTTACTCAGATTTTCTTCCGCGTGGCCATGACGTCAGGAGGCTCAACTTAAGCTGCATTATGAGTATAGTTATTTGACCATGCTTGTATACAAGCGTTTAATCTCAGTCAGAATTTTATCATTTGAAAATTGATTTGGATCCATGCTACAAGGTAAAATAAATATACAGTGCTCATATTTTTACCTATTACTTAAGTGAATATTACTAGTAGAACTCAGTGTCAAAAGATGATCAATTTTGTAAACTTTTAGTTTTTCGTTCTAACGATCTAAATTGTTCTAAATTGTTCCTATTATTTCAGATGCCATCGTGAAGAAAGTTCATCGTTCAAGATGTGGAAGTTCTGCAGTCTCCAAAGGTAGGTTTTTGAGATTGAAATTTACCGACGGTACTTACATGTACCGCCAACTTTAAAATTACGTAGAATAACCATCCTTGCGAGTATATTGACGATAATTTGCAGTGGAACACTCTTTCAGTTATCCTCTTCCAGGATAAAAAGCAGCGAAGGTTCTATGATGAGTATTTTAGCGGGAAATGCGAATAGATTTAACTGGAGTTGTAAGTTTAGCTGCCATTTCGATCGGATTCACATGATTGTCATTTTTGTTCCCGCCAAAAAGTAGTTAAAGTCAAAAGTTAAGTGTATTATTTTTTAAGACTTATTACTGCGATAAAAAAAGCTATGTTTTTCTTGTATTGTGAGAATATTTTATCACTCCGTGTACTGACAGTACCCAAAAGTATCAAATTGGCTCTAGCGGATTCAATTTTCAAAAGATGATTTTTTTCTGTATATCCCTTAATTTTCAATTTAGTGACTCAAAAAAAGTATTTGCACGAAAAAAAATTGCTGCGAATCATAATGCGGTAAATAAAGGGTTAAGATTGAAATTTATTGAGTATTACAGTTGATTTCGCTTATTGTGATGACGATAAGTTGTTGCATTTTAAAGTTAAGTACTTAGTTGTGATTTTAAAGCTAACACTCGAGTTCCTCTGTTTGAAACTATCTGGTATGAAATCGCTTATCGCTAGTATTATCGCTCATTATATCAGTCAGATATTGTTATCATTCTACTTAGGACAAAAGTGATCATATAAAACGGAGTATTTTCAACGTACTCACGCAAACATATTTTCGAATAACATAAAAATTTTGTCTGTTTTGGAGTCCCTTTCTGTTTAGCTTTTCCTTGAGAGCCTGTATACGAGAGAGAGGCGACAACTCAGTATAGCACGCGCAGATCGGTAAATCGGTTTTCTATTCGCCACAGACGGAGTTAGGTTTCCCTCCATAGGATTAGCATGGGACGCGAGACAAGCGGCATGATACAGTTTGGACAGAATTGGATGCGCAGAGACGCTTTTAAGCGAGTTGTCGTCTCTCTCTCTCGTATGCAGGCTCTCTAGCTTTTCCCAAGGCCTCCTATACAGTATAGCTTCACTAGATGGTAGATTCTAGGGTACTTCTTTTCTGGGATATACTCGAAAATCTTTTTTTTAACTGCACGAATCCCAGAATTCTGGGTTTTATCGAAATTTTCTAAAATTCTGAGCTCAACAAGAAAGCGCAAAATCAGGTGATCTAATTAAAAAATAGGTGCAGAGTGCAGCATTAACATAATCTTTTATGAAGAATCCGGTCCCATCATATCGGTTATGAGCGTAATTACTTAACTGCGTCATTCTGAAAGAAATTTTGGTACCTACGTATTATCCCGTCGACCGTGACTGTCAAATTAAGCGGCACAGCCATAGAAAAGTCAATGGGTTGTTTACCGTTTTCGGATTCACCAGTACGGTCAACGGGATAATACGTAAGATCCGAAATTTTTACGTCACCGTTAGCTAAGATCGAGTCGCGTTTTTACATGGGGCTGTAGTAAGGGGCCACTCATTAATTACGTAAGGATGATTTTGGCAGTTTTGGACCCCCCCCACCCCCATGTAAGGATACGTAAGAATTTTCAAACCCCTCCCCCTATTCTTACGTAAGATTCCATTTCGTTTTTCAAAATAATAAAATGTTAGAAAAATCACTTTAACAAAAGAGATGAAACCAAAACTAATAAAGATTTCTCTCTCTTTTTGCTTTAGTTTTTTTTTCAACTTTTGACAACTGGAAGATGGATTCAACAGTTAACTTAATGCTACTCCAATAAAAAAGATACATCTGATATACCTTCATTTTTTTAAGTTAAAGCTTCGATATGACACCGAGATCGTCAGCATTTTAAAGTTTTTCTGGAATTATTCAGTAGTAATTTGATTAGAATAACTGGAATTTGTTTACATTAACTTGGAAAATCTTACGTAAGAATGGGTTTGACCCCCCGCCCCCCAAGTAAGGGTATGTAGAGATTGTTCCAACCCCCCCTCCCCCTCGGGACCCTTACGTAATTAATGAATGGCCCCTAAAAACATTTTGGATGGGTTTGAGGGTGCAACGAGGAACTATAAATGATTGACAGAGAGATAGGCAGTACTTTTTGATGACCAAACCGGTGATTGGCTGTGACGTGTTCATTTATTTTTAAAGGAGAAGAAAAAAAAAAGTTTTTCTCACCAAATCAGGCTTTTTCTCCGCCTCTTGTGACGTAGATGCGATACCAGCGCCCCAAACCCATCCAACTTTTTGATTCCCATTAGCGCCTAAAGGAGGGTTTATATGCAGCCGGCAAGTGCGGCGAGTGCGACTGCCACGGAAGATTTTTTCCTGCCGTTTGTGAACGTTCCGCGTCTACAATGGCGCTGCGTTTCATGCGAATGCGGCGAGTGCGATCGTGCGATTGTCTGCCGCATCGTTTGTTTTGGTTTTGGCGACAACGCGTTTATTTTTACATTCCGCTTTTGATTCTCGCATACATGATAATTGTATTTCAAACAAATTATTGTATTTCCAACGGAGCAATCTTGATCACGGGACCCTGCCGAAATTTGATTTTTGCGATAGTGCGTCTATTCCAGCAGATCTCCCTTTTGCTGCGCGGGAAAGATTCGAGGCTTCATATTGTCATTAGGTAGTAATGATGGTAATCGTGATGCATATTCTGTCTCAAATTGTTCAAATTTATTTTTTAAAGAGTCTTATAGAAGTTTCGTGCAGTAGAAAAACAAGAATTCGAATTAAAGTATATATACAAAAGAATCTAGTTGTACTTCATTGGTACGATTACAGATGGCAGCACGACTAAAATTATCCGCTAATCTTTGGTTAAAATACTGAAATTTATTATTTAATAATTATATTAAAAATAATATTTGAAATTTTCAGAGACCTACGGTTAAATACGTGTATTTCAAACAAATTATTGTATTTCCATTGGGGCAATCTAGATCACGTCACCCTGACGCAATTTGCTTTTTGCGATAGTGCGGCGATTCCGGCAGATCTCCCTTTGGCTGCGCGGGAAAGATTCGAGGCTTCCTATTGGTCCTTTCCAACGGTGTGAAAAATAGGAAAGAAATTCGCATTCGCATGCGATTTTGCCGCACTTGCCGGATGCATATAAACCCTCCTTAAGGCCATGGACTCACTGTTCTAGTATTCTGTTTTATTCCAAGTGACATTAGAAACAACTCCACGTGCCATAAAATTATGAATTACCATCCCTACTTAACATCTAATTAAAAACTCATTAAATTCATTTTGCTTCAAATCATCCATAGCACTAACATTTCAAAGTATTTTCCTTATTAAATACATCCATCAATTTAAAAAAATGTTCGAATGACACAACCCCTCGTAATAATACCCTTTAGAAAACCGAATATTGGTGGCGAAACTTTCGCTGAATAAAATTCGTCCATTCAATTTGATGTGGGAGCTCTTGTGGGGGATGCGGTTATGCGGTGCTCAAAAGAACGGAACTTTAATTGGCCGGCTGAATTGCCGTTTTGAAATAACAGGATTACCAGTATAGGGAGGGGTTGCAACTAGACGGCGCATCGGGGAATCGGTTTCTACCTGGAAATACACAACAACTATCCGAATGTTGCATTTTCATTTAATTGAAAGCACTCTTTCTTTGATTAAAAGCTCTTTTTTCAACATACCCATTTGCAACATACATAGAGTAATTTATTATACCTTGTTTAATTGGGTCGTAAACCCTTTTCCAAACAGATTCTCAAAAAAGGAGATCCTCAGCGAAGAAATTTTTCAAATCCGATCTTTATACTTCACTGCAACGTTTCCTGTGAACCCATTACGTCACTACGCGGAAGGAGAAAGTGAGTAAACACAAAGCCTGTTGGGTTGATACGAGGAATACGCAAATCGTGATAAAAAGACACAATTTGTACATGGGGTTAACGAAATAATCATATTTTAAAATTGACATTCTTCGTTTCACTCGAAATTCAGACACCGCGATGGGAACTACTTTGTTTGTTAGTGACGTAGTAGGTTCAACTTAAGTTGCTGTCTAGTATAGTTAATTTTTAAATACATAAAAAACTACATGCACAGTAGCTCAGCGCATCACGTCAGGGTTGCCGAACACGTCATCATTCGGAAACAGAAAGGGGAAATTCGAGCACTCGATTGGTTAGAGCACTTTGAGCCAGCGGCGGCTCCTTTGTATTAGTAGCTCATCGGCAGCTTTGACGTCAAGCCCGGTTTTTCTCCTTTGGAACTTTTAAATGAGGATTGCAAATTAATTATTTTTTAAAAAATCAGAAAAAATTAAAAACTGGTTATTTAGAGCATGTAAGATGATATACAATAGTCAAAATTGCTAATTTCAATAGTGTTTACTTCCCAATTAGAATATGCGACTGAAGAATAGGGATTTCTCCCAGGGTAAAAGTCGTAACCATAGTTACGCTCTTCGCGCAGCCAATAGTAAACCTTCTTCGTCATTTTGTCATTGAAGTTACCATGGCTACAGACTCGGTGGTAAGGGAATATTTTCAGCCACCAGTCAAAAATGAATAGTTAAAATATACCTTTTTCGAAAAAAAAATTAAATTTTCTTAATTTGTGATGATTCGAACGGGGTCAGATACCAATTAATTTTGATAATTTGAGTTCTACTGTAGCCGTATCAATACCCTAGCTGCACAAAAGTTACAGTCATATGTACTCAGGATCACAACTTGTTATAAGTATCTCTTTGACTTAAAAGAGGCTCAACTTGGAAGTAGTGCATTGACCAGTACTGATTGACAGCCGTCACATATAAGTGACCTGTCCAACAGTGCCTTCTCAGTGACATCACCAAGAAGTGGTCACAAATTCTGGACATTCGTCAAACACAGCGACTTCCCAGGGAGACGCGTGCTCCAAAACCCACCCCTCAAATTTTCTATGCTAAACATTTTTCAGGACCATTTTTGATACTATTACCACGCAGGGGTTGTATCCCATGCGCTCTCTATCTGAATTCCCACCCTACGCATTTCATCCCACTTCTAACGAAGCAATTCATTAAGCACTGCAATTAGGGAGTTCTTTCACAATTATGGCTAATTGAGGGGCTTATTATTTCGAACACAAATCGCCACTGTTCGAATATTATTAGGGGCCATTCAGATATATGATACAATAATAATGCCAGAATGAAGCTCTCGTTGTTGTATAGCTTCTTGTATGGATGAATTGATGAAGAGTGAGAACTACACTAATAAGTCAGAATTGTCTGGTGTTTATACTGATTAAGTGACAATATCTGTAATTGAATCGGGTCAAAGTTATTTTAGTTTTAAAGTACCTCCTAGCTTTGCTCTCACCCATTGGTGGTTACAGGAGAAAAAAAAAGTGCTGAATAAAATATACAGGATGTTTCGTATGTCCCTTTCACGGGACATGTGGAAAAAGTGGTGACTATTGATTAGTCCTCCACTATCTGCCGGAATGAACTGCGCATTCCATAGAACAGATTAAATTATTATTCCTTTAACCAGAGGTAGTGGTGAAGTACTCCATTTTCATACCCGTGTCCATTCGGAAATTAAATCTGTTCTATGGAATGCGCAGTTCATTCCGGTAGATAGTGGAGGACTAATCAATAGTCACCACTTTTTCCGTTATAGTCGGCTAGACTAAAAGCTCTCCCTCCGCTCTCTTGCGTTACCTTCCTATACCGTGCTGATGAGCTCTTACAAGGGCGAAACCTGTCCACGGTTGGAGGCGACGCTTGAGAGCTGGAGTATTCTCACATATTCCTTTAACCAGAGGTACTGACTTACCGCCAGAAGAAGAGCTGTGAAAAGGGTTGCCGTGAGTAGACGAGTCCAAAAGAAGAGGGAAGCTGGTATGAATTAGACTGCAATATTTGGCATTTTAAGCGTACATTTGGCGAAAGAGAAAATGTATTTCACGAATGATAAGATAATTAACTTTTATTAAACTACATTGAATTATAGATTATCTTTGAAATTTTTCGTCAGTAAAAATCAAAAAATACTTTTTCGCGTAAACCCTTTTTTAACGTTTAGTATGATGCTTTTATATTGCTATTTTGAGAGGGAATTGGTTATATTTAGTTTTATATAGCCGGTATTACTTAAGTTATAAATTTTAACTTAATCAGCATACCTGATATTAAAATTAGGAGTAAAAAACTTGTGAAGTGACAAAATATAAAAAATACTTATTCATTATTATTTTATTTATTTATTTATTTTGATATTTTATAACATTGGGGCTCTTCAACCCCCTACTCACTATCACTCACCAACCCTCGTAAGCTGCCTTGAACCTTTCGGATCACTTGGAAATCCTCACAAAATCTTGCTCACTGAACTTCATATTCACTTCAAACTGAACTTCAAATTCAAAAATTAACAAAATATCTAAGATCAAATCAGATCATATAGTATATGATCAGATTCATTCATAAAATATATGATTCATTCATATGATAAATGATCTGGTCAGATCTTCATATTATGAAGATCATACCAGTTTATGTAGATCAGATCTGATAAAATTAAAGGTAACTAATACGATTATTATAAAAGTTACTATAGAGTTTAGAGGAAAGATTAATGATCACGGTATATATATAAATATAAAAATACAAAATATAAAAATCAAATCAGGTAAGTTGATGTAAATCAGATAATAAAATATCAAATCAAATAGATCAGATTAGTAGAAATAGATCAGATCAGTCAAAAAAGATATTATCAAGTGTAATAAATTAATCAGATTAGAAGTATTTAATCAGATCAGATCTAGTAATGTAAGGAAATTCCCAAATCCGTGACTATGGAATCGAAAGAAGCAAGAAGCTGAAAATAGTCACTCAGATTTGGCGCAAAACCTTTATTTAAGCGCCAAATGAATTACCATCACCCCCAAAATTCAGTGGAATAATCCGTTTCTATAACAACCGCAGCATCATCGTATGACGTCAATAGCTCTTCTCCTCGCGGTATGTCAGTAGTGGTGAAGTACTCCCTTTTCAGAGCCTATAGTGTTTTCATATAACATTGGCAACAACACTCTCATTGCAGTTTTTGCTCCCTTAGTTTTTAAATTAATTTTGTCAACTCTTTTATTTCACCGCTCGTGACACAGTATATAGCTAGGACAAATGATGATCTGTTACGACACAAACGAGTACCCTCGTCCTTATAGTAAACCCAATTACTCCACTCTGAGGATATCGAGAGTTGATTGTAAATAATCGTGTAATGAAACCTTCACATCGTTTATTGAATTCGAACGTGTTCGTTATTGAACGCACATAGAACAGACGCTATAGACCCCCCTGGAGGGAACATCACTTCCCCTTAATCACTCAGAGGGCGTTTGCTGCCGCAAACGATTTTCGGTCGTATGTATTGTTTGAAGCCCAATCGGGAGGTTTGATAGTAGGAAGGATTTGGTCGCGATGGTACCTATCAATAAATGATGTAGGTCGAATTAGTATGTTGTACAGGGTGTTTCACAGGACTTCTAGGGGTAGTGGGGAGCCTAGTGGTTAAGGCATAGGCTTTGGGATCGGAGGGTCCCGGGTTCGATTCCCGACACTACCTAAGACCCATCGAGTATATGGCGGAGTATTACGTGCTCGTTAAATCTGTGGTTCTGAATGTCTAGTGGTCAGTCATGGCGCAGTTTACCACGGGTCCAGTTCTCTGGAGACTTATTTCCCTCCCCTTCAGAGACATGGCGAAATTTTGGAGGTGGTGATAGATGGTGGCAGCAACTATCATCCAAGCAAAAAAAACCAGAATGCATTTAAGAGAGAGAAGAAGCGGCTCATCTTAGAGTAAGCAATGAGAAAGTTGTATGACTTTTTTAAAATTTTTTTAATCGATTCTTCATGCAAAAACAAGCAATTACTCAAAATTTGAGGCCGAACCAGAAATTTTTTGATTGCCAAAAAAAATTAACAAAAATCTCCTCTTTCAAAGCTCGCGAAAGCGCTAAGAGTTTGGGATGTGACGTCATCGTACGGTGACCATTGGAAAGCAGCGGAGTTGATGGTATGATTGTTGACGTCATCGTACGGTGTTTTCACTTAGCGTTTTCAGTCACGTGTTTTTTCTCGACTTTTAAATTAAAATATTTAATTACTTGTACATTGAAAAACTGACTAGATATTTCATTTTACCATACAAAGAACCATACGGAACACTTGAATGTTTATGAAAATCTGACTCATGCAACTTCCTTATTGTCTCCTAAAACTCGAACTAAGGACCCTTACGGAAGGTAGGGTATATAAAGACGAGCATGAATTGGGTGTAGATTAGATTAGGGGGTCGCAAGTGAGGTTCAAGGGGTGGAAATCGCGGGGGAAAATTAGCCCCTCGCATATCTTGAGCCGAAAGAATGTATACAATTGTTCGATTACTGCATTTTTTGCATTCAACCAATCAAATAGATGATGTAAAAATAATATTCAAATGTTTATTAATATTCAAATACAGACCAATTAATGTAACAAGCATGCGTTGTTGGTCTATTAAAGTTACATTTGACCTTTGGTCAGATTCTAATATTAAAATGTTTTCGTCGTTGCTTTTTCTATTGCATTCTATCTACCTACAACTCATGGATCTTACATTTAATTGTCTGTTTTTGATTAGAATAAACATTTGAATATGATTGTTATGATTGCCGTGGAGTTACAACTAGTCTCGTATAATTTTCCCCCTCTTAAAATTGTAATTGGAAGTACAGGGTGGTTATAAAATAACACACCTACTTTAAAATTCTCTACAGACGAAACTACTGGTCGAAAAAATTCGAAATTGTAAAGGAGGCATTGAAGGGATGGGAATTTTTTTCAAATAAAAAAAATTAGTAAATAAATTAATTTAATTTTCTAAATTTTTGTCTTAACTTTCGGACCGTAGCCAGAAGTCTAAAAGATAAATGTTTTAATGTTTATTCAAACTTTCAAATCAGACACTTAAGGGAAACAAAATGATTTATTCCTAAAAAAAATCACGCAATTTTGTTGAGCAAAGGGGATAGTTATAATTTCTTTTTTTTTCCTTAAGTGTCTGATAGGCTAGTTTTAATAAACATTTACCTTCTAGACTTCTGGCGACGGTCCGAAATCGAAGGCAAAAACTTAATTAAATTAATTAATTTACAATTTTTTTGTTTGAAAAAAATTCCCATTCCTTCAACATACCAAATTTAAGATTTGTTCGACCAGTAGTTTCGTCTGTAGAGAATTTTAAAGTAGGTATGTTATTTTATAACCACCCTGTATGTATATAGGGGAATTATTTCATGAAATAGCGTATTATTTTCACTCTTTATTTTAAACACCCTATTACACAAAAATACTCTTATACTAGCCAATAACGTTAAATAGGTTCGTTCATTATACAGTGGGTTTTTTCATTAATGAATGGGTTTTTTTTAAATTTAGGATGTTTAAAGTTCAAACTAGATATAAAAAACTAAGGAATATTTTTTAAATTTCAGTGGGTTTTTTCAAAGTTTAAACCAGGTTTAAATAAATAAGGGGTGTTTTTACAAATTCAGTGGTTTTTTCAAAGAATAAAAAGTTTCAACTTTGAAAAAACCCACTTACCTAACTATGGAAAAACTGACATTATTTTCACGAAACACATTTAAAATTAATTAGAGAACTCGTCAAAATATGAAAAAAACCCACTTACTATTTAGAAGAAAAACACTTAATTTTGAAAAAAACCCACACTTTTTCCGAAAAAAACCAGTTTTATATGGGTTTTTTGGTTGTATTGAAAAAACCCGAAAAAACCCAACCTACTTGGGTTTTTTTCAAAAAAAAAACCCGGGTTTTCGCCAACCCTGAAATAGAGCCTATTATTTTCACTCTCAATATGAAGCACCCTATACAAAAGTACTCTTAAAAATGTACTAGGCAAATAACGTTCGGTCAAACACCTCAGAAACAAAATTTAAGCTACGTCCCTTCTATTCCCGTTTCATACACAGCCGTCTCCTTTCCATAAAAAAAGTATAAAAGCTGCGTTTTGAGCCTCCTGATCCCTTCCGAAGCCAAACAGCCAACATAAACAGTTGGTCCCTAAAGCCCCCGATTTTTAATCAAGCCCAGTTTAATATAAATATTGGCCCATCTGGGTCAGGCCAATATAAGGCGACCCCTCCTAAATCCCATTATTATTTTCCCTTCGCTGCACCAACTTAGTAGGGAGAGAGAGAAGAGAACAGGTGGCACATCGCACAGCAGGGTGTTTCTAATAAATCCCTTTCGCTGTTTTTATTTGGAACCAACGTTCCCTAAGGTCATGGAAGTAAGGTAAGGGTAGCCGCAGACCTGAAAAAATTTAAAAACCTTGAATAAGGAACTTGCATGATTTTTTTTTATTTTTTTAATCTATTCTACACGCAAAAATAAGCCACTGCGCAAAATTTGAGGCCGATTGAGAAATTTTTCGATTACAAAAAAATTATCAAAAATCGTCTTTTTCGAAGCTTTAGTGCATGCACAGTGACGTCACTAATCATGGACATCGCCTAAAATGTTTGCCTTGGATTTCTGACCGACACCAGAAGTGTCTAGAAGGTAAATATTTAATAAAACACTCATATCGGACACTTGTGAAAAAATAAATCACCAACTAAAACATAGAAATTCAATTTTGATTGCAATTTGACTCGATGGATTCTACGTCACTGTGCATGCAAACACACTTCCGCGTTTTCAGTCACGTGTTTTTTCTCGACTTTTAAATTGAAATATGGAATTACTTGTACACTTTTTTGAAAAATTGACAAAATATTTCATTTTACCATACAAAAACCATACGGAACCCTTGAATGTTCAAGAAAATCTGACACATGCAAGTTATTTATTATCAGGGAAAATTTTAGGAAACCAGGAATTATCGAGGGAAAATCCAGGAATTTTAGAAAATCTGATAATTATCGGAAAAATTTTGAAAATTCAGGGTGTCCCAAAAAAGACTGACACATTTTAAATTTTAATAACTAATAACTTGGAAACTAAAAATAGGTACGTAAATAGGTAAAAAAAACGTACCCATACTACGTGACCCGTTCAGGGGGAGGGGCTCTTCAAAATACTACGCTTGGTCACAAGGGGGGGGGAGGGTTTCGTCACGTAGTCAATTTCTAGTCTAGTCAATACGAACAAATTAAGCCCAATTAATTATTGAAATTAGCCAAATTAAGACACATTAAGTTTTTAAACTTTCTGTTTGCAAAAAATGATTGAAAACCGTATTTATGAATTACTACGTGAAAACTAGAGGGGGGTGCAAATACTACAGATCACCTAGGGGGGTCAAAATAGTAAAAAATTGGTCACGTTGGTACGTTCCCTTATTAGTTATTGATTTTTGAAGTGGGTGTGTCTTTTTTTGGGACACCATGTGTGTGAAGTTTTGAAAATAAAATTTTTTTCTAATTTTCAAATCTTTGAAAGTGTAATGAGTTTGATTTCGATTGTCTTGTTTTCAAATTTCTTCTGATGGTTAATTTGTGTTAAAAGTGTATCGTCTTATTTGATTTTTTCAGTTAACTAAATGTAATTTTAAACCAAAAAATTTGAAAAAAACTTTCAAATTTGCTAACTCCTTATCAATAACTGTATTTTCAGAGCAAAATACTTCAATGAAACGTACAAAAATTTCAGCTTGGCCCTTTTTACACTTCAAAGCTTTCAAGCGAAAAACTTTATAATCCCGAACTAGACTGCTATTATAGTCTGTGTAAATAAAATAGGCGGTTGGACGTCATCAGTTTAAGCCCGTTGCCTTGGTAACGAAGGAGAAAATGTGAGCCGCTCTGCTTTATTTTTGCACATCAGTTAAGGCAAGACGTGAAATTTTCGGTCGCCAACTTAAGTTGGCGGGTAAATTTACTCATGTATTTCGTCAGGTGGGCAAGCAGTGTTGGGCTTTCACACAATTGAAATTTCAATCATCAATTTTGCAATTAAATTCAATCGCGATTAAATCAATTGCGGATGAAAGTAATCACGATTGTTTTTAATGGAGACTGAAGCTAAATGTCACCGACGCGACGATTTTCAATTTTGATTGAAAATTCAATCGCAATTAACTTTAATTGTGGATAACGATTAATCATTCAATCGCGATCAATTTCACAAGAAAATTAAATTAATTGTTGAACGTACTTTAGATTAATTAAGATTTCAAGGGGATGCTGTAAAACGGCCCAAGGGGTGTAAGAAAATTATCAGGGTTCGTACGCAATGATCAAGTGTTTTACATCTTAGAATCAAAAACCACTATCTTCTGGTGTGTTTCGGGAATATTTTTAGTTGCAAGCTGAGAAGCTCATTTAATTAATTCGTAAGCTAGACATCATTGAGTTAACAAAGATCCAAACCAATCAAATGAGCTTCTCCATCGATCTGTAGCAAATATTATTTATTAATATTATTTGATTTAGTGGTAATTGATTGGTGGATTTACTATGGGTAGGGGTTTCAATTGTTGTCTGGTCATAAGTGGCCAATGATCGGGGCCTCCAAAGTTGCAATAAAGAGTGGTGGGGTTTAATATTAAGGTGACGATTTTAAGACATGTAATTTAGATTCAGATTGTTAAATTTGATCGCTTGCTTTCGTTTTCCTAAAAAATGTCTCGTTAATCTCGTTATAATGAATAGTCGTGATATAAGGAGCCAATCGAAGCTAATAATTTTTACGTGGCTTCAAGTTATAGATTTGTGATAGTTAATTTATACAATTATTGATAGTAAAATTACATAAACTTTATTCAAGAAAAAAGTCTCAAAATGTCTTTAATGTAGAAATTAAAATAAAGTATGTACCATATACTTTTAATTATACCTCAAGATTTGTATGTATTTTTTTTTTAATTTTTTACAGAAAAAATATATTAATACTATATTTTAAAACTAAAATATCTATAAAAATTAAGTACGTGAAACTCATATTCAACACCCCAAAAATCATCGTGATGTAAGTAAGATGTTTCCAAGATACTAAAAACAGTCGCCAAAATATCTCGCGAGTCTCGCCGGTTCAAAAAATAGGACGAAATTCGCTTGGCAACCTTCCAGCTTCGCGTGCAGTGGGAAAAAAGTAAGACTGGTGGAAACCATGGCACGTGACTTTTTCATGACCACGTGACTTTTCAACCGCCGATTTTAGTTACACAGACTATACTTGACCCTGAAGAAACAATCTAGGAGCAAAAAAAAGTAGTTTTCGGTACGGTGGTCTGAATTTTAAGTGAACTTCCATTTAGAAATAAGATAAGTTTATTCCATGTGTGTCTTTTTTTATCACGATTTGAGTTCTCTTCCTATACTCTATTCATTTAGAATTGGCGCTTGAGAAATAGTGCTTTCCCCCACGCTAGAAGCGTTACCATAGTTAAGCTCTTCGCGCAGCCAATGGTAAACCTTCTTCGTCACTTTGACGAGGATAGTTGCTATGGTTTCCGATCGGTGGTGGGGGAAGGAAATATTTTCAAGCGCCAGTTCAAAATGAACAGAGTGTAGCAACAGGCTTTCTGTTTACTTAGTTTTTCCCCTTTCGCGTAGTGACGTCATAGGGGGTCAGGAAACAACATTGCAGCCAAGTACAGATTCCACAAATTAAAATAATTGCACTCACTACCACTCTTCTCCATCCACGTCGGGTCACCAAAATCCTGCGACGCCTATTCAATAGTATCCCTACAAGTATACGAGTAAAGGTAGAGAGAGTTGGTGCCATATGGGGAGGTTCACTTCATAAATTCTCTTTCTCCTTCCCCCTCCCTTGCATGGGATAAAGGGGGTCATAAGGGGGTGGGGGGTCGAGATGTAAGACTAGGTCTGGTTGGGACTGACTTCTGGACTGGGGAACATGCTTCAGGTTAGCTTCGGTATGAGAATTAATATAGTGTGAGGTTTTTATGCTATGGATGGATATGTTTGTTATCTTGGAAATGTGGGGAAAATATGTTGCTTCCATAAAGAAAAAGAGGGAGTAGTTGGATGGAGATCCTGGGGTTATTCTGTTTCGTTCTGTCGTTTTTGTGTTATGGATAAGGATTAACTACAGGCATTTCCCCTCTTTTACTTTATAGTGAATAATTTTCCACACTCACAATAAAACTATACCAATCATGTCTCTGAATAGATGGTTTAAATCTACTGACATAATAAAAAAATGGAAAATTGACTTTTTGTGCTAAAAAAATTTTTTCAAGCTTTGCTCGAAACATGAGTGGAAAGGGGTGAGGGGAATAACTACTGTAGCGAAGTTTCTTACTGCAACTATTAATTTTATTTCATTTTAGTATAAGTCATAGATATAATAGATATAAAATATTATACTAATATATTAGTTAATATACTATTAACTAATATACATAATAGATATAAACTACTTTAACTTGTATTGAATTCCAAGCCTTTGGTTGTTTGGAATACGTTTGAAATAAGGTGGCTTGAATGTTAGTATGTCGAGTTTGTTTTCTGCATCGTTACACTACCCCCTATAGACAGATATGGCCCTTTGAATTTGGCGAAATCACTGTCCATTCATTTTTTCCTTTAATTTGACCTTTTCTTTTTTGTATTGTAAACTAAACAAAAAAATTGTGTTTTCAATTTAAAAGTGGTTGCTACCTTTTCTTATCCAGTTAAAGTTGGATTTGATTGATATTCATAAAACTGTTTGAATGACACATAACATAATTTAATTTTAATCAATAAAAAACTTTAATTATTAAATAACATTAATTTTAACAATGAATAACAATAACGCATCATAACACTTTTTAATTTTATTTATCCGTGTTTTTCTATTTCTGACTTTTGTGTGCTGTAAACATAATATAAACTCAATAAAAACTAAAAAAAAATATTTTTATTTATCAACACAGAAAATTGATTACGGAATCGGACACAATAAGTAACAAAAAAGGTCCCCTATCACATGCTGAATCGACCAAAACAAACTATCAAAAACGCTCTGTAATTAAAACGTTTTTAAAACGTTTCAAAAATTAATCCCCGAAGAACCTGAATGCGACCTGTTTTAAAAATGTTAACGGAGAAGTTTTTGTCCCCGCTTCTACTACAACTTTAATTACTCAATGAAAGAGATAAGTGTTCGATTCGGTTCGGCATGTGATCTATTTTAAACGATAGTGGCGTAATGTAATGTCGATTAGAGTTACAGTAACAAGCTACAGGTTACCTTATACAGGATGATTCAGATAAGTTTTTCATAACTTTTGGGAAAGCACACGTAGACGACTCGGAATCACATAGGAAAAAAGGGATCGATTTTTCAGATGCAATTTTAAAGATATGAACTCGTGCTTGCAGGTACTAATAAATTTGACTAAAATCTACTCCTCAACGTGTTTTGGAATATTTGTTGCGTTTAGATAATTATTTTTTAAACTTTTCTTGTTTTTCGTGGTGCAAAGTTACAATCACTCGCAGTTGCAAAAACATTTTTGAAATAAAATATGTTTTTGTCATTATAATTTTATTCAGAGTATAGTACGTGCATCCATTAATATTTTAGAAAAGAAAAAGAAAATTTATTGCTGAACCTAAAAGAGAAATTAAGTTTAATATACAAAGCGTCAAGGTAGGGCACCTTGGAACATGTTAAAAGGTACCCCAAACCTCTCATGAGTGATACAAAATTGTGTTTATTAAAATAATTAAGAATAAAGATGATCGTAATTTAGAAGTTAATGCAAAAATATTTTCTAGAAGTAAGCAAAAATATCAGTGATTTATGCCAGGGTAAAAATTATAAATCTGAGAAACATTTAGAGTTCTAAATAAGTTAAATGTCTAATTTGTAATTATTAAACACATTTTTCATTATTTGTGATATTTTTGTATTTTTCAAATTAAAAAAAAACAATTTTTTGCTATTATTGAAAGTGTCTCAAGGTGGGCCACCTTGGGGCATTAAAAGAGGTTTTTTAAATTTGTTATTCTGAATTCCCTGAAAGAGATATTTGATTGGGAATGGTTTTATTAGATGCGCAATGGGTGTGACTATATTTAGTATATTAGCTGTGTTTGAATAAATACCATTGCATGCAAAATTTAGAAAAATATTTTAATAAAAAGCGTCCCAAGGTGCCCTACTCTCCCCTGTAATTCTCAGTGGAAATTGACACGTAATCTTTTAAGTTGGAAATAAAACCAACCATTCAGGCATGAATTCCATAAAGAGCTGAAATTAACGCTTCTAAATTGATTTTTATGTAAAAATACAGGAATCGATCGATTTTGCTGGTTTATTACAATTTTAAAATGTTACGCGTCAATTTCCACTGGGGATTTTACAACTTTACATGCCCGCTTATAAACCCCCCTAGGTCCTTACGGGTGCATTCCCGACCCCCCTTCCATTCCTAGGTTATTCTGAGTTTTCTAGGTTCTCCTCTTCTAGAAGTTTGCAAACACTTATCTGATACACCCTGTATATTGTTTTGGGAAGCTTAACTCAACTAGGTGCTTATACGAGGGTTGTTTTTTAATTAACTTCCGTTTTTCTCCTGAAAAAAAAGTTGTAAGAATTTCGAAACAGATTTGGTGCTGGTAGTTGGATACATCCTTCAGGTTCAATTTGCCACCTTACTGAATAAAATCGGACATTTTTTCTATTTTTTATCGATTTTAGAAGCGCGCTCCTCGAACTATTTTCCCGCCAACCCATAGAGAATTCGCCTTTTTTTTCTCCCTTCGCTCCGTCCGCGATCACCTGCCTACCCATTGTTTAATGTTAATGCCTGCTCGCGGACGGAGCGAAGGGAGAAAAAAAAGCCGAATTCTCTATGGGTTGGCGGGAAAATAGTTCGAGGAGCGCGCTTGTAAAATCGATAAAAAATAGAAAAAATGTCCGATTTTATTCAGTAAGGTGGCAAATTGAACCTGAAGGATGTATCTAACTACCAGTACCAAAATTGTTTCGAAATTCCTACTACGTTTTTTTTTTCAGGAGAAAAACGGAAGTTAATTAAAAAATAACCCTCGTACTAAACTGTATTCGGAATTCATACATCGTCACTACTTCACAAATTTTTCAGAACAGCTGACATAGACCACCCTTCCAATTCACTGTTCGCATAATTGCAGAGGGAAAAATTTTGATCACAAAGAACCGCTGAGGAGTCGCATTCGCACTAATTAAAATTCCATGTTTTGCAAACTCGAAAATGATGATTTGATTAAAGCACTTACGGCTGCTACGAAAAATTAATTTTCTCTTTGAAGCGTATATACGATTGCATACAAACGAGCGAAAGATGCGAAGAAACAATTAACTTATAATTCATACTTTTCAAATCCCCGAGCGTCATTTTAAACTATAGAAGAAAATGAATGTTTTTGCGCTGACGTTACTTCCGTGTTTTGCGCGTGCTGTCATTGTTATTCAGATATAAACTCCTTAAATTGCTGCGCTGTTTGTTTTTGATGGACTTTAAATGTACACTCCTTTGAGGTAAATTGCGTATATTTAGGATGAATTAGGAAGGAAATTAACGAACAAAAAACAGGAATAAGGATACTGAGTTTGTGTATTTAAATGTTAAGCCTCGTCTGATGAACTTGCAGAAACCGTTTTAATGCAGTTCATATTTTATCAACTGCCTTTATTTGCATGTTTGTATAATAATTATGCGGTTTAATCTTAAATATAATTATCTTATTAAAGATATTATCTTTATTGAAATATACGTACTAAATCTTTATTTTTTTACTTTATTTATAGCTATTTTCTATCTTTATTGAATTGAAGCTTTAAATTATCAGATTAAAAGTTGAATGGAAATTTAAAAATGGTATTATTTTCTTGAGAGGAATATAATTTTAAGGTTTATTCATAGATCCTTTCCGTTCTTTCTTAAATTGATTCTTTGAATGATCAGATATAAATGGCAGGAAATCCCAATGGTATTACATTTATATTCCTGGATCCTTTAACGTTCCATTAAAGTAAAACGTGTATTTTAAAGTTTCAGCTTTTAGTTCCTAATAACCAAATGCCAAGAGGTAGTTTTAAAAATAGAAACATTACTGAAAACAAATGAAAAAATTAATTCAACTTCGTTTGAAAAGTTAATAATAGATTGTCTGAATTCAGTTATAATTTGATTTGTAATTCAGTATTTGATTTGTAATATGGAAATGTATATTGGTGTATGGTGCTTAAGGCCCTTTGAAAATGATAGATATAGAAAAACTTAATTTATAACATCAATCCCATTTAAGTTTTTTTAAGGAGGAAATATTTTTTAAACGTATTTTTATCAATAGAGGCAAGAGGCCGTCTGTAGGGAGAGTCGGAACCTACAGTGAAATTCCCGAGTATTAAAAACAAAAACTCAATGCTTTAGATTTGTCGTAAGGTTTGAAATTGACCAATAGGAGTGCGGTTTTAGATTATCCCCTCAACGCGTAGTTTTGCATTCAGAAAGTTTCCATAGGATAGGCTTACCATACGTCCTGGTTTACCCAGGACAGTCCTGGGTTTCGGAGACTGTCCTGGGAAATGTCCTGGATCCCAAAATGTCCTGGGTTTTTGTAATTTTAAGACTAGACAAAAGTTTTGTTAAATTTTGGATAACAATTTTCGAACTGCATTTGTTTACCTACTTCTACGTAGAATAACCCTACGTCCGGGTTTATCCCGGACAGTCTGGGGTTTTTAGAGCTGTCCAGGGTTATGTCCGGGGTTTCATGCATTTAAGATTTCCCAGACAAAAATCCTGACCAATCTGTTTAAAAATTGCATTTAATTACATTTTCTTAAGTCTAATTACTTCTCAAAACTTACTTTCAGATAATTTTATGATAAAAATTAAGTCAATCAAAAAATTTTTGAAAAAGTAATGTGAAATGAAAATATAAAATGTCATATTTCTGATTAACGTTTATTAGTTTGAACAGTGTTTTCTTAGTTTGTAATCTTTGGTAGTTTTATAGAGCACTTATTAAGAAATTTTAAAAATATGTCCTGGGTTGGACCCGAGAAAATCTTTAATCAAAGTACCAAAATCTTTAAGTTAATAAAAAGAAGTAGAAAGAGTTTTAGGTTTCTTTTAACCTAGAGAAAAATCCCCGAATCTATAACTATCTGTGGAAGGGTTAATTATACCAGACTACTGCTTAACTAACGATAGTAAAAGGGTCACGTGATTTTTACTGAAGTTGCACGGCCCATAGTACTCGACTTGTATGAAATAAAATTTCCATATTGATATTAAACGGTCCATATTGGTTAATATCAATATGGAGATTTTATTGCATACAAGTCAAGTACTATGGGCCGTGCAACTTCTGTAAAATCACGTGACCCTTTTACTATCGTTGATTAAGTAGTAGATAGCTTGGGTGTAATCTCACAACTCTCAAGCGTCACCTCCAACCGTGGACTGGTTTCGTCCTTGTTAGGACTCATCAGCACGGTATATTATGGTAACGCAAGAGAGATTAAATCTGCCATTGTCATTCCAGCAGATGAGTGGAAGACTAATCAATGGTCACCACTTTTTCAGTTATAGTCGGCTAGACTAGTACTTGCCCTCCGCTCTCTTGCGTTACCATCCTATATACCGTGCTGAAGAGTCCTAACAAGGACGAAACCGGACCACGGTTGGAGGTGACGCTTGAGAGTTGTGAGTTTATACCTATTGTCCGCTTAACCAGCAACAAATGGTGAAATTCTCCTTTCAGTAGATAGCTTCTTAAACTAATATAATCTCTTTTGGTAAATAAAGAGAAGGGATAAACAGAGTTTTAGGTTTCTTTAACCTAGAGAAAAATCCCCGAATCTTATCTCCATTCCAAAACAGACTCCGCAGAAAGTTCATAGAAACTGCCGCACAGTAGGTTTGAAAAAAGGTTACGATCGACCGTAAAATATTACATCCCGTAATCTCTGCAGAAGGATGAATGGCTTCATCCACCATTACCGGGATTCCATCATCCGTTGCTGCAAGCGATTTCGAATGTATTAAGTGAAACTGTCCCTCCTTTTAAGAGTCGCATTCGCATTCATGGAATGTCAACCATCCCCTTATCCTCCGGAGGAGGAACTATTCTTTTATTCCGTCCCACACCCCCGATGGAACGGCCGGTATTTTTTTTACGACGAGATGTTTTTCCAGATAATTTGACCGCTTTTTCGTTTGGTCGGTGGGTAGAATAGAGATATGGGATGCATAGGGGGAAAAAACAGAAACACTGCTATTACTGGGGGACGAATTTTCTACAAAATCATCTAGATGACGCTACCTTTTTTCACCCTGTGCATTTATTTCTTCAACACATCGGAATTGGAATGAGGAAGTTGCATGATTTTTTTACATTTTTTTAATCGATTCTTCTTGCAAAAATAAGCAACTACCCAAAATTTGAGACCGATCGAGAAATCTTTTGATTGCCAAAAAATTAACAAAAATCCCCTTTTTAAAACGCGCGAAAACGCCAAGATTTTGGATGTGACGTCATCTTATACTAAACATTGTTGTAAAGCAATGGAGTTGATTGTATTATTGTTAACGTCATCTTATAGTTTAAACAATAAACGTTTTCAGTCACGTGTTTTTTTCTCGACTTTTAAATTAAAATATTTAATTACCTGTACATTTTTTTGAAAAACTGACTAGATATTTCATTTTACCATACAAAAAACTATACGGAACACTAGTTTGTTTTTTGAAAATCTGACACATGCAACTTTCTTATTGGCTAGTCAACGCGTGCTAAAAAATGCGAATTAAAAATATCAACCCAGTGTTTTGCTCCAATCTGTTAAAAGGATAGACAACTTTCCTATACTAGACAGCAACTTAACTTGAACTTACTACGTCACTAACAAAGTAGTTCCCATCGTGATATCTGAATTTCGAGTGAAACAAAGAACGTCAATTTTAAAATAGGATTATTTCGTTAAACCCATGTACACATGTGTCTTTTTAGCAAGATTCGCGTACCGAAACTCCTCCTATCAACCCAACAGGCTTTGTGTTTACTCAATTTCTCCTTCCGCGTAGTGACGTACTGTGGGTTAAGGAAGAATAGAATCCTCGAGGGGTGTTTAAAAAACACTTTTATATTAGGAATTCTGTATCAGGAATTAGTATATGAATTATGTATTCAGGTATTTCTCATTCTGCTGTGTGATTGGTTTTAACCTGTCCGAGAGATAAGCTTAGATGGGCTCCCATTGGACGATAGCTTAAATGTGAAATTCAGTTTTTTTATACCGATAATGATTTTTAGATTATTGTTTTTGGTACTTAAGTATTAACATCGTATCAGCGGCACATCAATAGAGAAGTCAATGGGATTGGATAACGTTTTTGATTCAGTGGTGCGGTCGACGGTATAATACGTAAGAACCTCATTTTTTTTACTTTAAACAGGGTCATGAATTTGCAGAAAAAATTTGTTGGTCTTGCAGTGAAATTTCATTACTCATAAAGTTTTGTTTATTTTATTTTTTTTAAGTATTTTGTACATTTAATGCCATTAGAATACACAAAAATACACAAAACAGATAGAATATACAAATAAAAATAAATACCGTAAATGCCCGTCCATGGGGTCACGGAATATCTAAAAAAATATATAAAATGGGACAAAAAAACTAAAAAGAAGATGGTGGATGAGAAAAATAAGGAACAGGAACCATTTTCTCAAAATTTGTTTTTGGACTTCCTTTTTCCAAAATGACCATATTCATTCCCAACGCAATGCGGTTAATTATTTGATTCAAAACTTCCATTTTTCATACACAGTTCACATTAGCCATCTATGGTATTCATGCATGCTCCCTCTAATATAATCCACATCTACGCTCCCTTCTTTGGATAATATCAGAAGAGCGGCGTCTTATTCAGGTTGTTTAACAAGGGAAGACTTTTAACGAAAAAGTCCCTGTTTACGAGGGATAATCCGATTCCAGAGCAGTTTGGAGGGGAAGTTTCATTTATGTGTGTCTTGGATGCCTACCAAGATGACCCTCCCCTGTCATAATATGGAAGGCTTGCTTAAATATGTCGCGAGTCTGAGTTCGCTTTTAAGTCCATTTATAGTGTTTTGGATCGTGTTTGGGATTTTTGAGTGGGTCCGAATTGGTACGTTTAGGCATGAGGTAGTATTTTTTTATGAGGAATTGAATACCGATGTTGTGTAACTGTAACTTTAAGAATCGAATACATTTATACTAGACTGCAATGTCACTTGGCTTAGAGCAAATAGAAAAAGTTTTTCCCTCTGAATTTTGAGTGAAAATACGATTAGATTGTTAAACCACGGCTTACTAGATACTACTACAGGCTGACCGAGTTTTGAATTATATAAAAATTTTGACAACTTTTCACGCTAGGATCACCACGGATCGGTTTGGTACGTTTATTACACGTAAAATTAAACGTACGTTAAGGCATGAGGTATATTTTATGAGGAATTGAATATCAATGTCTGATGTTGTGTAACCGTAACTTATGCTAAGAAAGTAGTTCCCTGTGTCTGAAATTTGAGTGAATCTCAGTTTTTAAATACGATTAGATAGATTGTTAAACCCATGTATAAATTGCTTCTCGTTGTCACGATTTGCGTAGACCTACTACACTTCACAGCAACGTTTCCTGGATGAACCCAGTGCGTCACAAAGCGGAAGGAGAAAGTGAGTAAACACAAAGCCTGTAGTTGGGTTGATAGGAGGAATTTCGATACGCGTGATAAAAAGACACTGTATACACATGGGTTTAACGAAATAATCACATTTTAAAAATTGACGTTCTTTGTTTCACTCGAAATTCAGACACCGTGATGGGAACTACTTTGTTTGTTAGTGACGTAGTAGGGGGGTTCAACTTAAGTTGCTGTCTAGTATAGTATAGCAACCCGACTGGCTTTCTGTTTATTGCTAAACCAACGATAGTAAAAGGGTCTCGGGATTTTGACAACGCTGGAACAAGTATTTCGGAGGGGAGACAGGTGGAAGTTGAGGGGTAGTTGATCGAAAGAGGAAGAGACATTTGCTTGTATATAGAAGCAAGACCCCAATTCGTCACCTTAGAATCAAAAACTACTATCTCCGTTCGGCAACCTTCGGGAATCCCGATCCTTGGCGATCAGATCGGTGGAGAAGCTCGTTTTTTTGTTTGTAAGAGCTGACATGATCGAGTAGAAAAGATCAAAATCAATCAAATTATTTTCTACAACGATCTAAACGCCAAGAATCGGGATTCCCGAAGTTTGCCGAATGGAGATAGTAGTTTTTGATTCTAAGGTGACGAATTATCACCGGTTACCCAACTATCGGCCTTGCAAAGTCTGTAAAAATCACGTGACCCTTTTACTATCGTTGGCTGAGCAGTACTTATTTTTTCATTCCGCGTAGTGACGTCATAGGGTCAAGAAATATTGTAGTCTAGTATTCATTTGAAACTTAAATTGTTAAAAGGAATTTGCGTCTTTATAAATGTTAGATCTACAACACAACCTCATATAAAATAAATGATTATTTTTTTAGCATCGCAATGGTATAGCATCAAATATGAAAAACAACTTCTTTTAGAACTTAGAATTTATACTTAATGAAAAAAACTTCCTTTCCTGTTTTACACATCAAATAAAAATAGAGTTCTAAATTCTATTCTAAATGAAAAGACTAAAACAGGTACAAATAAAAGAAGACAAGGTTACATTACATTTATACACTTACTAAGTCGGCCCCCAATTAAAGCAAAACACAAGTGACGTACGACAAGGCGCTCGACACGCCTAGGACACGGTGAAACTATTCCCTCCCTCTTGTGTCACTCCCTCATGACAAGAAAATCCCCCGAAAGACTTGTCCGAACTCTCCTCCCCAAAAACATTCTGATGGTGTCAGCAATTAAAGTGTCTTTGTCCCCTTTCTAAGCATGAAATAAGAGTTCTGAAACGCTACTTTGGAAATCGATATTTTGGGGTGTCTTATGTTGGGGGGATATATTCAGGGATATTCAGAATTGAAGCTTAAAGTATAGAGGTGCTTCAAGGTTTCAAGATATTGGTGTTTGGGATTTATTTTCAGGTTAGACGTAAAACAAAACAATTTACGAGGTGGTATATTTTTTTGTTTAATTTTAAATCGTAAAGTTGAGGAATTTTAAATAGTTTTCGTGGTATTCTGGTTTTCGCTAGCTTCTTGTGGTGTTGAATTATGTTTCTACCAGGCACGTGTTCGATTCCCGGCATGGAGGCACGGGTTCGACTACCAAAATGAGGTATTTGCATGAGTGAGGGATTTGCTTGATTTTATACTTTTTCGATACATTATGGTTTAAAACTCCTAAATTTCAGATTTTTAAGTTCAAAAATGTGTTTTAAATAATTTAAAATTCAATTTTATTTTTGCCAAAACGTCAGAAAAGTCACGTTATCAGAAAACGGACTTCTATTGGATGTTATGTCACCGCGCTTGGAAACCATTGTGTTTTCTGTATTCACCTGATCAGAAAACGGGCTTGTATTGGATGTGACCTCACAGCGCATGATTTGGGATTCGAGAGTGTTTTCGCACCCAAATAAAAAACGAAATTTCAAAAATTTATATCTCAGAAACTAGGCTACGGAAATACTTGATGTAAACGTCATTCTTCATGGTTTTTTATTTACTATTTTAATAAAATTTAATCTCAAAACGTGAGAATACCTCATTGTACTTACTATTTTATTGATATCGATTTAATTTTAATATTTTATATCGATTTTGTATTTTATTAAGTTTTAACATAGTGGCATCTGTGGGTGATTGCTGTCAATCGCATTTTGAATAAAGTGGTATTTTTAACTAAGAAGCTCGTCTCGTCTACTTTTTTTCTGGAAGAATTCCCAAAGTAAATTTGATTAGGAACGTGTGGTACTCGTGTAGAGGTTGGTTTAACCTGCTTTTTAAAATGTGGTCTTCAGTGTTCCATTTTTCGAACTTGTGATTTAATTTATACTTTTTTTTAGAACTGCTCCTGAGAATCTCAAGGTCTTGGTTGTAAATCTTCAACTGGAAGTTGCCTGCCTTCATTATGTTGGATATAAATTTTCAACCCTAGAAGGGGTGAGTAGTTATACATTCTTTATTTCTTTTGTAAATTTGTATGTGTAAAGGAAATACGTTGAGTATGACAGTTAAGTATGCGATGTTAAGTTAAGTATGCGAGTATGACACACATTACTAACAAAGATGTGGTTATTTACACAAATTTGTGCATAAAAGAGATGTAATATTTCACCAAATAGAGGTGCTATTTAACCATTATACTAGACGGCAACTTAAGTTGAACCTACTACGTCACTAACAAACGAAGTAGTTCCCTTCGCGGTGTCTGAATTTCGAGTGAAACAAAGAACGTCAATTTTAAAATATGATTATTTCGTTAAACCCATGTATAAATAGTGTATTTCATCATAATTCGCGTATCGAAGTTCCTCCTATCAACCCAAAAGGCTTTGTGTTTACTCACTTTCTCCTTCCTCGTAGTGACGTACTGGGTTCACGGGAACCTTTGCCGTGAATTATAGATGAAATTATGCTAAACGCTTATGCGGTTTAAAGGTATATAGGGACCTAACATTTATATAAACCCTAAAACCTAAAACACCCTAATTTAATTCTAGCTAGATCAATATAAATTTTAATCTAATTTGCAGGGGAAAATATGAGTTTTATTTAGCATGTATTTAGCATTTTATGTTAAAAAATAGACTTGCACAAAAAAAAGCGTTGCAACTCTATTTGAGAAATGGTTTGTAAAGGTTCGCACATTATCTAATGAAAAGGTTTCACGCTGGCTAGATTAACACTAGAATTTTACTTCAACGAAACTATTTTGATTAAATTGTATATTTTTAACGCTGTACAGCTTAACATTGGGTAATAGACATTCTATTTTTATAGTCCAATATAAAGTGTTCCGTGCAAAAGTGGTTGTGAAGCAATCGGTTGAGTCAGAATCTGCGTAGATTATAAAAAGAACTGCAGGACGAGCTGTTCTTAGAATTTCGAATTTGGGGTTACACGTGATTGTCTAGCATCTGACATTCAGTGGAACGAAGAAATGAGTTGACAGTTCGTGAAATTCAAAAGTTATACGCGATACTGTTTATACTATAGGTTTAAGCCCATGGGGGATTGGGCGTTGCCCGAACCACCATTGAAATGTCTTAGTAATTTTCTGAGAGTGTCATAGTTGATTTTCATTTTTACAACCTTTTTAAAAATTAACTTAGCCTGACAGGTATGAATATTTAAAGTTAGGTTCGGAATTTCCCCTTTGATTAAATATTCCTTAGGGGGCTTAGACTACGCCCATTTGAGCCGTACTGGTTGAACTGATCCTTGCGTGCAGCTGATATGCCTGGTAATTTTCCTGTCATGTCCATAGACTTGACTTCTCAAAGCGTCACAGAGGACACCAGTTTTATTTGTCTACTTCAATTTTAATTAGCGTTTTTAAGCTACTTGATGTTGGCATTTCTTAATTGCATATGTACAGTGTTCCCTCGTTATTCGCGGTAGTTACGTTCCAAAATATACCACGAATACGCGAAATCCGCGAATAACGAACCCAGTTTTAAAACGCGCATATATAACAGATATAATGTTTCGATTCCGTCATTTATTACATAAATTAATAAAACTGGATCGTGCAAAAAGTAGTTTTAACTGTAAATTATTGTAAATAATTTGTAGTAAATAACCAAAAGGGTTACTAGTTAGAAAACTTGCTTAGTAGAAAAAGTTACATTTTCAAAAAGGTTTTACGTAATAAATATCGGAAAGGAATCAATTATATCTTTTCTGCCAACTATACAAGTTTCATTGCTAAAAAACTTTGAGATCGAAATCCGCGAATATACGGGGGTAACATTACTCAACCGCAAATATGTGAGGTGTAATAACAATCATGAAATCGTATTTGTTCTTATTTTGAGCAAATGATTATGGCATTATGGTTTATTATTAACTTTTCTGTCATATTCCCAATGCGTGGTTTACTTTTTTTAACCCTCTACTGCCCATGGTTGCAAACATGATACCATAAGCTTAGCTTCAATTTTAAGCATAAAATTAAGGTATTGCAGCAATAATTTATAAAGTTTAGGTTCAGTTCTTAAATTTGGAAAATAAATTTATTTATTTGGATATCTGAAAGCAGTTAATGAACATATATCTAAGTACATAAAAATAACCATAATAGGACCAAAATACTTTAACACATCAAAATGATTTAATCATTAATTACATTAATTCACATTGTAAAAATAAATCCTTGTGCAAATTTAATTTTTTCTTGAAAATAGCACAATTTGTTTCATAGCCATGGTATATTGTGGATCTAAGTGCTCATTTCTATGCATATACAATAAACACAAATAACCACTAAAGAACCTCAACATTTGTTCATGTCATATCCGTATAAATAAAAAGCTTAAATTTAATTTATGAAGATCTTTTATGACTAAAGAGATAGTTATGGCAAATACATTCATTTGGATATCCGATAGCACTTAATTGACATATCCCAAAGTACAAATAAATAACTATAATAGGACCTAAATATTTTCACACATCTAAATGATTTAGCATTGCACTCACCTTCCTTTAGATTATACTTTCAAAGCAAAATCGTCTCTTCCTGATGGTTTATTTTATGCAAATTCCACGACACGGGAAGATTCAACCCTCCCTCGAGAGACCCCTGTTCAGTTTGGAACGCCTCAGAGTTCTCTTTCCCCCTTGAGATTCTTGACAAGCCCCATCAAAGATATCTTTGAGCCAAATTTTAAAGTTTATGTATATTAAGAGACTCGCATAACATATTGCGCTTTGAGGACCTACTTTCGGAAAAGAGTCGTTTTAAAAGGTTAATAACGGTTTAATGACGGAACAAGAGTCTTCCGGGGTTAGTTTAACCCGGGTTGTGTTTCGTTGGTATTTAGAAAATTGAGGTTGATTGATTAAATTCATTACGATGCGTTAAAAAGGATGCATTATATTTAATAACTTTCTAACTCTTTCGAGATTGTGAGAAAACTCCAGCTCTCAAGTGTTGTCTCCAACCGTGGACCGGTTTCGGCCTTGTTAGGGCTCATCAGCACGGTATAGGAAGGTAACGCAAGAGAGCGGAGGGAGATCTTTTAGTCTAGCCGACTATAACGGAAAAAGTGGTGACCATTGATTAGTCCTCCACTATCTGCCGGAATGAACTACGCATTCCCTAGAACAGATTTAATTCCCGAAAGGACAGGTATGAAAACGGAGTGCTTCACCACTACCTCTGGTTAGAGGAATATGTGAGAAAACTCCAGCTCTCAAGCGTCGCCTCCAACCGTGGACCGGTTTCGCCCTTGTTAGGGCTCATCAGCACGGTATAGGAAGGTAACGCAAGAGAGCGGAGGGAGAGCTTTTAGTCTAGCCGACGTATTCCTCTAACGAGAGGTAGTGGTGAGGCACTCCGTTTTCATACCTGTCCTTTCGGGAATTAAATCTGTTCTAGGGAATGCGTAGTTTATTCCGGCAGATAGTGGAGGACTAATCAATGGTCACCACTTTTTCCGTTATAGTCGGCTAGACTAAAAGCTCTCCCTCCGCTCTCTTGCGTTACCTTCCTATACCGTGCTGATGAGCCCTAACAAGGGCGAAACCGGTCCACGGTTGGAGGCGACGCTTGAGAGCTGGAGTTTTCTCACATATTCCTCTAACCAGAGGTAGTGGTGAAGCACTCCGTTTTCTTTCGAGATTGTTTAACCAATAGTTTAATATAATCTGATTAAGTTCTATAGCTCAAAGTAAACGCTTATCTTTAATGGTTAAATTTGAAATATCTGTATAAAATGACTAGAAATTAGTTGTCAAACAACTGAAATAAAGGAAAAAATTATATTTTTGATTGAAAAAAAAACCCGAATGCAGAGGTTTTAGCACAAAAAGAATTGTAGTTACAAAATGTTGTCTGTTAATATTTCATTAAGTTTTGAAAAAATCCTAATTCCATAATACGATTTTGATTTAAAACAATGTAATATTTTATTTGATTGATTTTTATATAATGTTTGCAAAAATTAATAATTATAATGAAATCATACAATAAGGCTAGAGGCGAAATAGTGACTTGTCTGTCACGGTGACTATAAACACTAGTTCACTCGAGATAATGCATTTCTATGGTGAGATTCTTGGCAATCGGCCAAAGAGTCTCGTCGCCGGTGCGCGCACTCTAGCTTCTTGCAATAGCCAGGGAGACAATTTTGTCTTTGTCGCCGTGACAAAAGTCTCTAGTGCGCGCTTAGTCTAAGATATCTCCTGTTTTAAGAAAATCGGACTTTATTTTAATTTCAACCTGGATGTTGTTTTCTGTTCGGTATATTTCAACGAAATTGTCCTGTAGATCTCCTTTCACTACTATTGTTGTGTTAATGCAGCGAAACAAACACACGAGTAATTCGAAAGTATAATCAGGGCCGGATAAACTCTATCGGGGCCCCTAGGCAATGCACACTTGGGGGCCCCTTTTCTCTTACCCTTTCCTTTTAAAAATATTTTTTAAAACCACATCGCAATATTATTCATATTTACGCTTTTACTACAGTGAGAAGGAATCTGTGAGGTCCGCCTGTTGAACCATTTTGGACGATTTTTACACGGGCCCTTGCTTAGAACCGGACTCGCATAAAAAATCTTCAAATATGAAATTAACTCAAAGAAACATTTCAAGAGAAATTCTCTGGGGAATAGGTGCCCATACAAAAGGGCAAAGGGGGCCTATGAGCATACCCCCCAGCACGCGATCCACTTTAGAAGCCATCCAAATGAGTTGAAACATTTCTCTTAAGAATAAAATTTCAGAACTTTTTCTGGGGAAGACTCTTAGACACCCACTTTTTGCTTGAAATTCCAGTAATTTATGCAAGAAATTTTTCATTTAGTACTCGTGAGGGGCCCCTTTGAGGTAGTTATGAACCAACCCCTCATAAAAATAGTCTAGTTACTGCTTTAAAAAAATATAAATAGTTACTACTTTGCAAACATTTTTCATCGACCTTTTCCTGAATTCAAACATGTGGGCACCCATCCTCTGGGGACGGGGCCCCTAGCTGACGATGGGCCCCTAGGCAGTTAGTTGCCTACTTTGCCTATTAGATAATCCGGCCCTGAGTATAATATATTCATCATCACCTGTAAATTTCGTTTCTGGGTGAGGCACTTTTCTATAGTTTGCCTGTACAACCGTTTTCACTACTGTTGCTTTTATATTGCAGTGAAACAAGCACCTGCATTCAGATGCTTGAATATGATTATATTTTTTCTATAATTTATTTCTTAGTATAGTTTTATCTCATGATAGATTTTCTGTACTTAGTAAAATCTTAGATAAATAGATTAGACTTTGCAATATCTTAAATAATCCCTTAAGAAATCCATACTGGGTACGATTAAAAGAAGAGTACCTATGAAATATATAAAAAATAGCAATCAAAATTAGTAGCATAAAAAGAAAGTGATGCATTTTTTACCATACATATGTCCTATTACTATACCTATACCTATTACTATACCGAAGGTCATACGACTCAAAAGTATACTTCGGAGTTATAATCGCTTCAGTCGGTATTTATAGCCCATTTGATTTATTTGACTATTATACTGGTGACTAAGTTCGCCACACCTATATCATTATACAGGGTGTTTCAGAAGTCCGTTTCGGGGCATTTTCTTTGGAACCAACGTGTCCTAGGGTCACGGAAGTAAGGTCTACCCCTAGGTAAGTGAGCCTGGAAAATTCATTGAATTGACTTACAGCTCCCCTAGCGGCGAAATAAAAAAGTTAGAAAAATTAATTTAAAAACCAAAGGAAGGTAGAGCAAATCTCTCAGGGAAAGTATTGTTGCCAAAGTTATGAAGAACTCACTGAAAAAAAAATCTCATGAAAATATCGTGAATATTCGCGGAGGTATTTGCATGTGAAATAGCACTTTTTCAGACCTCAAAAATGAAAAAGTTCGTAAATTTGCAAATATTTTTGTGTTATTGTGTGGTTTTAGGTTTTTTAGTTAAATGAAGGCAAAATCTAATCAAAAATATAAAAAACTTTTTCTTTTTTGGGTTTTTTTTCACATGCTAATACCTCCGCGAATATTCATGACATATGGGGAGGATCCTTGAGGCATCCCCCCTAATATTCAAGAGCCGCCGACGTTATGAAGAACTCACACAAAAAAATTTCATGAAAATATATATTGAATATTCGAGGAGATATATTAGCATGTGAAAATAGCACTTTTTCAGACCTCAAAAAAGAACAGTTCCCGAATTTGCAATTTTTTCTGTGTTATTGTGTAGTTTTGTGTTTTTTAGTTGAATGAAGGCAAAATTTAATAAAAGAAACTTGCAAATTTGCGAACTTTTTCTTTTTTGAGGTCTTAAAAAGTGCTTTTTTCACGTGCTAATATCTCCTCAAATATTCAACATATTTTCATGAAATTTTTCTCAATGAGTTCTTTATATAACGTTGGCAGCAATACTCTCATTGAGGTTTTTGCTCTATCTCCTTTAGTTTTTAAATTAATTTTTTAAACTTTTTTGTTTCGACGCTAGGGGCACTGTAAATCGCCTCAATGGATTTTTCAGGGTCACTTATCTAGGGGTAGACCTTACTTCCATGATCCTAGGAGGCGTTGGTTCCGAATAAAAGCCGCGATACGGACTTTTGAAACACCCTGTATAAGTTATCCATATATAACTATCACTATCAGAGGTCGATCCAGTGGAAAATAGGGGCCATTTTATTGACCCTTTACAAAATTAAAATTAGCATTAATGATTACTTGCAAGAAAACATTCACAAAATATTTGAATTTTTCATGATTTTCTTGGTTTGTGAGTCGATTTTTAATATTACCTACGCACCCCCTTTCAGTTTTTCACAAAATTGGGCCCCAAAAAAATAAAACCTGGATCGATTCCTGCCTGATTAGGATAGATCAGGGGTCGGCAACCTGCGGCTCGCGAGCCGCATGCGGCTCTTTTGATGTAAAGTTGCGGCTCTCCAGTTCCATACGAAAAAATTAATAATTTATTATCAAACCCTTAAAAAATCAGTAATATATATTTTAAGTACCTAATCAAATCAATGATACTCACAAAGAGCTCAAGATGAATCAAAACTCTATTTTAAGGGTAAAAATACCAAAATTTCGGGGGAGAACTCACAAACACTCCTCAAAATTTTGGAATATGTGCTGTTTTCTCTTCAAAATTCTGTAATTTATAAGGAGTGATCCTCATTTGGTCGTAATAGAAGTTCTAAAAAACGAATTAAAAAAACACTTTTAGGAGAAAATTTGCAAAATTTTTCTGAAGTCGGATCTTCCTCTATGAGGTGAGATCCCCAACCCCTCTCTAAAGTTTGCTGTTTATTTTAACGATACTATTTTTCCTTAAAAATTCTGCCACTTAAAAAATGAAAGGTGCTCTTTGGGTGAAATCCAAAAAGGCCTTAAAATGAGCTACAAAGCTATTTTGAGGAAGAAATTTCCAAAAAATTTTCTGGGGGAGGACCCCCAGATCCTCCAATTTTTCTAGGAATTTTCTTCGTTTACAAAATTTTGAAATTAATTCACTAAAATTAATTTACAATGTGTATGTAAGTCATCGAAAACTTGATGTAAAAAAGTACCCGAACCCGAAAGGTGATACCTCAGAAAAAATGTGTAAAAAATGCTCCCCTACTAAAATCAAATATAACAAGTATACTATAACATTGAAGCAAAACCATTTAGTGGCTCTTTAAAAACTGGGAATTTTTAAAAACTGTAACTTTTGGCTCTTCCGTTTCAAAAGGTTGCCGACCCCTGGGATAGATCAATATGATCGCATTTAGAAAAGATCATTATAGAATTAACATGATCAGTATATATGTTACCGCTAAAGTTGATAATTAGTTAATCTGAAGAATACCTAGGTAAACTTAAGATTAACTGATTTCTGTCGTTAATGTGCGGATTTTTGAGTTTTTCGCATTTTACCTAGGGAATCTACACTATAACGGCCTCTTGATAGTTAAAGTTCAAAATAGTTTGTTTCGTTCAATACTTTCTGTTTAAATGTTGAGGTGCTTACTGCGCCATGCGCTTACCCCTGCGCAGTTGGGTTTCAATACATAGTTTGTTGTCATATTTGGTGTTTTGATTTCAAATTTAGTGCGTAGCACTGGTAGTTGTCATGTTGAATGTTAAAACAAAATAATACAAGCAAGTAAGTACTGTAAATTTACATGATTAAGTACAGTATATTACTACTAAAACGGGTATTTTGAAACAATTGTGTTGAAGCTCCGACTTCAGAGTGACAGAGCTTTCTTTTAACGAAAGCAAATGTCCCAGCTGTTGAAATATCTTTTCAACAAACGTTAATTCAACAATCGCTGGAACCTGGGCAAGGGTTTAACATATGTAATCGATCGCGAATCCTAGCAATAGTTCAGGGCAGGCTGCCAGCCGATTACACCGCGCTTTCATTAAGATTTGCTAGTTTAAGTGCTCATTGAAATACGCTGTCAAATCGAGATCGAAAACCACAATTGATACAAATCTCAGTTGGTAAGTACTTTAATATTCTATTATTATTGTTTTTATATTCTAGTTTTAAAATTGCTATTTCATTACTATTTTTGTGGGATTTGCGTGTTTTGTGTAATATGAAAAAAGTACCGATCCCCCTTTTTTGATTCGTCATTGTTACTGTTTACCCCCAAAACGAGTTTGGTTATAGTTAGGGCAGGGGGGTTTGGGGGGGGGGCGGCAGCCCCCCCCAACCTCCTTAAACTTTTTATAAAATAAAATAAAATTTTGTACTTTAACGGATCACCCTCGTTAATATGTAAAATAACTGATTACAGGTAGTATGCAGATTAACGAGTGTCTAGTCGGTAGGGTGCAGAATACCTAGGTAATTTCAAGATCACCTAGGTAATCTTAGAAATTGAAAAAAAATTCGCTCTTTAACGGATCACCCTCGTTAATCTGCTAATTACCTAGGTTATCTGTAAATTAACTGATTTCCGGACTTTAACTGTAACATATATACAAATAATATAACATCTTAAATCGGTATACCATATACCATAATTTCTTTTGAATCAACCTTATCAGTTTACTATAATATTATGACGTGGAAATTTAACTTTTAAAAATTTTTTTATATTTGATCCTAAAAAACAGGATTTTAGACTGTTTCGGTACATCAAGTCCGAATTTCAGAGTATATATACGCCACTGGAGAGGAGAGATCTTCACCATGCTTTTGTGGCGCACCACTATATACCCTGTCTTGGGTTCCATAAAAACCAACCAACTTCACCAACTAGCCCATTAATTAACAGGTGATGGTTCTTAAGTTTTTCTTATATCTTAAGAAAGTTTAGCATAAAAAAAATCCTAACGGGAAGGCAGTTGACCCTATTGCCCCTAAAGACCAGTGGAAAGGAATATAGTCAAGAAAATATATTCTTACTTTTATAAATATTTTAATACTCAGTTTTTGAAAATCCATTTTTTCCCGAGTAACGGCGGGTATATCAGCTAAGTATATGATAACCATGATAATATATCAATTGATGAAAACTTCAAAATGTAATTCAGGCTTTCCCTGGCTAATACACTCTATGGTATTTCCCCACTGCTTACATAATTAAGTAGTTTATAATTAAATCAATGAATTAGAAACAGCAGAGGCAGACCCAGAAAAAGAAAGAAAGGGCTCCGGCGCGACTAAACCCCGTCCGGTTGGCCTAACTCATCGTCTAATTAATTAAGTATCCGCCCAACTAATTATTTCTCTCATTGGTTGATGAACCGTCTAATCACATCCGGCTCGACCATCGGAGGGGCGTGCCTATCTCGCTTTTTCGCATTCCAATCGAAAACGTTTTCCCTTCCTTGGAATCGACCTACAAATTAATTTTAAGGGCCCAAAAACAGGTGAAGGAGTCGTTTTTTCGCAAAAATAACAAAATTTCAAAGAAAACTTCATTAAAGAAGCTTATGAGGTACCCCGCACTTGCATACCAAGTTTGGTGCAAAACGGACCGCTTTAATTTTTGGTGAGGAATTCCAAGATGGCGGCCGACCTATAGAGTCTCGTTTTTCCACCGTTTGAGGGCGCAGGAGTTTTTTAAAGAGCACGGGGACAACAGGTATGACTTTTAAAGTAAGAATGAGTACTCGGCTCTCATTTTTATAGAAAACTAGCTGATTTACCCGATTTTGCACGGGTTGAGTTAATTAAGTTCATCGTTTAGTTAATTAAGTTAGCTTTTAAGTGTTATCAGCACGATTGTCGATCCCTTGGGGAAAGGGGGGGGCATCCCACCAATAGTTAAAACAGAAACGAGTTAAAAACATTGTTTTGAAGTAACTTTATTTTTAACTTTTTGTAGAAAACTGAAAATTTGCTGAATTATGTTTCTCAAACATTGAAATAATCTTCAGGGCAATTTTAAAGAAAAATGCTTTCTGAACTTAAATTCAGAGAAAATTCAATGTACTGCATATTTTAAATACTATTTGTAAGCTTTTTTTATTGATTTTGTTGCCTTTTTTGTGAAAATTTCTTTGAAATGACTACCTTTACTGAGATCAGTTTTTTTGTAGTAGATATCATGTTTGAGATCAAAATTTCCTAATTTAACTAATCATTTTGAAAAGTAAAAAGTTTGCATATTTTTTTTTCAACAAAAACAATTTATTAGGAATATTTAATTTCAGTTTACAAAAGAGAGGGAAAAAACATCAGGAATTATTAGTTTGACACTAAAGGGGATTAGAATTCCTTAAGAGTGCATTTATTATTTCTTCTTGACGTTGGCAACAATACTCTCACTGAGGTTTTTGCTCTATCTCCTTTAGTTTTTAAATTAATTTTTTTAACTTTTTAATTTCGCCGCTAGGGGCGCTGTCAGTCATCTCAATGGATTCTCCGGGCTCACTTACCTAGGGGTAGACCTTACTTCCATGACCCTTGGAGGCGTTGGTTCCGAATAAAAGCCGTGCAACGCAATTTTGAAACACCCTGTATACACACATGTACATACACATATACATTCAAGAAAACAATATAAAATAGAAATTACAAATTAGAGGACTGGCAATGGTGTCAGTTGCAATACATATAAGTATATTTGAACCCAATTAAAAAAAATTTTATCAGTAATAATGAATAAATCCAAATAAAAATAAGTATTGACCACAAAACTATATGAAACGTATTAAACTATATGGAATAGGTAAATCTTCTGAGTTAAATAAAAATAGCTTTAACTTTTTTTAATAAAGTTATTTTAGATATTATTTGAATATCAATTGACAAACTATTGTAGTGCTTAGGTGCTAAATAAAAAAAACATTTCTGAAATATCTCTTTATTTGCTTTAGGAATATTGTATATTATGCCAGGGCGTCTAGGATTTATAGTAGTTTTTTATACATATGTTAGGATTTAAAAAAAGATTGTAACAATTTTTATAAAAAAATAGATGTTGCAGAGGAAGTATATCTAGAGATTTATAGGAAAGAAATGTGATGCTTTGGTTAGTGGAATTTAACATAACTTTTAAAAATTTATTTTGAAGATTTTGAATTATTTGGATGTTAGTTGAATAATCTCCGCCCCAAACAGAAAGTCCATAATAAATTCTAGGATGAACCCAGGCATAATATAAGTTTCTAAAGAATTTGTGATTAACCAAGTTTTTTAGATGATAAAATTTATATAAAAAGAATCTTAAAAAAGATATTGATTCAATTGAAAGGGTTCAGCATAGGGCTACTAAAATGGTCAAGGGTATATCCAGTTTAAGTTATGAGGGAAGATTAAAGAAGCTAAATATGTTCACTCTAGAGAAAAGAAGGATTAGAGGGGATTTGATTCAACTTTTTAAAATGGTAAAGCAAGGGGACACAGAGGGACTAGATTTCAATACGGGTAATAGAACAAGGGGTCACATAAATTAAAATTGAATAAAGGAAAATTTAAGACGGATTGAAGGAAGCATTATTTTTTTTAATAGGGTAGTGGATAGATGGAATGCGATGCCTGAAACAATTGTAAATTCAAGTGGGGTAAACGAGTTCAAGAGGAAAATTGACAGATACTGGGATTCCGGTAGTGTGGTTTAAAAAGACTGGACCAACCTTGCTGGGCTTACGCCTGTAGTTGGTCGACTTAATTTGTATTTGTATTAATGTATTTGATAAAAAATTTATGTGAGATTTCCATTTGAGATTTGAATTAATGTGTAGACCCAAATATTTAATAGTATTTACACATTCTAATTGGGCACAATCACAATATGGTTGATTTGTGCAGTCTGGTAGGTGAAAGATTAATTTAAAAGGATTATCACGGGTAGTTAAGCTGAAATAAATATATTTAGTCTTATTTATATTGATACCTAAATCGTTTAAGTGGAACCAAGTTCTAATTTTATTGAGGTCATCTTGAATTTTATCGTTTAAATCTTTTTGGTCCTGACTGGAGTATAAAAGTCATACTAGGTTGGTCCAGCAACTCTAACTACCGATTCCCAGTATTTGTCTAATTTAATACAATACACAATTACAATAATATCTGTAACTCACATTCTAAACAAGATTGAAACAAAATTCAAACAGATTTGGAAAGCTAAGAATCATAATCAGAGGAAATTAAAAAAATCGATTTTTTTCACCCAAAATCTCGTTTTAAATGTAGGCAGGTACCTTAAAATGGAGGAAAAATCTTGAAGAAAAAGGTGCAAAAAAACTTTCAGGGATGATTGTACTCATCAAGACGAACAAAAATCGGTATAGAAAGGAGGGTTTGCAAATGAGTTTTAAGGGGTGAAAATCAGCAAAAAAAACTTGCATATTTGATATTTCGGCAGGAAGATCTTTCGCTACGAAAAGATAACTTCGAGAAAAGATAACATGGAGATTTACAAAAAATGTTAAAAGTTTTGGGTTTTATTATTTGGAAGTAAGACAGTTTTCTTACGTAATTAATAGGTGACAAGGGCGGATGGGGTTAAAAAATGGCCGTGCTTATGCAATAATATTTGAACGGCCCTTTAATTAGAGAATCACTCACATGTTGGACCTTGTCGGGTCGCCACACCGAAGTTCCCTCTATTCCTAACCCATTCATCCACGCGTAGATATCGCAAAAGTTTCTCTTTCTTATCCGAATTCGATTGCCAGCCCTCCTCGCTCGCGACAACTTTTTTTATCGTTTGCAAAACGGAACGTATTTTGAATTCCGCGCAGTCTGCGAGATTTTTATCGCCGATTCGTCTCCCTCATGGCATTGTTTTTGTCGTCATCGTATTATCGGGTCAGTAGGGATAAGGCCTTATCTCTGCGTGAGGGTTATCCTTCGGAAGGTGATTTGGGTGTAATTTTGAGGTTTGTTTACATACTCATGGGCTGAGAATAGTATTGTTTTTTTATCTTTGGAGTTTATGAAAGTTAAATTCTACTAGATAGTGACGTTTCCTGACGAAAGAAGACGCCACTCTTTCTAGATAACAAGATATCTACGTCTATACTCGACTGCGTTTGTTTATGTACTTATAGTACTTATAACCTCCCCTAGATAGCTGAGAATAGACTGTTTTTATCTTTGGACTATGTTCAAGTGATACTAATAAGATAAAAAATAGGTGAGATAATAAAAAGATTCAAGTCTGTTGAAAACTATGTAACTAAAAGGGTGCATCTAGAGATCGTATTCCCGTTGATTGTCAAAACGAAAGATTTATAAGCAGGGGAAGATCTTTTGTCCGCTAATTGACCTCAGCTAACCACACAAAACGACCAGGCTCCTTCGGACATTCGGACAAACAGCGTGTGTCTAAAGTTGTATGACCGGCACGACAACGCCTCTTCGGGCAGTGAATATCTCCCATTGTTCAGTTTGTAAGCTCAAATCAGACGTTAGTCAACAATTAAAAACACTTCACTTTGAGGAGATGATCACGATTTATTTATGAGGAGCTATATGGTTGATTTAGGTACTACATGTCTTTAACTTTGAATGACTTAAAATTCTTAATAATTTGGATATAAAAGGGAGCTCAAAAAATCATAAGACTATTTCAAAAAAACAAAGCAGAACATGAATATTTGAATTCTAATTAAAACTATTAATCTTACTATTGGCACTCGCGTGACATAACATAACACAAAGTTATCCTAACACTAGTAAATAAAAATAATTACATGGAAGATGGTCACAATCTGACACCCATATCTCTTTGTGTGGTTAGGTAAGATCAATTAGCGAACAAAAGAATTCCCCTCCAACCCCCTAATAACACAAAGAGATGGGGTAGATATCCATTGCCCGATAATTGCTGTTTTTGTCGTGTGCCACTTGGAATACCCAAGCTCCATAAGGATTCAAGGCAAATGGGCTCCTGAGAAAGTGAGGCCCATAAATGGCAGGAGTCCGACTTCTGCCTCATGATAGATGCTGCCACTATCTATCGCCGCCTCCACAATTTTGCCATGTATCTGAAGGGGAGGGTCTCCAGACACCTGGACCCGTGGTAAACTGCGCCATGACGGACCACAGGACTTTCGGACCCACAGATTTAACGATTACGTACTCCGCATATACTCGGCCCGATAACTGTCGTCGAGAAGTTTAGATTTAGAAATTTAGTGGTGGATATCTACCCCATCTCTTTGTGTTTTGGGGGTCGGAGGGGAACTCTTTTGTTCGCTAATTGACCTTACCTAACCACACAAAGAGATGGGGGAGACGGGGAGAGTCTAATCTCCTCTCACTGCTCGAAAAAGGGATGTCGTGCTGGTTGTAAAAAAAAGACTTTTCAAGAGTCAGATTTCAAAAGAATTTTCTGCGGGAGAAATCCCATACCCCCTCCAAAATTTTGAAGTCTGTTTTTCCCTTGAAAATTCACTGAAACTTACAAGAAGAGGTTCTCTCTGGTTTCATTCGAAATTTCTGGTTCAAAATCTCAAAAAAAATTCTTGGGGAGGATCCCCAGCCTACCTCGAAATTTAGACTTCTATTTACACCTATTTACCATTTTTTCCCTTGAAAATTATACTCCATCATATACCAATTCTTGTTCGTCTTGATGTGACCCTTACCTCCCCTAGAAGACCTGAAACACTTATCTCAAACCCCCGTATGATAAAGTTTGACAGCAATGACGACAGATCAATATAATCGTCACCGAAATACCCAAACTCGTCCGAAGTAAGTCCGAATGAAGCTATTTTTCGGGAAATGTCCAGTTCGGGTCATCAGCGGATCGATTATTTGTGAAATTGAACCGAATGCCATCAGAGTCATTTTTGCTCCTCTTCCCTCGGTAATCACCCCCTCAAAGATTTATTTTTCTAACCCAGTGAAAAGTTTTATCGGAAATAGGGGGTCATAAGGGGATGCCGATCCCATGTTTTCCAGTTTTAATTTTATAGAATAATTAGACAAGATATATAAGGTTTTCGTTTTTATGTTACTACATTTTAACAAAACTGAGTAAAAAAGTACTCAAACTGGCTCCACCGATCCAAATGTACTCGAATTTGAAAAGACGCAAGTACTCATTTCTGAAAATGTGGATACTCAAAAATGACATATCTTGTGCTTGAATTCAAAAATGAGCTCATGATGTTTGAAGAATGGATCGGAGCCTGTTTGAGTACTTTTTACTCAGTTTTGAGATTGTTGTTTTAAGAGTGAAGGTATTGACTTTAAATTTAAGATTTTTTAATTTAAATGTTCACTAGAGTGGTATTCACAAGGATGGATTGCAATTAAGTGACACGGTTTGGTAGTAGCTCTTTGGTTGGATAAATTAAGTTTAAAAGGGGTATCAAGGAGGTATCTTTCTTTTCTCCCTTTCTTATCTACACTACAAATTACAATTTGTTCTAATTTCTCATCTCTTGATGCGAGAGGAACTGCGAAAGGATAATGTTTGGATTCGTAGCGCCATCTAGTGAAGAGAGTGGAGACATGGTCAATTCTTTTCTTGATCGGCTTCTCTACCTGGGTATTGGATGGGATGATGGAATTTTTAAGAGTGTGCATTTCTACCGTAATACTCATTGATTACAACACCGTTTTTTTCCTGTTCATACTAATTTATACAGGATTCGTCAAAGTTGCAGTCAAAAAATTTTTTATGTTATTATATTCAGAATGGCTTAAAACCCCCAAAAACATTTTAATTTACCTTTCAAAGTCCTAAATTTTAAGTTATTTTCAATTAAAAATAGCCTCTTTTCTGTCTGAGCTGAAACAGCTTGTGACGTCAAATGTGCCTTGTTTACTATCATTCCGCTTTGAAATACTGAGCCCCTGTATTCTATTTTTTTTATAACCTTGTGTTTCGATGAAAACGGAGTTTCCCACATTTCTAAGAGGCACATGTGACGTCATACTGTTAGGCACTTTCTGTAATAAAACATCTCATAATTAACTGAAAAACAAATTGTGGGAAAAGACAAGCATATATTTGGAATCAGGAGAGAATTTTTTATAATTTAAAATTGAATATTCAGAATTTTAAGAGATGCTGTAATTATCCATTGGTTAAGAGCTGTACAATTACTAGAGATAGTAATATACCCTTAACGACTTGCGGGGTTAGGATCTAAAGCAGTGTTTCCCAACGTGGGGCGTAATATAATTTTCTAGGGGGGCAATTTGAAAATTTTCAACCAAATTGCTCCCCAGGTGGGGCCAATCCAGGGGGGAAATTTAAAAAAAACTTTTTAAAAAGAAGTTTATCAAAATCTGATCCCATTATCCTATCTGAGAATGTATGTCTGAAATCTGGACCAGTATGTATCAAAACCAAGTTGAAACCCTGTTTTTAGAGTCTAATTTCGAAAGCTTTTCTGGGGGATGACCCAAGATCTCTTTGTTTTTAGAACGCTTATATTTGAAACTTTTTTACATTAGGTTCATCAAAATGCAAATCTTACCTAAAAATTTATATCAAAAATTTACCAACTAGGGGTACCAAAATAGTTAAAAACCTGCTTCTTAGAGTCAAATTTCCGAAAATTTGCTGGTGGAGGACCCCCAGACCCCCCTTGGTACTTAGAACTTAATTACTCATAGCTTGATTTGGTTCTTTAGCATGTAAATTCTACCTAAAATGTTCTGAAAAGCTTCATTAGACTTATTAAATATAGATAGGGGGGAGGGGCTAAGAAATAATTTTGGCTCCCTCTCAAAATATATTTCTATATATGCCACTGAGACCGGGGGGCATGGAAAATTTAGAAAGGCTTTGGTGGGGCATGGACCGAAAAAGGTTGGGAAACACTGATCTAAAGGATTCCGAACAGAAATTGACACTTATCCCCCTCTAAAATCGATCTAATAAAAAGCAGCAAAATCGTTCGATTCCGGCATTTATTACACAAAAACAATCCAAGAGCTAAAACTTCAGAATGTCAAACCTTATCCCAATTATGATTTCTAAATCTTAAAAAAAGGTTAAAATCTGAAGTACGTCGTGACAAACTTATTGCTGTGTTATCTCGTTAAAACAACTATCTTTTACTTCACCGGAAATTGCTTAATTTCAGAGATCCGTCCGTACCTGAAATCAAAAAAGCATAAGCTTGACCAAAAACGCCATTTTAAAATTCCATCTTATGTTAGAGGGCAGCACTGCAAACGTGAATAACAGCTGTGATTATACTAAACACCAGCTTAAGTTGAACCTACTACGTCACTAACAAACAAAGTAGTTCCCATCGCGGTGTCTGAATTTCGAATGAAACAAAGAACGTCAATTTTAAAATACGATTATTCAGTTTAACCTATGTATAAATAGTATCTTTTTATCGCGTACCGAAACTCCTCCTATCAACCCAACAGGCTTTGTGTTTACTCCCTTTCTCCTTCCGCTTAGTGACGTACTGGGTTCTGGAAACGTTGCTGTGAAGTATAGCTGTGTGACGTGTTTACTCAATCTGTCACTCTCGAAAGGGGTATTAGAGGATTCGACGGTTGAGATTCTTTTTCTCCGCCTCTCGTGACGTCACAATATCGTGAGTTTGATGCGATCCCAGCGCCCCTATCACAAGGTGTTACCAATGTTTTATTTTCATTACCGCCTCTGGGCATAGATCTTCTGATCTGACACTATGTGCCTGAAATGATGCCTTTTAACCCTTTATGCCCCAAATTATTTTCCTCATCCCAAATATGTCAAGTTTACGTAACTGCAACTATAAGTAAACTAAATTTGGCCTTACATGACGAAAATTGGACGAATTTGGAACATTGGGAAGTGGGACTTATACAAGTCCCGTCGGGACATAAAGGGTTAAGCAAGTGAATAGTTTCTTTGCGGTGGCCACACTTGAGCGAAACTGCAGTAGCCATGCTGCAACTCAACTCGCTTCGTTATAAAAATGACGTATAAGACTACCTCTGATTACTTCTCGGTATTTGTTTCGGATGACTTTATGCTAAAGTATGGTGCTCTGTGCTATCACTACATTTTCTACAATTGTCTTCATGTGTAGAAACTGTCTTTTCTAAAATTGTCTTCATCTTCTCAAATTGGGCGTAGCCGATTTCGGCTGATGTCGACATAGGATTGTAAAAGATTGAACGCTGGTGGTAAGTTACGTGTTGATTTTATTAGGACCGTTTCCGTGTTGGTTTGTGACGCCCGTTTTTTGGTGGGAACTTCGCGAGTTTATTATTGATGAGCGTGTATATAGATTGAGTTTTTGAAATGGAAAGAGAGGAACAGCTTTAGAAAGCGTCCTCCAGTCGCCATGTTTAACCGCAGCTCCCACAGCAACATGATTTTAAGCGTTGTCAGCATAGAGAATATAATTATTGTGATATAGAGAGTATTGGTAATAATATATTATGGCACAGCTTCGATAAGAGTCGACCAGCCGCCATGTTTACCTACAGCTCAAATTAGATCTATAAGGCTGTGCCATCATTTGAGCTGTGGGTAAACATGGCGGCTGGTCGACTCTTATCGAAGTTGTGCCCTCCCTAAAATTCATGTTTAGGATTTACTTTTCTAAGAACTTACATCGATTGTCACAGATTTGACACTAATCTGTTTGTTTGACACTACGTTTGACTGGTTTACTTCTCAGTTGCAACTTAACTTGAGCTTGTAGAAATATGCTGAGAGCAACCAAAGAAAGTAGTTCCCCGTGCGGTGTCCGAATTTTGAGTAAAATTAAGAGATTCAATTTTAAAAATATGATTTTTTTTAAATCCACGTATATTAAGCGTATTTACGAACGATTTGAATGGTGTTTTGAACGATTTGAATGGTAGTGTTGAAGCTTCGCTACAATTTGATGTTCGCGTTTCTTTCAGCTTCCTGTTCCTATTGAGGACGTATAAGTGGCTGGTGCCAAGAAACTTGACCGGAGCGATTGTACTTCTCTGTACCCGTAAATTAGCTGGACAGAACCTACAAATTGATAGACAAGCCACGTCTGTGGACCAGTCAACTGGTAGGATTTTTTTACCTTCTCACATGTTTGTTACAAATGGCTTGCTTAGAAATTAATTTATCCAAAAAAATACTGATGAACTTAGAATATATTTTCTTTTTTTGTATAAAACTTAAATCTCGCATTAAAACTTTCTAGTCCTCTAGACGCCATGTTTCCTCACAACTCAAATGATGGCTGCCAACCATAGATATATAATTATTAATAATTAGTAAATTATCCTAAATTAATAATTGATAAATTATCCTCAGGTCTAACTTAGAATTTTGTCGTAATCATTTGTTTAATATTTAAAATATATTTTTTTTCATTAAATGTAAACCAGAATAAAACCTTATTTCGGATTGTTTAAAAACAGTAAAATATTATTGTTTAATAAAAATTGTTTATATCGGCATTTTTAATATCACTTTAATTAACTTTAAGGAAAATTGTAAACACTAGGGGGCTACCGCCCCCTGCTCGCTATCGCTCACCAACCCCTGGGAACTGCTGATGCAGTTCCCCTAAGATTGCTTTGCAATCTTACTCGCTTCGCTCGCTAAGCGTTTACTAACTTCGTTAGTCTAGCATGCAGATTGGGGGGGCTATTCATCTCTATTATTGATAAAGAAATTTTCATACAGATGGTGGAGAACTTGTTTGCTCTCCATCTCGACCCGTTGTGTGATACCTTAAATATTTCGTTGGTGTTACAGATTGGTATCATCCACTTATTGTGGCGTAAGACAGATAACTATCACTCATTGCATTAAAAAGTGAATTTTTATTCCGTAATTAAATTTTAAAAAATAAGCTCTTTTACTCTAGAGTCATTAAGATTCAAACCTCTCTTAATTTTGTCTGATGATTTCGTTGATTTCATCGGCAAAATCAAAACAGCAGTATGTGGTGTTAACAAACTTTACCAATCGCTTTTAAAAAGTTAACGTTTTATTTTCACGCCTAAAAAAGTTCAATACGCACTAATTTTACCATCAAAATACATTAAAATAGTCACATTTAATCCCTTTTAACACATTTGAACAGCAAATATCATTAGCGACGGAAATCGGAAAAATTTAAATAAAAACAATGCACTCAATTTCTAAACAAACTGACTGTTGCCAACCTAGGAAAAGAAATACAGCGAAATCTGGGCGTTACGTTAGAGAATTATATATATAGATTTTAGTAGCATTTTTGCCTGGTATTGAAGTTCATTTTAAAAAATCCTTATACGTGAGCGTTACCTTTATTTTAAGTTTAATTTAATATAAATTGGCTTTACTTTAGTTATGGAAAAATCTCGATTTTACTTAAACGGTGAAAATGACTCTTTATCAAATTAGTATTCTAGTTAAAATCCCTATCAAATTAACACTGGAGTTTTCATTAAAGATAGAAAATATTTTCACTAGTACCCTATTATAATTTAAACCAGTGGTGCCCAACCTTTTTTCCCCCGAGGGCCAATTTGCTCTTGAAAATTTATCTCGCGGGCCACATAAAAACACTTTTAAGGATTTTTCTAACATGAAGAAAAATTATACAGCCGTTTTCAATGAGAAGTTTGCATCTGTTTGGAGGATACTAGTTCTTGTAAATTCAGCTTCAAATTTGCAACACTTATCCTTAAAACTGAATTAAGATGATTATCTCTTTCGTTTGGTAATGTCTCTTGGTATTGTGTTCTTTAAACACTGCCACAGTCTCCTTACATACAAGACAAAACGGTTTATTTTCTTGCTGAATAAAAAAATATGAATTTGTCCACTTTTCTTGAAAGTTTTGGCATTCCGAGTGAATCTTCAACTTTTTACGATCGGACATCTTTTCGAAGTTAGGTTTTAAAAAGATCCTTATAAACTAAATTCAAATGGATAACTGATACTGAAAAATATTTATCCAATGGCAAATTCCCCGTATCTAGAAAAAACCAAAACAGAGAAGTAAAAAAATTATTACCGGATGTTGAAGAATTCCTTTTTTATCATATTTTTTTAGATGGAAGTGCCATAATGTCTCGCACGATGTCGTGGATTTCTGAAAGTGGTTTTTGTTTTTAAGATTTAACGAGTCCGCGGGCCTCATGGATCAGCTTCGCGGGCCACATTTGGCCCGCGGGCCGTAGGTTGGGCACCACTGATTTAAACTGTTCTATCAGGCGAGGAGAACTTTTAATATATTTTTAGGCTAAATCTAATGCATTTCTGATCTACTACGAGTTCCTATGAAAACCTGAATCAGTTGGTTTTGTAAACATAACAATGTTCTTAAATTATTCAGGTCTAAATTTAGTTCTAATTAATTATCAGCGAGCAAAATTACACAAGTAAGAAAAGACACGACCCAGAAAAATTACATAATCCTAACCTTGATTCTATCTAGATATGCTTAAAATATTAAGTCCAAAAATTTTTGAACTCTTCTGATAATATTTTAATTTAAAATGTCCCATTAACTGAATTAAAAATGAACCATTTTATGCCCATTACAAGAAATACATTGAAAATTATTTTTTTTGTTATAAACAATAGTAGTACTAATTTAAAGTTACGAGTTAAAAATATTGGCAAGCATGCAAAAGTTAAAAAACAACCAAAAATTCTTAACGCAAAATGTTTCTATTCTAGTTAGCAATATCCTTAAAAAAACCCGATACAAAAAATGATGAAATTCAGATTATATCTATACTTCAAATATTCTATTTTATAATTCATTTCCAAAATAAAGGTATTGGTGAATATCTTATTTTTATAAAGTCCATTAAAAGTGACCAACTTTACCCGTCTTTTGAAATTGCTAGAATAGTTAATATTTACTGTTAAAGTTTTGCAGTACATTTGGCTCAACTGTTTTGGTATAATGAGATATTTGCATGAGTAAGGGATTTGCTTGATTTATACTTTTTTGATACATTATGGTTTAATATTGGGTTGTCCCATAAGTTCTGTTACTTTTTACGAAATTTCGTGTTTGAAATTTTTTTATGAAAAACTGGTAATACGTGGAGATTTCAAACAAAGAGGATTTTGATCTATGTATATTTATGAACATAACGTGTGAATTTGGCAGTTCTCATGATATTATTTCTTTTCAAAATGGCGGTTTGAAAAAAAGACAAAAAACGACGATTTTCACGTAATTTTTGTCTTTTGTTTAAAAAACTGGGAAGAACGCATAATTCATGGCTAAAAAAAGTTTTACAGTATATTTGAAATGTTTCGATTAAGGTGTCATAATTTCAAGATGATTCAATAAGTTTAAGGTAGGAAATTTCGGCTTTAAAACTTCATATATTGCTAATTTCACGTATTTTTTAAAGCACGCCCATTGTTTTTCTAAGCAGCTGGTATGAAGCAAATAAAAGGCAGATGTTTTTTGAACCATAATGCTTTTTTACACAGTTTAAACATTGAAAGAACCTTTTCATATTATAGGTGAATAGATATATTTCTAAATTCCAACGAGTTGTTTTTATTGTACATTTTTCGTATGAAGCAAATAATTGCTTTGTTCGCATAGCGTATAAACTCAGCGAGTGTAATTCGGATAAGCTAAAATGTTGCGCGCTTGAATTGTGCGCACTACTTTATAAACTTAATTACAGAGATAATTTAATATACTGCATATTTTGAATACTGGGGTCTATCTGTTAGCTTTTTTGTTGTTTTTGATGATTTTTTGTGAGAATTTCTTTGAAATGACTAACATTACTGAGGAAAGTTTTTTGCAATTGATGTTATGTTTGAGACCGAAATTTCCTAAGTTAAACTTATCGAATTTTCTTGAAACTATGACATCTTAATCTAAACATTTCAAACATACAGCAAAAAAATTTTTAGCCATGAATTATGGGTTCTTCCTAGTTTTTTAAACAAAAGAAAAAAATTACGCAAAAATCGTCGTTTGCGGTCTTTTTTTCAAACCGCCATTTTGAAAAGAAATAATATCATGAGAACTACCAAAATCACACATTATGTTCATAAATGTACATAGATCAAAATCCGCTTTGTTTGAAATCTCCACCTATTACCAGTTTTTCATAAAAAATTTTCAAACACGAAACTTCGTAAAAAGTAACAGAACTTATGGGACAACCCAATACTTCCAAATTTATGACATTTAAGTTGAAAAATGTGTTTTAAATTATTGAAAATTCAATTTTAATTTTGCCAAAAAGTCAAAAGTCACGTTTGCAGAGAACGGGCTTCTATTGGATGTGACCTAACAGCGCATGATTTGTGATTCGAAAGTGTTTTCGCGCCCAAACAAGAAACGAAATTTCAAGAATTTATGCATCAGAAACTAGGCTACGAAAATACTTAATTTAAACGTCATTCTTCATGGTTTTTTATATAATATTTTAATAAAATTTAATCTTAAAACATGAGAATACCTCATTGTGACGGGAATTATGATGAATCGGGCATTAATAATAATGCCGATAGTTATCACATTGCCCCATAACATCGATTGGAAAATTGGATTTTGTGAATTTATACCTCTTATATAGGGAATTTTTTTCTTATTGTGTGGAATCAGTAGTAGTATTTTTAGAGAAATGATATATTTGAATGTTTCAAAAATTATTACGAGAAATAACTTTAAATTCACATGGAATTGTTATTATTTAACTTAAATCCAAATTTATTATTTTATTTAAAAAAAATCTTACCATACGAAAAGAATTTTAGTGGTAGTATGTTTGCCTGATTTTAAAATTAATTTTAAAAATCCTTGTATAACTTACCTTTAAACTTCTTTTACTGATCTGTACTGTGACAGCTTATTAATACAAAACTCTTCATAAAAATAAGATAAATTAATGGAAAAAAATGAACCCTAAGAAAGTACCATTCTATTATTAAATCTCAATCAAAATTCCGTTTTGACAATAGTAGTGTAAAACGGGTTAGCCTCAAGATATTTATTAACATTCAGTATTGGTCATTTTGTAAAGCATAAAAGTTTAGTTATAGATGCTTCAATATTCCAGCTGTTTTATAATTAGAAACACCCAAATAATAATATGGGCCATTCGAACATTGCGTAAGCATCTGGGTGGGAGGTTATTTTCTCATTTTTGCTGACAAGGGGTGGCGGGTATGAAAGATGACTACGTGAGGCATGGAAATTCTTTCGAGGGGCAATTTTTTGTAGCTTGGGGGGGCGAAATTGATTTAATTAATGAAACTATACTAACCGACTAGATACTAACCAATTAATTTTTTGATTATTTTTTCTGTTTAGTCAAAGTTGATTTTCTTTAGGGACTGAGCTTTTAAAACATAATCATTATTAAAAGTTTTGTGGAAAAAAACGATAGGTGCAGTTAATTAGCGTAACTTGGAGGAGTTTTCGGATTCGGGTTTTTTCTTTGTTGACAAGGGGGAGGGTTCGAAAATCACACGAAAGATGTTAACGTAATATTTGAATGGCCTCTTAGTTATTCTATGTATGAGATCGAATGAAAAGCTTAAATTTTGCCATCTAAATTATATTAAGATAGTATTAATATTTTGCCGGCTTACTGGGCCAGTAGTTAGAGCAGGACTGCAAAACTTAAACGAAAGCCGCTTTAAACTTGTTGAGGGCCAAATTTTAACATTTTAAACTTACCACGGACCAACAAAAAAATCAATGCAGTGTTAGATCTTCACGGCTCATAAGATTTGACATTCAGAGCAAATACGAACAGGAAAGAGTAGCTTATAATGTGTGTTCAAAGCATACTTAAATTGTTTGAATTGTAATCTAAATAAAGTTTCTGTTTCATTGAAAATTTTAAGGTTTTAATTAAACTGTTTATAAATCTCTCTATTCTAAAAAAAAAATTTTGGTGAATGGTTTCCAGAGAAAGGCTTTTTAATTACTGAACCGAATGACACATATCTGGTATCAAAATGTCCGAATTCTTTCATGATTTCCGAGTAGGCCCTTCGATTTTTCAAAAAAATTCTCAATTTTAAAATATTTCCATTTTTTTAGATAACGGATAAGGTCGCAGTTACAAAGCAAGTACTGTCAATCAAATTATTATGCATCCAATCACAGCGACCGATTGACGCTATATTTTAAGATGAAACATGTTTTTTCACCTTTTAAAAAAGTACTTTCTTGATGAAATATCACTCAAAGACTGATAAAAACATATTCTAACTTTTTGTCTAACTAATTAAACTTTTTGTCCAATATTTAAAATTTTTAGTCTGATTTTATCGAAATTAATTGTAAACATAGTGATGTTTGGTCTCTTATTATTTTAAATTTCTTAAACGATATTGTTTTAACAAGTCTGGGTTAAAACAAGATTTGCCAGTGTTTTTTTAATCCGAAACCGTACGTCTGGGGGTTTGAATCCCCGTATAGCCTTTGATTGAATGTGGATGGGGCTGTGGCGGCGAAGTATAGGTGTTAATATCGGAGTGTGAAAAAATGGATCAAAAATAATTACCAGAATCAGTTAAAAACAAGCCAAATGTATTGCAAAATCTTGCATTTTAAATACATTTAATGAGTATTTTAATTTGTGACACACTACAAATTCAATCAATCGTCTTATAATCAATCTTCAATAAATGTTTTTAAGCAATGAGCCCAAAAATGTTTCTAGAGTTAAAAATTAGAAAATCTAAGAGAGATTAAATACTTTTTCTTGCCAATATTTTTAGATTAACATTTTTAACCAATTCAAACGAACACAAAAAAAAGCATAGCATTATTCTAGAATAAATATTTCTTAATCTAATTAAGCCGACGGATTTAAGTGTTAAATTTACCCTAATTTAATTGCAATGCAGCTGAATTTATGTTGATGGTAAAATATACTAAAATTTTTGAGGTATTTTATACAGTTACAAACTAAGTAGTAATTTTTTTTACTCACAAAATTTTTTTGCTAATGAAAGTATTGTAGGGCACAAAAATCAGAAAAAATAAAAAATCAAAATAGATCAGATGAACATTGAGGAGTTACGCATCTTATGTTTACAGAGAGTTGAATGTTAGTTTAAATAAACAACTGAATCGTCGAACCAGTGATCTCAGTTGTAACTAAAAGGTGTGGTTTCCGTTGATAATTACAGTATATAATGTAAAACATGGGTTAAATGAATGAAAATAAAAGAAAATACTTAACTTTTTTCTTTTCAATTTCATATTTTTGATGGTTTAATGAAACGTTAAAACAACCCTTAATAAATTGTAAGTTTTTATGTACCATGACCTCACAAAATCAGAAATAATAACTTAACAACTATCAAGTTATTTATATAAAGGAACAGTTTCTCGTCACCGCTTAGTTATCAGTGTCTTGTGAGGCACTGCACGGCTTTTGTTCGGGGTCATATTGACCCCACATCAGTAAACCTGACCCTTCGGTGTTGCTTTACCTTTCCCTGTCTCTCTGAAATCGGTTAGGGAACTTAAATTTTCTTCATTAGGGATTTAGAAGGTGACAGTGTCAGATCTGCCTCTAGTATTCGTGGACTTAAAACAGATAGGTATAGGGTGTTAGGGACAAACTGAATTTAGTGACAGCTCTCGGTGAAACCCAGTTCGCGAGAAGAACTTTATTTTTGACTGGCTTATACCCTATTAGAGTTTCTGAAGAAATATATTTAAAATTCAAACATTAAATATCTTCAACACATTCTGGTTTGCAAATTTTTAAATTAAACTTAAACCTTATACTATGCTTAGAAAGTTTATTTAAAAGAGATTTTTGTATTTGTGGCGTATATGGAGAACCACTACTTTTTACTTTTAGCTGGAGATCACTGAGACAACTTTTAGTGTATTTAATTCTTTACCTTAAAATGTTTATAAAATTTTAGCTGTTAGTTTTATTTTAGAATGTTTCATTAAAGTTTTACAGGCTGTTTACCTAGTGTTAAAAGTGTTATATATACCTGTCTCTAAATAACTGAAGTGTATTTTAGATTAGTGTACAGGGACTGAGTATATAATTAATTTTAAGTGTACCGCAAGGCTTGTAAATTAGAAAAAAGTAATGAATATAAATTTGTAGGTACTGAAAAAAATTTATTGGTGTCCTCTTAACGAGTTAGAACATATTGAAATAGCACTAGCTAGTAGTTTTCAATTTTACCTGTACACTTATATTCTTCCCCTCTTCTACGTCGATAGTAATGTAATTTATATCAATTAAACAAATTACACTAACATAAGACAAAAATTACATAAAAACACATTTATATTCAACATTTAAGGAACAAAACAAGAATTAGAATAAATATAAAAATGATATTACATTTTAAATTTTCATTTACATAAAAAACTAAATAAATGCACCTACGAATATTGGATGTAGTGAAAATTTCAGTATTTTATTTTCAAGAAAACAGAGCTCTAAAGCTCTAAGAGCTCTAAATTCTTGTAAAAGATTCTTTGTTCGGAAGTTGTATTATTCAACGAAGGTTCTCTGCTTTCAAAATGGAAATATTCTCTTCATAAAAATTATTTTTCCCAATAATAGAGTTGTAAATTACAAATACAGGGTTGACATTTTTATTTCAAATTCAGTTCCTTAAAACGTTATCAGTGATATATTTAAAACGGATTACTTTTAAGCATAGATTAAAATTGCTAAAATGTTAAAACTATTACTGGTAGTTTTCAGTATTGAAATTATAAGGGATTATTCTTTAATTGCTTTCACACATAATTTAAGTTTCACTGTTACGGTTTTGGTTATCGTGGACTTTTTACTAAAAATTATTTTTACTAAAAACTTTTTTAACTATCGTTATTTGGAGTGCCTCATTCACTTTTTATTTTTAACTAAATATTTTTTCTAGAAATTTTGTGCAAATAAAAATTCTTTCATGGAAATGCTATGTAGGTACCCATGGCATGAAAGTGAAAGAATTTTTCAAGTTCAAAATTCGCTCAAATTTTGTCATGAAAGTTTACTTCTAAGTTGCAGATACAGTTAAACTGACTACTGACAAATCTGAAATGAACTGTGCTACTAGAGTCTCTTATTAAAAAGAAGTTTATAATTTTTATTAGACCTATATTTGAAGGAGTCATAATCATGTTAATTCTTTTTATGTTTCTTTATACAATATTTGATTTAAAATTAATTTCATTCATTAAATAAATCCGTTAATTACATAAATTAATCTAATTTTTTTAAACATAAAATTAATTCCAGAGAACAATCTTTCACATAAATGCCATGCAGGTCGACCCATGGGAATTTAGGTGAAAGAATGTCGCAAATATTCTGGAATAATAATTCATTTATGTTGTCGAGTTGATAATAAGAATAAATTCCTTTAACTTTAGTTATATTTACAATTGAAGAAAAGCAATCAATTAAAAGAAATAATCTCTACCGTAAGGGTGAAACTCGAATATTTTTTAGAACGCTTAAGAAAAAATATTATTTCTTGATATTTTTATTTTCTACAAATAACCGCTCATTTAAACTGAAATTTTAAGCCATAAATATACATTGATGTTAAGAACTAAAACCTCAAAGGAAATACATATTTTTATTGCATAAAAGTACGTGATTAAGTTATTTATACACTTTTTACAATATTAATACTGCTGACAGTTATTTTTCTAGTTGTAAATTTTTAGTTTCTTAAGTATTCGTTAAATATCATTAAAATTTCAAAATGGAATTTGTAAACGTTAAATAATTTAAATTGTTTTTAAATATGCAACTTGTTTAAAGCTTTTTCGGGGAGAATATTTTCATTTTGTAATGCAGAGATCTCAATATGTGGAGATGGTAGAAATTTATTACCGATTAAATTTAAATATTTTTTGAAAAATCATCAACATATCAGTATTAATATATTTAACATGTGTTCAATCCATCTTAAGCATGTATCCCTTTTTGCAAAAATGAAGAATTGCAGCATCTCTTAAAATTCCAAATATTGAATTTTAATTTATTAAAAAATCTCTCCAAAAATACGCTTGTCTGTTCCCACAAATTTTTTTCAGTTAATTATGACACATTTTAATACAGAAAGCTTCCAACAATGTGACGTCACATGTGCCTCTTGGAAATGTGGGAAATACCGTTTTCATCGAAACACTAGGCTGTAAAAAAAATTAGAGCTCAGTCTTTCAAAAAGCGGGATGATAACAACAAGCGGGAGAAAGGCACATTTAACGTCACAAGCTGTTTCAGCTCAGACAGAAATTAAGATATTTTTAATTGAAAATAACTTAAAATTTAGGGCTTTGAAAGGTAAATAAATTTTTTTTGGAGGTTTTAAGCCATTCTGAAAACATTAGGATTAAAAAAGTTTTGACTGCAATAAGGAAGTTGCATGTGTCAGATTTTCAAAAACAAACAAGTGTTCCGTATGGTTTTTTGTATGGTAAAATGAAATATCTTCAGTTTTTCAAAAAAATGTACAGGTAATTAAATATTTTTAATTTAAAAGTCGAGAAAAAACACGTGACTGAAAACGTTTATTGTTTAAACTATAAGATGACGTCAACAATAGTACCATCAACTCCAGTGCTTTACAACAATGTTTATCGTATGATGACGTCACATCCAAACTCTTGGCGTTTTCGCGGGCTTTTAAAAAGGGGATTTTGTTAATTTTTTTGGCAATCAAAAAATTTCTCGATCGGCCTCAAATTTCGGGTAGTTCCTTATTTTTGCAAGAATCGATTAAAAAAATAAAAAAAAATCATGCAACTTCCTCATTACCCATTATTGGTGATATTCGACATAATTCCATCCTGAAATAATTGGGAAAAATGAATATGTATTAATGAAAACAAAGTAAAAGATAGAAAAACCATAGAAATTACATTTTTTTTAGCTTTTGGTGTACTAGCATAATAGATTCTACACTTAATTCTGTAACTTAACCCAGATGAAAGCATACACTACAAATTCATTTATTGTCCTTAAAAACAAGAACAAAAAACCCAACTAAACTGCTTAACGTAGATGAAGTAATCCTATGCAAGTGTAATAAACACAATAACAATATACAATACATTTTTTTGCTACCTCAAAAGAACTGTTCCATAATTGGTAATGTAAATAATTGTTTTTGAAAAGTTTTTGCTGGTTATGTTGTTGTTGTTGTCAAGTTAAAAAAGTTTATTCCAAAATACGAAAATGTTTTGCCCATGATTTCTTTAGTGGGATAATATGGAATTTTTTTGTATATTACATTAGTTATTCTTATAATAGTAATCATTACACTATTCGCATTATCCACCGAAAAATTAAATTTACACACTCGTATAAAAACATAACTATTCGTTTTATCGCTAGAACTCTCTGAATTTTAAAAGCTTTAAAATATTTTCACAATTGCAAAGCAAATGTATTAATGTTAAATAATGTTTTCATCGTTCCAATGTATATTTTACATATTTATTTTATGTAACTTAAAATTTCAAGCAATTAAAGAATGATCTTAATCGAAAGATAATTTTACACTATATGTATTTATTGATTTAAATACTTAACAGGTTATTTTAATTCTTAATTAACTTTTTAGTTAAAAGTTTCTTTTTTTAAGGATGACAGTTAGTTACTAAGTTATAATTGGTTATTTCTCATTTTAACTTCGACTTTGCTTTTTCAACAAGGTACATTTACTTTAGTTAGTAAAATTATTTTTATATTAATATACTTGGCAGTTAACTAAGTTTATAGAGTAATTTATGATTATAAACATTTAACTAATTTTAAGAATATTTTCAATTACTTTAGAACAGGTGATTCGCTAGACTTTAACTTGGTAGTAAATTTTCCTCAAAACAATTTCCATTTTTTGCATGCTCCAATAACTTCAAAATCTTATTTTTATTACCAGTCAGCATATAAGTAGCTTAAATGTTAAAACTTAAGTTAATTCCAATAACTTGATTTCATGTTAACATTAACATTTTTTAGATATCTTGATCAAATTTTTAAAATGAACAAGTTAATAAATTGTTAAACTGTAGTTGAGGATATAACTAATTAATAATTTGGAGTGAAAGCAAACATTCAAATTTGGTCAAATATTTCTTTTATTAAATATTTAAATTTCGAGCTCTTTAGGTTTAAAATACAAATACAAATATTGACAAATATGCTTACAAGATTTTAAGTATACCAAGTAAAAGTATAGGGTTTCAAGCAAAAGTTCTCAAAGACACAAGTTAAAAAAATTGTATTGAATTATTATTAGTAGTTTAAAAAATTTAGTATTAAAATGCGTAAAATTTCAGTAAAATTAAATATAGATTACTTAATCTTAGAATTAAATTTTAGCGTAATATCTAAAATTTTTTGTTTTAATAAATTTTTATACAGAGGGCTTGGAAATTTAGTGTTTCTGAAATAATTTTAAAATTAAATTTATTTATTAAAATATTTTCAAATATTAAACTACCTCAATTTTTAATATGGATATTAATTCTATTTCTCTATATATAATTTAGTAATAGTTTTAAAACATTCCTAAAATGGCTATAAAGGTTATGTTACAACCGATTAGTAACTTTGGGATAAACTACCCAACTAAGGCTTCGAAAAGTTTTTTTAATAGTTTTTAGTTCATTTTCTTTGACGCCTAGACTAAGTCGTATTACGCGCGCATAAATATTAAAAAAAAATTTTAAAAGCAGCTTTGGTTTTAAAGATTAGGTGACCATTGTTTATTAAAAGGTTTAGAATGATGAAAGCTCGGTTTCTAGAAGATCTTTATTTGTGTCGTCTTTTGAAGCAAGCCATTGGTTTGACAAGCATGTATGGAGGGAAAAGAACCAAATAATTAATTTTTATTTGAAAAGTGTATATCTGTCTTTTTAAGCCTTTTTTCTGATAAATCGAAATTTTGAAGTAATCTTAAAATGTTGGAATGCAGCCATGTAAACATAAACTACGTCAAATATAGATGGCAAACTGTGCAAAATAGGATAAAATCGAAAAACGACGTTTCATTTGCACATAATTTATTTAAAGATATTAAAATCAGACATGTTTAGAGGGTATAATGAACCCTCTTCGTCAGTGAGATGACGATTTAAGAAAAAATGTACACATGGCTATCAGTAATATATACAGGCAACAAGAAACACTCTTACAGTTAATACAGAAACATATTTAAATTGAAAAGAAAACTATGAAAATACAGATACAGAAAAATTTTATGGTGATTCACGACATCCAAATTTTTTTTTCTCTGAAATTTGGATGTCGTGAATCACCATAAAATTTTTCTGTATCTGTATTTTCAGTTTTCTTTTCAATTTAAATATGTTTCTGTATTAACTGTAACTGTTTCTTGTTGTTGGCTGTATATATTACTGATAGCCATGTGTACATTTTTTCTTACATCGTCATCTCACTGACGAAGAGGGTTCATTATACCCTCGAAACATGTCTGATTTTAATATCTTTAAATAAATTATGTGCAAATGAAACGTAGTTTTTCAATTTTATAAACTACGTATTTTACATACTACTTGTGTTAAAATTACTGATTTGTTTGCCAATGCTATGGTTTTATTTAACATTGTTTTCAGGTTCTTATAGTCTGTTCATTTAGAATAGGCGGCTGAAACAGGATCAAAAACGCCAAATAACGCTCATCACGCAACTTCAGAGACCAATTATTTTACAGAATTTTAACTACTTCTGTTTCGGCTGCCTTATCATTGCACAATAAGAATCTTTCGATTATAATTACAGTAGTAACTGCTTCTAATACATTTCGTCTCAGGCGCCTATTCTAAATGAACAGACTGTAGTGTGACAGAGTTAGGGTTAAGAATATGTGATGAGCCTTTTTTAAAATAATCAATATCCTTTTAGTTAACTAATAATGGTTGAATTCATTACAAATGTTGTGGATTTTTGAATGTGGGAAATTTTCTAGTCTTAGTACCTAGAGTTTTATATTTCAAAATTAATTTTGGTTCATGTTGCAATTTAAAGATCTCATCAAAGTTGATCAATCAAATTAAATTGTTAATTACAGAAATTCGTAATTAAAATTCTAATATCCTAATTCAATTCAGACCATGTCCTCATTTGCTACTGTAAACAATTGATCCATTTTGAAAACAAGTCTTAAAGGTTCCTTCGGTGACTGTTTTCATAGAATCAAAAACACTTAATTTCTAAAGAGAAAATATTTTTTCAAGGTTTCTTCACTTTTACAACGGTTGCATGACTTAAATTAATTTTTTTAAATATTTTTAAGGTGAAAATAATTTTTACCCTTAAAAATTTCCTGTGTAAAGCCCTATATTTATATAAATTTTCGAACAAGTTCGACTTGCGTTGTAATTCCTTCAGACAAATGTCATGGAGCCGGCCCATGTGCATTTGGATGAAGGAATTCCCCCCAAAACTTTCCCCTAAAATTCCCTCAAAAATTAATCAATAAAATTTCAATAATTTATAGCAAATGAGATTATAATGATTGAATATCTTCAATTTAAGACTACTTAATATGTAGACATAATTAATTATTATAATTGAAATTTAAGGCATGGTCATCACTACAGTATAAGTGAAGAAACGTTTTTCCAAATTAAGAAAACTTTTTATAGTAATTAAATTAATTGTTAGAAGCCCTGTGCCGTATTTAGTAATGCTCAGATTTCTCTCCCCCTGTTTGAAAAGATAGACACAGCTTTTCATCCCTTCAGGGTCGATAAAATGAGGACCAAGTTCGCTTGGTGAAATAAAGGGATTTTGCCTTAGCTTACTTTCTTCTCATGGCCTAACCCGAGGAGGTGGGTTAAACTGGAATTTTAAGCTCTAAAGACCTAAGTATTCTTTCAAGTACCCTCTTCTTTTTGCACATTATCAATTGATTTTATAAATTAAGATTTTTGTTGAATATTGCTTTTGCAAAATTGTTGCTTTTTTAGAAAATTCTCCCTAAATTAATCAAATTTAAACGATTTGTTTAAACTAATTAGGATTATCTTAAATGAAAAGCGAAAAGTGTTTTCAGAAATTATTGTGTTAAAAAATGTTATGAGTCACTGTATAACTCTTTTTTTTTTCAATTGCTAATTTGTATTAGGATATCTTGCATTGTAAACTGTTATTGCTTGTGATACTTTTGAAATAATTTAACAACCTTTTACAAGAAAGTAGGTCAACCAACGTATAGTTAGTTATACATGCAATAAACTTGGTAATGTATTTATTTCTTTACATCCAGAAAGTTTTAATATGTATAAATTGAAAATCTGACTGAGTGATAAGCCAAATTGTAAAATTGTTAAGATAATTGAGTCGTCTAGTTTCAAAACCAGGTAGATCCATTTTGACACAGCTTTGGTAAAAGGGTTTACCATTTGGCTAGGGCGAATCGGTCACCAAATGGAAGACTAGCTGGCGATATATCACGGCCGGTCGCCATGTTTTACCACGACTCAAATAAAGATTAACCCAAAAAAAAAAGATGTTATAACAAGTTATTACGATTTCAGTTTATTCCGCTGGCTCTGCGGTATGGTGAGCGCTCTGCATGCGGGAGATACATATTTCGATCCCCGGTAAAAATCTAATTTAAAAATAAGAACAAAATTGTATTTCGTAATTCACTTAAGTGTAATCATTTTGTCGTGGTAAAACATGGCGGCCAGAACGGGTGACCGCGGCCGTGATATAGCGCCAATTTGTCTTCCATTTGGCGATCGCGTCGACTCTTACTGAAGCTGTTACAAAATGGATCTACCTGGTTTTGAAACTAGACGATTCAATTGTAGATGCTTATATTTGAAACATTTGAAAGAATGTATTTTGATTTTCTTGCATTTATACAAGAAATGTTTTTATAGTTAATGTTTTGTAATATAAAAGCTAGCTAATTAGGGATAAAAATGCTAATAAGCCTATAGAAATGTTAATGAGGTAACTTTAGGTATTTCTTTTTTTTGTAAATACTTAAAAGGGAAAGTATTATAATTTAATTTAATTTACTTTTTACCACATAGTTTTTTGTATTCGTCAGTAAAATGTTAATGTATAGTAAATCATTATATTATATATTTTATTATTTTATATATCGCTAGACATCTTATCTTTGTATCAAATTTTTGGAAAAAGTCTTCTAAATCCATCTTTAAATTTAACCCTCTCGCTACCCTGGGCTTCATATGAGGCTTCTACTTATGAGCTCAATTTTTGTATGATGTAAACACGCAAATTTATTTTCTTTTCATCAGTGACTTCACTGATTCATGTAAATCACCTATGAGACTTCTACATGGTTTCTGAATTCGTTCCAGTAAGATGATTTATACCTCAATGTTTTCATTTTAAGCTGTAATGCTTGTGTGGAGAAAATACTAGCTTCTGTAGAACATTTTTTATGCTTTCTTAATTCGTAACCTTCTAATATTATGGCAAGGTCTTTTAATAAATTCTAAACCAAGTATTTTCTGTTCAAATGAAAATAATATGGCCTCATATGAGGCTCATAAAAAGTAACTAGGAAGGAGTGCACACAAGAAAAAAAATTTTCTAGACAAATTATAAGGGCATTTCGGATGTATTGAGAAGAAGAAATAAAAGTTTTTGCACTTTTTTGATGTTCTGGTGCCGAGAGGGTTAAAATCTAATTAAAGAATTTATCACTAATTCCTAGGTTTTTCTAAAACTGAACAAACATAATATATTACAAACCCCTATTACATTTTCTCTACATTTATAACTCATCTGTAAAATTTTCTATCGTATATAATTTTTTAGAAAAAAAAATACTTTTATATTAATTAATCTTAAATGTGTTCTAATTTTAAATTTGACATTTTACAAGCAGTAATCGTGATTTTACATACTTTATATCTAAAAAATATATAGTTGAAAGATTTTTAAATGAATAGTGTCAAAACGGAACAGCTTTAGAAAGAGTCCTCCAGCTTCTATGTTTACCCACAACTTAAATGATAACTGACAACCATAGAGATTTAACTATTAATATAATTGTTTTTAGATCCTAAAATAATAATCTATTAATTAAAAATATAGGATCTATTAATAATGATATTAATAATTAGAACTCTAGAGTTGATCATTCATTATTTGAGTTGTGGGTTAACATGGCGACAGGAGGACTTTCTAAAGCTGTATAGTCAAAACTATCTAGGAGTTATTTGGCTTTATTATAGATTATCTAAAATTTTTTCTAGCGAATTGTCCTTTTTTGAAGGGAAAAGTACTCCTTCCAAAAACCATAAGGGGCCCCATGGTATTTGGTTGCGAGTTCAATCAAAATTTCCTATCATGTTTAAATTTTCAGTTTTTTAATTTTTAATAACACGATTGCTGCTTTTTTAACGTAAAAATTGAAATTCCATTTAAATTAGGTTAAAAGGGAATGAGTCCGTAACTAGTTAAATTAATACTAATATTTTAAATTGATCTAAGGAATTAAAAATTGAAGTTGTGAATGCATTTTTTGTAAGGCGATTTATAATTTGTCGTTTAAATAATTTGAAAACTGCTTATAACTTTGATCAAGTAAATGATTAAATTTGAATTTTTAATTTCTGGGGTGTTTAAATTTGAAAAGCATTTCCTAATTATATTACTTAAGGTAACATGAATATATAAAATTTATAGTGAATTCTTTCCATTTTAAAATAAATGAAATATAAGCATGTGTTAAAATGAATTATTTCTCCTGTGTTATTGCAATCATCTTTTGTGAATGTTAACTGAAATTAGTGTATGCCTGGTACAGTAAGAAACCTGAAATGTGTTTCTATGTAAATAAAAATGGTTACAATCTTATTTTTATTAGGCATTTTCTTTTGCATGTATTTTCCTTTCTTGTTTTTCAGGTGAATTAGTGGTTTTAGTTATTTAGGGTATTTAGTTTGAACGTTTCGTACTCGACTTAAATACCTTACTGGGCAATTCCACGGGTAACTGACTGACATTTTTCAAGAAAAACGGTTAGTATTTTGTAATTTTCTTCCCAAAAATAAATGATAAAAAAATACTTTCCACCCAGTTTATTGCTTTCTTGTTAGCTTAATCTAATGGCACAATTAAATTTTCAAAATAAATTTTTATTGATTTTTTAAAAATTTTAAACGACATGGTAACTGACTGACATTTGTGAAACATTTATGTCAGTCAGTTACCATGTCGTTTAAAAATTTTTAAAAATCAATAAAAACAAATTTTGAAAATTTAATTGTGCCATTAGATTAAGCTAACAAGAAAGCAATAAACTGGGTGGAAAGTATTTTTTTATCATTTATTTTTGGGAAGAAAATTACAAAATAGTAACCGTTTTTCTTGAAAAATGTCAGTCAGTTACCCGTGGAATTGCCCTACTTTAAAAATGTTAAATTGAAAGGCAAGGGTAATATTAAAGTCCTTTGAATTTTAAAGGATAATTTCGTAATTAAAAGGATTAATGTTAGTGAAATATTTCTAACTTATCTTTAAAACATTTAAGCTAAAAATATTAATCATTTAATTTATGGGTTTTGTTAATTTGTCTGAGTAGAGAAATACACTAGTGTCCAAAAATTAAGGACATTTTTCACTTTTAAGAATATTGTCACAAATTTAAGCTCCTTCCATTACGCTTCCTCAACATAAACTTCACCTTAGATGATCCCCGAGGTAAGGTTAAAATTTCTTAAAAATATTTACTCTCCAGTACAGTATCTAATATGTCCAGTACACATAGCCTCATTATGACAAGTTGGGGCCTAAGGCCCGGATACTTTAGGGGGCCCTTTTCACAACAAAAGATAAATAAAACTTTTAGGCTGAGCGCGCACTGGAGACTTTTGTCTCGGAGACAAAGACAAGATTGCTTCCCTGGCTATTGCTAGAAGCTAGAGTACGCGCACATGGCGACGAGACCAAGATCACTAGGCCAAGATTTTCCTCATAGAAATGCATTGCTCTCGAGTGACTAGTGTTTTAAGTCGCCGAGACAGAAGTCTCCAGTGCGCGCTCAGCCTTAAACTGATTGGATAAATTGTCACACTTTAGAGGGAAAGGGGAAAACTTTGGTTTTGTATAACATTTCAGTACCGCACAGCATATTTATGTATAGCACAAAGTTATAAAAGTTTATCTATATTTTTCTGTTTTTGCTAAACATAAGAGTAAGATCATGACGAAAATGGGGATATCGGTGAAACATTTTAAAATCAGAATTTGTTCTGTAATTTATGATTATTAAACATAGCCTTTTCACTATTTGCGTTATTTTTGCATTTTTTGAAATAAATGTTATAGTTTTTGTACATACATTGAAAGTGTCCCAAGGTAGGACACTAGTGGGACAACTTGGGACATTAAAAGAGAATGTTCTATTTGTAATTATGAATTCCCTGTAAGATATAATTGGCTGGAAATATTTTTATCAAATGCGCAAAGGATTATATTTAATATATTCACTATATGTTTGAATAAATTCCATTGTATTAAAAAGTTTGTTTAGTGAAAAGTGTATCAAGGTGCCCCACTCTCCCCTATAACATTCTATCAGTAAAAATAGTTTTATATACAGGGTGTCCCATAAATAATGGGTCACACTTCTAGGGGGGATAGTAGACACCTAGAAGAGTCAAAATCACATAGGATTTGGGGGTCCCAGACCAAATCCCAGGGAGTTAAAAATGGAACGACACCCCATAAAAATTATTGAAAAATTCAATTGGTAGAAGAACTACTATTGGTAAAAATTTTATTATGGTCTCAAAAATTGTGGTTTAATATGATCTTTAAAATTATTTAAAAAGTCTTCACTTTAAAATTTGTTTTATTATGAAAAAAATTAAAAAACCACAAAAAAATGTGAAAATTCTGCCAAAACCTCATTTTGTATTTTGAAATCCTTTCTTTTGATTTTATAATCTGAAAGATCATAGTTGTAAACCCTTAAGTCCAAAGTTTCACGTAAAAACCATCAATATTAAACGCTTGAGATCCTGTTAAAGTTCGTTTTTTGGGTGCGCAAACGGGTTTCCTATAGCCGTTTCCAAAACGACAGTTGGCGGAAGCAAAAACCGGACTTAAATCATGCTTTAACAGGCTCTCAAGCATTTAATATTGATGGTTTTTACGTGAAACTTTGGACTTAAGGGTTTTCAACTATGATCTTTCATATTATCAAATCAAAAGAAAGGATTTCGAAATACAAACTGAGGTTTCGGCAGAATTTTCAAATTTTTTTGTGGTTTTTTAATTTTTTTCATATTAAAACAAATTTTAAAGTTAAGACTTTTGAGATCATTTCAAAGATCATATTAAACCACAATTTTTGAGACCATAATTAAATTTTTACCAATAGTAGTTCTTCTACAAATTGAATTTTTCAATAATTTTTTTGGGGTGTCGCTCCATTTTTAACTCCCTGGGATTTGATCTGGGACCCCCAAATCCTATGTGATTCTGACTCGTCTAGGTGTCTACTATCCCCCCTAGAAGTGTGACCCATTATTTATGGGACACCCTGTATATATAATAATTTGATTATAAACCTTCATAAGATATACTTGCTGCGTAACTCAAACTTACCACTCATCTTCATCTGTTTTCTCGAGGGAACTCCTCTGATTAAAAGTGGCTTAAGTCATTTCAATATGTTTTATTTAAACTAATCGATTTATTTTTTGACTTTGATTTTTTAATCAAACTAATGTTTGAGTTATTGCAGAATTTTTTTTACTTTATTACGATGACGATGTTGCTTCAATGGAGAAAAGACACTCTTAACGCAGTTTTTAAAGGTCTTTTACAGAACGTTTGACAAGAATCGTCAATTTTAGAAAAAAGGTATGAGTCCAGAAACCAAGCTTAAAGGGAAAACAAAGGGAAAAAACTGTTAAAGTCATGGAAATTTGTTTGCATAACCGCCAAATTTTAACTTGTAATCAGAATAGTTTTCTTTAGAATGGAGAACAATCATCGGAAAAATATAGGGGAGACTGGGGATGGATGGGACACTGGGTAGGATGGGACACCTTCAATAAATCTTATAATTAAAAATAAAATTAGTTTTTGAGTGTTCCACCAGGTAAAGTCACCATGGCTTCATACTTGTTGCTGTTTACTATTTGAGTTGTAAGCTCCTACAAGTTTCTGAATGAAAAAGATGGTTTCACTATAGCAAAAGTAACCAAGTATTACACCTTTCAAAGTGAATTTTCAATCTGATTCTTGGTTGCTTTCTTAATGGTTTATATTGTTTTCGAAACGGAATAATGTATTCTTATTAATAAATAGTTGAGTTAAGCCTAAAGGTCACAGTTTTTTAGGAAGAACCTATTTTTTAAAACTGTTGCTACCGGGGTGGGATGGGACTCCATGCCCAATTCCTCTCAATACTTAAATACAAGCTGTTGCAAACAATTATTTAGATACCTTTGTTTTTCAACTGTTTAGTATTGCAGTAGAAAACATATTTTTTAGATTAAAGAAGAATTTTAACTATTTTGTATTTTTTCCAATAAAGTTAGATTTTTGGAAGTAAATATAGGGTAAAATAACTGATGTTTTTGTAATACATCTTTGAAATGTGTAAAATCCTTCCATCTTTGTGGTTTTTAATCATATATTTAAAAATTAATCATAAATTTTAATTTTTAAAAAAGTGTTCCATCCCATCCCGGGCCGGGATGGGATGGAACAGTTTTAGACTTATTTTAATTCGTTTATAAATCTAAGTTTTATTTACTATCACATTGGTTATATTTTTTAAACATGTAAAATTGTTTCAAGATGTTATTTTGAAAGTTTCAAATTTATGCAAGGAAAACGGAATTTTTTAAAAAATATTCTTGGAAGAAATGTCCCATCCCTCCCCGGTCTCCCCTATCAATTCGTATCGTGCAGTTGAAAAAAAAAATCAGACTTAATCCTTTTTTAAAACACATGGGATTTATGCTGAAAGAAAATCTTAAAAAAAATTAATGACAAATTATGTTTCTAATTATAATTCACTACACTTAAATGAGAAATAAAATACACCCATTCATATTCCATACAAATTTTTCCCAATCAAATAACAAGTAGACCAAATTAATTATTTATTATCAATTAGCTATTCTACATTTCTGTTACTCCTACACTATCGGATTATCGAAAAGTTATGTGAAACAACATATTCAACATATGGCTTCATCCAGCTGACTTTAATGTCAGTTTACAGCTTTGGAATACACTCATAGTGTTGACATAAAATATTCAAAATTTACTAATTACATGTTTTTTTAAAAGGTGCTTGAAAAAAAATGCTGGTAAACTATCACAGGTCTTCCCTGGATGTTAAATTTACAGTGACAATACCTATACTATACAGGATGTTTCAAAAGTCCGTTTCACAGGTCATATTTGAAATCAACTGCACCTAGTTCCATGGCCCTAGGAGAGGTGGGTTCCAAATAAAAGCAGCGAAACAGACTTTTGAAACACCCTGAGTATTGAAAAACATCACTACATATAAGAAATTAAAATAGCAAATATTTGAAAAACTTCACCTTTGAGAAAATCCTACTGGGGTTCGTGCTTTCTGACAACACTGTCTTTCGTGGCAAAATGAGTCACTGTTTTCACGGCCAGCAAGGGTTCTCTACACATGAAACTCGCCCATTCTTTGGATTTCAAGACATCGTTGAAGTTATCTAGGATGAAGTCGTGCGACGCGGCAGTTAGCTCGTCATCTTGGTGTCTGTCCGCGAGAGACAGAATGTCGCACACGTTCGAAATGGACACGTTGTCACACAAGAACTTGGAACAGTCCCTCTTGAGGGAGGGTACCTGGTACTTGTCTGCCGCGTAATACAGCTTGAGGGCTCTGTCACACTGCAGCTCCTCTTCTACAGCCCCGGTGTAGAGGTAGGTCAGGAATCGGGATAGGGTGGAGGGCTCAAGGTCCCCAATGTCCACCGTTCCTGATGATGCTTCCTTCATGTCAGAGGACAGCAGGCGGTCGAGTACAGGGGACCGGGCACTCAGGATAGCCTTGTGGACAGGGAACGTGACATTGTCGGACTTGAGTTGGAAGTCGGAATGCTTCTGGTCCTGGTAAAGACACATCAGTTCTTTGGATAGTACCGAATCGTCTGGCATGTCGGAAGTGAGGGAAGTCTGGCTTCCGGAATCTTTTGTGAGCACTGCCACCGTGTTAGAAGTGACAGGATCCGGGAAGGTTGCTTTCTCAGACAAGCAGGGAGTGTTATTCAATTCAATGCAGACATTACTGTAATTCCGATTCAAGCAAATGGGACTCTGAATTAAATTTTTCATCTTAAAACACAAAAAGAGTGAAATTTCCTTTCCAATTAAGTCTTTCTTCTGCAGTGGGTCAGGGAATGTCCAAGAACTGTTGTCGCAAAATACATGTTCTTTCTTCCCACAGCTGTCAACGGTTCCGTCGCTTCCCGTCGAACTCACATTCAACTCAACAGCAAAAGGGTATTCGTACTTGATTGGTGGTTTAATCATAAAATGAACTATATCGTTCTTAGAGAATGTATTTAACGTCACTCTATCATCGTAGTTAATTGGTGGAAAAAAAATGTCGCAAACATATTTTGTTTCATCTGATTCAATCTCTTCAATCCATCTTGGATTCATTTTCACTGATATTTTTAAAACATTTATGGTTGTGCACATGCGTATTTCCAAATAACCCGTATCCTTAAACCGTTGTTCCTTTACACGTAATTTCACAGTGATGAAGTCCTCCTCGATTCTGGAGAGGACGTCTTCGAACTTGGGTCCGGGAGGAAGTTCAAGAACATTTGTGTACCTTTCTGCATTCACCTGTTGCTTGCATAGCAGGGATCCATCAAAAGAGTAGAATGAGAGCTCACCATGAAAGCAAGTTACATCGCATAATCGCACCTCTAGATGTTCTCCTTGCCCGTCGATACCCTTCGGATACAGTTCCATGGTGGAACAATATGGGCAATAGAAATCGGGACTCTTGATGCATTCACCGTGCACTTCCCTACACCAGTATCTCAAGTTCTCTATCCTCCATTCAAAGACAATACCTTCTTCCCTCTCCATATCGAGCGTACAATGCGAGCGAAACGCAGCTGGAACTGTTTTTAGTTCAGTGTAAACTCACAACTCTCAACAAGCGTCACCTCCAACCGTAGACCGGTTTCGTCCTTGTTAGGACTCTTCAGCATGGCATATGAAGGTAACGCAAGAGAGAGCGGAGGGCAAGTACCAGTCTAACCGACTATAACTGAAAAAGTGGTGACCATTGATTAGTCCTCCACTCATCTGCTGGAATGACACGGCATTCCTAGAACTCCTTCCAATGTTGTTAGCTGTTGTTGTCCGTAGAAACAACTGTTGTTAGTTGAAACCGCCCATCACTAAGCGAGGAAGGGAAAGTTCCCTCCCGACGTCACATATTTATCGACTGACAGCGGAGAGACTCGGGCTAAGGTCGCAATTAACGATCCTGCTATCAATGTCGATTTTGTGTAGTCAGGGGTGACCATAAATTGCGTGAGGTGTCTTTTTTTTTAATTTTGGACCCCTCCCTCCCTCCCCCTTGGTGATATTTTTAGGACTCTCCCCCTTCAAATTCTCAAGTGATATTTTTACTATAACATTTTAGCAAATAAATTTGTGTTCTAAATATTCCTAGATAGCTGCTATCACTGTCGATTTTCCTCGAGATGTCATCATATTAAGTACACCGGGGGGAAGCTTCCGTGTTAATGAACTTTTAAAAAGACCTATTGAATAATTTAGAACAGTGTTTCCCAACTTGGGGCACACGACCCAAAGGGGGACAATAGGATTTTTTAGGAAGGCAATTTGCAAATTTTCAACCAAATTGCCCCTCAGGTAGGGCTTGGATAACCAGGTTCTATTGACTTTCCTTGAAGGATTTTCGAGAAAAAGACAGAGAGGACATGGAAAATTTAGGAAGGCTTTGGTGGGGCATGGGCCAAAAAAGTTTGGGAAACTCAGATTTAGACAACTATTTTCTCACATCCTAATAATATTTACCCTCTGAATTAAAATATTATTGTCCAATGTTGCAAATGTTATCGTCCAATTATACCTCTCCCTTTAAAAAAAACTCAACTATAATAACATTTTAACATAATTTTTTTTAAAATAACTGTTGAAAAAAGAACCCGGAATACTAATTAATAACTAAAAACAAATGAGTAAATAGTCATCTGCATTCTAGCACTCCATTTTCGCCAATTACCTTTGTTATTTTACAATTATCGTATATATATTTGCATTAAAACTCCACTAAAAACAGCAATTTGAAAAATATCAGGGGAGTGGCTTTCCCGAATATATACGGTAGATCCATGTACCCAGAGCCTCCCAATTTCACTTAAATAATATTCAATTTTATACAGGGTGTTTCAAAAGTCCGTTTCGCGGCTTTTATTTGGAACCGACGTGTCCTAGGGTCACGGAAGTAAGGTCTGACCCTAGGTAAGTGACCCTGGAGAATCCATTGCGACGATTTACAGCTTCTCTAGCGGAGAAATGATAAAGTAAAAAAACTATTTTTAAAGAACTCACTGAAAAAAATTCATTAAATTATCGTGAATATTCGCGGATATAAGCATGTGAAAATAGCCCTTTTTCAATTCTAAAGAGAAAAAGTTCAAAATTCGAATGTTTTTATGATTTTTTATTAAATTTTGTCTTTATCCATTTTGCTCCATCTCCTTTATTTTTTAAATTAATTTTTTAGCTTTTTTATTTTGGCACTAGAGGCGCTGTAAGTCATCTCAATGGATTCTTCAGGGTCACTTACCTAGGGTTGACCTTAGGACACTTTGACTCCATATAAAAGCCGCGAAATGGACTTTTGTAACACCCTGTATATTCGTTCTCAGCTGGGTGAATGGGAACCGGAATTGTCATTTTATGATCCATTTTTAAACCTTTCAGGAAAATGTTGAGGCTGGTTTTTGTTAAAAATAGTTTTCCCATGTGTTCCTTTTTGTAGCTTTTCTGTTATATGATTTTTTCAAAGGTAAGGTAAGTAAACTTCCTTCTTATTTTGGGCATTATTTCAATTTTCAAGATAGAAACAGAATGAGTTATTGAAGAAGTTCCTGTTCCACAATTTTTTTTTTCAAAATAAGAGATTTTGTACAAAACTCCGTACATTGTACCTAGGGCCACTTGTTTTCTTTGTATTTAGGCGGGCTCTAAGTACCACCACAATCATATTCTGTGTGATTGCCAAAATGTAGTGATCTTGTAGTTTTATTTCATGTTTTTTTAATTCTATTTAAATATAAGAAAGGTGTATAGCATTCGAAAGAGGGTTGGCTGAATCGCATGCCAAGCAACTATTTCCTCTAATTGACTGCCACCGTGAGATTTGTCCATTGATTCGGCCAAAGGTGCGTATACGCACCATTTCATTTCTTATATAAAATATTTATTATGCACGAAACTTTTTTTTGTGTCTTATATAAAGAAGGTAATTTAAGCATAATTTCAATGAAAATATTGCAACATTTTATAAAATAACTATGCTTGGCATAAATTGGGTTAATTTCTAGTTTAGTTTATTGGCCGAAATGGCTAAAACAACCTAAGAAAAATATCCTACTGCACAGGCTTTTATTTTCAATTTTAAAATTCTAATAAAATTATACATTTTCAGTAGTTACTCTTAAAACCTGTTTTTTTCTCAGCATGGAAAACGCAAGATTCACCGAACCAACAAGGAACTATTCCTTTTCGAAACTGTTCTGAAGTTTTAGTATGTATTGACAACTAGTGTAACTTTTATATAAAACCCAACTGATGTGATGATAGTAAATAAAAATCACCATGGAAACCGAGGGGCCATCCCTCGGTTGTGTCCAGTGTTTTTTCCTATACAGGTTGTCTCAAAGGATATACGAAAATTTCGGTCAATGTAAAAACCGGTCAGCGAAGACCGGTCAATAAAAACTAATTTATTACATGTGTAAAGCTAAATATTTTTTTACCGGATTACTGACCAGTTTTTGTATGGACATGAATTTTCACACGACACCGTCTCAAAAGGTTGGTGCAATACAGTATTTTCACAGGAACCTATGTCCGCAAATGTTAACTGTATCCGCTAGAGGACAATGTGCACTGGCGAAGGGGTAACGTTTAACTTTATTATTCTAAGGGGAAAAAATTATTACACATTCGGAAAAACCACTCCCGAAAATCCTTGTAAACCAAATTTTATAAAATTCTACTGGTAATTAGGGGATAAATTCACTTTCTTATTAGGAGGTCTTAAAAATATTGAATTGAAATCTGATATATGAAAAAATTATTTTTCTCTTCAAATTACTGGCAAATTCTAATGACATTTTGTCTGCAGGGGTTTTCGGGGGAGCTCTTTACGAATATGTGAAAAAAATTCTTAGTTTTGTGTAGAATAAAAAGAAGTTAAACTTCGCTGGTGAACATTGTCCTCTAGGGCAGTGGTCCCCAACCTTTTTACCACCACGGACCGGTCAATGTTTGACAATTTTACCGCGGCCCGCTGGGGGGGCGTTGATTGTTTACATTCTAGACTATTTTGATTTATTAATTTTAATTTATGTATTTAAACATGCTTTCAAAATAAAATACAGTTTACACCAAAAAATAAGGAAAAAATAATATAAAGTGATTTATTATTCAATTCATTCATAAATTTGGAATATAAATCTAGGAATTTAAATTAATTTTCAATGAAATGGTCGGCCCGCGGCCCGGTATCATTTGATCCACGGACCGGTCCGCGGATCGGGGGTTGGAGACCACTGCTCTAGGGGACACAGTTATCTCTCATTTGCGGACATAAGTTCCTAAGAAAAACTTGTTTGTCATTGAATTGCATACCTGCATGGTGAGTATGGCACAGACATTTTGAGAGACCCCGTAGAGGGAGGAATATGTAAGTTAAGAAAAAGAAACTATGGAAACTGTCTTATTTATACTCTATTCATTTAGAATTGGCGCTTGAGAAATAGTGCTTTCCCCAACGCTAGAAGCGTAACCATAGTTACGATCTTCGAGCAGCCAATAGTAAGCCTTCTTCGTCACTTTGACGTGGATAGTTGCTATGGTTACCCATCGGTGGTGGGGGAAGGAAATATTTCTAAGCGCCAGTTCAAAATGAACAGAGTATAGTTTAAGACTTATTGAATCGTCAGGTAGAAGAAGGGAATAAGTCCAAAAACCAAGTTTTGAGAAAATCGAAAAAAACTGTATATCTAAGTAATGGAATTTTCATTGTATAACCATCAAATTTTTTACTGGAAATTCAGAACCCTATTTAGAAAACAGAGAAATCGCCAAAAGAAATATAAGTACATTAAAAAATATTTAACGGCTAAGAAAAGTGGATGGATTTTTACCCTTCTTACACCTTTTTTCTGAAATTTTTCTGAAGGAAAATTAAAAAAAAAACATTAAGTTGACATTGAAATTATATTGATTCTTAGTTCACACGACAAAAAGGAGAAATAAGAAGAATAAGATAAATAAAATTAAAAATTATCATGAAACTGAGTCATTAAAGCAGTATCAATGGAGTAAGTGATAATGAATGGAATCAAGCATTCCCTGCATAAAAAATACTTTCAAATTAAAAGTAAATTTTATTTTGTCTTAGTTTACAGTATAAATAATAGGAAAAGAAAGACTAATTTTAATTCCAAATTAAATTAAAAAATACAATGAAAGAACATCAATTTAGCAAACTCAAAGGGCTATCTGTTGATAGGAGGTATTTATTTTCACCCTTTTTTTACTCTTGTGTAGAGCAAATCTTAGAGATGTTTTTAAGCAAAAAAAGTCAATTTGTCCTTTTTTAGACATATTTTCTTCTTCTAACTGACGATTCAATTGATAATAGGAATTGGGGGTAGTTTCTGAAGTAATATACTCTTTTAATTACTTTGTTATTCTTATAGTAAAGCAGGAATATAAATACAGAAATATTAAAGTTAATAATACATGCTTAAGAAGCATTATACAATGATGTATGAAATAGTGTAACAATGGACTATTTCCTAAAATATTTTCCTTTGAAAATTCCATTTGTCAATAATATCCTTTTAATTTGACAGCAAATCAGATGGGACTAGCTTCCAAACCATAGAGGTCTATATAATGATGCATAAAATAACTTTTTATACTGCCCTTGTAGCTTGTAAAAAAATTAATATTAATTTCTGAAAAAGACAAATTTCTATCTCAATCTTTAGAATTAAGTGTAAACTCACAACTCTCAAGCGTCACCACCAACCGTAAACCGGTTTCGTCCTTGTTAGGACTCATCAGCACGGTATAGGATGGTAACGCAAGAGAGTGGAGGGGAAGTACTAGTCTAGCCGACTATAACTGAAAAAGTGGTTACTATTGATTAGTCCTCCACTCATCTGCTGGAAAGACAATGGCTTTCCTAGGATAGCTTTCCTAGTGCTGATGAGTCCTAACAAGAACGAAACCGGTCCACGGTTGGTGGTGACGCTTGAGAGTTGTGAGTTTACACTTATTGTCCGCTTAACCAGCAATAATTGGTGAAATTCTCCTTTCATGAATCTTTAGAATTCACTGAGATAAAAAATTTAAAGAGTTGGAAATTAACAGTACTTTTTAGCGACCTTTTTCAGGGCAAAATAATGTTCATCCACAAATAATATTGGAAAATGTTTTATGTGGTAATAGGAATAATTTAAAAAAATTGAATCCTACCGACCCCATAAAAATTTAAATATATCTTAGAAAATTTTTTTTTATTAATGTCTGATAAGACAAAAAAATTATATTTCAATATCTTCAAATTCACTAAATAATACGATAAAAAGTACAAAAACTTATTTCCTGCATCTCTTCTGAAATAAACTCCTTGGAGTGGGGAATTGCAAAATCTAATTCGTCACCGCATTTAATGAAAATTTAGAAATGGAAGTGTGTGTCTACATGAATATCTCAGAGTAAAGTCTAATGACGATGCACTCAATTTGAAACACTCTGTGTAGAGATTAATAAAAAGTGATAAAAACGTTAAATAAAAAAAGCCCTATTTAGATGATTGGAATTACTCTATTTAGTTTACTTCTTGTTGCAATTACGTACATGTCACATTTGGTAAGAGCGTGCGATAGACTAGGTTCCAAACTTTAACTTTAAGAATATGAAAATTCAGTTAGAAAAAATTGGTAATATTTGATCTCAAGTTATATAGACTGGTACAGTATCTTAAACCTTGGGTGGTTTACCGGAAGTAGATCAGTTTTAAAACTACTATAACCCTTTATGCCCCAAAATATTTTCTTCATCCTCATCCAAAATATGTCAAGTTTACGTAACTGCAACTACTAAATTTGGCCTTACTTGACGAAAATTGGACGAATTCGGAACTTTGGGAAGTGGGACATACAAATCCTGCCGAGACATAAAGGGTTAAGTAGTTGGGATGATTTTTAATTTACACAGCGAAAGAGAAAATACATCCAGGGGAAAGTCGAGAACCCCAAACCTGACACCAGGTACAGTGGGTCAACCGTTATGTAAATAATATCACAAGGATATACCCCGTCTCTTAATAAGTAGTTTTAAAATATAAAAAAAATCCCAAGAAGCAAAAACGTTTGATATTCGTCTAATTTTCGTCACCTACGGCCAAATTTCGTTTACTTCTAGTTGCAGTTACGTACTCTTGACATGTTTGGTTTGTTCTACTAGAGGTTATCTATGAATAATTTAATGGAGTAGATGAGAGTACTCCCTAGTAATTTTAATACAATCCGTTAAAGCCTCTAATTCCGAGAGTGACGTCAGAGCGAATTCCAACACGGTCACGTGGGGTGGTCTATGCTTCAAAAAGAAAGTAGATGTTAAAATAAGTCTGAAAGTTACTGAAGTCCCGCTGGAGCAGTGGTAGCGTGCTTGCATAGCATGCAGCAGTTCGTGGGTTCTATCCCCAGTTAATATTATTTTATTAAAATTTAAAAAACAACAGCAAATAATCAAATCCACACGCATGTGCATTGTTATCAAAGTCGAGAGTTCGCTCTGACGTCACACTCGGAATTATTAAGATTTAACGGATCATATTTTAGTTTCCGAATTGTGTGAGCTAAAATAAATGACTGAAGTCATTTCCTTTCCTTAATATATAAAAAATACAACATTTAGATTATTTTTAAATCAGTTTCATTTGGATATTTAAAATTTAGATGAATTAAGTAATGAAGTATATTTAAAATAAATTAAGAAACTTCATATAATTTTATAGACTCAAGTAGATCATACAAAATATGTTGAGGTTATGTAAGTTCAACTAAAATCAAACGAAATTTTATCACTCAATTATTTTACAGTAACAGTTAAAAGTATCTAGTAGCACAGCTCATACCAAACATGTCGAGTTGACGTAAGTGCTACTTGAAGTAAACAGAATTTGGCCATACATGACGAAAATTGTGCCAATATTGAACGTTTGGGGTGCAAAGTTAAAATACGTGAAAGAAAGGTTAAATAAAAAACGAAGTGTCTAAATCCACGAATAATAATAAATTTTAAATTAAGAAGACTAACGGTAAAAATTAAGGTATAAAAATTCACAAAGTAAGCGGTAAATATTAATACAGAGGTAATAAATATTGTTTATAAATAACTCCAGTAAACAAAAGCCAAGGCGTCCAATGTCAAAAAGTTAAACGTTCGAATCCAAGTTATAAACGCAAAATAAGAATTATAATCCAGACTTTCCAAGATAAACAAAAATTTATCTTTTAGTTTATCCAAAATAATTCTTTTTCAAAATTAATACAGCCAATGCCACCAATTTTTTTAATATAATAAGTTAAAACTTTATATACGAGTTTCAAGACAGTGATTCCGTTAGTACGAATAGCTCAGTTGGTAAAGCAAGCAGCCTTCAGGGTCTAGCTGTTGGCAAATATCCGACACGAGTTCGAGCCTGGCTTTAGCAGTTATGTGAATTTATTTATTTTTAGTCCTAATAATGGAATGTTAAATACACTATTGGGTGTCTAGGCTGTTGGGCCAGGTGGCTCAGTTGGTTGAGGCGCTCAAACAGCCGAAAAGCCTGGTCATCGCGCTGGGATGGTCTTCAGTTCGAGCCCATCCCCTAGGTCAAAATTCCCGGGGCCAGTGGTCCGTTTCATTCGGCCTGTAAAGCCGCGTTGGGTCAGCTAGAGGGCGTGAGGGTAGGAGTCGGACCACTGGCACGCGCGTTCGGGGGTGTCCGTAAGCAATCCAGCCTTAAGGTTAGTCGTTAGGAGGCGGACAACTCCAGAGATTGGGCAGGGCCAAGTTCCTTCCTCCTCAACACCCGAGTGTCACTGGTCATCGTCGTCGGGGCCGGTCGGCCTGGCTCTGCCGGCGTTTCTTCTCTTGGCCGGCGGAGCCCCCTGCCGGCCGGCTTCGGCGACAATCGACCAGTGGCACTCGGTGAGAGGACTGAATGAACTTAGCCAAATTTTTTGAAAAAGTCAGCTTCATATAGGTGAACTAACTCTGCGGAGTGTCAGCCCCGGTAGCCCAGTTGGTAAAGGCACGGGTTCTGTGGAGGTTCCCGAAGCTGGCCTCGAACCGACCCAGGTTCTATTCCAAGTGAGCGAATGGAAAATAAAAGAGTATAAGGTAGGTGTCATAGAAAGTAAAAAGCGACTTGTCTTGGGAGACGACTTAGCTCAGACTCAATATATTGAAGTCTTCCTAAATAAGTCACAATAAAGTAAGTGTAAATACCATTGTAGCTGTCTATCCCGATAGCCCAGTCGGTAAAAGCTCAGACCCGGTTGAGGTTTAGATGGTTGGCCTAAACAAACTTCTCTGTAAAGTAATACAAATATTTTTCCATGAGGATTAGATGGTAACAACCAGTAAGTGAAAGGCAGTCCGGAGCAAACAGCTTAGATGGCTCAGTTGGTAGAGTGATGACTCTGCCGTGATTCCGAAAGCGGTCCTCTGGGAGAGGTAGGTTCGAGCCCTGGAAGAAGAATATATTCTTCTAATCTAACGGAGGTAAGTCACAATAGTGTAAGCTTAATTACCACAGGTGCTGTGCGTCCCGATAGCCTAGTCGGTAAGGCTTCTGACTGTTGAGGTCAAGATGGGTGGTCAAAGAAGGCTGCAGGTTCGATTCCTGGTGGGAGAAAAGCCATTAATAAAGACCGTTCTGAGGAGAGGATACTACAAGTGTGCTAGAGGGAAGAAAAGGAAAACAGAGTTCTGTGGAAAGAGGGAAAATATTTTTCCATGAGGAATAGATGGTAAGAACCAGTAAGTGAAAGGAAGATCGGTGCAATCAGCTTCGATGGCTCAGTTGGTAGAGCGATGACTCTCTGTAGAGACTCCGACAGCGGTCCTCTGGGTGAAGTAGGTTCGAGCCCCAGTCGGAAGACAATATTCTTCTGAGCTAACCAAGGTAAGTCACGATAGTGTAAGCATAATTACCACAGGTGCTGTGCATCCCGATAGCCCAGTCGGTAAAGCCTCTGGTCGGTGAGGTCCAGATGGGTGGCAGAGCCAAGCTGCAGGTTCGAGCCCGGAACACGAAAGCCTGGGTAAGTGGATGTGAACATCCCTTGGAAGGTAGCGGTACTTCTATATGGTGCCATTCTGAGGTAAGCCACAATGGACTAAGTGCAAATGACTCTGTAGGTGTGAGTGCCGATAGCCTGGTTGGCAGAGTCCTCGGATTAGGGAGGTCCAGGCTAGTGGCAGATTCCTGACGGAGGTTCGAACCCAGGCGTGGGAGCTGTTAAATAAAGGTAAGTAATATCTCTCGTAACTCACACAATGTAATCTCTCTCGTCTTCCAACAGGTGTCCGGTGGAAAAGAAGACGTTGGGGAAGTGTGCAGAGTCTGGATTAGGAGAGGGAGGAAGATATCTTCTCCAGTGGAGGAAAGTTTGGAGGAAGAGATGTGCAGGTGGAAGGGAAAGTCTTCTCCAGGAAAGAACGTACAGAGGGAGCCCTCTGTTGGGGTACGGTTGGAGATGGGAAAGTTCTCTCGAAGTGGAAGGTGGTGTGAAGTAGGTGAACACAGGGGATGAGTTCTCTTCCTCGCCACTTCTCTCCCTCTCTTCCTCGCCACTTCTCTTTTTTCTCTCTCTTTCTTCCCTTTACGCTTCTCTATTTTCTTCTCTTCTATGTTCTCTTCTTCTCTTACCTCTCTTCTTGCTCTAGGTCCTTCTCTTTTTCTTTCCGCTCTAGAGGGAGAAGAGAAGGTCTTAGAGCAAGAAGAGAGGTAAGAGAAGAAGAGAACATATAAGAGAAGAAAATAAAGAAGCGTAAAGGGGAGAGAGAGAAAAAGAGATGTAAGAGAAGAGAAGGGAATAAAAGAGAAGTGGCGAGGAAGAGAACTCGGCACATGCATCCTCCTACGTCACCCGCTTCAAGAAAACCTTCCCCTCTCCAACCGTACGCTAACATGTGACTCCCTCTGGACGATCTTTCCTGGGGAAGACTTCCCTTCCACTTCTCTTCCTCCGAACATTCCTTACCTGGAGAAGTCCAGTTATCGTCCTCCCTCTCCTGTTCCAGAATCTGCACGTCTTCTTTTCCACAGGACACCTGTTGGAAGACGAGATGGATTACAGTGGGAGTTACGAGAGATATCACTTACCTTTATTTAACAGCTCCCACGTCTGGGACGAACCTCCGTCAGGAATCTGCCACTAGCCTGGACCTCCCCGATCCAACGACTCTGCCGACCAGGCTACCGGGACAGTCACCTACAGAAGGAATTGCACTTAGTCTATTGTGACTTACCTCGAAATGGTGCCATAGAGAAGTTCTTATACCTTTCAACGGGAGTTTACATCCACTTTCCCAGGCTTTCGTCTTCCGGGCTCGAACCTGCAGCTTGGCTCTACCACCCATCTGGACCTCAACGAACAAAGGCTTTACCCACCGGGCTATCGGGACGGACAGCAACTGTGGTAATTATGCTTACAATATTCTGACATCCCTTGGTTAGCTCAGAAGAATATTGTCTTCCGACTGGGGCTCGAACCTATTTCACCCAGAGGACCGCTTTCGGAGTGTCTACAGAGAGTCATAGCTCTACCGACTGAGCCATCGAAGCTGTTTGCTCCGTACTTCCTTTCACTTACTGGCTGTTACTATCTAATGCTCATGGAAAAAATATTTATATTACTTTACAGAGAAGTTGGTCTTCTTCCACTTGCCTCTATAACACTCGCAGTATACTCTCCACAGACATTATTACTGGTTTTTCTCTCCTTCGCTGACCTGGATTCGAACCTGCAGCTTGTTAAAGCCAACCATCTGAACCTGATCAGAGTCTGAGGCTTTACCGACTGTGCTATCGGGATAGACAGCTACAATGGTATTTACACTTACTAGATTGTGACTTATTTAGGAAGGCTTACTCGGAATAGAACCTGGGTCGGTTCGAGGCCAGCTTCGAGAACCTCCACAGAACCCGTGCCTATACCGACTGGGCTACCGGGGCTGACCCTCCGAGGAGTTAGTTCACCTATATGAAGCTGACTTTTTCAAAAAATTCGGCTAAGTTCATTCAGTCCTCTCACCGAGTGCCACTGGTCGAGTGTCGCCGAAACCGGCCGGCAGGGGGCTCCGCCGGCCAAGAGAAGAAACGCCGGCAGAGCCAGGCCATTACCCTCTATAGCTTAGAAAGCCCGAACACTGATTGCTGACGTCAGTAAGAGAAGGCTGAAGTTCGCCCCGCCTCTCCAATCAGGGATCTTACCTTCTGTAGCTGAGCCTCTTAGCTACAGAGGATAATGCCACTGATAGCTACTGAGCCTCTCAGCCTACCTCTGATTGGAGAGGCGGGGCGATTTTCAGCCTTCGCTTGCTGACGTCAGCAATCAGTGTTCAGGCTTTCTAAGCTATAGAGGGTACTGGCCAGGCCGACCGGCCCCGACGACGATGACCAGTGACACTCGGGTGTTGAGGAGGAAGGAACTTGGCCCTGCCCAATCTCTGGAGTTGTCCGCCTCCTAACGACTAACCGTAAGACTGGATTGCTTACGGACACCCCCGAACGCGCGTGCCAGTGGTCCGACTCCTACCCTCACGCCCTCTAGCTGACCCAACGCGGCTTTACAGGCCGAATGAAACGGACCACTGACCCCCGGGAATTTTGACCTAGGGGATGGGCTCGAACTGAAGACCATCCCAGCGCGATGACCAGGCTTTTCGGCTGTTTGAGCACCTCAACCAACTGAGCCACCTGGCCCGACAGCCTAGGCATCAAATATTCTATTTAACATTCCATTATCAGGACTCTAAAAATAAATAAATTCACATAACTGCTAAAGCCAGGCTCGAACCCGTATCGGATATTTGCCAACAGCTAGACTCTGAAGGCTGCTTGCTTTACCAACTGAGCTATTCGTACTAACGGAATCACTGTCTTGAAACTCGTATATAAAGGTTTAACTTATTATATTAAAAAAATTGTTGGCATTGGCTGTATTAATTTTGAAAAAAAAATTATTTTGGATAAACTAAAAGATAAATTTTTGTTTATCTTGGAAAGTCTGGATTATAATTCTTATTTTGCGTTTATAATTCGGATTCGAACACTTAATTTTAGACATTAGCCCTTTGTTTTTTTCTTAACTAGAGTTATTTATAAGCAATATTTATTATCTCTTTATTAATATTTACCGCTTTCTTTATGAATTATTTTAGATTATTTTTTACCGTTTGTGTTCTTAATATAAAAAAAATATTTTTTATTAAACCTTTTCTTCACGTATTCTAACGTACACCCCCAAACGTTCCATATTCGTTCAATTTTCGTCATGTGTGGCCGAATTCTGTTTACTTCAAGTTACAGTTACGTAAACTCGACATGTTTGGTATGAGCTGTGCTGCTTGGGATATTTAACTGTTCCTGTAAAAGAATAGAGAGGTCAAATTTCTTTTACTTTTAGTTGAACTTACCTTACCTCCTCATATTTGGTATGTTCTACTTAAGTCTATTAAATTATATTAAGTTTCTAAATTTCTTTAAATATTCTTCATTACTTAATGCATCTAAATTTTAAATATCAAAATACCATTATTATTTTAAAAACTGATTTAAAAATAAACTAAATAAAAGAAGATGAAGAAGATTTATTTTGAAAAAAAAAACAATTCATACAGAATTAGACACATAAAAAACAAGAAATGTTATGTTTTTTACATATTCAGGAAAGAAAATGACTCATTTATTTTTGCATATATTGCGATGTAGTACTCACATCAAATCTATTTAATTACTCATAGATAACCCCTAGTAGAACAAACCAAACATGTCAAGTTTACGTAACTGCAACTAGAAGTAAACAAAATTTGGACATAGGTGACGAAAATTCGGCGAATATTGAACGTGTTTCCTTCTTGGGATTTTTTTTTTAATTTTTAAAACTACTTGTTAAGAGACGGGGTATATCCTAGTGAGATCATTTACATCCCGGTCGACCCACTGTACCTGGTGCCGAGTTTGATTCTCGATTTTCCCCTGGATGTATCTTATCTGCTCTGTCGCTGTGTAAAGTAAAAATTCATCTCAACTACTTAACTCTTTGGCACTGTATATTCGGCCGGCCTTTTTTCAACTAAACTCTACTCTAAATTCCACGGCCAGGCGTTCCAATGGTTTCATCACTAAGCGCCGAGACTGCTACGTAACCACGAGACCTACAGCGCATGCGCCACGGGCCGTTTGGGCCGTCCAAATATACACTTCGTAACTTTTTATGTCCCGACGGGAAGTCCCACTTCCAAATTCGTCCAATTTTCGTCATGTAACGCCAAATTTAGTAGTTGCAGTTACGTAAACTTGACATATTTTGGATGTGTATGAGGAAAATAATTTAGGGCATAAAGAATTATAGTAGTTTTAAAACTGATCTACTTCCGGTAAACTAGCCAAGGTTTTAGATGTCGAAGTGTATATTTGGACGGCCAAAACGCCAGTGGCGCATGCGCTGTAGGTCTCGTGATTACGTAGCAGTCTCGGCGCTTAGTGATTGAACCAATGAAACGCCGAGCTGTAACCTAGCCGTGGAAATTAGAGTAGAGTTTAGTTGAAAAAAGCCGTCCAAATATACAGTGCCTTTAGATGTTGTACCAGTCTATATAATTTGAGATCATATTTTACCACTTTGTCTAACTGAATTTTCATATTCTTAAAGTTAAAATTCGGAACCTAGTCTATCGCATATCTCCTACCAAATGTGACGTTTACGTAATTGCAACAAGAAGTAAACTAAATAGAGTAATTCCAATCATCTAAACTTCTATCAAATGTTTTTTTTTATTCTTTGTTTTGATCAATTTTTATTAATCTGTACACAGAGTGTTTCAAATTGAGTGTATCGTTAGACTTTACTCTGAAATATCCCCCTAGACACACTTCCAATTCTAAATTTTCATTAAATGAGGGGACGAATTAGATTATGCAATTCGCCACTCAAAGGAAATCTATTTCATTCAGAAGATGCAGACAATAACGTTTTATACTTTTTATCGTATTATTTAATTTGAAGATATTTTTTTGTCTTATTCAGACATTAACAAAAATAATGTTTACGAATGTTTAAATTTTTATGGGGTCGGTCGGTACGATTCAATTTTTAAAATTATTCCTATCACCACATAAAAGTTACTATTTAAATTTGTGGATGAACCCCATTTTCCCCTGATAAAATATGCTAAAAGGTACTGTAGGTCTCAAACTTAAAATTTTTATATCTCAGTTAGTTCTGAAGATTGAGATAGAAATTTGTCTTTTTCAGAAATTAATAAAAAATTTTGTAATTGGGGTTTTCAAGAGCTACGAGGGTAGTATAATAAGTTATTTTCTGCATCATTATTATATAAACATCTATGGTTTGGCAGCTAGTCCCATTAATTAAAATGAGATTTCGCAATTGAAATTGTCTAAGGAATATATTTTAGGAAATAGCCCATTGTTACACTATTTCATACACCCTGTATAATGCTTATAAAGCATCTTTTATTAGCTTTAACATTTCTGTATTTATATTCCTGCTTTACTATAAGAATATCAAAGTAATTAAAAGAGTATATTACTTCAGAAACTACCCCCATTTCCTATTATCAATTCAATCGTCAGTTAGAAAAACGGAATAAGTCCAAAAAAAGGACAAATTGACTTTTGTGCTTAATAACATCTCCAAGCTTTGCTCAACGCATGAGTGAAAAGAGGGTAAAATATATATCCTCTATCAACAGATATAGCCCTTTGAATTTGTGAAATCGATGTTCTTTCATTGTATTTTTTAAATTTAATTTGGAATTAAAATTAGTCTTTCTTTTCCTATTATTTATACTGTAAACTAAGCCCCAAAATAAAATTTGCTCTTAATTTAATTTCAAACTTTTTTTTATGCAGGGAATACTTGACTCCATTCATATTCAACTTACTCCATTGACACTGCTTTAATGACTCAGTTTCGTTATAATTTTGAATTTTATGTGTTTTATTCTTTAATATACTTCTTATATCTCCGTTTTATGGTGTGAACCAAGAATAAATATAATTTCAATGTCAACTTTAGGGGGGGTTTTTTAAGATTTTTCTTCAGAAAAATTTCCTAAGGTGTAAGCGTAAGAAGGGAATAATTCCATCAACTTTTCTTAGCCGTTAAATATTTTTTTAGTGTACTTGTATTTTTTTTCTTGATTGCTCTGCTTTTTAATAGGGTTCTGAATTTCCAGTAAAAATTAGGTGGTATACAATGAAAATTTCATTACTTCCAGAGTTTTTTTTTTTTTCAATTTTCTCAAGACTTGGTTTTTTGACTTATTTCCTTCTTCTACCTGACGATTCAATTAGTTTTAAACTGAATAAAATCGTTTCTATACTATTACCTTTTTCTTAACTTCTATCTTTCTCACTCTTCGGGGTCTCTCAAAAGGTCTGTGCCAAACTCACCATGCAGGTATGTCATTCCATAACAAACAAGTTTTTCTCAGGAACTCCGCATATGATAACTGTGTCCTTTCTAAAGAACAATGTTCGCCGGGGTAGTTTAACTTTTTTTTATTCCAATGAAAACTAAGAACTTTTATCATATTCAGAAAGAGCCACCCGAAAACCCCTGAAGACATAATATCATTACAATCTGCCAGTAACTTGCAGAGAAAAATCAAATTTTTTACATCAGATTTCAATTCAATATTTTTCCAGACCTCCTAATAAGAAAGTGAATTTATATCCTAATTACCAGTAGAATTTTATAAAATTTGGTTTACAAGGATTTCCGGGAGTGGTTTTCCCCCTAAGAATAGTAAAGTTAAACATTACCCCTTCGCCAGTGAACTTTGTCCTCTAGCGGATAAAGTTAACATTTGCGGACATGGGTTCCTGTGAAAATATTGTATTGCACCAACCTTTTGAGACGGTGTCATGTGAAAATTCATGTCCATACAAAAACTGGTAAGTAATCCGGTAAAAAAATATTTAGCTTTACACATGTAATAAAATAATTTTTGTTGACCGGTCTTTGCTGACCAGCTTTTTCATTGACCGGAATTTTCGTATATCCTTTGAGACAACATGTAGTATAGGGGAAAAAAACTCTCGACACAACCGAGGGATGGTCCCTCGGTTTCCATGGTGATTTTTATTTAATAGCATCACATCAGTTGCGTTTTATATAAAAGTTACACTCGCGTTGTCAATACATAGTAAAACTTCATAACAGTTTCGAAAAGGAATAGTTCCTTGTTGGTTCGGTGAATCTTGCGTTTTCCATGCTGAGGAAAAAAAAACAGGTTTTAAGAGTAACTTCTGAAAATGTATAATTTTATTAGAATTTTAAAATTGAAAATAAAAGCATGTGCAGTATGATATTTTTCTTAGGTTGTTTTAGCCATTTCGGCCAATAAACTAAACTAGAAATTAACCCATTTTAGGCCAAGCATAGATATTTTATAAAATGTTGTAATATTTTCATTGAAATATGCTTAAATTACCTTCATTATATATAAGACACAAAAAAGTTTCGTGCGTAATAAATATTTTATATAACAAATGAAATGGTGCGGATACGCACCTTCGGCCGAATCAATGACCAAATCTTACGTTGGCAGACAATCAGAGGAAACAGTTGCTTTTCATGCGACGGGCAAAAATTTCGCTACGCTGTGGAATATTTTGTCGATTTTGTTGTCTCAATACACTTTCCTACCTCCTTCCCCACACAATAAGAATGTAAGGGGCGTGGACGACTGTCCTGCCGCGGAAATACCTCGACTGCAGTTGGAGATTCTAACGGGAGCAACGCTGACTCAAGACAAACTGCCTTTATTTTGCAACAAAAAAAATTCTTGAAATATTTAGATTAATTACCCACAAGATGCAATAGATAAATCGTCTAAATCTAAATAGTAATAACCAAAGTCAAGTCATAATAGTGTCAGTAAATAGCATAAGAAAATATGTAGGAATAATTAATTTTGAAAGAAAATGCCCTTATTTAGTTGTAAGGGCCAAAAAAAAAGCTTGAGCACAAAAAAGGGGGCGTGGACGCTCGGGTTTTTTTACATGTCTTTTTTTTGCTTAAACCCATTGGGTCCAATTCAGCCAACCCTGTTTTGAATGCTATAAACCTTTCTTATATTTGGATAGAATAAAAAAACCATGAAATTAAAACTACAATATCACTACATTTTGGCATTAAATCACACAGAATATGATTGGGGTTGTACTTAGAGCCGGCCAAATTACAAAGGAAACAAGTGGCCCTAGGTACAATGTATGGAGTTTTGTACAAAATCTCTTATTTTGAAAAAATTGTGGAGCAGGAACTTCTTCAATATCTCATTCTTGGTCTAACATGAAAATTGAAATAATGCCCAAAATAAGAAGTAAGTTACTTAACTTACCTTTGAAAAAATATATAAGAGAAAAGCTACAAAAAGGAACACATGGGGGAAAACTATTTTTAACAAAAACTAGCCACAACATTTTCCTGAAAGGTTTAAAAATGGATCATAAAATGGCAATTGGGGTTCCCATTCACCCGGCTGAGAACGAATATACAGGGTGTTACAAAAGTCCATTTCGAGGCTTTTATATGGAGTCAAAGTGTCCTAACGTCAACCCTATAGGTAAGTGACCCTGAAGAATCCATTGAGATGACTTACAGCGCCTCTAGTGGCAAAATAAAAAGCTAAAAAAATAATTTAAAAACTAAAGGAGATGGATAAAAATGGATAAAGACAAAATTTAATAAAAAAATCATAAAAACATTCATATTTTGAACTTTTTCTTTTTAGAATTGAAAAACGGCTATTTTCACATGCTAATATATCCGCGAATATTCACGATAATTTAATGAATTTTTTTCAGTGAGTTCTTTAAAAATAGTTTTTTTACTTTATTATTTCTCCGCTAGAGGCGCTGTAAGTCATTGCAATAGATTCTCCAGCGTCACTTACCTAGGGTAAAACCTTACTTCCGTGACCCTAGGACACGTTGGTTCCAAATAAAAGCCGCGAAACGAACTTTTGAAACACCCTGTATAAAATTAAATGTTATTTAAGTTAAGTGGGGTGGCCCTAGGTACACAGATCTACCGTATATATTCTTGAAGGTCACTCCCCTGTGATATTTTTTTCAAATAGCTGTTTTTAGTGGGGTTTTAATGCATATATACAATAACTGTATAAAACCAAAGGTAATTGCCAAAAATGGAGCGCTAGAAAGCAGAAGACTATTTACTCATTTGTTTTTAGTTATTTATTTGTATGCAGTTTTTTTTTGCAACAGAGCTAAGTTTTAAAAAATTATATTAAAATGTTATTATAGTGTGTTTTTTGAAAAGGGAGAGGTATAATTGGACAATAGCATTTGCTAGTATATATAATATTTTAATTCAGAGGGTAAAATTTATTAGGATGTGCGAAACTAGTTGTGTCTAAATCAGTGTTTCCCTACCTGTTTTTGACCCCACCGAAGCCTTCCTAAAGTTTAATGAAAATGCCTTCCTAAAGCCTCAATGTTAAAACACTCTTTTGGTAGGCAGCTGGCTTTCAGCTACTTCATTTCTTTCAGTGAGCGAGATACGGACGCTTCCTCTCCTTCTACCACTCATACCGCCATGGTGAGAGCGATATTCGCGACCTTCGCACGAGTCTCGCTATCAGCTGATAAAATGTTACGTCAGAAGGGAATTTTCCCTTCCTAGCTTTCAAAGATATAATGTGCGAAGGGCGGTTTCATTTAACAACAGTTGTTTCTCCGGACCTGCAGCTGCGTTTCGCTCGCAGGGTAAAAGAAACGGCTTAACATGGAGAGGGAAGCGGGTCGTATTGTTGAATGGAGGATCGAGAACTTGAGCCACTGGTGTGCCCAAGTGCACGGTGAATGTATCAAGAGTCCCGTTTTCTATGGCCCATGTAACTACATGCAACTGTATCCGAAGGGTATCAGCGGGCAAGGAGAACGTCTAGTGGTGCGATTATGTGGTTTTGTATATTACTTTTCTGGTGAGCTCTCTTTCTACTCTTCTGACGGATCCCTGCTGTGCTCCAAGCAACAGGTGAATGCAGAAGAGAACACAGAAGATGTTCTAGAACTTCCTCCCGGACCCAAGTCCAAAGACGTCCTCTCCAGAATCCATAGGGAGGACTTCATCACCGTGAAATTACGGGTAGAGCATACGGATTATTGTGAAAAACTCATGTGCACAACCATAAATGTTTTAAACATATCAGTCAAAATAAATCCAATATGTATTGAAGAGAAGAAATCAAGTTATTTTTGCCACATTGATTTTTCACCAGATAACTACATTGATGATGATGCAATAGAATTAAAGACATACTCTAAGAGAAATAAAGTTCGTTTTACAATCACACCACCTACCGGGTACGAAAACCCTTTCGCTGTCGAGATGTGTTTGAGTTTGACGGGAAGCGATGGCATTGTTGACAGCTGTGTGAAGAAGGAACACGTCTTTTACGGCAACAATCCTTGGACATTCCCTGAACCACTGGAGAAGAAAGAATTAGGTGGAAAAGAAATTTTACTCTTTTTGTATTTGAAGACCAGCAACTTTATTCAGAGTCCCGTTTCCATGATTAAGGATTACAGATATATCAGCATTGAGTTGAATAACACTCCCTGCTTGTCTGAGAAAGCACCACCCACGGATCCTGTCACTTCTAACACGGTGGAAGTGCTCACAAAAGATTCCGGAAGCTCCACTTCCCTTTCTTCTGACATTCCAGACGATTCAATACAAGTGTTATCCAAAGAACTGATGTGTCTCTACCAGGACCAGAAGCATTCCGACTTCCAACTCAAGTGCGACAATGTGTCTTTCCCTGTCCACAAGAACATCCTGAGTGCCCGGTCCCCCGTACTCGACCGCCTTCTATCATGTGACATGAAGGAAGCAGCGTCCGGTACGGTAGACATTGAGGACCTGGACCCCTCTACCCTATCCCGATTCCTCACCTACCTGTACACCGGAGCTGTAGAAGATCTGCAAGATGATAGCGCCCTCAAGCTCTATTACGCGGCAGACAAGTACCAGGTCCCTTCCCTAAAGAGAGACTGTTCAAAGTTCTTGTATGCCAATGTGTCCATTTCGAACGTGTGCGACATTCTGTCTCTCGCGGATAAACACCAAGACGACGAGCTAATTGCCACGTCCCACAAATTCATCCTGGATAACTACAACGCGGTTTTGAAATCCAAAGAGTGGGACACTCTTAGGAAAAATGAACCTGTTCTGGTTGCTGAAACTCTGACTCAGTTCGCTGTGGAGGATCGTGTTGCCAGAAAACACCATCCTCAGTAATATTTTCGGTTCGTTCAATTTTTATGACTACATTTATTTAAGAAAGAGTATTGTGGAATTTCACTGTTATTTTTCAATGTAAAAGAGCAAATCTTCTCCTTCTGTAATAACATAACAGCAACAGTTATCGTATTTATACACAATTTTCAATCCTGACCTAATTTCATAAGGTTAAAACCGTATTTTTATAATAAATATAATTTTACTTTAAACTAATACTGTTTGCAATTCCCCCTCAAAAAAATGAGGAACTTTTCATTTAAATTTTCAAGTTATTTTAGTTCTAAGTGAATTTAAAGTACAATGTTTTTTAGTGTATTACATAACTTAACCCCCCTCCAGTAACGGATTAAGGGGCTTGCATGAAGGCTTGTGCCCAGTCCCTAGAAAAAAATAAATATTAAAAATAACATCGAATTAATTTCTAAATAAAACATAATTTTGAAGATTTGGGTTTAAAAAGAAATGGTTAAATGTGTATTTTTATGTCTAAATATGTGTATTACTATTCTATATTCTTTGAAAATTTGCATTTTTTACTGCGGAAGATGTTTAAAATTATTTTTGCCCCCCCCAAGAATAAAAACGTGGATCCGCTCATGCCCCCTCCCCCCTATCAATAAAAATGAGCTTTCCTTCAGTTATACGCAGGGCTCGATTTCAGCCGGAACGGTCCGGAACGGCGTTCCGGAACCTCTATTTCGGAAAAAAAATACAACCCGTGAGACCCATTCATCAGACCAGCGGATACCTTTCTGTCTATGTACGAAAAAAAAAAGTCCTAAAATGAATTAAAACCCTGTTTTTACAATCAAATTTCAAAAAAATTTCTGTGGGAGAACCCCCAGCCCCCCCGTTTTGTACTTAGAGCTCAACTTATCAGATTTATTTTCAGATTAAGTTCATAACAATAAGAATCCTAGCAAACAAAATATAAAAGACATATTTCAAATAAAAATAAAACATTTTTAATGCATTTTTATCTTTTTTGCAAATAACAATATTTGTGATGTAATTGCAAGGTTGTTACTTAATTGTTCTTTTGAAACATGATTGTGAACCCCCATTTAAACTACCCGCAATCCGCTCTTGGTGTTGATTCTTTTTTATTTGAGCCAGGTTTGCCAGATCGCTGGGGAAATTTGTAAAGAAAATTTGCGACATCTTAATTTCTACCATTTAAGGACTTAACTACGCATTATATTCCTTAAATTTTCAAAATATACAACACTAATGGTTCATTGATAATCAACACTAAAGATTCATTCACCGTCCCGCCTCCTACAAGAGGCACCCTGTTGGAAAAAAAGTATAACCCACTGCATAAAAAAGGCGTATAAAGAGTTCATCTTATACAATAATTAAGTTAGGACACTCTTCCTAATCTAGTACAACACATTTGAATTTATTTTATAAATTTAAATTAGAAAATAAATGCTTAAGTTAAGATATTAAAAGTATTCATTTTTTCAGTTTTAATACCAATAATTTTACCGTTCCGGTACCTCTTTTTTTAGAAATCGAGCCCTGGTTATACGTATTTATAAAAAGACTTTTTCATTGTAAATCACGTGTCTAGATTATCTGTGTTTTTGTTAATTATTTTGAAAGTGAATAGTATATTTGTTAATCTTAATAATTGCACTTTTATTTTATATTTTAATAACCCTGGGAAACGTAAATGTGCGACTCTTATTGATGTATGTTTTCATGCTAATATTGTAATAAAATAAAACTTCTGAAATATAATTGGTCTAGGGCTGAAATTTTAAAAAATTTTGTTTACATTACATGGTACATTACATTTTTAGCGTTAGTCTACTTGATTTAAAAAAAAATTATATTTTCTTTCACGCATCTTAACGTTACACATTTAACTGTTACTGTAAAAGCATTGTGTTGTCAAATTTCGTTTACTTCTAGTTGAAGTTATGTAACCTCCACATATTTGGTATGTATTTTTTTGAGTATAAATTTATATAAATTTTAATTCTTTATTATTTAATTAATCTAAGTTTTATATATATTTATTGGTGTTGCCAACAGACGATACGATAGCTAAAAAACTGTCCCACAAAATGTCCATTTAAGAAATAAATTTAGAATATCTGTAAAACATCTCTTATTAGACGACTAATATACGTTTTTTTATGGACGATAATTAGATATCCCAAAATGCACGTCTAGTCAATGGTATCAGATGTTATCAGGGGATGTGGATGAATTTTGGATGAGACTAGTTTAAGGTTGTTAATAAGTAGACGTGTGTGCAGTTTGAGATGGTTGCTTTAATATTTTTATGCTGGAAAAAATATTTTTGTTTCCTTACAAAAATTATTCAATTATAGACATCGAAATACTGGGTAGAAATAGATGCTTAAATGTGAAAACAATTTTGCCTGTATCGCTAATCAATCTAAAAGGATATTGACATAATTAAAAAGAAAAATAGACAACACAAATTAAGAACCTTGTTTGTTTTTTCCTCAGATTTTTAAAATTTTTAAATAAATTCATCATTTAAATTTGTCTATCATATAAAAATATGATAAACAAATTTTAAAATAAATTCATTTACAGGTAATAAACAAAATCCGAATTCAAAGGAATTTTCATTTATACTTTCGAAGGAGTTCAGGACTGTTATTTTTTATTCCTTGTCTATTAAATTAAAATTTTTCTATAATTAGAGTGCCTATGTTATGAATTTCAAACAGGGAAAGCGCAGGAAACTGATCATATCCTAACTGATGATATACCTAATTTGATTAGATCTCAAGATCATACCTGCCAACCGTTCCGATTAAATCTTATTTGTTCCGATTTTTCACTGTTGTTCCGAAAATACGATTTCAGTACCAAATGTTCCGTTTTTACGCCCCCCTGTCCCGCCATTTTCGACCTACTCGAATTGCGCAATAATAAGGCGTTTAGTCTTAGTGAAAGGGTGTTAAGTCTAGTTCGTAAGAACAAGACAGACTCTCAGAGTTCCATGGACTCTCATGTTCATTTGTAGCACTTAATTAAGATTAATTTTTCTATTTTCCAAACAATGTTTGCTTATTTCACTGTTTCAATTTATTAGTACTTACTAAGTATTTTTAAATCTTTCTGAGCTATTATGTATGAAATTCCCAGTGTTTAACATCTTGAGTCATTTTTGTTATTCTATTTGCAGAAATTTAAACCCAGATAAAAGGAAAAAAATTAACTTTATTATATCCTGGTATAAATGTAGATAATTATTAGTCAGAATATAAAGGTATATAAAACACTTAGTCCTCTTAATAACCAGAAGATACCTTAGATAAGAGTTATGTATTACAAGCTCTTTTTTAATAATACCCCTTTAACACATTCAAAATGTGTCGTGCGTGTTGTTCCTATTTCTGTTTCTGAAATGTTGGCAGGTATGCAAGATTAATTTTTTCTGTTTTGTTTTATTTTCCACGATATTAGAAGTTGTTGGGCAATGGGGGCTCGTGAGTTTATTAACATCCTTTTTTTAAATTAAAATTTGCACAAGATCTAGAAAGAGAAGGGATGTTGGACGAATACATAAAAAAACTTATTTTAAAACAAATGACCTATTTCAGCAGGGTAGTAATTTTAAGTTCCTTAAATTTTTCACTGCATGAACTTTTATTTTTTAAAATATGCGTTTAATGGAAATAGCAAAATCTTATGAATAAAAAAGAGCCCTTTATTTTTAATATCCCTAACCTCAAAAACAACTTTAATACATGATGTCCACTCGCCTAACTTTTTTGAAGGCAAACAGTTGTTGACACTTTCATTAAAATCAGGCATAATACCTATCATAATTTTTTTTTTAATTAGGAGCATGACAAGAGCACTGGATCAGTCGTCCCTAATAGTGCTTGTTAGAATTCATTATGTATTGAATAATATTTGTCGCGTAAATATCATTCTTAAATTCTCTTTACAAGTCTAATTGTTCAGATGAGGTGTTGGTTTTCCGTGCTTAATCAGAAAATTGATTGTGAAAAATGCAGGTGATATGTAATTTTCAAGATTTGTAATTTTACTCAACTCCACTCTAAAAAAATATCACCAATAACAAAAAATTAATTACTACAATAAGGAACTTGCCAGATTTTTTTTTATATTTTTAATCTATTCTTCACGCAAAAATTAGCCACTACACAAAATTTGAGGCCGATTGAGAAATTTTTTGATTGCAAAAAAAAATTATTAAAAATCGTCTTTTCCGAAGCACCTGAAAACGCTTAATTGCACGCACAGTGACGTCACAATATATTGACTTTGCCTAAAATGTTTGCCTTGGATTTCTGACCGTCACCAGAAGTGTCTAGAAGGTAAATATTTATTAAAACACTCATATCGGACACTTCAGAAAAGAGAAATCATCAACTAAAACAAAGAAATTCAATTTTGATTGCAATTTCCACTGATGGAATTCTACGTCACTGTGCATGCAAACACACTTCGCGTTTTCACAGTCACGTGTTTTTTTTTTCTCGACTTTTAAATTAAAATATTTAATTACTTGTACACTTTTTTTTTGAAAAATTGACAAAATATTTCATTTTACCATACAAAACAACATACAAATTCAATTTTTTAAATTAATATTTTCATTTGCAGTACTTTTCTATGAAAAAAAATCATAAAATTAAAAAATTTATTTGACTTTACAGTGTGAAAAATTGATACCAAATACAACTTGCATACTTAAGCAAATTATTACACAAAACCGACTGAAATTCTAACAGTTCTGTTACTCTGCACAAATGTATACTTTCTGGAGAAAAACTCAATCCCTAATTTTTGCAATCACCAATTTATAAGCTTACGATAGAAAGAGAAATATATTGTTACATAACCTGTTTAACGAACTCTTTAGAATATACTTTTTTTAGATCCTTCTATGAAACTCAGATTCTTAAATATGTTGAAAAAAATATTAAAAAATAACACACATAATATATGTTCGATAAAAGTAATGATGAGGGATCCCCTGTTCTATATTATTTCTTTTTCGTTTTATTTACTACAACACCACAAAATTTTTTTGCACGATTTCAAATACACCCTGTTTAACCCTTTATTATATTTTAATACAATTAAAGCATGAAAATAAAACTTGCAGATCACTCAATTGTTGCATTAAATGACACAGAATATGATTGTGGTTGTACTTATAATATAGCCAGCCCTAGGTACAATGTATGGAGTTTAGTACAAAATCTCTTATTTAAAAAAACACATAGAGTTGGAACCTCTATCTCATTTTGTTTTTAACTTGAAAAACGAAATAATGCCCAAAAAAAAGAAGAAAATTATTTAACTTACCTTTGAAGAAATAATATAAGAGTCAAGCTTCAAAAAAGAACTTTAGACCTATGAAAAATTACTTTTACCAAAAACTAGCCACATCATTTTCCTGCAAGGTTTCAAAAATCACCCAGCTGAGAAAGAATACTTAAAATCAAATATTACTTAAGTAAAGTGGGGTAGCTCAAGATTCACGGATCTAACGTATATATTCTTGAAGGCCACCCTACCCCCCAATATTTTTCAAATTGCTGTTTTTAGTGGGGTTTTAATGCATATATAAGATAACTGTAAAAAAGGTAATTGCTGAAAATGGAGCGCTAGAATGCAGGTTACTATTAACTCATTTGTTTTTAGTTTTTAATTTGTATTCCGGGTTTTTTTGGCAACAATAAGTTTTAAAAAATTATTTTAAAATGAAGTGTATATTTGGACGGCCCAAACGGCCCGTGGCGCATGCGCTGTAGATCTCGTGGTTACGTAGCAGTCTCGGCGCTTAGTGATGGAACCAATGGAACGCCGGGCCGTGGAAATTAGAGTAGAGTTTAGTTGAAAAAAGGCCGTCCAAATATACAGTGCCTTTTAAAATGGTATTATAGTTGAGTTTTTTTTTAAGAGAGGGGTATACAAATACAAATACAAATATTGACAACCAACAACAGGCGTTAAGCCCAACTAGGTTGGTTCACCAACTCAAACTTCCGATTCCCAGTATTTGTCTAATTTATCCTTAAAATCATTTACTCCATTGGAACTAACTATCGATTCCGGCAACCCATTCCATCTATCCACAACCCTGTTGTAAAAATAATGCTTTCTGCTTTCCCTGTTTACATGTCCCTTGTTTAATTTGAAACTGTGTCCCCTTGTTCTATTATCTGTACTTAAGTCTAGACCCTCTGTATCCCCTTGCTTTATCATTTTGAATAGTTGAATCATATCCCCCTATCCCTTCTTTTCTCTAAAGTGAACATATTTAACTTCTTTAAGCGCTCATCATAATTTAAATTGGATATACCCTTGATCATTTTTGTAGCCCTATGCTGTACTCTCTCAATTAAATCTATGTCTTTCCTCAAATATGGAGACCAGAATTGTACTGCATACTCAAGATGAGGCCTCACCAAACCTCTGTACAGAGGCAAGATTATGTTCCCTGTCCTTGAAGAGATAGTTTTCCTAATATATCCCAATATCCTATTAGCCTTTTTACTAACAGATGAGCATTGGTGTTCCATTTTAAAATCCTCATTTACTATTACCCCCAGGTCTCTGGTCATATTCCCCTCCTTTAATTTAACCCCTTGCAGATATAATTCAGCATTACTATTCCTAGATCCCATATGCAGCACTTGACATTTATACACCTATATACATCTATACATCTATATACCTATATATCTAGCCCTACCTGGTGGCAATTTGGTGGAAAATTTTCAAATTGCCCCCCCCAGAAAATTCTATTGTGCCCCACGTTGGTAAACACTGGTCTAAATTATTAATTAAGCAATAGTTGGACAATAGCATTTGCTAGTATATTTGATTCAGAGGGTAAAAATTATTAGGATGTGCGAAACTAGTTGTGTCTAAATCAGTATTTCCAAACCTTTTTTTATCCATGCCCCACCAAAACCTTCCTAAAATTTCCCATGTCCCACTGTCTTTTTTTTCTCGAAAATCCTTCCGGGAAAGTCAATAGAACCTGGTTATCCAAGCCCTACCTGGTGGCAACTTGGTGGAAAATTTTCAAATTGCCCCCCCCTATTGTGCCCCACGTTGGTAAACACTGGTCTAAATTATTAATTAAGCAATAGGTCTTTTAAAAAGTTTATTATAGCTTCCCTCCGGTGTACTCAATTTGATGATGGGACACCTCGAGGAAAATCTACAGTGATAGCAGCTATATAGGTATATTTAGAACACCAATTTATTTGCTAAAATGTTATAGTAAAAATATTACGTGAGAATTTGAGAGGGGGTCCTAAAAATCTCACCAAGGGGGAGGGAGGGATCCAAAATTTGTAAAAGACACCTCACCCAATTTATGGTTGTAATGTTATGTTGTTGTCGTCCCATGACTACACAATATCGAGAATGATAGCAGCTATCTAGGATATTCGTGACCTTCGCACGAGTCTCGCTATCAGCCGATAATATGTGACGTCGGGAGGGAATTTCCCATCCTCGCTTTCAAAGATAATATGTGTGATGGGCGGTTTCACTTATATTAATTCTTTCTCCGGGCTCGGAAGCTGCGTTTCGCTCGCACTGTAAAAGAAACGGCTCAATATGGAGACGAAAGAAGGTGTTGTTGTTGAATGGAGAATCGAGAACTTTAGCCACTGGTGTGCCGAAGTGAAAGGTCACTGCATCAAGAGTCCCGACTTCCTTTACCCATGTGACTACATGGAACTGTATCCGAAGGGTATCGACGGGCAAGGAGAACATATAGTGGTGCGCTTGTGTTGTGTATGTTGCGTTTCTGGTGACCTCTCTTTCTACTCTCCTGACGGATCCTTGCTCTGCTCCAAGCAACAGGTTAACACAGAAGATGACAAAGATGTTCTAGAACTTCCTCCTGGTCCCAAGTTCGAAGACGTCCTCTCCAGAATCCATAGGGAGGACTTCATCACTGTGAAATTACGGGTAGAGCATACGAGGTATTGTGAAAAACGCATGTGCACAACCATAAATGTTTTAAAAATATCGGTGAAAATGAATCCAAGATGGATTGAAGAGATGGAATCAAATTATGTTTGCGACATTATTTTTTCACCAGATAACTATTTGGATGGATTGGAGTTAAAGAGGTGCTCTAAGAACGAAATAGTTCATTTTGAGATCTACCCTCCAACCGACTTCGAATACCCTTTTGCTGTTGAGTTGAGTGTGAGTTTGACGAAAAGCGATGGCACCGTTGACAGCTGTGTGAAGAAGGAACACGTCTTTCGCGACAAGAGTCCTTGGACATTCCCTGACCCACTGCAAAAGAAAGAATTAATTGGGAAAGAAATTTCAATCTTTCTGTGTGTGAAGACCAGGAACTTGATTCAGAGTCCCTTTTCATTTAATTGGGATTACAGATATGTCAGCATTGAGTTGAATAACACTCCCTGCTTGTCTGAGAAAGCACTATCCACGGATCATGTAGCTTCTAACACGGTGGCAGTGCTCACAAAAGATTCCGACATGCCAGACGAGTCGGTTCTAGTGTTATCCAAAGAATTGATGTATCTCTACCAGGATCAGAAGCATTCCGACTCCCAACTCAAGTGCGACAATGTCACTTTCCCTGTCCACAAGAACTTCCCGAGTGCCCGGTCCCTCGTACTCGACCGCCTGCTATCTTCTGACATGAAGGAAGCAACGTCAGGAACGGTGGATATAGGGGACCTGGACCCCTCTACCCTATCCCGATTCCTCACCTACCTCTACACCGGGGCGGTAGAAGAGGAGCTGCAGTGTGACAGCGCCCTCAAGCTCTATTACGCGGCAGACAAGTACCAGGTCCCTTCCCTCAAGAGGGACTGTGCTGAATTCTTGTGCTCCAATGTGTCCATTTCGAACGTGTGCGACATTCTGTCTCTCGCGGACAAACACCAAGACGAAGAGCTAACTGCCGTGTCTCACGACTTCATCCTGGACAACTTCAGCGATGTCCTGAAATCCAAAGAATGGGACACTCTAAAGAAAAATGAACCTGTACTGGTTGCTGAAACTGTGACAAAGTTCGCTATTGAGGATCGTGTAAGAAAACACCAACCTCAGTAAGATTTTTGTGTTTCGTTCATTTATTTTTATATTCCTTATAAGCAAGTGTAGTGTGCAATTTCACTGCTATTTTTCCCACGATTTTTTGAATATTTTAAGAACATTAAGAACATAATTTAGCTCTTAGATAAACAATTCATCAATATTTAAAATATATTGATGGTTTTTTAAATGCCTGTTAATTAATTAATTATCAGTTAAAGTTGTTAAATCTAACTGAAAGGTAACATGATTTTTAATTTTAACATGCTTTGATGCTAAAACCATATTTATCTGCGATTTTATCTGTAATTTAAATATTCTAATTAATCGAACTGTTTTTATTCTCTCTATTTTAAATTCCGAACATGACCTCAAGACTTAATTCCTTGTGCCTATGTTATTGTTTTATTTATATATACTTGCTGCTGTATTTCTAAATCCCCGAGTGCCTGCTTAGGCAGGCGGGCCGGGCGTATTAATAAAGTGTTATTTTTCCCATGAAAAAGAGCAAATCTTCTCCTTCAATAATTACATAACAGAATCTGCTTTTGTACACAATTTTTAATCGTGACCTAATTTCATAAATTTAAAACCTTACTTTTATTAATGAATGTAATTTAAATTTAAACTAAAATTGTTTGCAATTCTCCCCCTCAAAAAAATGAGATGAACTTTAAAATTTAAATTTTCAAGTTATTTTAAGTTTAAGAGAATTTATAAAGCCATCAATTTATAAAACTACCAAATGAAATCCAATCGGAATCTAATATCCGTTATTTTAAAAAACTCTGCATTTCCTTTATTATTTGTAATATTAATACAGAGGAAACATTTTAAATCAGTCTGGTTAATATCAAATTCGAATTAATATATACTTTTACTAAATGAACTCCTTAGCCAGCCAAGTCCCACCCTTTTTTTTTTTAACAACTCAGTAAAATTGGAAATCTGTAAACTCATGGACGAGCTGTGGCTCCTTTGGGATGTATTTGCAATTTTCTTTTTTCTTTTCTTTTAATTCTGTGTAAACTTTTGTGAATCTGTTTCAAATTTTGTAAATTTTTTTTTGTTAATAAATTGATTGATTGATTGATTGATAATTAATAATCTTATTTTAAAAGTAATTTAAAGTTAAGTAATTTAAATTTGTTATATGTTATTTTGCTTCGCTTTGTACATTATGGAAAATAAATTATTATTATTATTATATCGTCGTGGAAGATGCAATACAGCACATCTAACATCGGAAAAAGACACAGTTTGATGTAGTTGTAGATTGTTTCAATTGGCAGTGAAATAAATAGCCAAATATGGTTTCGTATGGTTGCTGCTTAAATCGAGTCAAAACCAACACCAGCACATTTATTCATCACCGAAGTTAAGCACTTCCAGGTACGGGTAATTCTTGGGAGGGTGACTACTTCAGAACATCGCTTTCTAATAGAATTTCTCGTTCTCTTGCCCACATCGAGCATTTTTCTGCTTTTCAGAAAAGAATATCGATCATTTCTATTAATTTTGTCCATCATAGATAGATAAAATAAAAATTTTTCTTTTTCTTTTTGTAAATAAGCACTTTTTCTGTTATTATCAGAATTAGTTGTTTGATAATTTTATTTTCAATACAATTCTTATGGGAAAATTTTTCTTTTCTCTTATCGTTGTGTAAAGCAAAAAAAAAATCATAGGAACATAAAAAATTACAAAACTGTGTACATTTTACTTACATTTTAATCACAATAAAATTGTAGCAGGTAAGGTACCACGACATAAAATAAAGCATGCTTTATTTGCATTATTCGGGAACTTTACAAAGCTAATTAAAGGAGAAATAGGTACATGTAATAAAAAAGTAACACATAATCGAAGATCCAGTAATATCTTTTTTAAATTAGTTTAATAATATTCGGAGGAATTGTCAAAACAGAATCGCATTCAAAATAAACCAATATCTTTCACGCTCTCAAACGGTTTCATCGAGATTGATTCTCTAAATATCAGATCATGAAAGATCATGATCTTTGGATCTATGACAGATCATAAAAGATCGGTAACTTTTTTCTGACCAATGTGAAAATGTGTCAAATCACGGCTTACTAGAGCTATTAAGATGTTTTATAAATTCTTTTAATACTTTTAGGTGCGAAGCCTGATCAAGTAATCAAATATCTAAGCATCAATTTCTGAAAAATTTTGGTTTACAAAAAAAGCACAGTCATATTAAAACCGCCAAACGAAGTCGCGAAAACTGTTTGGCGAGAAAGAGGATTGGAATACTAAAGGTGCTTCAAATGTTAGATGTGCCTTATTGCATCTTCCACGACGATATAATGTTTTTTAATGTGTTAAATAACTTAACCCCCTCCAGTAACGGATTAAGGGAGGTCACATGGGGGCACGTGCCCACCCCCTAAAAAAAATTTTTTTTCGAAAATAATAGCATCGAAAATTAATTTCTAAATAAAACATAATTTTGAAGATTTGGGTTCAAAAAGAAATGTTTAAATGTGTATTTTTATGCCCAAAAATGTGTGTTACCAATCTATTTTCTTTGAAAAATTGCATATTTTTGTTGCGGAAGACGTTTTAGAATTCGTGGTACCCCCCAAGAATTAGAACGTGGATCCGCTCATGCCCCCTCCCTCCCCCACATCAATAAAAATCAGCTTTCCTTCAGTTATATTTTTAAAAGACTTTCTCAATGTAAATCACGTGTCTAGATTATCTGTGTTTTTGTTTATTATTTTAAAAGTGAGTAGTATATTTGTTAAACTTGATAATTGCACTTATTTTACATTTCAGTAACCCTGAAAATCGTCAATGTGTGACTTATATTTTTTTCATGCTAATATTGTAGTACAATAAACTTCTAAAACGAAATTGGGTTGGGGCTGAAATTTTATAAAATTTTGTTTAGATGATATATAGTTATTTAACTTTAATTTCTTCATTTAGTTTTTTATATTAGTAAGAAAATCTAGTTTTTCTCTTTTAATTTTGTGCCTCAAACTAACATCTAACATAATAAAAGTCAATGTGTGTGAGTGTGTGTGTATGTTTGTCTTTTATACCAATCCAATTTTCATTCCATCAACGATATCATTTTAACGAAGTTACGAAATTGGAAGAGTTGTATCAGGAGTGTGAGCGTTTGATATATTGGAAATTGGAAGAGTTTTATCTGGAGTGTGAACCTTTGATGGGGGTTGAATCTGTGACTTATTTCGGTGAAAAAGATTTTCTAAGGAAATACAATCCCCCTCAGTAAGTCTTTATACAGGGTGTGGTTATATTTTAACGTTCCCACATTGAAAAAAAATATTTACAGTTGTTCTATATCACGTTCAGTCCATTTTGCTTACTTTTTAAAACTTAATTTTCTTTTCCATTTTCAGAACAAAGATTCTTAACAACATTAAAGCTAATTAAAAAAGTCTTTGGCAGAAAAAATGGAACAGGAGATCTACTAAAATAAACTATTTATTGTTAAGTAAATGTATTAGGTTGCCCATGGTAACAAAGTTTGTATTGTATCTAGTAACCTGGTAAGTATAAACAACCGATGAAGATGATCGAATCTGACGAAGAGTGAATGTGCAAACAATGAATGAGTGATTCACAGGAAGGAAAGTGAAACAATGTGAATTGGCCTTTAGATAAGATTCTCTTACACCCGTATTGACCAACACGAGTTACTCTGGAGTTAGGCGTAAAACCTCGTACTCAGGAGTTAACGTTATCGACCACACCAGAATACCTTAACTCGCGAGTGAAAAGCAGTACTTCCGTTAACACCTCAACTTTGGCGAGTTACTCTAGAGTTAACAACAAAAACAAGATGGACGGGGAGTGACTTAACGACCGTCGGGTAACCGTTGTGCGCATGCTCGGGTTAAAGGCGTGGTTTTAAAGTATTTAGGATTGTGGTAAGCATGGCCCCGATGGGGGAAAGGTAGCGTGTCTGCCTGGCGTGCGGAAGGTCGTGGGTTCGAGCCCGGTTATTATTTTTCAGTAAATTTAATTTAAATTTTTATAAATTCCATTAAAAATTGCAAGAATTAATTGCTCTTGTTTAACAGTCATTCCTTATTTAATTAAATTCATTGTGGTTTTTTAAATGTTTTACTTAGGGCCATATGCAACACCGTTTTACGACGAAATGGTTGACGGTTCAAGCTAGTCGAATCCTACTTCCAAACAACTCAACTAACGTTTTCTTTAGTCATTTGGCCAGCTTGCCGCCGATTGGTTTTCAAGAACTACGGTTTTGCCTTGGCGAGACTAGGCCGTCTATCTCAAGCCATCTTCCAACCTAGAGGACCGTTCCATTTTATTCGCGGGTGGGGAAGGATAGAATGAGGAACTTAGCGTTTTTTCGGGAGCACATGTTTGTGCGTTCATTGAAAAATGCATTCAGAGTTGCTTGATTTAAATCACTTGTGATTTTAATAATGAATAAAATCATTAATTTAAATCAAAATTATTAAACAAATAAAATTCATTAGTTAGTGGTATGCTGTATACAAAATTGGTTGTATGTAAAATTTTTAAAATATGCTGTACGTAAAATTTATAATTAAAAAACTTTTTCTTTTATCTATTGTTCTTATATTATATAACTTAAGAAAAAATAACATTAACTTGTATTAAATTTATTTCCAAAAGTATAGAACAGTAAATACATTATAAGATCAGAGTTGCCCCTAAAAGATTATTTATCAAAGAGTTATTATATTGTTATACAAAATCTAAATAATTTTAATTTTTAAGTTTTATTACAATTTTTTATTTGATATTTTATTTCATATTACTTCCATTTACAATTTTTTAAATTCAAATACTTAATTCAAATATACCAAGAAAATCTACCATAAAAAATAGTGCATCTGCCAGGGCACGCGCACTGTGAAAGAGACTCATTTGATCAACCTAAAATACTACGTATCTACCTTCCCCACCCGCGAATAAAATGGAACGGTCCTCTAGGTTGGAAGATGGCTTGAGATAGACGGCCTAGTCTTGGCGAGCGGAAGATAACTCGCCATTCTAGGAAACTTTGGCGAAAAAAGCAAGCGCCTCGCTTCCCGCTTCTCCTCAACGTCAACGTAAATACAAACGAACTCAATGGCCGCTTTAAAGATATTAATGAGTTTGATACTCAATTATAGATCGCAGACGCGACTGAAGTAATCTGAATTTGTTTTCGCACATAATTAGTTTTTTCCCAATAGTTTATGCTATGTTATTTGGACAATAAAATAAATGAAATACTTTTGTTTTACTTACACAGTCCAGGTCCAGCCAAGATTTTTGTTCACGTTTACGATTTATAGATTTACCATCATAATTTATAGGAAAATAATGAACATATTTACCCTGATACTATGAATCATTCATTAAGTTATTTAAAATACATGATGTAATAGATATTACACTGTATATTACTTGGTTCAATTCTGTTAGAATTCCCGCTAAATATCGCCAATCTCTTTTGAACACCAAAAAGTATAAATATTGCTAAATAATTTCAAACACATGGATTAAAATGTTTAATCAGATCTATAACTGTTCAGTTTATCATTAAAAACTTTTAAAACATTGTTTATATTTGAATATTTAGCGTTCAAAGGTGATTTGTGATATTTAGCGGGAACTCTAACAAAATTGAACCTATTACTTACTGTGCAAAATACAATTTACTGCACACACTTAATTAGCTAGTTAAGTATTTAATTTGTACGATTTATATAAATTTAGAATTATTGATACAAAAGAGTATCAATGTACTTTGTACTATGAACACCGATCAAGAATTCCAGTTTATTTGCAAAAAAAATTACTAAGTGTTTATGTACATTTTCAGAAATAGCTAACATTATTAAAATAAAATCTGCTTTATTAAAAACCTTCAAACATTATTAAAAACCTTTTTGAATCAGCCAGGCTAAAGAGTGCCATTTGTTGTAACAAATTGCTAATATTAAAATATATCTTTACCTAGATTGCTGGAGCTAATATTGCTAATTCAAATTAATTCAAAAAATTGCTGGTGCTAAATAATTTCAAACTCATGGATTAATATGTTTAGTTAGATCAATAACTTTAGTTTATCAATAAAAATCGGAAAAATTTAGCAATATTTCTACTTTTTAGTGTTCATAAGAGCATGGTGCTATTTATTGGGAGGGTTAACATAATGGTGTGAAAATATTTTTAATAAGACGAAAATATGCTGTAACAGACCCGACAAACTTTAAACTTTTAATCCAGAGATTTTCAAACTGGGTCGAAACAATATTTTGAATTTTTGTTTAAATTTATTTTTTCGTGTCTACAAATGTGTAGTGAAGTTGGCTGTAAGATTTTATTGGCAAACCATATAGTAAAGAAATAAGATATAGTATTTATATAAGATTTACAAAAATTCCAATTAATGTTTCAAAGTGTAGGGGAACTATTTCAAATTTCCTCAGATAACTGAAAAAAAAGAATAGAATTTTTAAATAATTTTGAATTTTCAAAATTTTTCTGGGGTAGGACTCACAGACCCCTTGTACAACATGGGAATCATTGTCACTGACAAAATATAACGATACACTTGGGTTCAACTCCTATCATTTAGTTTTCTGAATATTTATATTTCATCTCCAATGCATGCTTGTGTGTTTAAGAAAAGTATTAGTTGTATTATTGGACTAATGGGGTGTATGGTGATAATGGCTGAGAAACCATGTTTTGAATATTCTTCAGACAAAATTCATAAAAGTACCTGAACATTATAAAAATTAATGGGATTTTAGCATCGTCCATGTTCTTTTCAATATTTTTCGACAAATTCTTTTTCAGTTCAACATCCTTCTTCCATTTGAGTACAGTGCTTACTCTGCAAGACAGCTGGTAGTCGTAGTCATGAATTTTTCCCAAACAGCATTTACAATTGTTGCCCATAGAACTAGTCAATGGTCAACAAAAATAAACACCATTTGGAATGTGTCTGTTAGAATTCAAAAATAACAATTATTAATTTTAATAGAAGAAAATCTTCACAAAAAATATTTAATCTGAAACCTATGTATACAATATTTGTTAAGTGAAATAACAATTAGTAGGTATTTAACATTTGAAGACTGGTATAAATATGGATTTTAACAAGTTTAAAAGTAACCCCAGAGAGACTACCAAACCTGTGAACAATGCCCTCTTGTAAATTTAAGGCTGTTGGGAAGGATCAATCGCACATTAAATTTGTCGCAGTTGCAACCTGTATGTTCTCATAACAAATTATACTTCTGGGGTCCTGCTCAGAATAAAAATTGTCTTCTGTACTTGACCCTTGCTCAAAGTAAACAAAGATAGTTCCCAGTACTGTGTCTGAATTTTTAGTGAAATTAAGTACTTAAATTTAGAAATGTGTTTAGATTGTTAAACCCATATATGTTGTCTTATCACGATTTGTGTACTGAAACACCTCCTAGCTTTCTGTTTACTCAGGTTTTTCTCCCACACAGTGACAGGTTTTTTCAGACAATTTTACTGAATGAAAAAACTAAGATAACATGAAATAATTATTATATAAAACACCAGGCTTGTAATTAGATTTCTCTTTTTTATATAAGGAAATAATGCCTTTTATAATCTAAATAATTTTGAGATGAACACAGTAAAATTATCCATTATTTTTAATTTCTTAAGCCCATCATTTCCAATATGGGCAACTCAATTATAAGATTAACATACATGTGATTACACAGACAAAAAAGTGGATGAAAATATTAAAAAAAAATTTGATGGCACCTAAATTTTTCTTCATTTTAAGCAGAGGGGGTCCATTGGCTTCTACTTTTCGAGATCTAGGTTGGTTGGTTTTTTATGGCACATGACCCAAGGGTATAGTTAGTCCGAGATCTAGGATTCAATATGCTGGATTCATATTTTTTTAGCTTAAATCTTAACTAATTTTCATATTACTTCGATATTGTTTTAATTTTTTTAAATTTAGTACTAGGCCCCACTAGCCGTCAGAGTTTTCAGTATAAAACGATTGGAAAAAAAGAAAGTGGAATTTCAGTTTTGCAAATCGAATGGACCATATTCAGCCACGCCCATATTAATCAGGTCATCGGGGAAATCATATCTCATCACTCGCTATCAAATCATATCTCATTACGAACTATCTCTGTGGTAACCAATTGCAAGCTCAGTTGGCCACATGATGGAGAAAATGTGACGTCAGTCGTATGGTCCATTGTCGGATTTTAATTTTGCTACGCAAATTGGTGGATTTCCGCCAATTGGCAGATGAATCACATGTATGGATTAAGTATTATAAAAATTGAATATCCCTTGCAAATAATTTTTTAAAAATTGCATTAGAACCTATAACAAAAAAGGCAACAGAAATAAACAATTTTTTACTAAATACACTAAGTACATTGTCATAGAAATAATACTTCAGGAGATTTTTATGCACGAAAGAGACATGAACAATCATAGGATTGAAAACTACACATTAAAAAAATTTAACATGCTATAAACAACATTAATTATAAATTGATAACTAATCATACCTCTGTCTCAATTTGTCTTGTAATAACTTATCTTTGTAACATCATTTTAGTTGGGCTGTGGGGTGTCAGTTTATCAACAGGAGAAGTTGTGTTCCATCCATCATAACCAAATGAAACTTTTCATTGGTGCCACATCGAGTAGAGTGGTCATCAACGAAAAATAACATTTAGTTTAACTTGGCTGAAAATGTAACAATATTGATGATTACACTTAGATATTATTTGTTAAATTATCCAACCATAACAACATCCAATTAATTGCACAGTATAGTATTGAATAAAACAAAACACACAAAGCCTTATTTTTTTCATAGCATGTTATCAGTGCAAGTTCAACACATTTCTTTATTTTAAAAAAATTTGCCTAGTAAAAATGTTAAATTCTCTAATGACGCAGTCACAAATATAAATAAAAAGTATCAATACATAATTACATATTCTATAAGTACATTCAAGTAAAGAAAATGCTGATTCAACTCTAAACCCGTAGATACTTTACTTGAATAACTATAACTACTGGTACTGAATAACTCTATTGGTGTAAGTGGGCTTTGCCTGTGTCACAACATGTTCGGTAGGTATCTCCACATTAGCCGATAAGCGTTTTCAATCACATGTTTTGCTTATGCACCATACCATCACCTTAGAATATTGATTTGAATGTATATTATCCCATTGACTATTCAGCAACACAGCGATAGAACTTAACATGTTTTGTTTGGCCTTTGATAACATATTTGAATACCACAGGATAATACGCAAGAACCAAATTTAGCTCAGAGACCCCAAAGTTGTTAGCTATGACCCAAATTCCTGGCTTCAATACACAATTTTCTAGGATTGAAGTTGAGCTTAAAATCTTTTTAAGTTGAAGATTGAAAAAAATTTCTAATGATCGATGAAGAAATTATTTATGGTATGGGGTTAAAATTAATCTCAATACATTTAAAATATTTCACCTATGGAAAGTTGTGGTGTTGTAAATACTTACATTCGAAAAGCACTATTTTTGTACAAAAATATTAAGCGTCGATAGTTTGGTGTATAAACAAATCACCAGACTTAAAATGACAACAGCGATCAGCTGATGTTGGGATACACAAGTTTTGACTATTTAAGATAATGGTTCCAAACAAAACAGCTTACAACTATGGTAATGCACATGCATGTGTGTGATCTGTCCGACATATTCCAAGATCTAATCATAACAAGTTTTGGAACAGTTTTAGAAAGTCCTTCAGTTGCCATAAGTAAACACAGCTTCCTCAGTGCTTAGTTGTCATCATTGGAGCTGTGGGTTAAAGATGGAAGCTGGAGAACTCTCTCTAAAGCTGTTACTAAGTTAATTCTAAGTAAATAATAATAATTACATTAGTTAGCCAAATTATTATAGTGTTTTTAAGGGCATTTGTTCGTGGTACTTTCTTAACGTTTAAAATCAAAGTACATAACAATCAAAAAGCACATAACTCCCCATTTTCTGTCAAAATCAAATGGTCAAATAATGGTATGATATACGTATTTATAACTCCTTCCATTCTTGAAAATACACGGTAAATCAGCGTCTGCAACTCTTGCATGCGTTTTTCCTCGATAAAAATAATCAAAACAAAACACGCTTGTTAAAAAACAAACCATCGCACCACACAATTGCCGCCATTATCCACGAAGAGGTTGCCGAGATGAATAATTCGAGCTACGTCATCGGGCATTTCAACCAATCAGAGCAAACCGCCGGCGGATGAAACGGTCGACGCGGTCCTGACCTCCCGTTACCGTTGTACGGAGAATGACGGTGAAATAGGGTGAAATACGGTTCCTTAAAACGAAACGAAACGGAGTTGCATATGGCTCTTAGTCTAATTTTTTAAAAAAATAATTTAAATTATTAATTTATTGAAAATAAAATTATTTCGCTAAAATATTTTATAGAAACAGCAAGAATCAGGTCCACATGGATGCGCATTGCTAATAAAGTATAAAAATCTTGCAGGGATTGTGAAATACAGTACGAAACAATACGTCGGTCGCCATGGCCGTGGGACTTGCCGTCCGTCGTACGACGGTCGGCTAGCAACAGCCAGATGGACGCGGGAAGTGTTTGTACTTTCAGAAATCGGACAGCTCGTATGGTTTTCACCAAAATGACATTAATGGCCTGGATTTGCAGTAAAAATGTTGGGCGAAACTACGGCCAAAGTCAGAGGAGGTAGACAATGATATGAGGTAAGTTTTTAGGGTTTTTAAAACTCTTTCGTTTTTACTTCTGAGCTCTCGCAATCGTGACATCTAGATTTATGCTATATATTTATGAAGTATTTTGAGAATATACGGTAGTACTGTTGCATTAGCCAGGTGCAAATTTCGTCAATAGGACTATATTTGCTTCGTCTTACAAATTACATGTATGACAAACAATTAAAAGTAAGTTCAATTCTGCTAAAATTTCCGGCAAACACCGGCAAGCTCTTTTGAACTCAAAAAGGTAGAAATATTGCTAATTAATATCTGAAGTGTTTGGTTAGATCAATAGCTATGCAGTTTATCTACAAAAATCTGAATGTTAACGGAATTGAACCAAAAGCATAATTGCATTTAACTATTGGAGTTTTCAATATGTTTTGCACTTGCAGTTGCATCCAGCTAATGCAACAGAACTACTACTAAAAAAACAGCTGAGAGAAACACAAAATTTAAATCAAATAAAAAAATATCACATCAAATATAAATACTTAATCATATATCCAATTTATTTTTCATGCTCTGAATTATCTTTAATACCCTCCTCCTATTTTAGAAACTAGAAACATTTATTTCCATAAATATGTGTAAAATGTTATATCCAATAACCAAACTTAAAAATGTAGAAGTACACTTCATACACAGTGTTGAAATGCTTAGAATTTTGCAGAAAATCTTTTTTAATTAATTGTTATTTGATTTTTTCTTACTGTATGTTTATAGATCATTATTAGGGGAGAGGAGGGAGGAATGGGACAGTGGGAGGAGTGGGACAGCTGAAATTATGGAAAAATAAATCAATTTATTTTATTTCCAATTTAGTCATTAGATGGCCTTCTTATAGCTTCTTGTTATTTCCTTCATTTAGTTAATCCAGCAGCAAGTTTCTGTTTATAGTTGTAAAAATTTGATTTTCCCACCTCCAAAGTAAATTTCCAGTCTATCTTAAGTTTTATTTCACTTCTCATGTAATTTGTAGAACAAACATTATATAATGCCTTTGTAATCTAAAAGATATAATGTATGCTAATCTGCAATTTCATAAAGCCTAACACCAGCATAGTTTATGTGACAAGTTATATTTTAAAAGCAATGTGTGGAGGGAGGAATGGGACACTCTGAAAAATGTAAACAAAATCTGCAAAAATGTAAACAAAATTTGAAAATATTAATTTCTGATAGCTTTCTATCGCTTCAATTGAAATGCTTTTCTTTTCTTGAATAAACAATTCCAAGTATTACATTGTATTTCAATTATTGATTCTTAACACCATGGGAAAGAGTTCAAGTGTACTAAATATTTTTTAAAAATTATTCTATAATAGATATAAGATTGAAAGTTGTTTAAAAATGTGGGCAAAGGTTAAAAAAATAGTAGGTAAAATACTAGGCCCTTTCTCATTATTACATTTTACTAATTTTCTTTACTTTTCAAAAGTGTCCCACTCCTCCCATACTCATGTCCCACTCCTCCCACCCATGAGGGAGGAATGGACAAAATTCTTGTTAATTTGAATGATCAAAAGTGATAAAATTAAACAACATTTAAGAACTGTACATTTTAAAAAAATTAAGTTAAAACATGTAAGTTTATTATCCAACCATTTGCATCTATGAATAAGCAGGGGATAATGAATAAAAAAATATTTAGTGAAAATTGTCCCATTCCTCCCTCCTCTCCCCTACAGTAATAGTGAACAATATCACTAGTATAAATATCCAGGGTCACTACTAGATGGCGTGGCTATAAGCTAAAGCTTTCTTTGGGAAGAAAAAATGTGTCTGTTTTTGTTTTCATTCCTGCATGGGGTGTCCTGTTGTCACGTAGAACAGAACCAGGCTTGTTGTCGAGGGTAAAAATCTAGATGTGGGTTCGGGTTGGTGCCTATTGGGGAATTTTTAGCCTCCAACTTAACTTTGATACTTAGGCGCAACTACTTCGCTTGGCGTTTCAACCCACTTCAAGATTTAAGCCGCCGTCACGATTTCAAAAATGAGTTCTTTGCTGTCTTAACCACTGCAGGTTTTTTTTAAGGACCAGATTTCACACATTTTTTATCTTTTAAGCCTAAATTTAAACAACTGGGACACTTAGTTTGCAGAAAAATTTGAAAAAATTTTTGTGTACAGAATGTTTTTTGTGTTATCCAACTATGCGATCCTTTGATAACTAATTGGGCATTTGCTCGCTTAAAATCCTCTGCCATTCATAGTAATCCCTAATGCTTGCAGGATTTTATTCATGTGGGATACATAAATATGTAACAGTGTATTGCCTCTGAGATGTTCGGTGTAATATTATTATTGGTTATGTTACTTCTGAATTCAATTCCTGCTATTCCTTAGAAACTTTGCCTTTATTATAACCAAACAATAGAGGATCTTTAACTATGCTTGCAGTTAATCGTAGCTCAGTAAATTAAGAAAAAAACTGTTTCATTTCTATATTTTGAAATGAACAAACCATGCTTACTTATTTTCTCCTTTTTAGGTGATCCAAATAAAGTTTCATGCTTGTGGTTTCCCCTCTGTATTAGAGGCCCTGACTGAAATAACCTGTCTAGGAGGCTGATCAGGAATAGTGACAATCAGAGAAGGTACGTACTTATGAATTACAATTAAGGTCTGTTACAGAGGCCTTGGCCTTTTTGTTAATAATACTAATTACCTTTGTCTTTCCAATTTTTATTGTTTACCAAAATTATCCTTTTAAATTTGGCCTTTTCACAGGTATATCTCTGCACAGATCCATGCCAGGAATGTCGTCAAGAGGTAGTATTGGGTTTGGAAGCCACAGTTTGTTTGCCTCGGGATTCCCTTGTGCTGCCGTCTGCAGAATGCCCAAAAGATTGATTGTCCTTGCCACGCTGGTAAATTCATGACACCAGTAGATGCTTTTGATGACCAAGAAATTTCCCCTGATGATGATGACTTCATCAATACCTCTCTGCAGATAGTGATTGCCCAGAAGAATTCTATTCTGTCAAATTTTTTTTCTCCAAAATTAGTGTTATAAATAGGGCTGGGATTTGCATGTAATGTATCTTTTCAGAAACCTGATAGTGCATCGATTTTTCAAATTCTACGCATTTCAAGGGATTTCGGATTGATTCAGACCATTTTTATTTTATAAATTTTTACATCTTAAAGTTTATTTACATGTTTTTGTATATTTAAGTTATAAAAACATATTTTGCTACATATTTATATCCAATTTTGGAGGTTTTCATGAATAATCACTAATTTTTCCAACTAGTGTTTCGAAATTTTGTTCCAAGCTTGAAATTCAGCGTTTAAAATGGTTTTTTCTTTAATAATTCATTAAAAATTTTAAAATAACAAAATTTCTTCCTATTTTTAAATACATATTTTGCACTTTTTGTTACGTATTTACCTGTAATAAATACATATTTGTATATATTTTTAGTTACATGGAAATCACAGCCCTATTTATAAATATGCTTTCATTTTTTAGATAAATTATTTACATTCTTCACTGTTAAAAAAATTAGTTCAACCTTTCACCATAAACTGGTTCAAATTTAGCTGCAACCAAGGTTTGGTAACAGGTTTCACCAAGTTTTCGGTTTTTCACTAGTACAAGCACCAATTTTTGGTATTTTAACTAGTAAAACTTGGTGAAACCTGTTACCAAACCTTGGTTGCAGCTAAATTTGAACCAGTTTATGGTGAAAGGTTGAAAGTTTTTGGTGAAAGGTTGAACTACTTTTTTTAACAGTGTTGAAGTTTCTAATGTCAATTATCTAAACCAAGTTTGTTGCAAAATTTTTTAATTGCTATGCATTTTTAATTATATTTCATTGTTTTACTGTGTTACACAATATTTAAAAGAGATGCCATAATTGATATTTGTATGTGAATGTATATGACGGCCAGTGGCGTAGTGGTAGTGCATCACGCTACAGGCTTAGGGTTCAATTTATGGGTCCCGGGTTGGGGCAAGGTCCATTCAGCCTTTTGTCCCTTCAATGGGTCTATAAAATGAGGAACAAGTATGCTTACAAACTAAACACTGGGAGTCTTGCGTACATCTAACTGGGAAATTTGCCTAGCACCCCAGGCCCCACTGTCATGAAAACGATGATGGGCATAGTAGGCCTTGGCTCACTGGGCAATTGCGCCAATGTTTTTTTATGTGAATGTATTTCTGATTCGATAACTTCTTCATTTCTGCCCAAACTGTGCTCTAGTTGAATAAATGGAGGAACTGCATTATTTCTATAGCTTGTGATTATAACTCTATTTCTACCACCATCATCTCAACTGTACTTTTACTAAACTTGTACCTTTTAAGAAAGACTATATCATCTAAACTGTTGTTTCAAATGGGAAATAGTCTTTATCTTTTTCAGTATGTTGGATTAAATCTAAATCTTCATAGTCATTACATTATTTAACCTTCCTACCCTCTTGAAAAAATAGTCACATATTCCCCTCGTGGGGTCTCTGAGGACCCCATGCGTAAAATATGCCTATGACTCTAATAAAGGTTAAAAATTCCTTAAATGGAGAAGAATTGTCATTTTTTTTTCTAGAAAGATGCTTCAGAATAATTTATCCAATTTTTTTGGTATTTTTCTCATTTTTTTCGTCTTATTACGGCTTAATTGGGTTTCTTTTGATACACGTTTTTTATAACATCTGGACCTTCAAACAAGAATTAAATTACAGAAATGAACTACATTGAAGTTGTTTTACTTAAAATATTTATAATCACACTGTTTAAAGCATACTAGTTGATATACCCGGTCTTGCACGGGTAGAATTTAGTAGTTTATTTTAAACGATTTATGAAGCTGCATAGATTCTCTATTCTGCATTATCAGCTACCTGTCACCCCAGATTAATTTATTTAGTATTATGAAACATTTAAAGTTTGGATTCTTCTTTTTAAAATTGAAATAATACAAAAAAAATGATCGGTTCAGATTTCTTAGTGAAATCAGTATCTCGCTTGCTTATGTAAGTTTTAACATAAAATTGGTTTTTTTCTTGATAATTCTTCGAAATCACATTCTGGACTTCCGTAAACACTCATAAATATTTGAAAGCATTCTTATTTTTCAAAGAAGACTGAATATAAAAACCTATTTACAATCAACCATGAATTTATATTGTTTTTGTAAAGAATGTGTTCAACAGGAAGTAATGGCGACAGTTGTCTGAGTTTTTTTTGCTGCAACTGTTAGATACTCAAAAGATTTCTATAAATAGCATATTTTTCTTAGAATGTGAATAAAAAATTTAAGAAATAGCGAGTGATTCAATGTATTTAGCCGCAATCTTCTTTTTGTAAAAAAAATGACAATTTCTACGAAAATATCTTTCTAATATTTCTCCAAACGTTTTAAACAAACATGCAAACCTTTTTTTATCTATAATACAACAAAAAATAAAATACTAAACTTTATTTGATACTGTTTTACCGCCATTCATGGCTGGGGTCTCAGAAGACCCCAGAGGGGGAATATGTGACTATTTCTCCCAAGACACTTAAAAATGGAATAATAACTCCAAAATTTTTACCCATTGTAAAACTTTGCGTAATTAAGGAATAGTAGCATCGGAAATTGTCAAAACAAAAATGCATGGGAGATATCAAGCGTCAAAGTGCGTCTGGGGTCGAAAAAGACCCCAAAGGGGTAGGAAGGTTAAAAGACCACTTCTGATTGGACAGCAGTAACCCATGTGAAGTACATGGAAGTAAATGTTTTGAATGTTAAAGATCATTGATCATCTTGACTATGCTTCATCCATAAATATAATTAGCTGGTGGCTCAAAATGTTTTTCTTGAAAATATTTATTGTATAGTTTTTACAAATTTTAATTATTATGAGACATCACTAAAGCTTACTTGAAGCAGTTATGATGATATTTTTTTGTAACTTCTTTAGAACTTATATTCTTTTCTCTTAAAATTAAAAATGTATTATAACTTTGATCCTTCAAAGCTGAAGGGTCCACTTAAAAGCTTTGCATTAAGGAATAATATTTATTTAACTTTTATCCAGGTTGGTTGGTTGGTGTCGTGTCATGGTCAGAGATTATATAGGGCCGAAGGTCCTGTAAACAGCATCCGCGATCTGAAGGCAATTGTCCTCATATAAGTCCGCCGATGGATTGTCACTAATTTGCTGCAATTTTGCCAGAATAGCGGGACAGTTGAAAAGATGTTTGGGGGTTAGTTCAATTTCTGGGCAGTTTTTGCAGAGGCAGTACGTCCTTGTCCCGTCTCTATGAATCTTCATTCCTCTGAAGTGTCCTGTCCGTAATCCAGGTCCACAAATGTATTAACTTTATTTAAAGACCTTAGAGTTATCAAAGTTGCAGTATAAGTTTTATATTAACATGACATTTTGATTCAGTATTTATTGTATACTTAAATTGATGTACTTCTTTCAAATAAATTTTCATGCTGTTCTTAATCCAAAAAACTTGAAATTGTTTGTGATTCTTTTTAACTTGTCAAATTAAATACAACTTCTTCCTAAATAAATTTAGCTTTATTACATTTTAATAAAAAATATTTATATTCACTACATTATTATAAAAAAAATTGTATGTACATTTATAATCTTAATTTTTTAAATTTTAATCCTTTTCAATATAATTTTTTGCTAAAATTTCATTGTACAGATGTCTGGCTAATTCATCCTCAACTTCATTACACGAACAATTAAAATATTTATTAATATGTTATTGAACCAAGGAATATGAGTTAGGGATAAAATTAAGAAAAACTTGATTAAATCTAGAATTACACGGTCGCAAAAAAATTCAATATGTAAGTATTCCTAATATATTCCCTTCACCAACATCAATTTTTTTTTCTATCATTCAGTTTTATCACATAAAAGAAAAAGCCACTGACAAATAGACATTTTCTATGATACATGTTTAGTCAAAACTACCTAAACTGAATTTGATTTACATTTTCCCCCATTTTCAAACATAAAACCCTTTATAGGTCATATGCGAAGGAGTGAACATTCCCTCAAAGAACATGGCTCTTTTTTCTTGAAAGTAGAATGATTCATAGATTTTTGTGTTAGAGCTTATAGTATTAAAATATAAAATTAAATTATAATGATTAGATTGGTTATGCTGATATAAAAAAATAATTTGTTTAGTAGATAAAAAAGGCTTAACATAATTTGCAATAAAAACTTGGAGACTGAATTTTTCTTTGCTTAAGAACCTGTATTTCTGCGGAAAATTACTGAAAAATACTTCATTTCATTGATTATCAATGGCATAAAAAGGAAGATAAAATTGTGTAAAAAGTTTTTAAAATAGTGTTATCTAAATAGAAACGACGTTTTTACCAAAAATGTGGGCATATTCAAGATTTTCCGCTTCAAGGGTGAATTTTGCGTGACTTTCAGCGAGCTCTAGCGACCAAAATATTAGTCTGACAAGAAAGTTTTAAATGACAAAATTGTAGCTTGGTTCTTCATTTTAATTTTTTGTATTTAACTTTTTCACGAGAAAGCCATGCTTTCCGTTCTATAAGTAAAAAGCCGAAAAATAGGGCAAAATTTTAGCGTTTTTTCGAATTTTCACAATAATACCATTCGAAATTTCGTATGAGAAGTTCAGATTCGGGTTCAGCACTATCGAAAACATTTAAAAACCGTTGAGAAAAGAAAAGCTTCTGATTTTTTTTTCTTAAAATTGCCCTTTTTCGACACCTGGTTATTGGACTATCAGGTCTGTTTATTTTTAAATTAAATATCGCATTGTCTTTTTGCAATCAATAATGGATCTGTTCTTATTGAAAATGGAAGTCAACACTTCCATCTCGAACGCTGTAAAGTTTGCTGTTATCTTCGTCATTTTTTTCAATAAAAAAGAATTGATTCCGAATTAAAAGTTAAAATAATCGGAACAACAACAAGAAATTTTTTGATGTTTTCGCGCCCTATTTCCTTCTTTACATGCTTTTAGTCACGTGGGCTACTGCTGTCCAATCAGAAGTGGCCTTATAAATACAGTTCTCCTTAACTCTGGAGTATCTTAATTCGATGTTGGTCGATAAGCTTAACATTTATCACTAGAGTTAGCTTAACTCTAGAGACATCCTACTCTAGAGTTAGCTTGGATTTGACTCGAGATGGTCGATACGGCTGTTAATGAATAAATAGACACGTTTATCATTCCTAGTTTACTCAACAGCAATGTTTCCTGTGAACCCATTACGTCACTACGCGGAAGGAGAAAGTGAGTAAACACAAAGCATATTGTTGGGTTGATAGGAGGAATTTCGGTACGCGAATCGTGATACAAAGACACTATTTGTACATGCGTTAACCGAAATAATCGTATTTTAAAGTTGACGTTCTTTGTTTCACTCGAAATTAAGACACCGCGATGGGAACTATATGTTAGTGACGTCGTAGGGTCAACTTAAGTTGCTGTCTAGTACAGCACAGCTTATACCGACTATGTTGAGTTTACTTAACTGCGAATAAAAAGGTAAACGAAACTAATCCATAATACATAACACAAAATTTTCCAAGCCTAAACTAGAACGAGATACCGTTGGTTTTATATTTTTATCTATTTCTGTTCCAAAGATTTTTAATTTTAAAACTAGGAAGATCTCTGTGGGACACCCTGTATATTTAAATATATGGACACCCTGTATATTTAGCTTTTTATTCCAGGCATTAAATAAGATTCATAAAAATATTTCTACTTAAAGGAAATCCCAGTTGAATAACATCACACACATATCTCAACTTTAAGGGGTCATAGGACTGTTAAATAATAAAAAAATCGATTTTTTGAAAAAAAATATATGTGATAGCCTAGATATTTCTTAACAATTAAAAAAAACGCATTCGAAAATTCGTATTATTTCAGAAGTTATGCTAAAGTTCTGAAAAAAGAAACCCAAGGAGATTACTAACTTTAGAACTTTGAGGTCATTTTTCTCAAAATGTGATTTTTTTGTGTTCCATGCATGATAAAATTTGAAGTAATAAGAATATATCCTTGAAACTTTGAGAGCATCAATATTTAGTAGTGACAATAAAGCCCTACCTCTTTTTAGAGTTTTGAACCTATATTTCATTATTTTTTGAGATTGTGAACTTATAATTTTTTTGCGTTTCTGACACCTAAGTTCAAATTATAAGAAAAAATATTAATTGACTGTCAAACTCCAAATATCTGCTAGGGCTTGATTGTATACTCATATAGTATATAGTATGTGGATTGAAATTTAGAATTTTCATTTAATAGTTAGTTAATTATTTTACATGAAAGCCACTGCATACAAACATTTATCCGTCAAAGTTGCTTTTTTTTCGACTCAATGTATAAACTTAACATGTCTGTTAAGTATTCAATTATTTTTTTACATAAAGTTAAGGAAATGAGGTTTTAAAATATGTTTAAACCGAGTCTTTTCATAAATTAGAAAAAAGTTATTAATATTTTTGGAAAATGTAAAGTTTTTTTCATTGCACTGAGTTTTAACAGTCCTATGACCCCTTAACTTAATTTTAACTTAAATAGTAAGTCTAAAATACGATAGTCTGAAACATTCAGTATTTCAAGAAACAATCTAAGGTTTAATTTATCTAAAATATTTCTTTTAACTTAAGGGGTCTCGGGGCTCTTAACTATGCAAAGGGTCGAACAGTATTACACAAAAACTAATTTAGAAACTTTAAATTTTTCGCATACTAACTATACAGGGTGTTTCAAAATTTCGTTGCACGGCTTTTATTCGGAACCACCGCCTCCTAGGGTCATGGAAGTAAGGTCTACCCCAAGGTAAGTGACCCTGGAGAATGCACTGAAATGACTTACAGCGCCCCTTACGGCGAAATTAAAAAGTTAAAAAAATTTAGTTAAAAACTAAATGGAGATATTCAGTAAGAGTATTGTTGCCAACGTCATGAAGAACTCACTGAAAAAAAATTCATGAAAATATCTTGAATATTCGCCGAGATATTAGCATGTGAAAATAGCACTTTTTCAGACGTCCATGAAGTTGGCCGTGGCGTGTTAGCTGTGGCAAAATTGAATAGTACACATCGTTACTGCTTCGTTACTGCCTGTTACTGCCGCATAAATAATCGTTACTGCCTAGGTCCTACTATTAAATTTTTAGCAAAACCTTATGCCACGGCCAGGTTCATGCTAGCCGTGGCACTTTCGATTTTTAAACAAAAAATGAGTGTAAGATATTCCTTTTCGTTACTGCCTGTTACTGCCACCAATATTATCGTTACTGCCTAAGCGGATTGGTGTAAAAAATCAACATGTCTGCCACGGCCAAATTCCATAAGCCGTGGCATGTCCGCAAAATTAAAAACTGATTATGCCATCTTAAATAACTTCGTTACTGCCCGTTACTGCCACATAAATAATCGTTACTGCCTCTTTTTGTTTTCAGAAAAAATCAACTTTCTGCCACGGCTAACTTCCACAAGCCGTTTTTGCAGCCGAGCAGGAAAAAAATGTTTCAAAATCAAACAAAAAGCAGCTTAATGGATCCTATTTCGTTATTGCCCGTTACTGCCATCAAAATTTCGTTACTGCCTCCACAAATTTTCAGAAAAAAATCAAAATTTTCGTTACTGCCTATACCAATTTTCAGAAAAAATCAAAATTCTGCCACGGACAGGCCATTTTTGCAGCCGGGCAGAAAAAATGCCTCAAAATCAAACAAAAAACAGCTTAATGGATCCTATTTCGTTACTGCCCGTTACTGCCACAACAATAATCGTTGCTGCCTCCTTCAATTTTTAGAAAAAATCAAAATTCTGCCACGGACAGGACATTTTTGCAGCCGGGCAGAAAAAATGCTTCAAAATCAAACAAAATACAGCTAAATGGATCCTATTTTGTTACTGCCCGTTACTGCCACCAAAATTTTCGTTACTGCCTTCATCAATTTTCAGAAAAAAACAAAATTCTGCCACGGACAGGCCATTTTTGCAGCCGGGCAGAAAAAATTCCTCAAAACAAACAAAAAACAGCTTAATGTATCCTATTTCGTTACTTCTCGTTTTTGCCATAAAAATTTTCGTAACTGCCTCCATCAACTTTTAGAACAAATCACACAGACATGGATACCGCTTATCATACCCCGTGTAAATAGATTAGGCGGTTCTTCACTATGGAAACGCAATAGAAATACAATGGGATATGACTAGTAGCGAGCCGCCGATTTATATTACACAGACTATTTAAATGGTCACAATTAGTCATACGTTTGCTGTGAATAGACACAATTTGGGGACACGTTTTAGTTTGCCAATCTATAACGGGAAATGTTTGAAGATTTCAGTTTGTCATATTTTGGTGAGGGTCTCAAAATCTGGATGGCTTCTCCTGGGGTATAGAACAAGCGGCACGATGATGATAAATGCTGGCCATGTATGATGATTGAAGCCGGGACAGTACCACATCAGCAACTCGTTAAGTATGCCTCGGAAGACCCGACTGTGTCTCCAACAAATATCGGCTTGTATAACCTGATGGAGATCGGAACAACCTTTACAGTCGGCTCCGTTTATTATGATCACAAATAATGTTACAATTAGGATGTTTTTGAAATAATCTTATCCCAATAATTCGTATTATATTAAAAGAAAAATTCACTGTTTTATGTGATCAACACGTCGTTAATGTAATAAAATTTTTTATATAATCCCTAAAAATATCTGAATTTTTAGTTTCGTTTCAAAGATCAATAAGCTTCATTATATTAATGTGCATTTATTCTTAAAATTATCAAAATGCCAACGTACTGGCCAGTGGATAGAGTATCTGACTGCAAAGCCGTATGTTTGAGGTTCAAATCCCCTTTTGACATGGGTGTTGAATGAATGGTGATGGTTGACTGTGGGCCCCCTGTAAAAAAGTGATGTGCGAATGAAAGGGTAAAAATTTGCTACTAGGGATGGGTTCAAAGATTTTACAGTGCTTTGTATGAGTGTTATTAATTTATTTTTAATAAAAATGTTTTGTCCCTTTGTGCCAATTGACAAAAATTTGATAGTTGAAAAATTCCGCCAAAAAGGATAATATTAACCCAAACCGCAAATGCCTTAAAGTTTTGAGCCATAAAAACATTAAAATTCAAAAGCAAATATCCTCACGATAATTTACATATTTTTATGATAATCTATTATTATAAAAATATGTGAATTATCGTGAGGATAATCTATTATTATTAGAGATAGTATTAACATAAATTTTTATAGAATTTTGATTTTTTCTGAAAATTGAAGGAGGCAGTAACGATTATTGATGTGGCAGTAACGGGCAGTAACGAAATAGGATCCATTAAGCTGTTTTTTGTTTGATTTTGAAGCATTTTTTCTGCCCGGCTGCAAAAATGGCCTGTCCGTGGCAGAATTTTGATTTTTTCTGAAAATTGAAGGAGGCAGTGACGATTATTGTTGTGGCAGTAACGGGCAGTAACGAAATAGGATCCATTAAGCTGTTTTTTGTTTGATTTTGAAGCATTTTTTCTGCCCGGCTGCAAAAATGGCCTGTCCGTGGCAGAATTTTGATTTTTTCTGAAAATTGAAGGAGGCAGTAACGATTATTGATGTGGCAGTAACGGGCAGTAACGAAATAGGATCCATTAAGCTGTTTTTTGATTGATTTTGAAGCATTTTTTCTGCCCTGCTGCAAAAATGTCCTGTCCGTGGCAGAATTTTGATTTTTTCTGAAAATTGAAGGAGGCAGTAACGATTATTGATGTGGCAGTAACGAAATAGGATCCATTAAGCTGTTTTTTGTTTGATTTTTAAGCATTTTTTCTGCCCGGCTGCAAAAATGGCCTGTCCGTGGCAGAATTTTGATTTTTTCTGAAAATTGGTATAGGCAGTAACGAAAATTTTGATTTTTTTCTGAAAATTTGTGGAGGCAGTAACGAAATTTTGATGGCAGTAACGGGCAATAACGAAATAGGATCCATTAAGCTGCTTTTTGTTTGATTTTGAAACATTTTTTTCCTGCTCGGCTGCAAAAACGGCTTGTGGAAGTTAGCCGTGGCAGAAAGTTGATTTTTTCTGAAAACAAAAAGAGGCAGTAACGATTATTTATGTGGCAGTAACGGGCAGTAACAGTAACGAAGTTATTTAAGATGGCATAATCAGTTTTTAATTTTGCGGATATGCCACGGCTTATGGAATTTGGCCGTGGCAGACATGTTGATTTTTTACACCAATCCGCTTAGGCAGTAACGATAATATTGGTGGCAGTAACAGGCAGTAACGAAAAGGAATATCTTACACTCATTTTTTGTTTAAAAATCGAAAGTGCCACGGCTAGCATGAACCTGGCCGTGGCATAAGGTTTTGCTAAAAATTTAATAGTAGGACCTAGGCAGTAACGATTATTTATGCGGCAGTAACAGGCAGTAACGAAGCAGTAACGATGTGTACTATTCAATTTTGCCACAGCTAACACGCCACGGCCAACTTCATGGACGTCTTTTTCAGGGGTCAAAAAAGAAAAAGTTCGCATATTTGCAAATACTTTTGATTTGTTGATTAAATTTTGTGTTCTTAAACCAAAAAAACACATAACTACAAAATAACACTGAAAAATTTGCAAATATACGAACTTTTTCTTTTTGAATTTCTCATATTTTTGATATTTATCTCCTATTTACTTTCATTTCGATTTTTGGGTAATTTTTTTGTGCATTTAATTTGTTTATCATTAATGAAATTATAGTTAGCAAAATTACAAAAGGTTTTGATGGTTTTTTTAGTTGTGATCAAAAAAGGAAAAAATTCACTCTGCGCAAGATTTTTCAAAAACTATTCAAGTTATAATGAAATTCATTTCTTTCGGGCTTGTAGGCCGTGGTCTAAAATAAAATAAAAAAAAAGGTCCTGACGTTTCGTCGGAAGCTGTGTGTAAAACGCTGTTTTATTTCCACTGATGATGTCGGACACAGCTTCCGACGAAACGTCTGGACCTTTTATTTTATTTTATTTTAGACCACGGCCTACAAGCCCGAAAGAAATGAATTTCATTAATCAAACCGGCTGTGAAAGTCTTCATGCTTACATTATTGAAGTTATAAACATGAAATTAGGTACAAATACTTATCTTCGGGTACTTAATAAATTATACCTTATTTTAAGAAAGATACTGTTAAAATTATTTTAATTAGTTTATTTAAATAATATTTTTCAGAAAAACGTTTTTTATTTCATAGGAACAAATTATGTTCCGTAGTAAATTTAAATGTGAGGTATAACCTATAAAGGGTCTTAAGACGAGTATTTAATTAATAATTTACAATTTAAATTTTTATCTTTTTAAAAACTGTGATTAAAAATACTTTTTACACTATCTTCTTAAATAGTAGGTATAACTTATTAAGTATCCGCCGAAGATTAGTATTTGTACGCAATTTCATGTTTGTTACTTGAATAGTTTTTGAAAAATCTTGCGCAGAGTGTTATGTTTTCCCTTTTTGATTACTCCTATAAAAACCCTCATAACTTTTTGAAATTTTGGGTATTTATGTATTGATTTATAATTATTATGCAGTAAAAATTTAAATTTCTACAGATATTACTTTTTGTGTAATACTAGTTCGACTAGTTTTGTGTAAAAAGCTTACTTATTAGTATATCTTTCATTATTTCCGTAAAAAATAACGTCGTTTGAAGCGTAAATACTTAACGAAAACGCAAAACATGAAAAATGTGTTTTTTGGTCGCAAGTTGTGCACATACCCCCTTAACACGGAACCTTCCCTCCGGTGAGCTCAATTTGATGATGGGACGCCTCGAGGAAAATCGACAGTGATAGCAGAAATATTTAGAACACAAACTTATTTGTTAAAATATTATAGTGAAAATATCACGTCAGAATTTGAAGGGGTCCTAAAATTCTTACCAAGGGGGAGGGAGGGGTTCAAAATTTTGAAAAAATATCTCAATCAATTCATGGTTGTAATGTTATGTTGTTGTCGTCCCCTGACTACACAAAATCGATAGTGATAGCAGCTTATTCGCGACCTTCGCACGAGTCTGGCTATCGGTCAATAATGTGTGACGTCGGGAGGGAATTTTCCCTTCCTCGCTTTCAAAGATATAATATAGAAAGGGCCGTTTCATTTAACAACAGTTGTTTCTCTGGACCTGCGGCTGCGTTTCGCTCGCACTGTAAAATAAACGGCTCGATATGGAGACGAAAGAAGGTATTGTTGTTGAATGGAGGATCGAGAACTTTAGCCACTGGTGTGCCAAAGTGCACGGTGAGTACATCAAGAGTCCCGTTTTCTATTACCCGTGTTCCTACATGGAACTGTATCCGAAGGATACCAGCGGGCAAGGAGAACATCTAGTGGTGAACTTGTGTAAGTTAGGGTATTTCTTTTCTGTTGTTGAGTTTTTTTTCTACTCTTCTGACGGATCCCTGCTGTGCAAGCAACAGGTGAATAAAGATGGGAACAAAGTTGTTCTAGAACTTCCTCCCGGACCCAAGTTCGAAGACGTCCTATCCAGTATTCGGGAGGACTTCATCACTGTGAAATTACGGATAAAGGATACGAGTTATTGGGAAAAACGCATGCGCACAACCATAAATGGTTTAAAAATATCAGTAAAAATGAATTCAAGATGGATTGAAGAGATGGAATCATATGAAAAAAAAATAGAAGTTTGCAACATTATTTTTTCACCAGATAACTACGATGATAGAATGTACTTAAATACATGCTTTAAGAACGATATGGTTCATTTTATGATCCAACCACCAACCGAGTACGAATACCCTTTTGCTGTAGAGGTGTGTTTGAGCTCGACGAGAAGCGACGGCACCGTTGACAATAACTGTGTGAAGAAAGAACACGTCTTTCGCGACAAGAGTCCTTGGACATTCCCTGACCCACTGCAGAAGAAAGAATTAATTGGAAAAGAAATTTCCCTCTTTTTGTGTTTGAAGACGAAAAATTTAATTCAGAGTCCTTTTTACGTGAATAGGGATTACAGATATATCAGCATTGAGTTGAATAACACTCCCTGCTTGTCTGAGAAAGCACTTTCCACGGATCCTGTCTCTTCCAACAAAGTGGCAGTGCTCACAAAAAATTCCGGAAGCCAGAATTCCCTCACTTCCGACATGCCAGGCGATTCAGTGTTATCCAAAGAACTGATGTGCCTCTACCAGGACCAGAAGTTTTCTGACATCACCCTCAAGTGCGACAATGTCACTTTCCCAGTCCACAAGAACATCCTGAGTGCCCGGTCCCCAGTCTTCAAGACCATGCTCTCTACTGACATGACAGAAGCAGCGTCCAGTGAGGTGGTCATTGGGGACCTTGACCCCTCTACCCTATCCCGATTCCTGACCTACCTCTACACAGGGGCTGTAGAAGATCTGCAAGTTGATAGCGCCCTCAAGCTCTATTACGCGGCGGACAAGTACCAGGTCCCATCCCTCAAGAGGGACTGTTCCAAGTTCTTGTGTTCCAACGTGTCCGTTTCGAACGTGTGCGACATTCTGTCCCTTGCCGACAAACACCGAGACGACGATCTAACTGCGGTGTCGAACGACTTCATCCTGGATAACTACAGCGATGTCCTGAAATCCAAAGAATGGGACACTCTCAAGAAAAATCAACCTTTACTTGCTGTGAATACAGTGACTCAGTTCGCTGTTGAGGATCGTCTTGCCAGAAAAGACCAACCTCAGTAAGATTTTTGTTTCGTTCATTTCTTTTTATATTCCTTATAAGCAAGTGTAGTGTACAATTTCACTGTTATTTATCCCATGATTTTTTTGAATATTTTAAGAACATTGACGCGTTAAATACATAATTTAGCTCTTAGATAAACAATTCATCAATATTTAAAATATATTGATGGTTTTTTAAATACCTGTTAATTAATTAATTATCAGTTAAAGTTGTTAATCTAACTGAAAGGTAACAAGGTTTTTAATTTTAACATGCTTTGATGCTAAAACCATATTTATCTGTGATTTTATCTGTAATTTAAATATTCTAATTAATCGAACTGTTTTTATTCTCTCTATATAAAATTCCGAACATGACCTCAAGACTTAATTCCTTGTGCCTATGTTATTGTTTTATTTATATATACTTGCTGCTGTATTTCTAAATCCCCGAGTGCCTGCTTAGGCAGGCGGGCCGGGCGTATTAATAAAGTGTTATTTTTCCCATGAAAAAGAGCAAATCTTCTCCTTCAATAATTACATAACAGAATCTGCTTTTGTACACAATTTTTAATCGTGACCTAATTTCATAAGTTTAAAACCTTACTTTTATTAATTTATATAATTTAAATTTAAACTAAAATTGTTTGCAATTCTCCCCCTCAAAAAATGAGATGAACTTTAAAATTTAAATTTTCAAGTTATTTTAAGTTTAAGAGAATTTATAAAGCCATCAATTTATAAAACTACCAAATGAAATCCAATCGGAATCTAATATCCGTTATTTTAAAAAACTCTGCATTTCCTTTATTATTTGTAATATTAATACAGAGGAAACATTTTAAATCAGTCTGGTTAATACCAAATTCGAATTAATATATACTTTTACTAAATGAACTCCTTAGCCAGCCAAGTCCCCCCCCCTTTTTTTTTTTTTTTAACAACTCAGTAAAATTGGAAATCTGTGAACTCATGGACGAGCTGTGGCTCCTTTGGGATGTATTTGCAATTTTCTTTTTTCTTTTCTTTTAATTCTGTGTAAACTTTTGTGAATCTGTTTCAAATTTTTGTAAATTTTTTTTGTTAATTGATTGATTGATAATTAATAATCTTATTTTAAAAGTAAGTAATTAAGTAAAGTAATTTAAATTTGTTACCTATGTTATTTTGCTTCGCTTTGTACATTATGGAAAATAAATTATTATTATATAATGTTTTTTAATGTGTTAAATAACTTAACCCCCTCCAGTAGCGGATTAAGGGAGGTCGCATGGGGGCACGTGCCCACCCCCTAAAAAAAAATTTTTTTTTCGAAAATAATAGCATCGAAAATTAATTTCTAAATAAAACATAATTTTGAAGATTTGGGTTCAAAAAGAAATGTTTAAATGTGTATTTTTATGCCCAAAAATGTGTGTTACCAATCTATTTTCTTTGAAAAATTGCATATTTTTGTTGCGGAAGACGTTTTAGAATTCGTGGTGCCCCCCAAGAATTAAGAACGTGGATCCGCTCATGCCCCCTCCCTCTCTCATATAAAAAAAATGAGCTTTCCTTCAGTTATATTTATAAAATGACTTTTTCATTGTAAATCACGTGTCTAGATCAGTGGTTCCCAAACTATTTTGGTCGTGAAACCCCCAAATTTGTTACCAATGATCGCGGAACCCTGAATATTTTTTAATCAAACGACTATTTTTAATTACTTTTCAAAATTTATTATATTAAATGAAACCAGGCGCAGATCCAGCACGAGTCCAGGGGGGCACTTTTCCAGACAATCACCTTTACCTTTTGGCAAAAATGTCAAATTCTTGGAGATTTTCCAAAAGTATCACGCAAGATCCCCTTCTGGTACCGCTGGGGGTATGGGGGTCCTCCCCCAGAAAAGTTTTGAAATTTGACTTGTAAAAGTAGAGTTTTAACTCATTTTAAGAAGCTGTTTGGGGCCAAGAGGGGAATTTTCCAGACCAGAACCTTTATCTTTTAACAAAAAATGTCAAAATGTTGGGGATTGTCCAAAAAGTATCGCGCAAGATCCCCTTGTGAAACCGTGGGGGGGTCTGGGGGTCCTCTTCCAGAAAAAGTTTTGAAATTCGACTGGTAAAAGTAAGGTTTTAACTCATTTTGAGAACATTTTTGGGTCCAAGGGGGGTGGCGCTGTCCATTCTTATTTTTTATTCTAATTTTTTTTAATGAAATAAAGTTTGTCCCACGGAACCCCTAAATTTTTTCGTGGAACCCCAGGGTTCCGCGGAACCCACTTTGGGAACCACTGGTCTAGATTATCTGTGTTTTTGTTTATTATTTTAAAAGTGAGTAGTATATTTGTTAAACTTGATAATTGCACTTTTATTTTATATTTCAAAAACCCTGAAAAACGTCAATGTGTGACTTATTGTTATATTTTTTCATGCTAATATTGTAGTACAATAAACTTCTAAAACAAAATTGGGTTGGGGCTGAAATTGTGTAAAATTTTGTTTAGATGATATACATAGTTATATAACTTTATTTTCTTCATTTAGTTTTTTATTAGTAAGAAAATCTAGTTTTTCTCTTTTACGTTTGTGCCTCAAACTAACATCTAACATAATAAAAGTCAATGTGTGTGAGTATGCGTGTATGTTTGTCTTTTATACAAATCCAGTTTTCATTCTATCATCGATATCATTTCAACGAAATTACGAAATTGGAAGAATTGAAGAGTTTTATCAGGAGTGTGAACCTTTGATAGGGGTTGAATCTGTGACTTATTTCGGGGAAAAAGATTTTCTAAGGAAATACAATCCCCCTCAGTAAGTCTTTATACAGGGTGTGGTTATATTCCGTTTAACGTTCCCACATTCAAAAAAATTATTTACAGTTGTTCTATATCACGTTCAGTCCATTTTGCTTCCTTTTTAAAATTTAATTTTGCTTTTCCCTTTTCAGAACAAAGATTCTTAACAATATTAAAGCTAATTTTGAAAATTCTTTGGTGGAAAAAATTAAACAAGAGATCTACTAAATAAAATATTTATTGCTTAGTAAATGTAATAGGGGTTGCCATGGTAACAAAGTTTGTATTTTATCTAGTAACCTGGTAAGTATAAACAACCGATGAAGATGATCGAGTCTGATGAAGAGTGAATGTACAAACAAGGTTGTTCACTGGATGAGTGATTCACAGGAAGGAAAGTGAAGCAATGTGAATTGGCCTTTATTATTTTCCAAAATCTGGACCCCCCACGTGAGATTTACCTACAAATTTTTAAAAATAATTTGCAGCACCTTATCTGTGTATATTCTTTTCTCATACTAAAAAAAGAAAATCGTATAATTTCTAACTCAAAAAGTTGACGTGAAATTTTAATCGACCCCCCTCCCCCCTTGGTGAGATTTTCCAAACCCCTCCCCCCCCCTTTTTGACCTCACGTAATTTATGGATGTCCCTTTATTGAATTAATAGACAGCTTTATCATTCCTAGTATACTCAACAGCAGTGTTTCCTGAACCCAGTACGTCACTACGCGGAAGGAGAAAGTGAGTAAACACAAACCCCGTTGGGATGATAGGAGGAATTTCGATACGTGAATCGTGATAAAAAGACACTATTTATACATGGGTTTAACGAAATAATCATAAAATAATCATATTTTAAAATTGACGTTCTTCGTTTCACTCGAAATTAAGACACCGAGATGGGAACTACTTTGTTAGTGACGTCGTAGGGTCAACTTAAGTTGCTGTCTAGTATAGCACAGCTTATACCAACTATGTTACGTTTACTTAACTGCGAATAAGCCATAGTACATAACACAAAATATTCCAAGCCTATACTAGAACGAGATACCGTTGGTTTTATATTTTTATTTCTGTTCCAAAGATATTTAATTTTAAAACTAGGGATATCTCTGTGGGACACCCTGTATATTTCTGTTAACTATTTTATTCCAGGCATTAAATAAGATTCATAAAAATATTTCTACTTAAAGGAAATCCCAGTCGAATAACATCACACATATCTCAACTATAACTTAATTTTAACTTAAATATTAAGTCTAAAATACGATTGTCTGAAACATTCAGTATTTCAAGAAACAATCTAAAATTTAATTTATCTAAAACATTTCTTTTAACTTAAGGGGTCTCGGGGCTCTTAACTATCCAAAGGGTCGAACTAGTATTACACAAAAACTAATTTAGAAACTTTAAATTTTTCGCATAATAACTATACAGGGTGTTTCAAAATTTCGGTGCACGGCTTTTATTCGGAACCACCGCCTCCTAGGGTCATGGAAGTAAGGTCTACCCCTAGGTAAGTGAGCCTGGAGTATGCACTGAAATGACTTACAGCGCCCCTTGCGGCGAAATTAAAAAGTTAAAAAAATTTATTTAAAACTAAATGGAGATGGAGCAAAAACTTCAGTAAGAATATTGTTGCCAACGTCATGAAGAACTAAATGAAAAAAAATCATGAAAATATCTTGAATATTCGCCGAGATATTAGCATGTTAAAATAGCACTTTTTCAGGGGTCAAAGAAGAAAAAGTTCCCATATTTGGAAATATTTTTGATTTATTGATTAAATTTTGTGTTCTTAAACCAAAAAAACACACAACTACAAAATAACACTGAAAAATTTGCAAATATGCGAACTTTTTTTGAATTTATCTCATATTTTTGATATTTATCTCCTATTTACTTTCATTTCGATTTTTGGGTAATTTTTTTGTGCATTTAATTTGTTTATCATTAATGAAATTATAGTGAGGAAAATTACAAAAGGTTTTGATGGTTTTTATAGTTGTGATCAAAAAAGGAAAAAATTCACTCTGCGCAAGATTTTTCAAAAACTATTCAAGTTATAAACATGAAGTTAGGTACAAATACTTATCTTCGGGTACTTAATAAATTGTACCTAATTTTAAGAAAGATATTGTTAAAATTATTTTAATTAGTTTTTTTAAATAAAATTTTTCAGAAAAATGTTTTTTATTTCATAGGAACAAATTATGTGAAGGTATGTGATAGAAAAAATGTGATGTATAACTTATAAAGTTTCTTAAGACGATTATTTAATTAATAATTTAAAATTTATCTTTTTAAAAACTGTGATTAAAAATACTTTTAACACAATCTTCTTCTCAAATAGTAGGCATAACTTATTAAGTATCCGCCGAAGATTAGTATTTGTACCCAATTTCTTGTTTGTTACTTTAATAGTTTTTGAACAATCTTGCGCAGAGTGTTATGTTTTCCCTTTTTGATTACTCCCATAAAACCCTCAAAACTTTTTGAAATTTTGGCTATTTATGTATGTATCTCTCATATAAAAGCCCACGTCACTCACTGACTCACTGATTCTGGAACGCTCGCACACTATGATGCCATCTCGCAATAATCAGAAAAATAAATAAATAAAAGTAATTAAAATTAAAATAATATAATTAATAGCTTTTAAATATTCTTTCAAGAAAGTTGGTTTACTTAATAAAGGTTAAAAAGTTACTTTTAGGGAAGTTGGTTTCTATTCAACAATAATAAATTAAGAAAAGTTGGTATAATTTCTAACAAAACATAAAATTTTAAATTTTACAAACACTAACACTTTTATAGATTTTTTTAACCAAAGATAGCGCTTCAATCGTATAAAAAGCGCTTTTTGATTTTTTTTTTGGCAATAATCTTTATTTACTTTCGGAAACGAAAAATTAATTATTTCTTAAGTAAGTAAATAATTGAATTTTATTTATTTTTCAACTGATTTATATAACTTATTAGTGATATTTCAGCGGTAAGATAAAGAAGTTAAACTTCTTATTTAATGTATAATTAATAGGAACTTGAAGTAGTAACGAGGGAAGCTCGCATAAAAGGCTAGCCTAGCTGTAAGACCCGGCTTTGCCGGGTCGTAACAGCTAGTTGATTTATAGTTATTATGCGGTAAAAATTAAAAGTTTCTACAGATATTAATTTTTGTGTAATACTAGTTCGACTAGTTTTGTGTAATACTAGTTAGTAAAAAGCTTACTTATTAGTAGTGCATCAATTATTTCCGTAAAAAATAACGTCGTTTGATTGGTGTCGTTTGAAGCGTAAATACTTAACGAAAACGCAAAACAGGAAAAATGTGTTTTTTGGTCGTAAGTTGTGCACATACCCCCTTAACACGGAAGCTTCCCTCCGGTGAGCTCAATTTGATGATGGGACACTAGGGTGTCTCAAAAAAAACTTTTTTTCGAAAAACCTCGCTCCCCAGGGCTTTTCCCATTCCTTTTGGTCCCAAAAGATTGTGTGTGAAGTTTCAGCCCCCTAAGTTAACTCTAGGGTTTGTCTGTAGAGCCCCAAAGTTTGAAAAAAGTGGAAAAAATGACCAATTTTCAGAATTTTTAAAAATTATACTTTAAGATTGATACTGCGATAAAACCGGTTCAAATGGGTCATTTAGGACTTATTTTGGTGGAATATATTTATTTATGTGAATTAACTGTACCCTATAGCCCCTATAATTTAAGATTTAAACGTACTACTTAGGGACGTTGCACTAGCCAATGCTTATAATGCACTATCGGTGGATGAAATTAATTAAATCCGAATTTCTTCGAAGGAACTCCCTCAAATAATTCCATTTGGAGCTAAAATGATATTATAAATTATAAAACCAGTGAAATAACAGTTTTTGGCCCTTCCACTGAGCTTTTTACATAAAAAGTGTTTTTCTTCAAATTTTCTGGTTTTCAGCTGATAAAACCCAAAATTTATACTAAAAAAGGGGGTTGTTGTACTTTTTAGATACCAAACTTTGAAATCTTTATAGGGGCTTCATTTTTAATAAGTAGAATTAAATTTTAAAGCACGCAGATCGGAAATGACATGCATATTTCCTATACCAGACGTGAAAATCTATTTTCTTTTTAAGTTTGGAAAATTATTTCCTTTTAACGTATTAATAGTCCACTGAAAATAGCGAAAAAAAGGGCCGAACCTCGGACAAATTGCAATAAAAGGTTTCTCAACGGTTTTCACTTAGGAATGACCTCAATAATAACATACTAAAAATCGGCCAAAATCGGCCGGGGGGAAGTTTAATTTTTTTTAAATTTTTAAAAAATGGCCGAAAAAAAATTTAAAAAAAAACCAAAACAATAATATAGACATGTGATACATGTTTATAGGTTATTTTTGAGTTTTGAAACCGAATACTGCTTTTAGTTTTGAAAAAAAATTGAAATTTCAATTTTTTAAATTAATTTGAAAAATGAGTTATATGAAAAAATTAAAACCCCCCTAAAAACCTAACAAAATCATCAAAAGAAATAAATCCAACGGTTTTCATTTAGAAATAACCTAAATATTAACATACTAAAAGTAAAAAATTTTACTAGTTAAAGAAGTTAAATTTTTTTTAAAATTTCAACTTTTTTTTGCGAAAAATGCATTTTTTTTTCAAATTCGTGCCCCAAACTTTTGAGGCTTTTGAAAAGGTCATTTTTCGGTGGATATTGTCCACAGATAGTTATATAATGGAAAACCGGTGGAATTGACCCTCAATGAGTTAGTTAATTATTTAATTTAAAATTTTGAAATTGGTAAAATGTAGTACAAATTTCCAAAGAAGTGAAAAAAGGTAATATTTTGGCATATTTACATCAAAATTAATTTAATTAACATTAAAATTATATTAAGAACACATAATTAACAAATTAGTTAATTTTTTTAAAAAATTTAAAATTTTAAAAATTTAAAATTTTAATAAATTTTAATATCATAATATAGGCTTGCAATACATGTTTATAGGTTGATTTTTAATCCTATTACATAAAAAAATATTATCCTTGCAATAAAAACTGAAATAGACTTCAAAATTTTTAAATTTTGTAAAAATTATTAATTATATGAAACTAGTCACAACACCTGGAACAAATTGCAATAAACGTTTTTTAAACAGTTTTCAATCGTAAATGGCCTAACTAACAACATACTAGAAATCGGACAAAATCGGACAATGGGAAATTTAATATTTTAATTGTTTTTAAAAAACTGGCATTCTGGAACAAAAATATTAATTTTTTTTCTAGAGGCATGTAATACATGTTTTTAGGTTAATTTTTGATTCTGATGCTAAAAAACTTAATATTTTTGCAGTAAAATTAAGATGGACATCAAAATTTTAAGATTTAAGAAATAACTTCTTAACCCATTAAAGGCCAAGCATAGAAATTTTTTTTAAATGTTGCATTTTTTTTAAATGTTGCATTTTTTTATTGAAATATGGTTAAATTACGTTCATTAAGACATAAAATCAGTTTCGTGCAAAAAAAAATAATATTTTATTTACGAAATAAAATGTTGCGTTTTCGCAACTTTGGCCCGAATGAATGAAAAAATTTCAAGGATGAACAATTTTATTACAATTCAGTTTATACAAATTTTTATGAAAATTATCAAAGCATTTGGGGTGCAAATGGAATTGGCATTTAGCACACATATATACAGTATTGTTTTTGCAGTGTCTGCATCATATACGTGTTTTTTCTTCTTGCCTAATTACGGTGTGCCCTACTGAATCCCTCCTTATTTCTTTCGGTAAAGATCAAAGAGAACGGTCAGATCAAGTTGATAAAATAGAAGGGAACATTCTAGACCCCCTACTGTTCGAGGGGGGTTGATGCGTTTTTGTCCATACTGACCACATGTGGCTTGAAGAGCTTGTACTCGTCACTTGAGTACCATAAAACTGAACCCTTCAAAGAAGGGGCGTGGGAAACAGCGGTGAAGATTTGCAAGTCATAAAACTGCCATGGGCTTTCTATTGAAACGTTTCACTTGCCGCTTCATTAGTTTACCCCGTGAAATTCAATCACCCCGTTTGCAATGCCCTCTGCATTCCACTGAGTGTTTGATGAGTGTATCAGTATAATGCGTTCGTGCTTTTTGATGTTGCTTCTAAATTTTATTCATAGTTTTGCATATCATGGATTATAAAAAGCGTACCTGTATTGTTTGTAAAAAGGATGGTGATGATTTGACCCCTTTGAGGAAGAAAGGGGCAAAAGGAATAAACCTCTGTAGCAAGGAAAGGAACTCTGATGTCTCTGCTTCTGTTGGGGATTTAGTACACATTACATGTCGGAAGAAATTTACGAACAAGAAATCTATTCAACAATCGTTAAAGAGTTTAAGTACTGATGATGATATTCCTATTTCATCTATGCACTCCCGTTCCGTTGACAGTGGATTCAATAGTGCGACGGATTGCATCTTTTGTGGAACTTATGTGAATTTTATGGCCCATAGAGCAACCATCAAATCAGACTCTATCTTCGTAAGAACTGAAAGACTGCCGAAAAGAATTATTGAAATTTGTGAAGAAAGAAACGATAAATGGTCAGCTGAAGTTCAAGGACGACTGGCATACTTTGACAGTGATCTAGTAGCAGCGGATTGCGTTTATCATAATTCTTGCAGTATAAATTTTAGAACCAAAAAAAGCATTCCATGCAACAGGCAATCAAACAGTGAAAATGAGAAAAACAAACCTGGGCGTCCTGAAAATGTAGCTGTGTCTAACGCGTTCAAAAGAATCTGTTCTTTCATTAAAGAAAATGAAGATGACCAGCATTCTATCAGTGATGTTATTTCCATGATGAATATGTTTTTAGAAAACTCGGGTGAAACTGCTTATACCCCTAAATATCTTAAAAAAAAATTAAGGGAATATTTTGGAGATAGTATAGTCATCTGTCAACAGGAAGGTATGTCGGATATTTTAATCCTTCGAGATTCTATTCAATCCATAATAAGGAAGCATTATGAATGTGAGAAATCGGAAGATGATGATACGGAAAAAACAAAAATTATAGAAACGGCAGCAAAGTTAATTAAGAGTGATATTAAAAGTAAACAAATTGGTTTTGGAAAGAAAGATTTTTATCCTGCATCAAGTGAGCTGAACATAGAGGACAGCATAAACTATCTTCCAACAAGTTTAAAACTACTATGTTCAAAAATATTTTCTGGATGCGATGAATTAAAGATAACTTCCATTGGTCAATCAATTATGCAAGCTTGTATGCCAAGAGCTTTTATAGCCCCAATGCATATTGGTCTTTCAATCCTGGTATACTCTCATTCAAGATCTCAGTTTCTCTTAGATACGCTTAATCATCTTGGTTTTGGTAGCTCCTATCAGGAAATTAGAAAATTTATGGCCAATGCTTCTTTTTCTACTGGTGGAAATCTTCTTCAAACGACTGAAAATAATGTTGTTTTTGCTGCTGATAACATAGATCATAACCTTGCAAGTTTAAAAGGAGATGATGGGTTTCATGGCATGGGAATGATGGCTGTGGTGACACCAGGTCTGAAAACTAAAAGAATTATTCCTCGCAAAACCATATCAAATGATATTGTTAAAGATTTAGCTAGTGTTGATATCTACGACTTTTTCTTCGACAAAAAATCAGTAAGCGATTTAAAATTTTTAAATTTACAGCCTGTCGAACACAAAAGATTGCATACGGACCTACTTTGGAAAACTGCGTGGCATTTGAATTCGAAAACGGCTGGTTGGTCAGGCACTATGAAAGGAATTTACCCATGTCCTGATAACGGAAAATCTGAAGTTGTAATACTACCTATAATTAATCTCCAACCAAGTAACATGTCATGCGTTTTATCTACAATGAAATACATTTCCAATTTGTCAAAATCATTGGGGTTCTCACCAGTTGTCACGTTTGACCAACCCTTGTTTTGGAAAGCTTCTCTAATAGCTAATGATAAGCGATATAAAACAGAGTTTGAAGATATGGTTTTAATGCTGGGTTCTTTTCACACCTTGATGAATCTCCTTGGTGCAATTGGTACTTTGATGGAAGGAACCGGGTTGGAAGAAGTACTGCAAACTGTTTATGGACCGAACACAGTGAAAAAAATAATGACTGGGAAAGCTGTATCGAGAGCATTCCGTGGACATATGTTGGTTGACTCTGCATTGAGTTCAATATTACTCAGTGACATTTTTTTAGAAGAAAAGAATAAGTCTTTAGCAGCAGATTTAATCATCTTATATGAAGACTTAAAGCAACATAACCAGGACATTTCAGCTTTAGAAAATTGCCAGTCTTTAATTTCCTTCGATGGCTTGATGGAAGAAAAAAAGAGTAGCACAATAAATGGTTCTTTGACTGGTAAACTTTGGATACAGTATTCAGATATGGTAGCTTTAACTCGTAAACTAGTACAAGCAGATAGATTAGGTTCTTGGAATTTGCATCTAGAAGCTATTCGCGAATGTTTACCTTTGTTTGGAGCAGCGGGTCATTTTAATTACTTAAAAACAGCATTGCTTTACTTGCAAACGATGCAAAAACTTCCTGAAAAGAATCCTCATTTGTATGCAGTATTTCAAAAAGGACTGCATGTTGTACACAGATCAGAAACTCCTTGGTCGGGGATTGGATGTGACCTAGCTATAGAACAAATTTTGATGAGGTCAATAAAAAGTAATGGAGGCTTAACGAGAGGCAGTGGAGTTTCTGAAAATGTTCTTGCCCAGTGGGTTTTATCCATGCCTGCCACTTGTGAATACAATTTGGCTATGCAAACATTAACCAGAACTGCATATACAACTAGTGAGCAGCATAAAGAAATTCATAGTTCAAGGCAAAGTCAAGATAGAGATGATGCAACGAAACTTTTAAAATTTCTCGAGCAGTTCTCTCCTTTTAGTTCCGATTCAACTTTAAGAAATATAGTTACAGGTTTGACTTATGATCATGAAGTTGTCAATGTTCAAAGTTCATTAGAAATTGGAGAAAAAATTATCAATACCTTAATTGGGAAAGATGTATTCACTGTTTCTTTAAAGAGAAAAGATCGAGCACTGACACTATCAAGTAAATTAAAAGTTCAAATAGAAGATGAAACCTTCATTGATTCAGCCCTTTTATTCCAGCGGCTTATAATAGCTGCAAGCAATGAAGGCTCAAGCCTCAAAGAAGTTTTGGGCTATGAATTAAGTCCTTTCCCACCATCGCTCTTTGAAGCACCTGATCTATTAAGGAAATCTCAAAAATCTTCACTTTGTAAAGCTATAATTCAATATACAGCTAATTCTAAAGATCTAAATCAAGAAAAAAACATAGAAATAGACACTGCGTCTGCTTATTATATATTAGACGGTGGGTCGCTTCTCCACAGAGTTGCATGGAAACACGGTAACACTTTTGATGACATAGCTCAATCTTATGCCGATTTCACTTGCAAACACTATGGTTCAAGAGTTTCAGTTGTGTTTGATGGATACAGTAACTCAAAACCATCAATAAAAGACAACGAGCATTTAAGACGTGGTTTAAATTCTAAAGTTTCACAAAAAATTGATTTCCTTCCCGAGACTTTTTTTACAGGAAAAAAGGAGTCATTTCTGCTTAATTCTGAAAATAAATCTAAACTAATTAATCTTATAGGACACCACTTAGAGAAGAAAGGAGTGAAAGTTACTTTTTGTAAAGACGATGCCGATGTTTTCATTGTGACAGAAGCATGTCAGTTTTCTCAGTACTTTAATACAATTGTTGTAGGTGAGGACACTGATATTCTTGTTTTATTACTATACCACGCTATTTACAAGGGTTTTGAGATAAATTTCCAAAGTGACATTGGAAAGAAAGAGAGAACTGTTTACAAAATTTTCCCCCTCCAAGAAGCTCTTGGCCAGGACGTATGCAGGAATTTACTTTTCCTGCATGCATTTACTGGCTGTGATTCAACATCTTATATTTATAATATAGGAAAACCATCAGCTTTTAAAAAGTTAATTAATAGCCAGGATCTTCAGCAGGTGGCTCAAATCTTCAACAATTTACCCCACAACTACGATGAAATAGAAGCTGCAGGAATTAGAGGAATGATTATATTGTTTGGAGGAAGAAAAAACGAAAGTTTACAAGAGCTGCGATATCGACTTTTTAAGGAAAAGGTTGCTTCTTCAAAAACTTTTGTCAGACCGCAACTTCTTCCGCCGACTGAATCAGCAACAAAATATCATTCATTTCGTTGCTATTTTCAAATGCTCCAATGGAAGAATGTACAGCACGCCGAAGATGCCTTTTCTTGGGGATGGCTCCTGAAAGACAGCAAGTTTGTTCCAATTCCGAGCGACCTACCAATAGCACCCAGATTTTTACTTTCTATAGTGCGTTGTAAATGCACAACAGGTTGTGAAAGCTTACGGTGCTCATGCAAAAAAAGTGGCCTCTTCTGCACTGATGCCTGTGGATCATGCCAAGAAAACGATGGTTGTAAGAATGTTTTAGAAGATGAATATGAGACTTTATCTGAAGACGAAGACATTGATTAATTTACGATTAATGACAATCACATCTGACTCATAGTAAAGAATTTAAAATTCGTATTAAACAAGAATGGATATTACATGTATTACATGCCTGTAGAAAAAAGTTAATATTTTTGTAACAGAATGCCAGTTTTTTAATTAAAAATTAAATCTCCCATTGTCCGATTTTGTCCGATTTCTAGTATGTTGTTAGTTAGGTCATATCTGAGTGAAAACCGTTTAAAAAGCGTTTATTACAATTTGTTCCAGGTGTTTAGACTAATTTGACATAATTAAGAAGTTATTTTTTAAATCTTAAAATTTTGATGTCCATCTTAATTTTACTGCAAAAATATTAATTTTTTTAGCATCAGAATCAAAAATTAACCTAAAAACATGTATTACATGCCTCTAGAAAAAAATTAATATTTTTGTTCCAGAATGCCAGTTTTTAAAAAAACAATTAAAATATTAAATTTCCCATTGTCCGATTTTGTCCGATTTCTAGTATGTTGTTAGTTAGGCCATTTACGAGTGAAAACTGTTTAAAAAACGTTTATTGCAATTTGTTCCAGGTGTTGTGACTAGTTTCATATAATTAATAATTTTTAAAAAATTTAAAAATTTTGAAGTCTATTTCAGTTTTTATTGCAAGGATAATATTTTTTCATGTAATAGGATTAAAAATCAACCTATAAACATGTATTGCAAGCCTATATTATGATATTAAAATTTATTAAAATTTTAAATTTTTAAAATTTTAAATTTTTTAAAAAAATTAACTAATTTGTTAATTATGTGTTCTTAATATAATTTTAATGTTAATTAAATTAATTTTGATGTAAATATGCCAAAATATTACCTTTTTCCACTTCTTTGGAAATTTGTACTACATTTTACCAATTTCAAAATTTTAAATTAAATAATTAACTAATTCATTGAGGGTCAATTCCACCGGTTTTCCATTATATAACTATCTGTGGACAATATCCACCGAAAAATGACCTTTTCAAAAGCCTCAAAAGTTTGGGGCACGAATTTGAAAAAAAAATGCATTTTTCGCAAAAAAAAGTTGAAATTTTAAAAAAAATTTAACTTCTTTAACTAGTAAAATTTTTTACTTTTAGTATGTTAATATTTAGGTCATTTCTAAATGAAAACCGTTGGATTTATTTCTTTTGATGATTTTGTTAGGTTTTTAGGGGGGTTTTAATTTTTTCATATAACTCATTTTTCAAATTAATTTAAAAAATTGAAATTTCAATTTTTTTTCAAAACTAAAGGCAGTATTCGGTTTCAAAACTCAAAAATAACCTATAAACATGTATCACATGTCTATATTATTGTTTTGGTTTTTTTTTTAATTTTTTTTCGGCCATTTTTTAAAAATTTAAAAAAAATTAAACTTCCCCCCGGCCGATTTTGGCCGATTTTTAGTATGTTATTATTGAGGTCATTCCTAAGTGAAAACCGTTGAGAAACCTTTTATTGCAATTTGTCCGAGGTTCAACTCTATTTTCAGTGGACTATAAGCTCAGTTCCCATGAGTTGCGGTTTTAAATCCGCAAGCAAAAAACGCTCCCCTACTTTCCCTACGTTTTTTGAAGAAGATCGATCTTTCCTTTTACAAAGTGATTCACAGGAGCACATGACGAGAAGAGGCCAATCACAGGCCTAGTAACAAAACCGCTCCTAAATCCGCTTGTCCGAAATTCGCTCGCTTTTTTTCTTCGTCCATGTTCAAGAAATGAAGCAAATTCGCTTACTTTTTTTGGTCACGTGATTCCCTTCGACCAATACGAAATCCCCATCAAGCAATAACAGCATCCATTTTTATTTTGATGCTTCGTACCAGATCATGATCGGCTATTTTACAGAATTTAAATGATACATCCTAATTTAGATGAGATAATTACTAGAAAAGTTTATAAAATTACAAAAGTATCATCTTTGTTACGATGATCGGCTTCCAGAATACAAGGAATTATTAAATAAATAAAGCAGACGGCAAACGGCATGGGAAACGAGAATTCTGGAGATAAACGGTGAGTTGATGTCTTAAAAGGATATATTTAAATTCGTAAAAAGAACTGTTGATTGAAATGATTTTCTCATTTGATTTTCTGAATTATTAAACTCCTCCAAATGTAAAAAAATATACCTTTGATTTGATAGAACAACAATCTGATTCTTCCCTCTTCCCATGCCGTCTGTGTTCTGCATTTTTTGCTTTTTCTTTTTATTAAGAGGTCATTTTTTTATTATGATCCAAAACAGAAAAAGGCCCAACTACTTTGAATGTTTTGAGATCTACTGTAAACTGTAGTAATTAAAAAAGCATGAAAATACATTTTTACCATGATTTGGATTGATACCAAAGAATATTTTCATCAGAACATGTGACAGAATAAAAAAATATCGCTGTGTAAAATCGGAAATTATTGATGTTCTTCATAGAACGGTTCTTAATATATTTTCAGTGAGATAATTTGTTTTATTTTTTGTTCTTGATTAAAATAACTTCCATTTCATACAACAGCTTTTGTGTTATATGAAACATTTTCACCTCGGAGCTTCTCGACGTCTTATCTTGAATAAACTTTAAAATATTAGAAGTAATGATTTAAGAATTGATTTAATTTAGTGGGTGCTACAAATTTGATGAAAAATGCAGGTTTTTAAAACTTAATAAAGTTGTTAAAAGTTTGAAGTTATATATACTGTAAATTTTGGCGCCAATACAAAAGTCGGCAAAAGCCAGCGACCTCTAGTGAGCGGTTTGAGAAACAGATCGGGCAAAAAAGCTAGGGAAAAAAATCCTTGAAAAACCGCGAACGGTTTTCGCCGGCGGATTTCGCTGGGGAATTTACAAACATGGGAATCCAGCTTTAGGGTAAAGTTTTATTTAAAAACTTCTTTCCTTAATATTTCAACCAAGATTCACAAGCATTAAACTATTTTCCTAACTTTGAAAGAAAAAAATAGATTTTCACGTCAGTTATAGGAAATATCCATGTCATTTCCAATCTGTGTTGTTTAAAATTTAATTCTACTTGAAAAAATGAAACTCCTGTGAGGTTCAAAGGGAGGACCCTCCCCGTTTTGGCAACCCGGCGGGTTGCCGGAATAGGAAAGACTTTTTCGATGTTTGTTTTGTTGTTTTTTTGTGATTATTGTATGATGGAGCTTGGAGAGAGAGGTCGCGTGTGCGACGAGATCTGTAAATTTGTCAGCTTAATTATTAAATCTTACTTTTAATTATCAAGGCTTGGTTTACTTGAACAACGAACGCCAACAGTGGCGCAGACGGACAGGATTAAAGAGTTTTAGCTTCAACGACGATTTCCGATGAAAAACGAAAAAGGTTTCGAAAGGAGTTGGTCCGAGCTAGTGAAGACGTTGGATTTGTGGGTATAGTTTTGAATTATAGTGTTGAAATTTAATGATTCTTGATTTTGGTATGGTGAGGGTTTTGAGGAGTGTGTCTCGAATTAATATGGAACTGGATGGTGAGTAGTGTGATGAGTAGTTTCGTTTTCGGTGAATTGGATATGGTGATTTCGTTTTGGTTTGTTCGAGTTTTTTTTTTTGGTGAGTGTTGTCATTCTAAAATTAGATCGAGGTCGGTTTTTTTTGTTATTGAGGGAATTTGCTGTTGTTTTGGTGGTTGAGTTTTTTTGGAGTGCGTTTTTTTTTGACGGAATTATTCGAAGGTCTGGAGGATGGCGTTGTATGGTAAAGGGAGAAAGGAGGACCTCTTAATTTTAGCTAAAGAGCTTAGCTTAGAAGTGGATGAGGAAATGACAGTTTATGCCATAAGAGAGAAAATACTCAGGGATGAAAACTATGATGAAGCGTTTGTTAAAGATTTTTTTGCATCCATCGTTGAGGAAAGGGAAGAAATCGAGGAAAGAAGGAGACAAGAAGAAATCGAGGAAAGAAGGAGACAAGAAGAAATCGAGGAAAGAAGGAGACAAGAAGAAATCGAAGAAAGAAGGTGGCAAGAAAAAATTAAGGAAAGAAGGAGACAAGAAGAAATCGAAGATAGGGAGAGATTGTTGAAATGGGAATTCGAAGAACAGAAAAAGAAGAAGGAGAGACAGTTGGAATTAGAGGAAATGGAGAAAAGGAAGAAGGAGAGGCAGTGGGAATTCGAAAGGTTAAAAATTGTATTCCCTGAATTGTTAGAAAAGTATAGGATTGTGCCTCAAGAAGACCTATCTTACAGAAGTTCTTTGGAGCCAGATACCCATTACTTCCAAGATAAGAACTTTCCACCAGCAAACAAGACTGGTATCCACCGTCAGGCTGATCGGAGAAGGGGATCGTTCAGATGCTTCGAGTGTCTGGAGGAAGGACATTTGAGAAGGAATTGTCCAAAGTTAAGACGCTCTCGCAGAACAAACCGGAAGGTCTGGACGGGACGGAAAGATCTTGACAGAGTTTCTGTGAATGTGGAAAATTCACGGTTGGAAAAGACAGTAGACGATGCGGAAAGGGGACTTCAGAACGCAGTGTTTAAAACAGGGAAATCAGTGGAAACAAAGCTGGTCAACCCTGGAGACTATCAGATATTGAGGGAAAAAGAAAGTAAATATCTGGGAGATGAAGGACCGGTGAAAGACGATATGTTAAATCTGGAGGAGAGGACTCTCAAGGAAGTGGACGTACCTGTTCGACATTTAGAGGATGACGAGGATATATTAGGCGTTGAATTCATCCAGTGGGATCAGATTGAAGTGGAGGTAGAAGAAGAAAATAGTACTTCGGAAGAGAAGGTAGTCGAAGATGAGCGCTTGGATGCAGAAAGAGAAAACGAAGCTCCTGACGAGAATGGAATTGACGTTGCAGAAGAGTCTCTGGAGGTAGAGACGGGAAACGAAGTTTCCAGAGAGAAGGAAACTTATGCTGGAGAAACTGTATGTGGAAAACAAGGTTCGGAAGGAGAGGACGTGGATGAAGAATCTACGGAAGAAATGGAGGAAACTGAGGACTCTGTATCTGAGGATGATGCTAAAAGGGATGATGTCAGTTCCGAAGTAGGGAAGCCTGCTAAGAAGCGTCGAAGGCGACCGGCGAAGTCTAAAGCTAAAGTTACCCCTGCCAAGCGACAAGGCAAAGCTGCTGCTGTCAAGTATGCCGAGGATCCTGGCTCGGAAGAGGAGATGGATTTATGTTCAGAAAATGAAGCTCCTAAAAAGAAGAGTCGAGAAGCTGAGAAGAAAGCCCCTGCAACTCCTATGAGACGTGGTGGCCGTCAGAAGAAATCGACCAAGTGCACTGAAGACTGTGGCTCCGAAGTCGAAGAAGGCCAGGCCCCTGAGAAAGAAGACTGCGAGCCTGAAATGAAGGCTGACACCAAGGAGAACCCTATGTTGGACTTTCAAACTGAACTGTGGTGTTTTAAAGGTGGAGGTGGAACTCTATCCGACGACTTGGATGATGACAACAACGACGACTTGGAACACGATGATGGACCTTTTTCAGATGAGTGACATTTTTTTATTATTTGAAATTAATTTGTGCTAACATTTTTTTTTTCAAGTGATTACTGAGAAGACTGTAACTATCTGATTTCCTAAGTTAAGTAATTTTATGAAGTGTTATATCACTAATGGTAAATTGAGGGTTATTTAATTTTTGATGACAATGGAGGATAAATGACTGTCTGAATAAGAATAGTTCTGGTTTAAGAATGAAAGTTTAATGTTTTGTTTTCGGTTAAATCTTTTGATTTTCTTACGAGTTCCATGTTTTTTTCTTTTGGTTTGTTGGGGATTTTTTTTAGTCACTCGCGTGGATATTAGTTTCTTTTTAATGTTTCTTCACGAGAATATTTTCTTTTTATTGGCTCTGAGTTTGTATTTGATTCTGGTTCTGTATTTTTAAAGTTTAAGATTTTGATATTGCATTTTTGTATTTTGATTATAGTATCCGGTATTGTTAAAAAGGCTTCTGTACGTCTAGAATTATTTTTTTTTGTCTTGTGATTGTTTTTCTTTTGGTTGGTCTCCCCTGCAGGACATGGTCCGGCAGGTAAGAGACCGGAGGGGAGATGTGAGGTTCAAAGGGAGGACCCTCCCCGTTTTGGCAACCCGGCGGGTTGCCGGAATAGGAAAGACTTTTTCGATGTTTGTTTTGTTGTTTTTTTGTGATTATTGTATGATGGAGCTTGGAGCGAGAGGTCGCGTGTGCGACGAGATCTGTAAATTTGTCAGCTTAATTATTAAATCTTACTTTTAATTATCAAGGCTTGGTTTACTTGAACAACGAACGCCAACAACTCCTATAAAGGTTCCAATGTTTGGTACCTAAAAAAGTTCAGCAAACATATTTTTTAGTTTAAGTTTTGGGTTTCATCAGCTGGAAACGGGATATTTTGAAGAAAAGAACTTTTTATGTAAAAAGCTCAGTGGAAGGGGGCTCAAAACTGTTATTTCACTGGTTTTTATAATTTATAATATCATTTTAGCTCCAAATGGAATTATTTGAGGGAGTTCCTTCGAAGAAATTCGGATTTAATTAATTTCGTCCACCGATAGTGCATTATAAGCATTGGCGAGTGCAACGTCCCTAAGTAGTACGTTTTAATCTTAAACTATAGGGGCTATAGGGTACAGTTAATTCACATAAATAAATATATTCCACCAAAATAAGTCCTAAATGACACATTTGAACCGGTTTTATCGCAATATCAATCTTAAAATATAATTTTTAAAAATTCTGAAAATTGGTCATTTTTTCCACTTTTTTCAAACTTTGGGGCTCTACAGGCAAACCCTAGAGTTAACTTAGGGGGCTGAAACTTCACACACAATCTTTTGGGACCAAAAGGAATGGGAAAAACCCTGGGGAGCGAGGTTTTTCGAAAAAAAGTTTTTTTTGAGACACCCTAATGGGACACCTCGAGGAAAATGGACAGTGATCTAGGAATATTTAGAACACAAATTTATTTGCTAAATTGTTATGATTGTAATGTTATGTTGCTGTCGTCCCATGACAACACAAAATCGATATTTACAGTAGCTGAGCAATATTCGCGACCTTCGCACGAGTCTGGCTATCTGTCAATAATGTGTGACGTCGGGAGGGAATTTTCCCTTCCTCGCTTTCAAATATATAATGTGGAAAGGGCGGTTTCATTTAACATCAGTTGTTTCTCTGGACCTGCGGCTGCGTTTCGCTCGCACTGTAAAAGAAACGGCTTAATATGGAGACGGAAACGGGTCATATTCTTGAATGGAGAATCGAGAACTTCAGACACTGGTGTGCCCAAGTGCACGGTGAGCGCATCAGTAGTCCCGTTTCCTATGACCCATGTGACTACATGGAACTGTATCCGAAGGGTATCAGCGGGAAAGGAGAACATCTAGTGGTGCATTTGTGTGATGTTTCTTCCTTTTCTGGTGAGCTCTCTTTCTACTCTTCTGACGGATCCTTGCTCTGCTCCAAGCAACTGGTGAATGCAGAATATGACACAGAATATGCTCTAGAACTTCCTCCTGGTCCTAAGTTCGAAGACGTCCTCTCCAGAATCAGGGAGGACTTTATCACTGTGAAATTACAGGTAGAGGATAAGTTTTATTGCAAAACACGCATGCGCACAACCATAAATGTTTTAAAAATGTCAGTGAAAATGAATCCAAGATGGATAGAAGAGATGAAATCAAATGAAACAGACCGCGTTTACTACATTACTTTTTTACAACATACCTGTCTTGATAAAATGGAGTTATATACATGTTCTAAGAACGATATAGTTCATTTTATGATTAAACCACCAACCAAGTTCGAATACCCTTTCGCTGTTGAGATGTCTATGAGTTGGAAGGGAAGCTATTATGGCAAGGTTGACTGCTGTGTGAAGAGAGAACACGTTTTTCACGACAACGATGATTGGACATTCCCTGACCCACTGCTGAAGAAAGAATTAATTGGGAAAGGAATTTCAATCTTTTTGTGTTTGAAGACCAGGAACTTGATTCAGAGTGCCTTATGCCAGAATTTTGATTACAGATATATCAGCATTGAGTTGAATAACACTCCCTGCTTGTCTGAGAAAGCACTATCCACGGATCATGTTGCTTCTCCCAAGGTGGCAGTGCTCACAAAAGATTCCGGAATCCACACTTCCCTCACTTTCGACGTGCCAGACGATTCGGTACAAGTGCTATCCAAAGAACTGATGTGCCTCTACCAGGACCAGGACTTTTCCGACATCACCCTCAAGTGCGACAATGTCTCCTTCCCTGTCCACAAGAACATCCTGAGTGCCCGCTCCCCCGTCTTCAAGACCATGCTCTCCACTGACATGGCAGAGGCAGCGTCAAGTAAGGTGGTCATAGGGGACCTGGACCCCTCTACCCTATCCCGATTCCTGACCTACCTCTACACAGGGACTGTGGAAGAAGAGCTGCAGTGTGACAGAGCCCTCAAGCTCTATTACGCTGCAGACAAGTATCAGGTCCCCTCCCTCAAGATGGACTGTTCAGAGTTCTTGTGTGCCAATGTGTCCATTTCGAACGTGTGCGACATTCTGTCCCTCGCGGAGAGACACCAAGACGACGAGCTGACTGCCGTGTCGCACGACTTCATCCTGGATAACTACAACGCTGTTTTGAAATCCAAAGAATGGGACACTCTTAAGAAAAATGAACCTGTACTGGTTGCTGAAACTGTTACAAAGTTCGCTGTGGAGGATCGTGTTGCCAGAAAAGACCATCCTCGGTAATATTTTGGGTTCGTTCAATTTTTATAACTATATTTATTTATTTAAGAAAGTGTATTGCGGAAATCCACTGTTATTTTTCCCATGTTAAAGAGCAAAACTTCTGTAATTACTTAATAGCAACGGTATGTGTACACAATTTTTAATCGTGACCCAATTTCGTTGATTTAAAACCCTATTTCAATTAATAAATATATTTTCGCTTTAAACTAAAACTGTTTGCAACTCCCCCTCAACAAAAAAGATGAAATTTCACATTTAAATTTTCAAGTTATATTGAGTTTTAGAGAATTTTTAAAGGTACTGTTTTTTAATGTGTTACATAACTTAATCCCCTCCAGTAACGGATTATGGGAAGTTACAAGGGGGCACGTGCCCCCCCCTAGAAAGAAAAAAAATTGAAAAAAAAACATCGAAAATTAATTTCTAAATAGACATAACTTTAAAGGGATTCTCCCTTCCCCCATATCAATAAAATGAACTCATAGTCCACTGAAAATAGCGAAAAAAAGGGCCGAACCTCAAACAAATTGCAATAGAAGGTTTCTCAACGGTTTTCACTTAGAAATGACCTCAATAATAACATGCTAAAAATCGGCCAAAATCGGCCGGGCGGAAGTTTAATTTTTTTGAAATTTTTTAAAAATGGCCGAAAAAAAATTTAAAAAAAAACCAAAACAATAATTTAGACATGAGATACATGTTTTTGGTTATTTTTGAGTGCTGAAACCGAATATTGCATTTAGTTTGAAAAAAAAATTTAAATTTCAATTTTTTAAATTAATTTGAATAATTAGCTATATGAAAAAATTAAAACCCCCTAAAAACCTAACAAAAACATCAAAAGATATAAATCCAACGGTTTTCATTTAGAAATGACCTAAATATTAACATAATAAAATTTAAAAATTTTACGAGTTAAAGAAGTAAAATTTTTTTTCAAATTTCCATTTTTTTTTGCGAAAAATGCGTTTTTTTCCAAATTCGTGCCAAAAACTTTAGAGGCTTTTGAAAAGGTTATTTTTCGGTGGATATTGTCCAGATAGTTACATAATGGAAAACCGGTGGATTTGTCCCTCAATGAATTAGTTAATTATTTTATTTAAAATTTTGAAATTGGTAAAATGTAGTACAAATGTGAAAAAAGGTAATACTTAGCATATTTACATCAGAATTTAAAATAATTAACTAATTCATTGAGGGTCAATTCCACCGGTTTTCCATTATATAACTATTTGTGGACAATATCCACCGAAAAATGACCTTTTCAAAAGCCTCTAAAGTTTTTGGCACAAATTTGAAAAAAAATGCATTTTTCGCAAAAAAAAATGGAAATTTGAAAAAAATTTAACTTCTTTAACTCGTAAAATTTTTAAATTTTAGTATGTCAATATTTGGGTCATTTATAAATGAAAACCGTTGGATTTATCTCTTTTGATGTTTTTGTTAGGTTTTTAGGGGGGTTTTAATTTTTTCACATAGCTAATTATTCAAATTAATTTTAAAAATTGAAATTTCAATTTTTTTCCAAACTAAATGCAATATTCGGTTTCAGCACTCAAAAATAACCTATAAACATGTATCACATGTCTAAATTATTGTTTTGGTTTTTTTTTAAATTTTTTTTGGCCATTTTTAAAAAATTTCAAAAAAAATAAACTTTCGCCCGGCCGATTTTGGCTGATTTTTAGTATTTTATTATTGAGGTCATTTCTAAGTGAAAACCGTTGAGAAACCTTCTATTGCAATTTGTTTGAGGTTCAACTCTATTTTCAGTGGACTATCATCCCTTCAGTTATATTTATAAAAAGACTTTTTCATTGTATATCACTTGTTTAGATTTTCTGTGTTTTTGGTAATTACTTCAAAAGTGAGTAGAATATAAATGTTAAAATCAATAATTGCACTTTTATTTCATGTTTCAATAACCCTGTAAGACGTCAATGTGCGACTCTTATTGATATATTTTTTCATGCTTATATTGTAGTAAAATGAAATTTCTAAAACAAAATTGGTTTAGAGCTGAAATTTTATAAAATTTTGTTTACATTAATTACATGGAAAACATAGTTATGTATATAACTATAATTTATCCTTTAGTTTTTATTAGTAAGAAAATCTAGTTTTTCTCTTTTAAATTTGTGCCTCAAGCCTATATCCAATATAATAAAAGTCAATGTGTGTAAGTTTGTGTTTGTTTTTCTTTTACATAAATTCAGTTTTCATTCTATCATCCCTTTCATTTTGAATCATTTCAACGAAGTTATGAAATCGGAAAAATGGGGTTTTATCAGGAATGAACCTCTGTTTGCAGTTGAATCTGTGACTTATTTTGTCAGGGTTAGCATAAACCCGGTTTAAAAAAAACCAAGTGGGTTGGAAACCCAATAAAACCCTGAAAAAAACCACATAAAACTGGGATTTTTTCGGAAAAAGTGTGGGATTTTCAAAATTAAGTGTATAGTAAGTGGGTTTTTCAAATTTTAATGAGTTCTTTCTATGTTAAATGTGCTCTGTCAAAATAATGTCAATTTTTCCAAAGTTAATGAGGTTTTTTCAAAGTTCTTCAGTTGTCTTAAAAATGGATGCTTTTATTTTAAAGTCTTCATAATGAGATAGAAGGTAAAAATAATATTTGGAATAATTTGTTTTCGAATTTTTCTAATGATGTAACATTATTGAAACCTGGTTTAAAATTTGAAAAACCCCACTAAAATTTAAAAAATATTGAAAGAATGTTCAATATGTATTGGAATAAATCTCTTTAGCTTTGAAAAAACACACCGAAATATAAAGAATTCCTCCTTAATTTTTTATATTTAGTTTGAACTTTTAACGTTCTAAATCAGTGGTTCCCAACCTGGGGGCGATCGCCCCCAGTAGGGCGATTTGTGTTATCAAGGGGGCGATAAATAAACTGGGGGCGATTGGGAGGCGATGAGTATTCAAAGGGGGGAAATGAAATAGTACTGTAGGGACAGACTGTATTCACACTTAATGTATCAAAACAAGCTAAAACCCTGTTTCTTAGGGTGAAATTTCCAAAACTTTCTGGGACAGGACCCCCAACCCCCCCTTTTGTACTTAGAACTTAATTTTTCAAAACTTTTCTATAATTAGTTCACCAAAATCCAAATCTTTCTAAAAAAATAAATGTCCAAAATTCTGAATAGGTGTACCATAACTAGTGATGGGCAAAATCGATAATTTTAGGTATTGAATACTTTGGTATCGAATACTTATAGGTATCGAGTACTTTTTTTCAATGTCGGGAAATGAACCTGAAGGGACAATTTTTTTAGGGCCTATCCATAATCAGACTAATATTCAAAAAACTGAAAGCGATCCATCAAAAAGCTCCGTAGCTACGGGCCTGGAGGTGGATAGAGGCGAAGGATTTGGCGGGGGGAAAACCTAGCCGAGTCAAATTTCTCTCGCGGATGATAACGACTTGGGTTTGAGCGTTGCAAAATGAAAACGGAAACAGGCTGCGTTTGATCTACAGTAGGTATTATAAAGATTACTTCATTGAAAAATTTAAAACGAAAAATGTGAATAAAGTATCGATACTTTTGTGGGTATCGAATACACTCGATACCTATAGGTATCGAGTACTTAAGTATTTGGTATCGATACCTGCCCATCACTAACCATAACTAGTTAAAAACCTGTTTTTTAAACTCTTATTTCCTAAACTTTTCTGGGGATCAAACCCCGGACATGAAATTGCTTTATTATACTTAAAATTAAAATTATAGACACTTTATTTCAAATTAAAATTGGACGTACAATGAGAATGAAAAGGGGGGGATAGGTGTTAGTCAACCTCTAGAAAGGGGCGATGGGCCACAAAAGGTTGGGATCCACTGTTCTAAATTTTGAAAAAACCCACTGATATTTGAAAAACAATCCCTTAATTATTGAAAATTTGAAAAAAGCCACTCATCTGCAGTTCTTTTTATGTTATTTCGTTAAATGTTTTTCACCATTATAAAACTGCCACACAAAAGCTCGATTATTTTTTTTCTTTGAAAAAAAAACAAAAACGGGTGCAAAATGATCAACATTTTCTGAATCTGTTTAGAATCTGAAAAAAAAATTATAACCCTACTGTTCACTGGATGGCATTTTTCAGAGTTTTCCCAAAGTCAAAGTTATTTTCGAGAGGTTATGAACCAATACTCATCATTTAATCTGAAAAATTAATGAATACTGATTTTAAATATGAAAAAAAAACATAACCCTAATGGTCACTTATGCCACTATCACTCTTGACTACTCCTATTCAAGCTGTCCATCTCTGCACAAGTTACTGAATACAAGCAGCTCATTCACTGGATCATTCAATCATTTATTCACTGGATGAGTGATTCACAGTGGAATGAATCATCGCGATGAACAGTGAAAGTGAAGCAGTATGAATTGATCTTTAGATAAGCTTCTCTTACTGAACAAATAGAGATCCAACAGTTCAGCTTATACCCACTATGTCAAGTTTACTTAACTGCAAATAAGAAAGTAAACGAAACTTAGCCACATACATGACAGAAATGGGAGATCACTATAATGATAGTGTTCCTTTAGATAAAGTAAAGCACTCAATCTTCTCTATTACTCATTTCATATTTCTGTTAACTACTTTATTCTATGCATTCAATAAGGTTAAAATTAAAATATTTTTACTGGAAGGAAATCCTAGTTCATAACATCAACACATAAAATCATAACTACTACTAACTGAATATTGACTTAAGGTGCCTGCCTACCTAAAAATGCCGTTTCGGACCAAAAATTACAAAAAAATCATTATTGTATTTCAAAAAACACATCTTTAGCTTTCCAAATCAGTTTAAATTTTGTCTTTATCTTTTCTAGAATCAAAGTTGCAGAAATTTTACTTAACACTAAAAATACATTAAAAAGTAAATCTTCCGGGCTGGTATGCCGTGGTCTATGCTGAATAAAAACGCAAGACGTTTCGACCTCGCTTGCAGAGGTCATCTTCAGTTGTAAGAATGCCTCCAAGGTGGAGGCTTCTTGTTTTTATCAGCTCTTGTTTTTATCAACAAGAAGCCTCCACCTTGGAGGCATTCTTACAACTGAAGATGACCTCTGCAAGCGAGGTCGAAACGTCTTGCGTTTTTATTCAGCATAGACCACGGCATACCAGCCCGGAAGATTTACTTTTTAATGTTGATCCCGGCCGTGAAAGCCTTCATTCTTTTACTAAAAATACATTTTATTAAGAGGACTCAGTACCAAAAATTTAGTCAAAATTTCGAATTTGATAATTTGCCATAAAAATTAAGATACTATCCTTAGAATTATAATGATGGGAGGTTTTTAAATATAAGAATTGTTAGGTTTTCTGACCAAGAGATAGGCTTACTGAAGTATAGCTTTCAACCTTTAAACGGGTTTTTCGAAAAACAAGGTTTTTATCGTTTAAAATCCTAAGACTTTTTTACTAATTGTCCAAATCACTTAAAACTTGGTAGTCATTATCAGTAATGTATGTTAAACACCTCTACGTATGGATTTTAAAATATATTTATTACAAATCTTTTACAAAGCAAGAAAGAATAAACTTAGCATATTTTTTTTAAATGTCAAATTTCATATTTTCTTTTATTTTTCCGAAACCCTTGTAGATATCTCAATTTCCATACGTAGAGCTAACAATATATGGTTGATTTATGTTGAGAAAAAATATCAAGTGAAAAGAATGTATATTAAAGGAGGAGTAGCATTTTGAAATTGGGTAATTATGGCAACTTTTTTTTAATTTTTGAAATAAATCAATTTTTGAATTTGCTTTTTGTGCTAAATATGAATTTGTCTAAAGTAAATACACAATTTAACACCTAAAAAGATGGTAATGGAGTAAAAAAACGTTTTTGGTACCGAGTCCCCTTAAAGAAAAAATAAAGAAATTCGCGTTTTTCTCAGAATAACATTTTTGCTATTTTCCTTCTCCGCAAAACTGCATAACTCAAAATATTATGAGTGAATTTCTATAAAACTTGGGCACAGTACTTGACATAATATTATTTAGAAGTCCTACTATTTTTTGCCGGTGGGTGTATTATTTTTTATTTTATGAATAGTATAACTTCAAACTTTACTGAACTTCAGTGTTTTTTTTTATTTTTTTAAGTTCGTCAAAATTAAATTTACTATGTTTTATCCCAGTTCATAACATAAAATCAAATCATAACTACTACTAACTGATAACTACACTTAACTAAATAGTAAGTTTAATAAATTACGGGTGCCTGAAATGAAAATTGATATTATAGAGGCACCGTTCTTGGTACAACCTTGTTATTTCCGAAGAAATCCAACATTTAAAGAGATTATTTTCAATTTCTCTTCTACACTGCCTAAGATTCTATGACATAAATAAAATTAATAAGAAAATTACAAGTGTCAATGTTATTTTATTAGAGTGTAATTCTAGTGAAATTAAAACACCCATCCAAGATTTTTTTAAATATTTAGTTAAAATGTTTTAAAGACAACTCCGAATTATCTTTCAGACATTTTTAATTATGACGTTTTATTGACTTTAATATAAATTTCCATTTAACTTATTTTAAATTAAGGCAACATCGTCAGTATTAACTTCAAAACTAAATTAGATTCCTTAAACAAATAAAACCGTAAGTTTAACCGGAAAACAAGCAGGAACTATACATTCAAAACAAAATGATTGGATACAATAAAAATTAACATTAAAACAATTTTTATTTACATAAATTTGTTAACCTTTACATAAGACAATTTTTATTTACATAAACAAATTCCCTTGATTTTCTTGCAACACTCAAGCAAATTTCAATTTACATTTATAAAAGAAAATTGCAATATACAAAAAAAATCCAGCATTTCTACACACATTCTTATGTTTAACTTTATTTTTTTAAAAATTGAATTCTAACTAACTTTAAATATGGACATTACCGTAAACAAAATTTGGCAGTGCTTCTAAAATTTAAAACACCCAGAATCATGAATATTCATTTGCTTGAGATCAAAAAGTTATAAGCAGTCTTCAAATTAACTAAAAAGTCAAATTATAATTCACTTAAAAAAATTACATTCAAAGTTTCAGCTATTATTTTGCTCAGTTTAATTTAAAATATTAGTATTAATTTAATTAATTAGAGACTCTTATTCACTTTTAACTTAACACAATCTTAATTTTTACGTTAAGTAAGCAGTAATCATGTCTTTATTAAAAATTTTAAAAAACTGAAAATTAGACATTAAATTTAGGAAATTTTGATTGAACTCTCAAACAAATACCACGGGGCCCCTTATGATATTTGGGAGGAGTACTTTTTCCCCTTCAAAAAGGAACATTTCACTAGAAATAATTTTAGATAAGGCCAAATAACTTCTAGGTAGTTTTGAGGATACAACTTTAGAAAGAGTCTTCTAGCCGCCATGTTTACCCACATTTCAAATTGACAACCCTAGGGATCTAATTATTATTAATAGATCCCAAAATTATAATTAGTAGATGATTATTTTAAGATATAAAAACAATGATATTAATAATTAAATTTCTACGGTTGTCAGTCATCATTTACGTTGTGGTTAAACATGGCGGCTGGAGGACTCTTTCTAAAGCTGTTCCGTTTTGACACCACTCATTTAAAATTCTTTTAACGATATTTTTCAGATATAAAGTATATAAAATCATGATTACTGCTATTGAAATGTCAACATTATAATAAGAGCACATTTAAGATTAATAAATTTAAAAGTATTTTTTTTTAAAATTAGATACGAATGCAATGGATTTGTCATTTATATTATATTTCTTCAGGTTTAGAAAAATCTGAATTAGTGTTTACTTCTATAATTAGATTTTAAATTTAAAGATGTATTTAGAAGACTTTCACAAAAATTAGATACAAAGATGGTGTCTAGCGATACATAATATACTGATTTACTATGCATTAACATTTTAATGACGATTACAAAAAAAACTGAGGGGTAGAGAGTAAATAAAATTATAATACTTTCCCTTTTAAGTACTTACAAAAAAAAGAAATACCTAAAGTTACCTCATTAACATTTCTACAGGCTTATTAGCATTTCTATCTGTTATTAGTTAGCTTATGTTACACAATTTTACAATTATAAAAACTTTTGTTGCATAAATGCAAGAAAATTAAAATATATTCTTTCAAATATAAACATCTACAATTACCTTTACAATTTGGCTTATCACTCACAGTCAGATTTTCAATTATATAGATATTACAACTTTCAGGATGTAAAGAAATAAATACATTACCAAGTATATTGTATGTAAAACTATACGATGGTAGAACTATCTTCTTATAAAAGGTTGTTAAATTCTTTTAGAAGTATAACAAGCAATAAAAGTTTAGAATGAAAGATATCCTAATACAAATCACGATACAAATTTACAATTGAATAAACAGTTATACAGTCACTCATAACATTTTTTTAAGGTTTGAAAACACTTTCGCAAATATTTGTCAATAGAAAAAGAGATTTATATACTCTTCTAGGTATGATAACACCATTTTTCTTTCATCGTTGTCATGATCATTAATTATTAAATAAAACATTGTGGATTAGAAATATAACCACATAAATAATAACATAACTTTAAACCAAATGTAAATATAAGATCTCCGATTTATTTTTTTTAAGTATTTAGTTATGTTTTTAAAAAATTTTCAAATATACAGAACACATCTTTATCTATTCACTTTTAAAATTAGTTTTTTCTCTTTTTTTGGGTGTGATCATTCTTTTTAGTTAAGATAATCCTAATGTGTTTAAATAAATTATTTAAAATTTATTAACTTGAGGAGAATTTTGTAAAAAAGCAACAGACTTCATTTTTCTAAAAATAAGCTTTGAACATAAATCTTAATTTTTTAAACCAATTGTTAAAGTGCAAAAAGAAGTGAGTACTTGAAATAGTACTTGGTTCTTTAGACCTTCAAATTCCAGTTTAACCCACCTCCCCGGGCAGGGCCGCCGATAGGGGGGGGCAAAAGGGGCACTTTCCCCCGGGCCCGGGGATTTTCCAAGTCCTATAAGGGCCCGTAAAGAATCTCCATCTTGGGATACACTACTAAACGTTTTGAAACAAGAATACCTGTAATATATGATGGCTGAAACACTAGTGAATCTGCGCACTAGTGAATCTGTAATTAGATAAACTAAAGTAAGATACCAAGTTAACTGTAACAATAACCGTTCAGTAGTTTTTAAATATTGTGCTGCTGTGTTCTTATGTTTTAGATCTTTCTCTTACACCTGGATTGTTATTAATAAAGTTCTTAAGATTGTCAAGTCTGGAGCTATATTATTACATGGTGCCGAAACGAAATTATGCCAGGTGATCAAGATAGTAGCTCATCTACCAGCTCAGTCAATATAAGACTACCACCTCAACTATGCCTGACGGTTGATGTCGCCAAATCATGGAAGGATTGGCACCAGCAGTTTGATTGGTATGCAACGGTGGTAGAATTAGACAAGAAGCCCGAGGATAAGAAGATAGCTATTTTTATGACCGCGATTGGACCGGATGCTGTTGGAGTGTTCAATACCTTTCCCGAAGAGAAGAAAGCTAATTTGAATTCTCTTATAAAAGCCTTCGAGTCGTACTTCACACCAAAAGTAAACGTCACTTACGAGCGATTTATCTTTAATAAGATCGTTCAAGGAGCGACAGAAAAATTTGATGACTTCCTGACTGAATTGCTTAGCAAGAGCAAAACCTGTGAGTTCGGAACGTTGCAAGATAGTCTGATCACGGACAGGATCGTCATTGGTGTTTATAACGACACAGATCGCGAAAAGCTATTAGCCGAAGATAATTTAACCCTGGATAAGTCAATAAAGATTTGTAAAGCATCTGAACAGGCAAGAAGTCAGATGAGCTCGTTGAAGGATGAACAGTCACTGAAGATAGAAGGTGTAAGGAGGAAGCAATTCAAGAATTTTAAGGACACTTCAGATGTTCAAAGGAAACAAGTACCTCCAAAATTGTGCTCGAGATGCAACACATCACACAAAAAAGGTGAGTGCCCTGCCTTTGGGAAGCAATGCTTTAAATGCAAAAAAGAGGGTCATTTTAGTATTTGTTGCAAGTCGCACAAAAAGTTCGTGTCTACAATAAATAAGAAAGAGTCAGTGGAGGAAAGTTTTAATCCTGACGAGTATAACTTTAACATTAGTAGTATTTCACAAGATCGGGAATCTGTGGATTGGTATGAAACAGGGGAATTTAACAATCGCTATAAAGTGAAATTTAAGTTAGACACTGGAGCTCAGTGCAATGTTTTGTCTCGTTCTTTAGCTAGAAAGGCTGACTTGAACATAGTTCCCTCTAAAGTAAAATCCCTAGTATCTTTCACTAACCACAAAACAAAAGTAGCTGGTGAAGTTTTTGCAGAATTGAGAATTAAAGGTAAAATTCACCATGTTAGATTCATAGTGACTGAAGAAATGTTGCAGCCAGTGTTGGGAAAAGACTCCTGCGTGATGATGGATCTGCTGAAGCGAATTTCGAGTGTAGGTTTGACCGATAGTTTGATAAGGTCAAGTTCTGTAAATGACAGTATTGGTTGCCTAAAGAATTTTGTATATGAGTTGGATTTAGTCGATGATCCAAAACTTCAAATATTTCCGGCACGAAGAATTCCTCATTCTATTAGAGAAAAAGTGAAGGAAGAAATAGACAGAATGCACAAGATGGGCATAATCGAGCCGATAAGTGAGCCTACTCCTGCAGTATCGCCGATGGTCGTGGTACATCGCAATGGAAAGATAAGAGTGTGTATGGATCCTTCCAGTCTAAACAAAAATCTAAAAAGAAGGCATTATCCATTAAAATCTTTGGAGGAAATTGCCGCAAGAATAAAAGGATCAAAAGTTTTCACAGTACTGGACTGTAAGAAGGGATTCTGGCAGATTCGTGTTACGAAACGAACGAGTAAATATTTAACGATGGCAACGCCATGGGGTAGATTCTCGTACCTCAGAATGCCAATGGGTCTGGCATCTGCTCCTGAAGTGTTTCAACAAATTATGGAACAGCTTTTAAGTGGAGTAGAAGGTGTTGAATGTGCCATGGACGATATTTTCATCCACGCACCAACTAAAGAGAAATTAGAGAGGCTGACTAACCAAGTTTTGAAGATCCTTGATGATTCGGGACTAACATTAAATAAATCAAAGTGTGTCTTCTCGCAAAACAGCGTGAAGTTCTTAGGACACATAATTACGGATGATGGACTGAAAGCTGATCCTGACAAGATCGAAGCCATTTCTAACTTAAAGGTTCCTGAGGATGTGAAGTCTCTACAGCGTTTTCTTGGGATGGTTACCTACTTAGCCAAGTTTGTTCCAAACCTGTCGGAGATAACTCTACCTCTGAGAGAACTTTGCAAAAAAGACGTAGAGTGGATCTGGGAAAATAAACAGCAAGAAGCGTTCATCAAGCTGAAGGAAGTGCTAAAAGATCTACCAGTTTTGAAGTATTTTGATGTAAATTTGCCGATCACTTTGTCAGCGGATTCGAGCAAACATTCAGTAGGAGCAGTCATAATGCAAGAAGGTCGTCCTGTAGCGTATGCAGCTAAAGCCCTCGACAAGACTCAACAGAACTATTCGCAAATCGAGAAAGAAGCTTTTGCAATTAAATTTGGATGTTTAAGATTCCACCAATACGTCTGGGGTTGCAGAAAGCTTACAGTGGAGACTGATCATAAGCCGTTGGTGTCTATAGCAAAGAAACCCTTGCATCTTGCACCTCCAAGATTGCAAAGAATGATGTTCGATATAATGCCGTACCGCCCAGAAATAATATACAAGAAAGGATCGGAAATGTTCATTGCCGATACATTAAGCCGTGATTGCAGTATCAGCGCTGATGTGGATATACCAGAACTACAGATGGAGATTCACATGGTGGTTCCGATGACTGAAGCCAAAACCTCTGAATTATTGCAAGCTCTGAAAGAGGATGAAGAATTGAGGTTACTGGTGAAAACCATAAAGGAAGGATGGCCTGAAGAAAGGGATCAAGTACCTGATGTTTTGAAAAAATATTGGACTTTTAGAGACGAATTTGCAGTTTATGAAAATATACTCTTCAGAGGAGATCGGATAGTAATTCCAACCAAGTTAAAGGAAATAACTTTAAAAGCAATACATCTTGGTCATATTGGAATACAACATTCACTAGGTAGAGCCAGAGAGAACGTCTACTGGTCGGGAATGAATGAAGATATTACAACTTATGTCAAAAGATGCAAGACATGTCAACAGCGTCAGAGAGATAACCCAGAAGAACCCCTGATGCTAAATGAGATTCCAGAAAGGCCATGGCAAATCGTTGGGACAGATATATTTCATCTGAACAGGAAGAATTACCTAGTAATTGCAGACAGCTACTCAGGCTACTTTGACTTTTCTGAACTCAGGAGTTTATCATCTACGACAGTCATAGAAGCACTAAAGCGATGGTTTGCTACGCATGGTATTCCTGAAACATTATGTTCCGATGCTGGCACCCAACTGATGTCTAAAGAATTTAAAAAGTTTACCAGAGATTGGAATATAAAGCACCAAACGTCAAGTCCTGAGCATAAGAGATCTAATGGTCTTGCTGAACGTTACGTTCAAGAAGCTAAAGCTCTTATGGCTAAATGTGCAGCTGATGGTTCTGACTTGTACTTATCATTACTGAACAACAGAAATACACCTCGAGGAGAACTAGGATCCCCTGCACAGAGATTGATGGGAAGACGAACAAGAGGATTACTGCCAACGTGCAAGAACTTATTAAAACCTGAAATCGTAAAGGATGTTGCTGAAAACCTATCGAAGTTAAGGGAGAAAAGCAAAGTTTATCGAGATAGAGGATCGCAACATCGATCATCCAATTTCATAGGACAAAAAGTATGGTTTAGAAGAGGACATAGGAAGTGGAGTCCAGCTGAAGTAGTTTCTCCAGCTGAAGGCCCGAGATCTTTCATAGTGAAGACCCCCGATGGAGCAACATACCGAAGAAACTCGTGGTTCCTTCGCCCTGCTTTCCCTACAACTACAGATGAGGTTTCTCCCATTCATAGATTCCATTCATAGATTTTTCTCCCAACTCAACTACCCTTCTGTTCCTGAGAACGGGCCCCGGGCCCCCTCCTCCCGGAATGCTATCTCCAGCGTTTCCAAACTAAGATAATTACCACCACTACTACACACACCAGCTGCAACACATTCCAGGAACTGTCACAAGATAAAGTACGAAAGGGCCCGAACCGGACACCCCCCAACCCTGTTTGCGGAAAGGTCTTTCGTTAGCCAGAACAAACAGGAAATGAGGCCCCCTTTACTCCCCTTAACCAAATGGAAAATACCACAGAGGACAGTGGAGACAATTTTAGTTTCAAGCCATTTACCCATGCAGACCAGGTGGATGTAGTTGTAGAAAGCGTTAGTTAAACGTGTATTCTGTTTATAAATTTTTTTTAAAAAACCAATTAAGTTTTTTCCCGATTGTTTGAAAGTTACCGTACTTGAAAAAGTTAATAACGTTAGTCTTCTAAGATGACCGTACCGCACGTCTAGGTGAGTATTCTATTCATTTTTTATATAATAGAAATTTCAGCTATCAAATACATTTGAAAGTATTTGTATTATACATCTTTGTATTTTTCTAGTTGTTTCTGTCTCTTGTTTTACATATGCTGGAGGGTTGCTGTTTGTTTAATTTTCTTTAAAAAAATTGAAGTTTTCGATAATGAAAAGTTTTGTAAACCAAAAAAAAAAATAGACTTAGAGAACAAGAAAATTTATTCCATTATTAAATGAAAATGAAATATAAGAATCGGTTGAAATAGTATACGGATTTTGCATTTCACTAGTTGTTTTTGTCTCATGTTTTGTATAATGTTGGTGTTGGGGGTTTTAAGGGCATTGCTATTTGCTTAATTTTCTTTTTAAAAAAATGAAAATTTTCGATGATGAAAAAATTTAAATCATTAAAACAAGAAAATTTATTACAATATTAAATAAAAATAAAATTTAAGAATAAAGGATTTTTAAATTTTGTTTAAAAGTAATGTATATTGTCTGTGTCATTGTAACAGGCTGTCCCAAAATTAAAATAATATACTCTTACAAAATTAATAAAAAAAATAAAGGAGATAAAAACATACGGTTTGTTGACTACTCTTAAAGCCTGGGTGTTTTTTATACGAAATTTCATACTCCACAGAGACTTAAAAAATTAAGGGTTTAGGATTGTTACAATTTAAATGTTTCTTATTCACAAATCTATTAAGCTTAATTTGCCAAATTGCTTTAAAATACGCAAATTTAACTGGAAAGAAGGGTTCAATATAATTTTTATTTGATTCTAGAATTATTTATTATTATTATTTCAAATTTTAATTACCCTGTTTTTTAAAATAGTAATTTGGGCCATTGTTTTTCGATTGAGTTCATGCTTTTCTAGAAACGGCTGAGAACTATGAAGTTTTGGGTTGAAAAAACTTCCAGGCTGAAAAAGTAGTTTGCAGAAAAGCGCTTGTTTTTATCTCATTTAGTTAATTTTTTATTAAATTTTTGAAACAATTCAGTAAATTTGGGACCCCCCCGTATAAATATAATACAGTAGAGCCCCGATTATCCGCGCAATTGGGTGGCAAGGGTACAGCGGATAGCGAAAATCGCGGATAATCCGAAAAAAGACTAAAAATGAGGTGAAAACACGAAAAAAAAATTTCAGCATAAAAACTATGTTTTATTGTACAAAATACATGATATGTAAAACTTTTAAAATATGTAAAGTACAGCAGAAACCTTTGCTCTACATCTAAAATTTCCCTAATCTCGTCTAAAATTTACTCTCTCATCGTTAAAAAATTTGTTTCTGGCACTCGCGGATAATCCGCACCGCGGATCATCCGCTCGCGGATAATCGGGGTTCTACTGTATAACTATATTAGTACAATATTTACAGAAACCGAATATATCGTAGAATGATATTTTTAAAAGGCATGTTCAAACAAAAATTTTATTACGTTTATGAAAATCAATTTAAAATTTATTTCGGAATATGTGATTCCTTTAATCATAACAACATACGAGGGTATGAGAACATACGGGGGGACTTTCGGGCTGAAGCCCCCCCCAAACGTTTAATATTTTACTAAGTATGTCAAAACGCAAAAAATCTACATATATCCGAAATTCGAATGAGGTGTACCAAAACGAGTTGAAAAAGTGGGGTTTTTGACTTAAATTTCCAAAAATTTTCAGGGGGAGGACCCCCAGACCCCCCTTTTAGTGGTTTGAGTAGGATAATTCACTACCTTTTACGTATTATCATTAACAAGAAAACTCAATTGGATTATGAAAATTCTTTGCCCCCCCCAAATCCTGGATCCGCCACTGCGTGCTAGATGGGTCATTTGTTAACTAATTGAGCCATCCATCCTGAGTGTTCTTTAGGATCATAAAACTAGGGGTAGTAAAAATTTAAACTGGATCTAGGTAAGGGGCCTGGACTGGGGGGGCCCGCTTCTCAACTTTGCCCCCGGGCCCGGCTTGGCTCTCGGCGGCCCTGTCCCCGGGTTAGGCCATGAGCAAAAAGTAAGCTGACGCAAAAGCCCCTCGTTTCTCCAAGCGAACTTGTTCCTCATTTTATCGACCCCGAAGGGGGAAAAAAACTGGGCCACCTTTTCAAACCGGGGAACAGAAATCTGAGCATTACTAATACGGCACTGGGCTTCTAACAATTAATTTAAGTATTCAAAAATGTTTATTTGGAAAACAGTTTCTTCACTTTTACTGGGGCGATGCCCCCGTCTCAAATTTCAGACATAATAATTAATTATGTCTAAATATTAATTAGTCTTAAATTGAAGAGTTTCAATCATAATAATCTCATTTGTTATAAATTATTGAAATTTTATTGGTTGATTTTGAGGGAATTTTAGGGAAAAGCTTTGGGGAATTCCTTCATCCAAATGCACATGGGCCGGCTCCATGGCATTTGTCTGAAGGAATTGCTACGCAAGTCGAACTTGTTCGAAAATTTATATAAATCTAGGTCTTATGAGTACACATCAAATTTTTAAGGGAAAAAATTATTTTCACCTAAAAATATTAAAAGATTTTAAAATTTAGTTTAAGTCATACAACTGCTGTAAAAGTGAAGAAACCTTGGAAAAAATTCTCATTTTAAAAATTAACAGTGTTTTTTATTCTATGAAAACAGTCACCGAAGGAACCTTAAAGACTTGTTTTAAAATGGATCAATTGTTTACAGTAGCAAATATGGATACTTTTTAGATTGAATTAAGATATTACAATTTTAATTATGAATTACTTTATTTAGCAATTAATTTTGATTGATCAACTTTTTAGAGAGATTTTTAAATTGCAACATGAACCAAAATTAATTTTGGAATATAAAACTCTAGGTTCCAAGACTAGAAAATGTCACATATTCAAAAATCCACAACATTTGTAATGAATTCAACCATTGATAGTTAACTAAAAGGATATTAATTCCTTTTAAAAATGGCTTTTACTACATATACTTAACCCTAACTATGCCACACTAAAGTCTGTTTATTTAGAATAGGCGCCTGAGGCTAAATGTATTAGAAGCAGTTACTATTGTAATTACCATCGAAAATTTTTCTTGTGCAATGACAAGGCAGCCTAAACAGAAGTAGTTAAAATAGTGTAAAAGAATCGGTCATTGAAGTTGCGTGATGAACGTTATTACTCCTGTTTCAGTCACCTATTCTAAATGAACAGACTACAAAAACCTGAAAACAATAATAAATGAAACCATAGCATTGGCAAACAAATAAGTCATTTTGTCACAAGTATAAGTAAAATGATACTTCAAGTTTACAAGGCTGCATTCAACATTTTAAGATTACTTCAAAATTTCGATTAATCGTAAAAAGAGCTTAAAAATATTTATACTCTTAAAAGGACAGTCTCAAAAATGAGTAAAAATTACTCAAATCTGGAAATGTCACGCACTCAAACAGGCTCCGATCCAAATTTACTCAAATTTGAAAACATGTGCATGTTTCTTGTTTTTGAAAATGTGCAGATTCTCAAAAATAAAGCATCATGAACTCAGTTTTTAATTCGTTCATAAAATTTTTTAAAGAGGGTACTGTTACTATGACGTGGGAAGTAGACCAGTAAGTTGAGTGTAACGTCACAACGTTCTGTAATATGTTATCACACCAACTTAAAGTTACTAGTATTGCACATATTTCAATTTTCAAATATAAACTAAAAATAAGCATAATTTGAGTGGTGACTTTTAAATTGTTCTGGTGTTTCAAAATTGAAAGCATTGGGTCGTCATATTTGAGACAAAAAGTTTCATACAAAATGAGTACATACTAATTATGAGTATGAGTTTCTACTAACACATACTAATTAGTATGAGTTTCATACTAATTATTTGGTTTTTTCCCTCCATACATGCTTGTCAACCCGATGGTTTGCTTCAATAAACGACTAAAAAGAAGCTCTTCAAGAAACCAAGCTTGCATTATATTAGACACCTTTTTAAACAAAGGTTATCTACATTTTTCAAATAAAAGACGCTAAAGAATTGAATATTTTCGAATGCGTAATACGATTTAGTCTATACGTCAAAGCAAATTAATTGAAAAACTAACAACTTTTTGATGCTTTCAAGTCCATGTTTAGTTTGTAACATAACTGGTTTACCAATTTACGAATGTTAACTTTTCATATTAAAATTTTTTAGAACTATGACTAAATTTAACCTAAGAAAAAAATCAAGATTCATATTAAAATTATTTTAATAAATACTAGGGGGCTCTGCCCCCTGCTCGCTATCGCTCACCAACCCGCGATGTTGGTTTGAGAAGGTTCCAGGTCGGCCGGCCGCGTAGCTTTAGTTCGGAGTGTGTTTGGCGGAAAAAACTGCATTCGCCAGAGGAAATTGAGGTCTTGGCGAAAACAGGGTTGCTCTTGAGAACGGGCTAAAGTTTGGCGTCGTTCGATGGGGAATCTTGCGTTCTTGGAGATTGCCGATATGGTTGTTACATATTCTGGTGTGCTGATAAGAAACAGCTGAGCCCTCTCAACAAAGGAGTAATCGGGTTTCTGCTAAGGGGTGGCAAGCTGGTTCAAGGGGTTGATCCCGGTTTTAATTTTTGGGGCCTGTTTTTTTTTTAATTTTTGTGAAAGTGAAATAATTTTTTGTAAAAATGGAACTACGCTTTTTAATTTTTTCATGTAAAATCTAGAATTTAGAATTTTTACATTTACATTTTTTAAAGTGATTTGAAATAATACTGAAAACTGATTTAAGGACCCTATCCTTAGCATAGCTACATACTTTTAACATAGCTGATAACTCATTTGAAAAACTATTGTCTTTTGAAAAGAACTTTTTTAACAAGAAGTAATGATGCCGGTTTATGAGTTTTTTGTGCTGTTACAACCACAAACCATATTAAGTAGAACGAAGTATTTTATCAACACTTATTATAAGTACTTGATCACAAATGGTACCGTTAGATTCAATTAATTTCTTAACGTTATTAAATTCATATCTAAAATTATTATTTTTAAATGGTGTTCTAAAATTTATAAGCATATTTAAATTTAACCTTTTAATTAATCTTACTTTTCCTTTAATAACATTGTGTTATTATAGAATTGTTTTATTAAATGATAAATTTTCATATTATTAAACATAATATTGTTAATTTTCATTCATGTAAAACAAGAAAGAATTTCCAACAAAATTAATAATGCACAATATATTTTAATGTTACATCTTTATCAATATCATTCTTTATTAAATAAATACTATGCATTATCACGAATAGTATGCTTGCAAATAAACAATGTTTTATTAAGTAATATTTATTTTCCGTTTTTTCCTTTTGTAGAACATTGAAAATTTAATCTTCAGAAACAGATATATTCAAACGCCTTTCAGTTGTACTAATTTCTCAGATAGTTCTTTAAATATTTTAGCGTTGAAAACGATCTCTCCGCTGTACATGTTGTCACAGGCAGGGTGACTAGAATCTTAAGAAGCTTAAATATATGCATTTAAAAATCAATTGCAATTAAACTACAAATAAGCGTTTCCAAATTGAATTAAGTATTTTTTATATATTGGACATGATACTACTTGTTAATACGGTAGCAGTAGCACTAAAAAAATCTTATGCAATTTCCAAAATTATCAAAAAAAATTTCTTTTAAATACCATAAATAAATATTCCTATTCTAACACATTCCAACAAAAAAACGCAATATTTAAAGTGATTAAAGTTTGAATTCTTTCATAGGTGGTGGATTAATATACTATCTATAATTAGAATAAGAGAAGAGGTATAGATTTACACATATTTGTGTCATAATAGGCTAGTAAAAAATTCTATATCAGAAGTTATTAGTTCTTTAAAAAACGAAAAATGGAGAGGGAATAATGAGAAAATAAGAAACTGAAAAAGCAGAAGGGTGAAGCACAGACCGGCAAAAAACACTACACAGCTACCTTCAAAAAATATATAACAAAAAACTTAGAACCACTGTCCCTCACCACCACTCCCCAAAGAGGACATCTGGTGATAAGAAACTGGTCAACTCCGGACTCCGGGGGGTAAGAATTGAAAGGACACATGTGTTTTCCAGCCTTCCCTTGATGACTCATCGCGGGAGTTATGCAGCTTTCTTCTAAAGGAGATGTTGGTTTAGAGAGGGGGTGTGTTGAATTACGGTATGCAGAAAGATTAGTTTTCGGGGTCGGGTGTGCACCTCTACAGCAAGATCAGGATCTCGTTCTTAAATTTAAAAAATAAGTATTACAATTATGTTAGGGAAATAAAAAAGCTGTTCTAAATACTTTATTTTACGAAAAAAAAAGTTTGGAACAAGTTTTAGGGGGGGTGCAAAAGACCCGTTGAACCCCCCTGGCTACGCCACTGATGGACTGAATCCTCTTGAAACATGTTTGAGAATAAAGTTTAATAAAAATAAATGATGAAATGAGAGTATATTGGAGTTTTCGGCTAAAAAAATTAGGGAAAACCAGCCCCTATTCCAATTTTCATAATTAAAATCCTTCAAAAACAGAATTGACGCTTTATTGCATAAAAATTATTGACGACCTAATTATTCAAACTTTTAATAATTTGCGTATTGATCCCTTATTTCACCGCGATGTATCTTCCCAAAATCTACATTTTAATTACTGTTTCTTACAATAAAATGCAACGATTTTCTGAACTAGTCTAATAATTTTTTCATAAGAAAATCAATAATTAAGTAATTAAATTGAATAATACATTTTTAAGTGTAATAACTTTTGTGTAATCTCACTTGGGACCTTAATTGAATGATTTTGAGGCGGGTGGCTGTAAGAGCAATTGATCACTGCCGAGCACTGCAACCTACTGCGATCAGCCACCTTCTGTTTATTCTAATCTGCAACTGCAACATGGGAGCATGGAAAAATTAGAAAGGTTTTGGTGGTGCATGGACCGAAGAATGATGGGTTTAATACCGTTAGAGTTCCCGCTAAATACAGTCTATTTCTTTGGGACACTAAACCGTAAAAAACCTACTAAATAACTTCAAATCATAGATTAAAATGTTTAATTAGATCAATAATTCTGTCCAGATTATCATTAAAAATCAGAAATTAAAAACAGCTTATAATCGTAATTAATTCATTAAAAATCAACTAATCGACATAAGGCTTAGTTCTCGGTGTCAAAAGTTTCGTCTAACCAAGTCTGACAACATACTGAAATTTCATCAAGATCGGTAAAGAACTAGGGGTTTTCGGTTTTCAAATCCTAACAATGAGATCCAATTAGTGGGAATATGGACAAATAGGCTTAATTCACCAATTTCCACTAATGATATCACTTTGAAATTTTAATATGTTGTCCGGGCATGTACCGGTTTAATTGTATTAAAATTTGGAGGCATAATCTCGATTAGGGGGCCTTCCAGATATTAAAAACAGCTATAACTGTAATCAATTAATTAAAAATCAACCGATTGACTAATTACTTAGTTCTTGGTGTCTTAACGTAGATCTAATTACGTGTGACAACATACTAAAATTTCATCAAGATCGATAAAGAAAAAGTAGGGTTTTAGGTCGTTTCCGTTTGCACCTAGCAACAGACAAAGAAATGGCGCGGAGACGGTTTGGCGCCAAGTCGATTATGAGCTAATTGAAGGGGTTCTAATTGAGCTATGACTTTGAAATTTTAATTTGTGAAAATATGGCTGACCCCGAAGATTCTATTAACTTTTCGGGTAGGTCGGAATGTTAGGGGGCGTGTACAAATTAAAACAGGTACCGAGTACCGAAAGGGCGGGGGGAAAAATTGACACCGACTAGTACGATACGAATTCTGAAAGGTCTTTAAAAGTTGTAAAACATACTGAAATTTCATTTGAATCCGTTGGTATGAATTTAAACTGCGATTTTTTGAAAATTTACAAACACCGGAAATCGGCTAATATCCTCTTAATGAGAGCCTTAATATTAACTGATCGACATGAAATTTTAATATGTTGTAGCCAGACATGAATTCTAAAACCAATTAGAGTTTCGAGGGTTCGAATTAATTAGGGGGGCGTATACGAATTTACTAAGGTACAAAAACGGAAAAAAATTTTCATTCAAATTCTAATAAACAGATTCCTTAGTGCGACACGTACTTTTACTTGTCTCAATGTCAGCTACAACATATATTTTTTTCATGAATTTATCGTGAGATTTTTGGTCAATTTTGGAAAAAGTTTGGGATTTCAATATAACCGTTCAAACCAGGTTGTAGAGCGCAATTTTTACATGATCTCCTAACAATTTCAAGTTCCTATTAGCATTTTTAATAAGCTTTCAGAAAATATAAAGCATTTTTCTGGGAAATAATTAGATTTTAAATGGTGATCTCGAATTTGGGAAATTAACTAGAGTCATTTGCATTCAGGACAAGTAGGCTCCATTCTGCTTCCAAAAATCCTGGATGACGTCAGAATCACCATGGAAACCCGTAATTCCGGAAAAACCTTGCCACAAGCCTTAATTACCAATAACTAAAATAAAAAAAAATTATTCATTCATATTAACGACTTTATTAAGGAAATGCGGACTTGTGTTTTTTTCACCTAGGGTCGAAATTTTTTCAAAGTCCTTAATCATAATTAATTATCATAATTAAAACGTCGAAATCGAATATGTTGCTCGTATAAAGGTATATTTTAACATTTTAATGACTAATAGTCTGAATTTTTTAATTAAATATGACTTAATTAGCCAAAAAGTCGATTTCTCGGTAATTAATTAATTTCCTTAATTATTAACTTATAACTAAGTGCAATACATTTTCTGAAAGGGGACATTAAGAAGAGCAACATACTGAAATATCTATAGATCCGACGATGTCGAGGGATTTTATTAGACACCGAAGTTGTTGCGAATTTACGCTAATTAATCAAAGAATAATTAACGTAAAGCTTAGCCGAAACCATTTTCTGAAAGCTCTCTCGATGCCCTTTCAGAAAATATAAAACACTCGTATCGGACTCTATAAATCGCTGAGTCAACGGCTGGGGCTGAACGACAGACCGTGTCAAGGGGCCTCGGACTACGGTAAAGTCACTCCGAACCATGCCGCGAAAACGCTCTGGTACAGCGGCATGACCCGGAGAGACTTTACCGGTGAATTTCGCCCGTCTCCGAAGACTTGTTGTAATTATGATTATAAAAACTAATCGATATATAATTTAGTGCGATACATTTTCTGAAACGGGACACCGAGTGGACCAACAGTTTCTGATTTCTTATGTTTTTAGCTTTAAAATAAAACAGTTTTCTACTTAAAACACAAGGACGAGTGCTTTTTAGATGGTTTTCAACATTTTTCACCTCTCTGGATACGGTAGGGGTGATGGTCTCTCATTATTTAAAATTTCTTTTTTAAAAAGCTTTTTGTGGATGACAATCTGTATTTAAATTTTTTATGATATTATAGATCCTCTTGAAGATGAAATAGTATTAATAAAGGGCCTTGTTTTTATGTTACAATTATGACGGTTGGTTTTTCCGAGAAGTAATTACGGAATAGGAATGCGGTTGTTGACATTACCAAATATTGTTGAAAATGGTGTAAAAATCATAAAAACGTATTAAAGTCTTGAAAATTTTATCTTTTGCACTAAACGGCGAAGAAATTGCCGTTTCCGTCAATCGAGAAGTCGGTCATTTTGAATTCTCTCGTCTCCTAGCAAATTATATAATCAGAAAAACCAAAGTTCGTCGTTGTAACTGAAATATTCGAGGGAAATTCACCTAACGAGTGTATTTGGGATTTTTCACTTTTCCGAGTTACCTACCTCTGTAAAACATTGTCATATATTGTATTCAAATATGTATTAAATCAATGTTTAAGCTCCAAAAAGCTTTTATATTGTGATAAAAATTAGAGAAACCGCTGTTTTTCTGATGCGAAATCTGCAACTTTGAACCCCCGCCGCGCCCCTCTACACAATATTTGGGGTTGACAACAACCGGATTCGTATTCTTCACGTTAATACCTTTCAGAAAAACTAACCCTCATAATTGTAACACAAAAATCGCACGGGAGCCTGTTTTCTTACCATTCGTTACCACACTAATTCTAAAACAAGACCATTACGAATTCCTCTCTAGCCTGCCAGCCTATGATTTCCACGAAACACAGGAACAGAGTGTGACTGGAAAATTGAGTCCTAATTCTGGCTACTTATCGCCCATGAAACCGCCAAGATTGCAACGCCAAGAAACCCATGTTGTTGGGCTGCCGCATCTGGCGGTGTAGAGCCAGCGAAAACAGGTTCTGAATAGAAAGACCGCCAGCGCTCGCGATACGAGATCGCTCCCCTTTTCGACCTGGAACCTTCTCAAACCAACCTCGCGACCCGGAACTGCTTCGCAGTTCTTTGAAGATCGCTTCGCGATCTTAGCGAGCAGAGCTCGCTTGTTTCATCTCAACTATCCAGTACAACCTGGAACTTTTTATCTCTCAAACTTTTCAATAATTTAATTCGGATTATTACCACGAAAATATCAAAATAAAACTCTTACTGAAATATTTCTTTTTAAATTATCAATAATTTAATGGATATAATGGATAAGGGGCTACCGCCCCCTACTCGCTTACGCTCACCAACCCCCGTAGCTGCTATGCAGCTCTTTACAGATCGCGAAGCGATCTGTAATATCTGCAATCGATCTTAAGCAGAATATAACAAACTTCCCGAAAATCCTCTTCCCCCCTTTCATCAGCACAAAAAGCACTAAAAAAAGCTAAATTATTTATTTCTCTAGTAGTTCAAAAAATATCGAAGTATCTTTAAAAGATTATTAACCAAGTATTTACTATATCGCTAGCAAACGTAGAGCAAAAATGTGCACCTCAAAACTTTTAAATTTAAATATCCGTGCTCGCGACGATCTAGTGAACAGGCAAATATAAAATTTAAAAACATTCAACACGTCTGATAAAGACCTACTAAAACTATGAAAAAAATTAAACTTTGATGCTTAATAATTCCAGAACTAATTAGAATTTTTTAAAGAATTAAACGCCAAACTCTTTCAAAAAAATAAGAATATAAGTGTTTAAAAAATCATGTTGATACCGTGATTAGTTTTCATTTTAGATAGAAAAAAACGAAAAAGTGTCAAAAATTTCGAAAATTAAAAAATTAATTACCCTAAACCAAATTCGAAATTCGAAAAAAGGGCGACGTAGTGCACATCTTCATACTTTAGAGTATTAGGCTGCAAAAAATCATAGTTTTGCTGCTGATAGATTTCGCTGAACTGGATTACGCGGCGAAAAAAGAAAAACTTCAACTTTGACCTTAAAAATACCCCAGAACTAATTATCACATCAGTTAGCTTTTTGTTCGAGAATGTGCCCCAAATGTTCCTCTACAAACTTTTCAAATTTCATAAATTTCTATCAAGTAGTTTTTGCGTTATGAGAGTTCAAAGAGTTGAAAAATTAAATTTTCTGAAACAGTGGCAGCGGCGGCAGCGGTGACAGTAACTTTTTTTTAATATAGAGAGATAAATTTAGTTTTTAAAATCAAGAAACACTAAGGCTGAGCGCGCACTGGAGACTTTTGTCTCGGAGACTTAAAACACTAGTCACTCGAGAGCAATGCATTTCTATGAAGAAATTCTTGGTCTAGTGATCTTGGTCTCGTCGCTAGATCACTAGGCCAAGAATTTCCTCATAGAAATGCATTGCTCTCGAGTGACTAGTGTTTTAAGTCTCCGAGACAAAAGTCTCCAGTGCGCGCTCAGCCTAAGGCTAAGCGCGCACTAGGAGACAAAGACAAAATTGCTTCCCTGGCTATTGCAAGAAGCTAGAGTGCGCGCACATGGCGACGAGACCAAGATCACTAGGCCAAGAATTTCCTCATAGAAATGCATTGCTCTCGAGTGACCAGTGTTTTAAGTCGCCGAGACAGAAGTCTCTTAGTGCGCGCTTAGCTTAAATTTCTAAGCTCACCAGTAAAAATATTATTAACGTAACAATTTTAGATAATACAATAAAATTTATTTCTATAAACCAAGAAAAAATTATCAATACAATTTTACTATACTAGACAGCAACTTAAGTTGATCCTTCTACGTCACTAACAAAGTAGTTCCCATCGCGGTGTCTGAATTTCGAGAGAACGTCAATTTTAGAATATGATTATTTCGTTATAAACTTATGTATAAATAGTGTCTTTTTATCAAGATTCGCGTATCGAAATTCCTCCCATCAACAGGCTCTGTATTTACTCACTTTCTCCTTCCGCGTAGTGATGTACTGGGTTCAGGAAACGTTGCTGCGAAGTTGATGCACATTTTAACACTAATCGAGAACCCTTTTCTTTTATGATATACTTAAATGTGGTAAGAATATGGTAAATGGTATACCATTCAACCAAAAGAGCTCAAGAAGCTAATATTTACGATTGCTTAATACAGGAATATTTGACTGAATTTGAGCGCAAAAGCTGTATAAAAACATATGCGAAAGACTTTTTGTGATGCTTTGAAACAACTTTATCAAATAGTTGTATCTCATTTACAACGCACTTATTAAGTAAGCAACTTATTAATTTTTAATTTTGAAATTTTTACTAGAGATCTAGAAAAAATATTAATGGTCACATAAGATAAAGTAATAATTTAGGTTTTAACCATAGAGTTAGTACTAATATAGAGACAGCTTAAACATCTGCTCCGCTGTTCTAAGCGTGACCGGTCGCTCTGCCACTCACTCTTGACTTTTTGAACAAACTTGGCCACTAAATCCCTCTTTTGGCGTTTTCCGTTTTTCGCGTGGCTTCACTCGTAAAGAAACTACGGCAAAAACACCCGCCAAGCTCATACCGCCAAGAGCCAAGCTTTGCCAACTTTCAGTTCCTACCTCGACCACTAAATCAGCAATTTTCTCCCTTAAATACTTGTTTAAACGAATCGGAAATGACTCGTATCGAATCAGGAGGGTTCATATTATATAGTGTGAATTTTTTTTAAAGAAATTCCCCCCGCAACATTATAAAAATAAAGTTTAAAATTGTTTTTTCCGAATCCGCGGAATTTAAAAACATTACTGATAAAAAACTAATTGAGATAGAGAAATTTGTTCTTCACTGAACGATTCGTCATGGCTTTTTCTTCAGTTTCAAATTGTCGGTATCTTTTTTTCATCATATTTCTGGGAAGAAGAGTAGTTTTTATACCTCAAATTCCACCCGCCTACGGAACCTCCCATGTTAAAAATTTACTTCCGCCACTCACACAGGTCCGTCTCTTTTCGACATGCAGGGTTGCCTTACCGAGAAGAGTAAGCTGTCTCTATATTTGTACTAACTCTATGGTTTTAACAATTAGGCATATATAAAGTATAAAGTATATAATAAAAAGTATGTATATAAAAAGTATATAATAAAAGTATGTATATAAAGTATATGCTAACTAATAAAAACTAAAGCTGCGAATAAATTACCAAATTAGGTAAAATCGACTGTTATTTATTGTTAATTATCTTAAAATTAGTTAAATGTTTTTATTCATAAAATATTCTATAAACTTTATTAACTGACAAGTATATTAATACAAAATTAATTTCACTAAATTAAGTAACTACACGTATTGAGTACCTTGGAAAAAGCGAAGTCAAAGTTATAAACTGAGAAATAAGCAATTAGAGCTTTGCAACTAACTTCCATATTTTAAAACAAAAGCTGAAATTTTAACTAAAAAGTTAAGATATCAAGTAACTTTTTAAGTAGTGACTTCAATAAATGCATATAGTGTAAAAATCTTTTTAGATTAAAACCATTTTTTAATTGTTTTAAAATATGTGTTACATGAAATAAATGTGTTAAATATTCATGAGCGCTTTGAAAACATTTACTTTGCGATTGTGAAAATATTTTAAAGCTCTAAATCTAAAGTATAGTTTTAGGATAAGGTGACTATATACTAGACAGCAACTTAAGTTGAACCTACTACGTCACTAACAAAGTAGTTCCCATCGCGGTATCTGAATTTCGAGTGAAACAAAGAACATCAATTTAAAAATATAATTATTTCGCTAAAGTATAAATAGTGTCTTTTTATCACGATTCGCGTATCGAAGTTCCTCCTATCAACCCAACAGGCTTTGTGTTTACTCACTTTCTCCTTCCGCGTAGTGACGTAATGGGGGTTCAGGAAACTTTGCTGTGAAGTAGTTATGTTTTTATACGAGTGAGTCAATGAAATATCTTTTTGTAGGTAATGCGCAACCTCTAAAATACATACTGACGTAATTACTAACATAAGAATAACTATTGGAATCTACAAAAAGTTCCAATACTATCACATATTTTCGTATCTTGGCATATCTCTTGCAACCGCTTTTTACTATTCATTCAAAGTAGTATACCCGTGAAACTTTTGAAAAACACTTTTTAACATTACCAAACACTGAGTATTTTTGAAGCTACAAAAGAATGTATTGTATATTGCTTATTGTGTTTATTACATCTGTATGGGATTACGTCATCTACGTGTAGTGGTAGGGGTGTCAGGACCCTTAAAATTTTCAAAAATCGATTTTTTGAAAATTACATTTTTAAATAATTTGAAATCTTGTGATTAATTTGGTACCATTGTTTTTTGGATATTCCCATTAGTTGCGAAGTTATAGCTGTTCAAAGTTATTCCATTCTAGCGAAAACACAAGAAGCGCCCTAGATAGTGAAACATGATGGCTGTCAGACCATCTGTTGTGTATCGTCTGTAGCTTAGTTTTTGTTTACTACTAACTCAGCCTCACATTTTTAGTAAATAATTTTTCTGTAGAATAGGATCTAAACAACTCAACTTTCCACCAAATTCTACCAGTCTTGGATTCTTCCCGAGATTGTTTACTTGTGTTGTTTACGAAACGTGATTTGAAGTGTGAAATGAAATGCAAGATTACTTTTACGTGCTTTAAGTTTTAACCAAGTGTTACGAAATGTGCCGAAACTGCTACCTACTTATGAATTTATCTATTTATTGATGAGCAAAATTGATATCAAGGATATAAATATAACTTTGCCTAAAAATAAGTATAGGCATATGTAAACATGTCTAGAAACCTGCCAATGAACATAAATTCAATTGGCTAATAGAAAGAAAAGTAGCAAGCTTCTGTGTATGATGTAGTGATATATATTTTAAAAGTCATTAAGTGCACTTAAAGCTTAAATTTAAGGTTATTATTCCGTTGGAATTTGCTCATAGTAATGTATTGTGTTTATAAAAAAGTCATTGCTACAGTGCAGCGACAGAAATTATTTACATTATTATTGCCTCCCTAGTAAATAAAAAAGCCTTTATGTTTCTGTTATTTGTTTTTATTAGTAGAAATTGTGTTAATTTGTATAAGGCAGGCTTTTTATATCAGTGTTTATTGTAAATATTTTAATTATTTACATATTCAGTTAACGTCAATTTTTTCGAAACGTGCTTTTCCAATTTCCACGTCTGCTTACATCAAGTACTTACAATTTTAAGTAAATGATAATTTTTACATAGCTTCAAAACACTGTTCTTAAGATGCTAAAGCTAAATTTAAATTATTTTAATAATAATTTATATAGATTTTTCTACTTTTAATTTTCAAAACTGTCAAAGCTACGAATCATAATCCTGCGAGTTTCGCAAAGCAAAAAGACTGAAAGCTTGTTAGAGAGTATATTCATAGTAAGTGGTATATGCATTACAAATGTAAATAAATGAACTTTATACATATATTCAATATAATAATACTGTTAAAATTTTGTGAATGCCTTTGTACTAAAATATAAGATTGGGGCGTTACAATGCAACCACGATTGTTTACAACATAATGACTTACAAAGTAAATTTAAGAAACTTTATTCCATTATTATTAGTGTATACATGTAAAATAATAAATTACTTTTTATACCCAGTGCTATATATATCAGTTAAAAGAGTTAGTATAGAGTTATTCAAAATTTCAACTTTAAACTTGTTTTTCTCAAAACATGCATTTTTCAACTTTCACGTCTAACGTATCAAACACTAATTAATATAAATGAATGAAAATTTTTACACTTCTTCTTAATACTGTTCTCTAGGTGCTAAACATAAATTTTAAGTAAATGGATTGAAAAAGTTAATTTTTTTCAACTTTAAATTTTTGAAAATGTTAAAAATTTGCATTTTTCAACTTTGCATTGTTTTATTTAAAAATTTAAAAGCAAAATTAGAAAAAAATCATGTTCAGCACCTGAAAGAAACTGTTACGATTAATTTAAGACTATGTTCGTGGTTTTCACTTAATATTTGAGCTGTACGTTTGTGTTGAAGCGGAACACACTTTTTTCAAGAAAAAAAATTCAAGTATTAAAAAATTACCAATAAAATTAAAAATAATTATAGAATTTTATTTTCAACTATCATACTATAATAATCAAACTACTGTAAACTAATGAAAAAAAATTCATTCCCTTGAGTTGTTGTTACTTAAAGTAATGAAGGTTTGAAAAAGTACCATTTTAGCCTTGTTTCTCAGTAGTTAAGGGTCCTGACACCCCTTAGTTGGTTTATTTTCTTCTTACTTTTGAGGAAAATAAATAAATTTGTATTGTATGTTTTAAGCTGTGTCAAGTTAAAGAATTTAGTACAGCCTCTATTGTATTAGTACACCAAAAGCTAAAAAAAATTTAATTTGTTTGGTTTTTCCATCTTTTGCTTTGTTTTCATGAATGCAGTATTAATTCAATTTAATTTAGCTTTCTAATTATTTCAGAATGGAATTAAGTCGAATATGAAGGACATCCAACCGTGGACCGATTTCGACCTTGTTAGGACTCATTAGCACGGCATGGGAAGGTAACGCAAGAGAGTGGAGGGCAAGTACTATTCTAGCCGACTATAACTGAAAAAGTGGCGACCATTGATTAGTCCTCCACTCATCTGCTGGAATGACAAGGGCATTCCTAGGACAGATTTAATTCCAGAAAGGCAAGGTAAATGAAAGGAGAATTTCACCACGTTTTCAGTTATAGCCGGCTAGACTAGTACTTGCCCTCCACTCTCTTGCGTTACCTTCCTATACCGTGCTGATGAGTCTTAACAAGGACGAAACCGGTCCACGGTTGGAGGCGACACTAGCGAGTTGTGAGATTACACTTATTGTCCGCTTAACCAGCGATAAATGGGGAAATTCTCCTTTCATGAAAAGCATCTATAAATTTTCTTTTGTAAAAAAAGATACAAGTCCGAAAAGGGATACCACGCATGTTTACATAGTAATACTGATGTGTTGACGATTTTTTAAAATTATTTAATTAACATTAGTACATAATATATTTCTACCATCTCCACGTATTGCGATCTCTGCATTACAATATGGAAATATTCTCCCCGAGAAAGCTTTTAACAAGTTGCATATTTGAAAACATTCCATTTTGAAATTTTAAAGATATTAAACGAATACTTAAGAAACTAAAAATTTAAAATTAAAAAAATAACCGTCAGCAGTATTAATATTGTAATCAGTTTATAAATAACTTGTTTCCCTTTAAAAGCCATTATGTACTTAAATACAATAAAAATGTGTATTTATTTAAGGTTGTATTTAAATACGTAGAGCTCAACACCGATGTATATTTATAACTTTACATTTAAGCTTAAATTAGTGGTTATTTAAATAAACAAAAATATCAAGAAATAATGTTTTTTCCTTAACGTTCTAAAAAATATTCGAGTTTCACCATTACGGTAAAGATTATTTCTTTTAATTAATTTTCTTTATTAGAAAATATGACAAAAACTACAAGGATTTATTTTTTTATCAACTTGATAACTTAAGTGAATTATTATTCCAGATTATATGCGACATTCTTTCACCTAAATTCCCATGGGTCGACCTTCATGGTATTTATGTGAAAGATTGTTCTCAGGAATTAATTTTAGGTTTAAAAAAATTAGATTCATTTATGTAATTAACGGATTTATTTAATGAATGAAATTAATTTTAAATCAAAAACTGTATAAAGAAACATAAAAAAGAATCAACATTAGTACGACTCCTTTAAATAAAGGTCTGATAAAAATTTTTAGTTTCTTTCAAATAAGAGACCCTAGCAGCACAGTTAATTACGAATATGTCAGTTTAATTGAATCTGACAAAAATTGAAAGAATTTTGAGCGTTTGTGCCTGTTTGGGTCTAAAGCAAAATTCTTTCACCTCAATGCCATGGGTACCTACATGGCATATCCATGAAAGAATTTTTACTTGCACAAAATTTCTAGAAAAAATATTTTGTTGAATGAGGTACTCCAAATATCGATGGTTAAAAAGTTTTTAGTGATGTCACGATAACCAATACCGTAAAAGTGAAACAAAACTTAAATTATGTGTAAAAGCAATTTAATAATAATCCCTTATAATTTCGATACTGAAAATTACGAGTGTAATAATTTTAACTCTAGCAATTTTAATCTACGTTTAAAAGTAATCTGTTTTAAATATCACTGTTAACATTTTAAGGAACTGAATTTAAAATGAAAATGTCAGCCCTGTATTTGCAATTTACAACTCTAGTATTGGAATAAATTATTTTTATAAAGAGAATATTTCCATTTTGAAAGCAGAGAACCTTTTTTGTGTAATACAACTTCTGAACAAAGAATGTTTTACATGAATTTAGAGCTCTTAGAAAAAACTGTCGCCTTGAAAATAAAATACGGAAATTTTAACTACATCCAATGTTCGTACGTCGTGCATTTATTTAGTTTTTTTTATGTAAATGAAAATTAAAAATGTAATATCATTTTTAAATTTATTCTAATTCCTGTTTTGTTCCTTAAATTTTGTAGATAAATGTGTTTTATTTTGGAAGTTTTATCTTATGTCAGTGTAATTTGTTTCATTGATATAAATTTCATTATTATGGACGTGGAAGATGGGAAGAATAAAAGTTAACTGCTGAAATTGAAAACTAATGGTTAGTGCTATTTCAATTTGTTCCAACTCGTAAAAAGGACACCAAGAAATTTTTTTCAGCATACCTACAAATTTATAATCATTACTTTTTTTCAAATCTATAAGCTATGCAGTAGTACTTAAAATTAATGATATATTCAGCCCCTATACACTAACCTAAAATACACTTCAGTTGTTTAGACTCTGGTATATATAACTACGGAAACCGTCTATAAAACTTCATGAAACATTCTACAAATAAAACTAACAGCTAAATTTTCATGAACATTTTAAGGTAAAGAATTAAATAAACTGAATGTTGTCTCAGTGATCTCCAGCTAAATGTAAAAAGTAGTGGTTCTCCATATAAGCCACAAATACAAAAATCTGTTTTTAAATAAACTTTCTAAGCATAGTATATACGGTTTTATTTGAATTTAAAAATTTGCAAACCAGAATGTGTCGAGGATATTAAGTTTGAATTTTAAATATATTTCTTCGGAAACTCCAATAGGGTATTAGCCAGCCAAATATCAAGTTCTTCTCGAACTGGGTCTCACCGAGAGCTGTCACTAAATTCAGTTTGTCCCTAACACCCTATACCTATCTGTTTTAAGTCCACGAACACTAGAGGCAAATCTTACACTGTCACCTTCTAAATCCCTAATGAAGAAAGTTTAAGTTCCCTAACCGATTTCAGAGAGACAGAGAAAGGATAAGAAATACTAAGGGGTCAGGTCTACTGAGGGGGGGTCAAGATGACCCCGAAAAGAAGCCAGGCAGTGCCTAAGTTACTGGAGTTTAAGCGGTGACCAGACTAAGGATTATCGGAGAACCAGCCACCTAGGGTTCGGAATTCTCCGCCCTGGCACCTATGCCACTTCTCTTCCGGCGGTCTTGCGGGGAGCTCAGAGACCCCTCGAGCAGTGAAGGAACAGAAGTGTCGGGTCGTAGACCCCCGACGAGAAAGAAAAGGGATGCCTGAAAGTGGGTTATTAATGCCTGAAATTTATTTATTCAAACTAACATTCTACTCTACTTAAATATAAAATACGCAATTCTTAAATATTTATTTTATCGCCAATTTTTGCGCCGTAAAATAACATTTTTACATTGGCATAAAGAGTATTAGAAGAAAAAAAAATAAATACTACGTAGTTGTAACTCAACAATTTTAGAATACATTTACCGTCAACTTTAATTTAGCGGCATTATTTCCAAGTAAAATTATACAACACTCTCAAATCTGTCAGATGTATTAGATTAAAAAATATTTATTCTAGAAACGTGCTCAGCTCTATTTGAATTAGTTAAAAATATTTATTTCAAAATATTGGCACGTTGAAGTCTCATCTTAGATTTTCAAATTTTTATAAATTAAACAATTTATTAGGGTTTACTGCAAAAAAATATTTACTTGTGACAATTGATTAATTAAGTAAGCATTTGTAGAAAGTCCCAGTTATTGTCACAAATTAAATACTTTAAAATGCTTTTTTTTGCAATACATTTTACTTGTTTTGGTTATTTTTCCCCCGTAAGACTGATTCTTGGAATTGTTTTTGATCCATAACACTGGCGATATATTACCCCCTACTTCCCTTTGCCAAGTGGCCACCTGTTAACAGAAGTCACGGAGGTGATGCCCACGCCACGTACACATTCGCTCGCACAACCCCATTTCACAGGGAATAAGGAAATTTAAAAACTTTTTTATGTCATATGTATTAAGTCATGATAAGAAATTTATTCTAGAAGCGTAATTAAGTTTCAGACTAAAAGTGAAATTTTTTATTTCAAAATATTGACAAGTATTTTGAGCTTTTAGGTTTTTTAAAATTTTTATTATTGGTAACATTTAAGGGTTTATTGAGAAAAATGTACGGTTCATATACGTATTATCCCGTTGACTGTACCGCTGAATCTGAAAACGGTCAACAACCCATGACTTTTCTATAGCCGTGCCGCTAAAATTGACAGTCACGGAACGGTCAACGGGATAATACGCAAGTACCAAATTTACTTCTGAAGATTTATTTATTAAGTGAGATTCGGTAGCAAATCATAGTTATGTCTCAAATTAAAATACTTATTATTAAATTTTTGTTCTAAATTCAAAATTTTGAAATGCATTTGGCTCGTTTTGGCTTCTTTTGTTCCTAAGACAGATTCTGGGAATCCATTTTTGATCCATAACATTCCGATATTAACACCTAATGTAGGGTCTCCAGTGGTGGAGCACACGCCAACAACACATTTGCTCGCACAACCCCTTTCACAGGATTTCGCATTCATCCAAATGCAACACGGGGATTCAAACCCCCTGATGAACGGCTCCTGATTCGGATACAAAAAACGGATAAGTCTTAATGATACTAAAATTTTAAAATATTTAAAACAAAAAGATTAATTATTTTAAACTTGTAAACAAAAGGGACTAAGCTACCTTTACGGTATTTTAAAGTTTTTTCCGCATAAAAATGACGTTAGGTTTTTATTAGAACTGATTTTTTCGAATCAACAAATTTCATTTTCAGACATTTACAAAAAATTTTAAAAAGTATAATTTAAACCTTAAAATCTTCAATAGAATAGAAATTTTATAAAAATTACAATGCGATAGTTTGGAATATGTTTCGGCACTCAACAAGTTTAACTAAAAGCAGGTTAATAATAAAGTGGCTTCGGTATAAGTTTTTGCAGGCCTGCTCTAACTATTAACTAAAAATAAATGCCATCAAGAGATAATTTAGGCAGAAAAATTATTTTCATTTGATCTCACACCAAATAACTCTATGGGGCCCTTCAAACATTACGTTAGCATACATCCTTCGATTTTAAAACTCCCCCTCCCCCTTTTTTCACCAAAGAAAAAACCGAATCTCAAAATCATCCCTACGTAAATAACTGCACCAAACGGTTTTTCTCCAAAACTTATTAACGATTCAGTTTTTTTTTAAATCAGACCTTAATAAAGAACAAACTTTGCTTTAAAAAATATCCGCTTACAAATTAATTGGTTAATAATTAGTCGGTTAGTACGACCCCCACCTTCTGGAATTGAATTATTTCTCCCAGTCATAAAATATTTCCCAAAATATAGCGTTTTTCATGCCTTATGTTGTCATTCATACCAGTAACCCCCTTGTCAGCAAAAAATAAGCTAGTCCCATCTCCCCAGATGCTTTCGTAATGTTCAAATGGCCCCTCTGTTACATTTGGGTGTTTACAACTAAATTGGCTGGAACATTGAAGCAGCCATACTTTCTTTGGCTTTACAAAATGACCAACATTAATTTTCAATTCGTTAATTTTTTAAAATTTGACCAAAGGAGAAATTAAATTGTCATTAAATGTCGCGATGCCAAACCCTTTTACACGCTGAATTTTGAATAGGCTTTATGAGTTTCCAAGACTTTATAGATTCTAATTAAATTGGTTAATTTAAAAAAATACTGGTACATGGAAACCATTATCTCCGTGAGAGGTATATCCTAGCAAAATCTATAATTCTAATTTTTTATTTTTTGCCATTATATTAGTTAATATTTTAAAGAGTTTGATATTAACCAGTTGTTTTAGTACTGATCTTAAAGAAAGCGGCAAATAGGAAGCTGTAAATTAACCGTTAATGTACAAGAATTTTTGAGATTTAATTTCAAAATCTAACAAAATTACAACCGCAAGACTTGTTTTTTTTATACAATCAGGTTTTTTGCAATAAAAATGAGACAGGTTGAAAATATCAACCCTTCATGAAATTATTATAAATGCTCTCATAATAAAAAAAAATTCATGAATTAATTTTAAAAAACATTGAAAGCTGTCATTTATCAAGAAATACTACCACTTACATTCCAGACCACATAAAAAAATAATTGCTCTGTAAGATTTATATTTTTACTAAATCGGATTTTCAATGGATATGTTACGGGCAATGGGATAAATTCGGGCATTATTAGTAATGACCGCGTCTATTGTGGGCAAAGTGATAAATGCCATTGAATTTATCAAACTGCCTGCCTCACTTCGGGCATTACTGATAATGTTAGTTATATCACTTTTACAGTAAAAATTATACCAAATCAGTCTCAAGCCAAATGCATTTCAAAATTTTAAAAGTTAAGATTGTATTTTAAGGTATTTTCGAAACACAGGCAAAATTTGACACTTTTTATGAATTTTATGTAAATATAAATAAAGCTTTAATTTTGAAATAAATTATCGAATTGTAAATTTTAAACACATCTAAATTGTCAGTTTTTGTATTTATGCTTTTTAAGGATATTGCTAACTAGAATCAAGAAATATTTTATTTCAATACATTTTTTGGTTGATTTTTTAACTTTTGTTTGCTTTCAAATATTTTTATAGTAATTTCAGATTGTACTTCACAGCAACGTTTCCTTAGCCCAGTACGTCACTACGCGGAAGGAGAAAGTGAGTAACACAAAGCCTGTTGGGTTGATAGGAGGAACTTCGATACGCGAATTGTGATAAAAAGACATTATTTTACATGGAAATAAATATATTTTAAAATTTACGTTCTTTGTTTCACTCGAAATTTTCAAACACCTCGATGGGAACTACTTTGTTAGTTCGACTTACAGCAAGGAACACTTACACTATTCGACTTACAGCAAAGAAAATAAATGGTCGTGACGTCACCTGAAAACACTATTGATATGTTTTCATATAAATAATCGTCTTAAGATTAAACTAAACTGCAGAAATACGGCCAAGTATTTACGTAGTTATTTCTCGTAATAGGCACTATGCTTCAAAGCAACGTTTCCTGAAACAGTACGTCACTACGCGGAAGGAGAAAGTGAGTAACACAAAGCCTGTTGGGTTGATAGGAGTAACTTCGATAAGCGAATTAAACAAAAAAAGACACTATTTATACATGGGTTTAACGAAATAATCGTATTTTAAAGTTGACGTTCTTTGTTTCACTCGAAATTCAGACACCGCGATGGGAACTACTTTGTTAGAGACGTAGTAGGTTCAACTTAAGTTGCTGTCTGGTATTAGGTCATCCCAAAAGTTTTGTCGCTCTTGGGAGCATCTGTATATAAGATAATTTTGACACTTTTCCATTATGTGATACCAATATAAACTGTAACTTTATCTACCGTCAACTTGTCATATTGGCTTGATTTTGGGGACTGTTCGACAACCGGGCTTTCCTTAAATCTATGATAACATGTTACTTCATTTCTTTTCTTTTGCATTTTTCCTTAAGTTAAGATTTTTAAATTAAAATTAACTGGCTACTTCCCTAAAACAATTAAAGTTTTGAGTATTTTTAACAAGTGTGGAAAACTTAGATTTAAATTTTTTCTGAAGTATCCGGAGGGTTTGATCACAATCATCCATATTAAATTGCTGGATTGCTACTTTGAACCCTCTATTAGGAAAGATTTCATTATCTATTAGACTATCATTTGCAGGAATCTAGATCACTGGAAATTCTACCGCCGCTCTACAAAATTAGTATAAAATTAGTTTCAATGTATGAAATAAATAAGATCTTCCTTACAATCTTAATATGACTTAAAATTAAAGCTAAATTCCTTTGAATTTGAATTTTTAAAGTTTTCAATTAATGGCAACTTGAAGTAAACAAAATCTTATTAATCGTTGAAACTAGGAAAGCTGGAAATGTGAGCCAACAAAAAAAGAGCCAAAATTAGCCAAATTGGCTGTAGTTAGGAGTAGAAGTACTTTACTGGTTTACCGTAATGGAAAAGTACCAAAAAATACATTGCATACAGATGCTCCCAAGAGCGACAAAACTTTCGGGATGACCTAATATAGTTAAAATTCATTTACACCATTTAAGTAATATCGTTTACTATTTTGCAAGAACAAAAAAAGGAGTCAAAAATTTTTTTTCATTTAAATAAAGGTAACATTTATACATAATGACTTAAAATTAATTTAATATCAGGCAAAAAATACGGTTCTTGAGTATATATTATCCCGTCGACCGTACCGCTGAATCCGAAAACGGTAAACAGCCCATTGACTTTTCTATGGCAGTGCCGCTGAATTTGATAGTCACGGAAAGGTCGACGGGATAATACGTAAATACCAAAAATACTAGCAAAGGAATAGTAATCAAAATAATATAAAACGGAAATAATTTCAATTTACAGTAAAAATTGTCTTCCGAAGTCAAAAACCTTCACGATAAATTTCGAAATATTTAATTTTCGGCCGTACTTTAAGGTAAGAATCGACATCTCTTTGAATCCTAAACCAGTGGTTCCCAAAGTGGGTTCCGCGGAACCCTGGGGTCCCACGAAAAAATTTAGGGGTTCCATGGGACAAACTTTATTTCATTAAAAAAATTAGAATGGTGTAAAAAAATAAGAATGGACAGCGCCGCCCCCCTTGCACCCAAAAATATTCTCAAAATGAGTTAAAACCTTACTTTTTTCAGTCGAATTTCAAATTTTTGTTTCTGGGGGAGGACCCCCAGACCCCCCCCATGATATCACAAGGGGATCTTGTGCGATACTTTTTGGAAAATCAACAACATTTTGACATTTTTTGTCAAAAGGTTATGGTCTGGACAATTCTCCTCTTGGCCCCAAAAAGCTTCTTAAAATGAGTTAAAACTCTACTTTTACGAGGTAAATATCAAAATTTTTCTGTGGGAGGACCCCCATACCCCCAGCGGTACTATAGAAGGGGATCGTGCGTGATACTTTTAGATAATCTCCAAGAATTTGACATTTTTACTAAAAAGGAAAGGTGATTGTCTGTAAAAGTGCCCCCACCACTGGACCCGTGCTGGACCAGTACCCTCTATAGCTTAGAAAGCCTGAACACGGATTGCTGACGTCAGCAAGCGAAGGCTGAAAATCGCCCCGCCTCTCCAATCAGAGGTAGGCTGAGAGGCTCAGTAGCTATCAGTGGCATTATCCTCTGTAGTTAATAGGCTCAGCTACAGAAGGTAAGATCCCTGATTGGAGAGGCGGGGCGATTTTCAGCCTTCGCTTGCTGACGTCAGCAATCCGTGTTCAGGCTTTCTAAGCTATAGAGCAGGGGTTCTCAAACTTTTTCAGTCACGGCACCCCTAGCAAGCTAAAAAAGATTCGGGGCACCCCCCAAAAAAGGTTAAATTTTTTTGGGGGAAAGGTGTCCACATTAAGAAGTAGCCAGCAGTGTATTATGAAATTTATTTCAGGAGAGGACCAAAATTAGCCCTCAACCCTTCCTTGTATTTATTATCCAATGTAAATTGATTTTCCGAAATTAGTAGTTCCCCCCCCCCTTTTTTTAGGTAGAAGTTGTGTTATAAGAGAATTTTACATAAGAAAGGTTGTAATAAAGCTTGAAGTATAAAAGGGGGGTCTGGGGGTCCTCCCCCAGAAAATTTTTTGAAAGTTGACTGTAAAAGACAGGTTTTTAAGTAGTTTTAGCACACCTGTTCCAAAATTTAGATTTACATTTTTGGCAGGATTCCCCCAAAAATTTTTGGAAATTTAAACCTAAAAACAGGGCTTACCTTGGTTTTGGGTGTACACCTACTCCGAATTTCGGGTATATATTTTTAGGTAGGATTTTGATTTTGATGAACTTATAAAAGGTTTTGAATAAAGTAGGAATGGGGTAAAGTTGGTTCTCCCCCAGAAATTGATGCTAAAAATCAGGGTTTTAACTTGTTTTGGTAGACCTTTCGTACATGTCCCTTTTTCTGTGAAAAGCAGTGTTTTTGATCGTTTATTTTGTGTATGTTATAAAAAAGATATTTGTCATTCTAAGAACGCAATAAGAATAAAAGGAAGAAAAAGAGTGGAAAAGTTGGATAATATTAACTGTTTTCACCCCCCATAAATAGTTAAGAATATTTGTTCCAAATTTAAAATTTCGTAATTTTTTGCAACTTTTCTTGGTCATTGTCCCGGCACCCCTGACATACCCTCGCGGCACCCCAGGGTGCCGCGGCACACAGTTTGAGAACCTCTGCTATAGAGGGTACTGGCTGGACCCGCGCCTGGTTTCATTTATTTAATATCATATATTAAGTTTTGAAAAGTCGTTGATTAAAAAATATTCAGAATTCCGCGATCATTGGTAACAAATTTGGGGGTTCCATGACCAAAATAGTTTGGGAACCACTGTCCTAAACCAATGTTTCGGAGTGAATGGTGTCACATGCCGTTTTCGCGACCTTTTTTTGTAAGCTAAATGTTGTATTGAATTCAAAAGTAAATATACGTGTATCAATAATAGGATAAAAATAGGATAAAACGTCTGGGCACAGCTTCGATAAGAGTCTACCAGCCGCCATGTTTACCCACAGCTCAAATCACGACTGACCAACAATAGAGATTTAACTATTAATGTCATCATTGTTAGATACGAAAATAATGATCAACTACCAATAATAATGATATTAATAGTTAGATCTACATGGTTGTGTGTCATCAATTGAGCTGTGGGTAAGGCGGCTGGTAAACTCTTATTGAAGCTTTGTCATTTTACATTGTGCTGGGTTCATACCAGGGGTGGCAAATTGAACGGAACTCTCAGGTTTCACTCCTTCTTGACCGAAACTAATACTCATTTACATTTAAATTTTTTCTCCGGGATGAAAAAGAAACTTCAATATGAGATTGCGCTTCCTCCGGATAAAAACCCAATTCATTTTGACTTTTGATTTTGTTCCTGGAAATAAAGTATCACGAATTAAAATTTCAGTTTCGTTCTTGATCAAAACTAAAGCGATCTCTATATTTTAATTTTGTCCCGGATCCAAACCATTTCCCTTTGCAAAACTCTAGTTTCCTCCTGAACCAAATCAAACAATACTTCGACTTTTCAGTTTTTCTCCGGATCAAAAGTCAACGCAACTTTGAAACCAAGATTTCCCCTCGGAACCGAACTAAACACGGTCTCGGCAGTTTTGCTCCGAGCAAAATTCAAGGCAGCTTTTGGGGATTTAGTTTTTCTCGAACCTAATTACACACGGCGGCTACACTTAACTTTGGCTCCGTTTATAATTTTAGCGGGGTTTAATTAGTTGGAATCGCTCTGGAACAAAATTAAATGTGCATAGAATGCTTTCATTTTGTTCCTAAGGCAACATTTTTTTCTAATTAATAATATTTTTTACATTATTTGATAAATTTCAAAGTGAAGTTTAGAAAAATCAAATAATCAATATTTAAAATATTTTGTGTCTTGTTTTTCACACAGCCAAAATCCTGGCAGTCGATATTCAGACAGCCATTATCCAGACAGCCCAGAATACTAAAAACTGAAATCTCTACAAACGAAATGCCGTCTGTCCAAAATCCCAAGAAACAAAATCCCGACAGCATGGAATCTTCTCAGTATAAAATCCCAACTAAAGAAATCCTGACTCTCCGAAATTCCAAAAATTTAAATCCCAACAGCCCAAAATCCCGTCAGTTTGAAATCCCAAGAAACAAATACCGATCAGTCATTATTAATTTATCACAAATTTTAGCTATTTATAACATCTTAAAAACTATATAAAATTCTTTCTTGAATTGAATTCTCTCTCTCTCAAACACAACAAACTAAACTACTTCTAGCCCCCCGTAACTGTTCGTCAGTTTGCTTAAGTTTAAATAAATTTAAAGCCTCTTTTAATAAACTTTACTCATTATTACAAATTAATTAAAATTAATTACAGATGATTATTTTTTTATTCACTCATTTTCATAAGGTTATTATTTTGGTTGAGACTCGCCTTAGGCATTCATTTTGATAGAAAGCTGGAAATTGAAGTCATTTGACGACAATACTATTGTGTAATATTAAATATATTGTGTGTAGTATTTAAATTAGAAACAATAAATATCATCTTCGGAACCAAATTTAAGTATTTCACTCACATTTATTGTTGTTCCGGATCGAAACTCAAGTTTTTTAAACCCAGTAAAAAAATTTTCGGAGCAAAGTAAAGGGTTTCCTCCGTGTTGAATTTGGTTCCGGAACGAAAGTAAATAATCAGAGTTGCCTTGAATTTTTCTTGGAGCAAAACTGTCGAGACGGTGTTTAGTATGGTTCCGAGAGGAAATCTTGGTATCAAAGCTGCGTTGGAGAGAAAAAATGCCGGAGAAAAAATGAGAAGTTAAAGCCGTGTTTTATTTCGTTACGGAGGGCACAGTTTAGGCTGATTTAAGATCCGTATGAAAATTAAAACATAAAGAATCCCAAAGATTTGTTCCAGGAAAAAACTCAACTTTAATTCGTTTTAAGTGTAGTTCCAGGAACAAAATCCAATTTCAAAAGGTATTTGGTTCTAATCCGGAGGAAACGAAATATCAAATTTTAAGTTTGCTTTTATCGCGGAGAAAATAAAAATTTTTAGGCTGTTGAACTTTGTTCCGGGAGGAAATAAATACCTTAAAATCACAGTTTCTGAGTTTAGTTTCGTTCTTTTTGCCATCCCTGGTTCATACCGATTTTTTTTAATCAAGAAGTATTTAAACCGTGCCGCTGAATTTAACGACTGCTGAACGGTCGACGGTATAATACGTAAGTACCAAAAAAAACTCCTTAAGTCAAGACTAAGACTGTAAATCGTCACGGCAAGGAAAGAAAACCACAATTCCCACATCAACTTTTGTCAGCTCTAGATCTAATAGCACTACCAGATCTTACAACAACAATCTATACCAGTGGTGCCCAACCTTTTTGTTCACGAGGGCCAATTTGCTTATGAAAATTTATATCGCGGGCCACATAAAAAACACTTTTAAGGATTTTTTCTAAACATAAAGAAAAATTACACGTTTTCAATAAGTTTGCATCTGTTTGGAGGCTACCAGTTCTTGTAAATTCGGCTTCAAATTTGTAACACTTATCCTTAAAACTGAATTAAGATGATTATCTGGAAGTCGAGATTGAGCACTAGTTTTTGTTCTTTTCAGAACAGATACCTAATGTTTGATCTCAAACACACAGTTTGTTCACAGTCTCCTTACATATAAGACACAACGGTTTATTTTCTCGCTGAATAAAGAAATATGAATTTGTCCACTTGGCTTGAAAGTTTCAGCATGCCGAGTGAATCTTCACCTTACGATCGGGCATCTTTTCGAAGTTTGGTTCTAAAAAGATCCTTATAAACTGAATTTAAATGGATAACTGATACTGAAAAATATTTATACCAATGGCAAATTCCCCGTATCTAGAAAAAACCAAAACAGAGAAGTAAAGAAAAAAATATTTACTGGATGTTGAGGAATTCCTTATTTATCATCTTTTTTTTAAATGGAAGTGCCATAATGTCTCGCACGATTTCGTGGTTTTCTTGGAAGATTTCGGAAAGTAGTTTGTTTTTAAGATTTAACGAGTCCGCGGGCCACATGGATCAGCCTCGCGGGCCACATTTGGCCCGCAGGTTGGGCACCACTGATCTATACTAATGGTTATTATTTTAGGATCTCATAATAATTGTAAAAATAGATCTCTATGGTTGTCAGTCATCATTTGAGCTGTGGATAATCATGGCTGCTGGAGGACTCTTTCTACAGCTGTATCAGTTTTTATACAACCAAGATTGATTATAACAATTTTTGGATGAGATCAGTTGTAGGTGATTCAGATATCATCCAGTAACTAAGGAATTAGTATTACATTTTTTAATTTTTGAGAAATTCTAGGAGTTTAAAACAGACCCATAATCAGTTTCCTTTAGTGCTTGAAAATTAACTATGTTTTCTAGGCGCTCTTAAGGAGTTTTAAAGGTGCAATGGGATGATTGTAAAGTTCCAATTATCGTCACCTATATCAATATCATAATTATTGGAATATTGGATCCTAAGATAATAATGTTTAGTATATTATTATTTTAGGATCTAATATTAATAGATAAATCGGTACTTACGTATTATCCCGTCGACCGTTCAGTTGCCGACTAATTCAGCGGTACATTAATAGAAAAGGGAATGAGATTTTATAACGTTTTTGAATAAGTGGCACGGTCGACGGTACAATACGTAAGAACCGCTAAATCTAAATAGTTGTCAGACATCATTTGAGTTGTGGGTAAATATGGCGGCTGGTAGACTTATCGAATCTATGCCATCCATTTCACAAGCATGCGCATTTAGAAGGGATTCTTACACCGGTGAGACCATTGTACACTTTTTACAACTGTTTCAATCCTAGTTATCAGAACAGATCGAACAGAATCACATATCACACATGACAACGAGTAAAATTATGAGGAAATTCACTCACCCTCTTTTGGAAGAACTTTCAGCTAGTTTAGCCTAATAAGTGTCTTTGGCAGCTCTGAAGGAAGCAATACAAATCCAGACATCTTCTGTGGCTGAGACATCGAAGGAAATCAAAAAGTTCCGTGTCTAGCTTGCAAAATATCCTATACCAGACGGGTGTACCTCCAAAGTTAGATGAATGTCCTCAGCAGCACTTTTCACAAGACTGACAGTCTCAGTTAGATCACTGTATAATTGAGTGTTTTCTGGTGACGTCACGCCCACTCATTTTCTTCCTTGCTGTAGGTCAAAAAGTCTGTTGCTAAGGCCGTTGCTAGGTGGTATCTGTTGCTGTCATGTGACTACAAATGCTCCAATAGAAGCATTCCATGACAAGTTATTTTCTTTTAACTGTTAACTGATGTAGGTAAAAGAATCTGTTGCTAAGGCC